>OY728137.1:1503095185-1504345185 GCA_963277665.1 Viscum album | reverse complement strand
AGCATTTTAGCTCACCCTGTTGTATGTTTTCATTTCCCCAGGTTAGGAAGAAGGATATTAAGTAGGATATACCAAAAAGGAACTCTAGATAAGATGAAATAAATGGGAGACAACATAGATGATTTATGAACCAGTTGTTTATGTATCCCGGTTTATAAAGACACTATACCTATATGGTCCTTTCATGGTTTTGTTATATGTTTCAATAAGTATGCTTCAATTTTGAATTATTAACCACGTATTTAAAGTATGGGTCTTTATAGTTGGTATCAGGGGAAATGTATAGTCAACCTTTGGAAAATAGGATGTGAAAGCCTTAGTAAGAAACCTAATGATATGTCTAAGCATAGAACACAATCTTAGTGTTTTAGAAATGGCCATGAAAAACCTATGATAAGACCTTAAGGGTGAAATTTTATTATTTATTATGTGGTTTTCCTATTATAATTAGTGTTTCTCACACTATTCTTCAAGTTTTTAGTCAATGGCTGGAACCCGATGAAGCCGTGTTAATGCGGAATGCGACGGGCAATGCAATGATTATCCCCCTGAGCAACCAAACGTTATGGGAGATGGAATGAAAAATCTTGTAGCCATGCTCACACAACTTTCTCAAGCTATGAATCATGCAGGACTTCCAAATGAGAAAAGGAAGGAGAAACATTCTGTTGAATCCTTCATGAGGCAGCGTCCACCTTCATTCGGCGGGTCTTCTGATCCATTAGTGGTTGAACAATGGATCAGTACCACTGAAAAGATATTTTCAGTTCTTCAATGTTCTAAACATGATAAATTTATCTTAGCGGTGTATCATTTTGAAGGTGATGCTGATCAATGGTGGAATCTTATTAAAAATATGAGGCAAAGGGATGAAATTGAGTCCATGGAATGGGACGAGTTCAAGAACTTATTTTTCAATAAGTATTCTCCTCATATTCTTCGAACAAAGATAGAGAAGGAGTTTATTTAACTGAAGAAAAAGGATGATGAATCCATTAGTACCTACGAAGCAAATTTTACAAGACTTGCAAGGTACGCTTCTGGAATTATTATCTAACCTAAGAGTAAGATCGATCAATTATTTAGTGGATTAAAACCAATTCTTCGAAGGGTGTTAGCCATAAGGGATTTCAATAGCTATGAAGAAATTGTTCGATGTGCTCTCAAGGTTGAGATGGAGAATGGTGTAATCCATCAGTCACATGGGTTTGATAAGAAGAGGTAAATGGAATTCAAAGGAAAATCTAAAGACCACACTAAAAAGAAGATGAGTTTTCCCTTATGCTCAAAGTGTGGAAAGCGACATGAAGGAAATTGACTTAAGGGGACAAGTAAATGCTATATGTGTGGAAAAGAAAGTCATCAAGAAATTCAATGTCTAAATAATGGGAAGAAAATGTCTAATGATGCAAACAAAGGAAGGGATACACAGAATGAACCTACTACACTTCAATGTTTCAAGTGCAAGGAGATGGGGAGTTATGCCAATCAATGCCCAAATCCAAGGGTTGATTATGATGATTGACTTCAACAAACTCTTAAGGCCAAATACAAAGGAAAGTCACATGCAATTACTATCAGCGATGTGGAGTACGACAACGAAGTGGTGAGAGGTACACATACCATCCACTCTAAAGTAGAAAATGTTTTATTTGATTCTGGATCCACCCACTCCTTTATTTCTGAAGAATTTTCTAAGGGTATCACCGTATTACCTCAACAATTAGATGTTGAGTTAGTTGTGACAACTCCTAATGGCACAACAGTTGCATCAAAAGTTTACAATTCTTCTCCGATTGAAGTTTGTGGGAATGTGCTTCCTACAAATCATGTGATCCTTCCTATAGTGGAATTTGATGTGATTCTTGGCATGTATTGGATTTCTTTATATGGATCTCATATCAATTTCCAAAGAAGGGAAGTCACATTTCATATTCCAGATCAATATATGATCGTCTATCAATGCAAGTATGAACATAACCTTCCTGTGGAAATTTCTTCTATCTTATGGGTCTTGATTCCACTAAATGAAGGTTACTTATCTCAAATGGTTGGAGAGAAACTCACGATTAATAATATTCCCATTGTACGGGAATTTGATGATTTCTTTTTGGAGGAATTGCTAGGTCTTCCACCAAATCCTGATGTTGTGTTTTCAATAGAACTCTTACCAGGTGCTTTGCCTATTTCAACGACACCTTATAGAATGGCCCCAATTGAGTTGCAGGAATTAAAGAAGCAACTCCAAGAGAACCTTGATAAAGGATTCATATGCCCTAGTGTGTCACCTTGGGGAGCACCTGTTCTGTTTGTTAAGAAGAAATATGGATCAATGAGACTCTAAATTGATTATCGAGAACTGAACAAGCTCACTATCAAGAATAAATATCCTCTCCCACGCATTGATGACCTATTTGACCAACTATGCGGAGCTCAATACTTTTCCAAGATTGATCTTCGTTCAGGGTATCATCAATTAAGGGTCAAAAGGGAGGATATACCAAAGACAGCTTTCCATTCAAGTTATGGACACTATGAATTTATAGTGATGCCAATTGGTCTTACTAATGCCCCTGCTATCTTCATGGATCTGATGAATAGGGTCTTTAGAGACTATCTTGATCAGTTTGTGGTAGTCTTTATAGATGAAATTCTTGTCTATTCAAAGAGCAAGGAAGAACATGAAGATCACTTTAGAATTGTAATAAAGACCCTATGAAAGGAGAATCTTTATGCCAAATTTACCAAGTGTGAATTTTGGCTTCAAAAAGTTGAATTTTTGGGTCACATAATCTCAAAAGAGGGGATATCTGTGGATCCAGAAAAAACAGAGGTTATCGAAAGATGGTCGAGAGCAACAATAGTAAATAAGATCCGAAGTTTTCTTGGTTTCGCTGGATATTACAGACATTTTGTGAAATATTTTTCAAGGTTATCTAACCCACTCACCAAGTTGACTCGAACATGAGTTATGTTTGTTTGGACGGAGGAGTGTGAAGAAAATATCAAAGAGCTAAAAAGATGGTTAGCCAGTGCACCTATGCTCACACTACCTTGTAGTGGAGAAAGGTTTCTGATCTACAGTGATGCATCCAAGAAGGGACTGGGGTGTGTTCTCATGCAAAATTATATGGTGATAGCTTATGCCTCACGACAGTTGAAAATCCATGAGCAAAATTACCCAACTCATGATTTGGAGTTAGCTGCGGTAATCATTGCATTAAAGATTTGGAGGCATTACCTTTATGGTGAAAGGTGTGATATTTATACTGATCATAAATGTTTAAAGTATATTTTCACACAAAAGGAGCTGAATATGCGTCAAATAAGATGGTTGGAGCGGATTAAGGATTATGACTGCTCAATTCATTACCACCCTGGGAAAGCAAACAAGGTAGCATACGCATTAAGTCGAAAAGACCATGCTAGCTTATCCATGATGAGGATCACAAAAGATCCAATATTTATGGATTTACAAAGGATGGATCTTGGAATTTTAATGGGAGGGGAGAAATATTATCTTTCTCAAATGAATGTTCAACAATCTATAAATGTAAAGATTCAAGAAGAACAGAAAGAAGATGTCGAGTTACAAAAGAAGGTGAAGAATATTCCTGAATTCAACCTTGATTGTGATGGGATAATAAAGTTCAGGAATCAGGTTTGTGTTTCTCCCATTCTCGAATTAAAGATGGAGCTGCTGGATGAGGCTCATAGTTCTTCATTCTCTATTCATCCTGGAAGCACGAAGATGTATAGGGACCTGAAAGAGTACTTATGGTGGGATGACATGAAAAGAGATGTTTCTGAATATGTATCTTGATGCTTGGTTTGTCAGCAAGTTAAAGCTAAGAGACAGAAGCCTAAGGGGATGTTACAACCATTACCCATACCAGAATGAAAATTGGAAAACATCACTATGGACTTTGTCACTGGACTTCCTAAAACATCCAAAGGCAATAATGCTATCTGGGTCATAGTTGATTGTCTTACAAAGTCTTCACACTTCATTGCTATTAGAGAGGATTTCTCTCTATATCAGCTTGCCAGGATATATGTAAAGGAAGTGTTAAAATTTCATGGAGTACCACTTTATATTATATCTGATCGGGATCCGAGGATTACGTCAATGTTATGGAGAAGTCTTCAGCATACTTTGGATACAAAGTTGAGTTTCAACACTGCTTATCATCCTCAGACAGACGGTTAGTTTGAGAGGACAATTCAAACACTAGAAGATATGTTTAGAGATTTATCTATAGATTTCAAAGGTGGTTGGGATAAACACCTACCTTTGGTGGAATTTTCTTATAATAATATCTTTCACTCCAGTATTCAGATGGATTCTTATGAAGATCTCTATAGATAGAAATGCAGGACTCCAACATGCTGGGATGAAGTTGGGGAAAAAAAGCTATTAGGACCCGATCTTGTTGATGAAATGGTAGAAAAAGTCAGATCTATTCAACAACACATAACAGCAGCTCAGAGTCGACAAAAAAGTTATGCTGAAAACCGAAGAAAAGACCTAGAGTTTGAAGTGGGTGATAAAGTGTTCTTATGAATATCTCACTGGAAGAGGGTCATGAGATTTGGAAAGAAGGGAAAGTTGAGCCCTAGATATATTGGTCCTTTTGAAATTCTAGATCGTGTTGGGAAGGTAGCTTACTGATTGGTGCTTCCACCGTATCTCTCTCAAGTTCACGATGTGTTCCATGTATCTCTCCTGAGAATGTACATACATGATCCTTTGCATGTACTCAGTTCAGAAGTTGCACCACTGGTGCAAGATATTTCTTATGAAGAACAACCGATATAGATTTTGGATCGTAGCGAAAAAGTCCTACGGAACAAGACCACTCTCTTGGTGAATGTTTTATGGAGGAACCACCAATTAGAAGAAGCTACATGGGAACTTGAGGATATGATGAGGGAGAGGTATCCTCATCTTTTTGTAATGAAGTGACGAATTTCGAGGGTGAAATTAATTTTAAGGGTGGTATAATGTAACACCCTAAGATTTTATGAGAATTTTTTTATGTCTTGTGGTATACGCAACACCCAAGGAATCTTTCACAGCACACAATATGGACTTGGCTTGCATTACACGCAATCACGACCTTCCTCGATAGCGTGTGTAGTACGCAATACCGGGTTTCACTAAACAACGATATATTATTATGAACTTGCCATTATGAATAGTATTAACTACATTTTGAATTTTATTATTCATCTTACACATTTTCTATAACATGGCAAGAGAAGAAAATAAATTTTTTGGGTAAAATAAGTATTTTTCAAAAAATGCAGTTTTGCCGCCTTTTGATGGCGTACCCAAATTAAATCTAGTTTTTGACATTTTATAAGTTCAATTTGACAAAATAAAATTCTTCTTTTGAATCAGGGTATATAAATTTACTTTGGATTAATTTTTGATATTTTTCTGATAACTTTCATATTTTGATGAATAGTAAAAATACACTAATTTTTAATTAAAAAAAACATTTTCATTGAGATAATTTATATGGTTAAAAAATAATATTGAATGGTTTTCAAGTATAAATAGAATATATTTTTACCATTTAATATAATGTATGTCATTAGCATTAATTTCACATTGAATTCATAGGTAAAAACATTTCAATCTTTGGCAATGTTTTAACTTCTAAAACCTGTTTTCTTAACAATGGGATTTATTATAAATTAATTACTGCAAATTAAATGATTTGAATTTTGAAAACTGCATTCCATATTAGGAATCAGTGGGTCTAAATTATGTTATTATTCTACTTTTTATGTTCGGGCATTATGAATAGTAACTACGGTAAATTTTATTTACCATAGTTAAAGGTAAATCGGGTAATTAAGGGTAAATATGAGATTATAAAATTACCCTAAAACCTGCCAAAATCCTATTGGATGACTATAATTCGACCCATATCACCTAAGGGTCGGATTAGATTCATTTAATTGACTTTTCTCCATGAAAATAATTTAATTATTATTAAAACCAAAGAATGTGACAACATGTCACTTTCTTAAATCTTATAAGTATAATAATTTTAATGTAGTGATAAACTTAATGAAACATTGAACATGAATAGTCTCCATAAATATAATACAATTATATACATCATAAGATATTTATGTAGAATTTTTAGGGATTAAATTATTATCATTAATTATGACACAATAGTGATGTTGAAATTATTTTTTTAATTAAAATATCAAATAAATGGTTTTAAAAATATTAAAATAAATATTTTATGAACTATTTAATGTTCTCCACTACTTTTCTAGATACATATGACATTTTATAAATCTATTAAATCATTTAGTTAGAACATATCTTCTGTATATATTTTATTTAAATTCAAATAAATGAATAGTGTCAAAATTGATACTATTGTTATTTTATAAAAATAACATATTATAAAATTGTTTAAAAATCAGAAAAATATTTATAAATTATAAATTAAAATTTATACGGTATAAAATGTCATAAAGTGTTAAATTATGGAAAATTCACAACACATATGTAATTATTTAGAATAATTTAAAATTTAGAATATTATTACCACAAATAAAATTAAATTGATAAATAAGGATAAATCAAGTTGATAATGTTTAAAATAAATTCCTAACATGTATAAATTTTATTGGTTGATGATATTACAACCCTATATCATCTAATCTTTGGATATGAGTCATTTTGGATGTTTTTAAATGGGGTTTGGATTTAATATAAACTAATATTTCTTATATTTCCAAAGGTGCCCCTCTCCTCCCTTATAAAAGGGCACCTCCTCTCTCTCCTCCTCACACCAATTTGAGCCTTCCATCTCGTCCAATACCTTCCCATTTCACCTCCACACTTCCCTAGAAACATCCTAGAGGTCCTGGTCTTCTTCAAAGACCAATTTTAGTGCTCTAAGAAGAGGTCTCAAAGAGGCGCTTCATAGAAGAGGTAATGTTCGTTACTGATTCTTTCAAATTTATTTCTTCTTCTACTTCTTCTTATTTAGTTGTTTCATTATGAAGTAATAACATCAGTATTACTCATATACTGATATGTTATTATAAGTATGAAACAACCCTATTTCACCACCAATCCATCCTATGGAAAATGAAATCACCGCGCGTGCGTACGTATGGAATACCGTCTCCACCCCGTGGTGTAATCTATTTTCCACCACCACCTTATTTGTATGGGTATAATGGTGTAAATAATAACTATATATGATTATTGTAAAGTGATATTTATTCTTAAATTGTATACATACACTCCAATACAATTCCACGATAATGGGAATGATATCATCGCTCGTGCGTACGTACAGAATATCGTCTCCATGATGTGATGCAACTTGTTCTACAAGATATTCATTACATAATGATTATATAAATGAATTAAATGAAGTAATATGATATATATTACATTAATACCATTCTCGAAATGAGGTATCTATAACCTAAAAATAAGAATAAGAATTTATTCGACAAAACACGCATAAGAACAAAAAGTAATAAACACCCGAATAACAAGTAGTAGTGAAATATTACTAATAAGAAGCTAATAATATAACCATATATGATATCATAAAAATAAATATGATTCTGGAATAATTCAATGACATTATTTAAATCATTATACAGGAGGTTCAGACACTTACAAAGCAAATTGGAACTAAGGTAAGGGAAAATCTCACAATCTCATTTTTATCCGAGATTGTTTATACTTCAGAATTTACTCGGGAATATTTATCATCAACATCCATGTTTCCTAAATATGTAATATTTATATCCTTATACAATTGTTTAAATCCAATTTTACCCTTCGGTGAGTTTTTAGTAAAATATATGAAAGGAATCTTTTGTCGTTTTCCATACGTGGTACGTTTTGACTTTTCCGGCCAAAATATGAGAAAAATGTTTTTTTTAACTTATATGTCATGAATGGATTTTAAGAACATTATTTCCCTGAAGATTCCTTTTCAAGTTTTCAAGTTTATTTTTAATCAACTTCTTTTATTTTAAAATTGTATGACATGTTAAGAAAGGAAAAGTGTTTTTCAAGTAGAAAGGATATTTTCCTCAAAAATGGAGTTCAAGTGTTTTATCAAAATTATTTTCCATCTAAAATAATATATGGTTTTGTTTATATCCCTATTTTTACATTTATTTGATTATATTATGATGGAATTATTTTTACGATATCCTTTTATGGATTATGTTATGATGACGTGATGTTTAAGAATCCCATTTTTATTATATGTGTTATGCTATGATGTATAGTTTATGATTTTGTGGCACACATAAGAATGGTATCATTATGAGATGGGTGGGACCTATATCTCCCTCCAATGAATTGGGTAAAGATTTATATCTCATGATATAGACATGGCTGGAACAGCAAGTTAAACCGGTTCAGTGAAACAGGACTGAAACGAAGAGTGAACTTCGTTCAGAAATGGACCTTGTCCGCTAAGATAGTCTTGGAAATGAGTCTTGACTACTAAGAAATGATTCTCTATGATTATGTGTGTATGACACAAAGCATCATGTTTTAAGTTATTGGGATTACATTTCACTTCTATGATTTATCCCATGTTATGATCTCTTTTGCAGGAAAAGATTTTTCAAAATGTTATGTTCTTATGAATATGATATGATTTATATTTCTTTTTTTACCCTTACTGAGACTTTTAGCTCACCCTTTTGTATGTTTTCTTTTCCACAGGTCAGGAAGAAGGATATTAAGTAGGATATGCCAAAAAGGAACTCTAGATATGA
Organism: Viscum album; assembly: GCA_963277665.1. Classification (NCBI taxonomy): domain Eukaryota; kingdom Viridiplantae; phylum Streptophyta; class Magnoliopsida; order Santalales; family Viscaceae; genus Viscum; species Viscum album. The sequence continues at coordinate 1,504,336,392 of OY728137.1, read as the reverse complement.
TGAAATAAATGGGAGACAACATAGATGATTTATGAACCAGTTGCTTATGTTTCCTAGTTTCTAAAGACACTATACCTATACGGTCCTTTCATGGTTTTGTTATATGTTGGAATATGTATGCTTCAATTTTGAAGTATTAACCATGTATGTAAAGTATGGGTCACTATAGTAATGGAATACCCCCACTACAAAAAATCTTATACATCACATATGAGGAAAGGGGATATCCAAAAGGACTTCAAACTGGGCCCCTCAAGATAATAGAAGGACATTATGAACATAGTGATATAAGTTATGATAACCTGGACAACTACCTATAAGGAATGATCCTCATCATGGGTTTCCATCTCACCTAGATCTCATGATATCACAATTTCACTACATCAGGGAGACTGCAATAGGTGCTACCACACTAGCCATCCAAGAACAGTCCTGGCCACCTTGACCAGGAGAGAATTTTCCATTTCCTCTACCCCGCAGGTAATTAGTTACCGATAAAATTTAGAATGTTCTTGCAGTAATCCATGATATGCCCCAGCCCATAGGGCTGGGGGCATTTATATCTCAACCTTCATCTCCAAATTCATTATCCCCGAAAAATGGATGGGATACATCAACAAAGATTCCAAATCACCTCAACCCCAATGGTGTTGGGACAACCACATATTGATGTATAATGATTGCCCTGGATAAATCCTAGACCACATTGTTGGGGGAATTTTTATCATCATCAGCACCATAGAGTTAATTAGTATTATCTAGGTTTGTAGGATGAGATCAGAGGTCAGTGTCCCACTAGTTCCTCCCACCACAAGAAAAAACTCTATTTTTTGGTTCTCATTTGGATACCCCGACTGGAACTTTCCTCAAGGTCACCATTCAAAAACCAAGAGGATTGGAGCATACAGGGAAAGAAATAAAGACCCACTGGGGTCACATGCCAAAATTCACTAATAAGGCCAAGGGTTTGAATAAATTCCTATTGAAATCCTTACAGAACTGGCTATCCATGTGTAATGAAATGGAACTTCCATCATTTCTCTATATTCCTATGTGAACATTGTCACTATTAAGATGGGGGGAATGGACCAATATTTGGATGAATAGGGTCGTAATAGGGAAGACATACCCCAAGAGGAGGGTGATTTGGATGTAATAAATGAGGTTGTCTTGACTCAGAATCAATGAAGGATCCAGAATTTGGAACCACCAAATAATGAGTTACCACCTCATTAATGGAATTTATCTAAAGATAAAGTGAATAAATTGACCCCACCTAGGTTTCTATCTTTGAAATAGAAATTGTGGAAATATCAAAGTGAAATATGAGCTCCCTAGTAGCTCAATGAGTTTTTTTTCAGGGGAAATATTCCAATTGGGTATCTTCTCTAGCCAAAGGTGAATATTCTCCCTCTTATGGTTGATCCTCCAATCAGAGAAGAATCTGAATATCATATTGGATCTGGGGATACAAAAACCATCCATATAAACATGGAATCCAAAAAATTATTAGGACTTCCACTTTTTGTAGAGACAACATCTCCCCCACTAGGGTAACTCCTCGGTCATATGACAAATAGTGTATCGGAGGGAGTTGAAAGTGGGACCAAATTATCAGCCCTCACGTGCTCTCTATGGATGGTAGTTATCTCAATCAATAGTTCCTCCATAATTTCTCACTTCCATTGAATCCCTAACTACTCAAATGGAAGACATGGATGGAAGATGCATCCCAGTTCACCCTAAGAAGAAGCTATATCCCAAATGGGTAGATGATACCCCACCTCCAACCAGCTTTGGAAATGGTAACTTTTCCACATTAAATGGGGTATGTGATCCAAAGAAACATCTCACACACTTTATGTATCAATGTGGGACGATGATGGTTTCTTAGGATCTGTAAGAGGAAACCAAGATGATGTGTTTCATATAAACATTAACAGGGCTAGCCTTCATCTGGTATAGAAGTCTACCAGCAAGATATATCACAGTATGTGAATAATTTCTTCACTATTTTCTTTAAAAATTCAGTTCAACACCGAGGAAGATGAATATCGTCGACCTGATGAACTACAAGAAGTGCAGGAATGAAAGTTTGTCTCACTTCATAGCAAGGTAGAAGGGTATGAACTATTCACTCATCATCCCTCCCTAATTGGAAGAATAGCTAGAATTATGGGATGAAAATCTCAAGGATTATCTATAATCACCCTTAATCCCATGAAATATCCATGTGGATTCAAAGAGGTTACTAAAAAATCACATCATCTTGAAGAGGCTATTCAGTGAACCCAATCCATGTCTCGGCACATGGACACTACATTAGGAAAGAATCAGAGAAGATCTAAAGCTACAGTTATCACCCTCAAGCCCAAAATAATCCAAGCACCCAGGATAGCTCTGAACCTCGTAACACATCATGCTGACCGATGGTAGCCACAAAATCACCCTCGGTTGGAAGCATAGAGAATCTAGGAAAGCCCACAGTTTTAGGAATGAATGAATAAGGTGTAATCCTTTTGAAATGAGAAAGTCCTAGACTACTTCTTCACAAGAATAAACAATATCCTCATCATGCTTCAACAAGCCAGAAAGTCAGATGAAGTCAACCTCACTGATCATCCTGATTACTCTCCTTTCCATAGATGGATGGGTTATAATATGCAGAACTGTTTCATCATTAAGGACATCCTTCAAGGCATGGTCAAATCTAGAGAGGTGACAATAGAAATTCCTCTAGAACAAGTGTCTTGGATAACCATTTCCCAGTTAGAGGAAGAGGAGGATGGAAGAAAGTCCCTAAAAAGAAATCATATAAGTTCAATAGCTAGATAACTCATAAAATAGTTGACCCAGATCACGGTGCCTTGAGGAAATAGTTATGCAAATACAAAACATCCCAACCACCAAAAATAGGATAAGTCTAATGTACCACCCAAGGGTCGGTGTGATCACCATAACCAGAAAAAACAGAAGAGGAAGATTCATATCCGGCTCCAATGTAGTCTCTAACTCATGAAAATTTCTTCCCTTCAATATCTATTGTATGGGAACCACCCCTCCAAATGGAATACTCATCCGGAAACGAGATCATATTCGGTTCCATCAACATGATACACCTAACGAACCCCTTCTCTAATGACAAGTATGCCCCCGAATGTGGTTTCCCGGCATATAACAGGGGAACGGGATGCTGCATGCACCGAATCTGAGGATACAAGGGATAATGCCGATATGGTTGGAGTCAGTATCCCAGCCATATACCCATAGAAGACACATATGCAGTCCAGACCCATGGGAAAGCACTCTAATAGATTCAAAGGAAGTAGGGAGGTGATCATATCACTCCAGTAGTCGCATGCACCTGATTATCTTTCATGATCACTTAACGGGGGGTTCAACATGATCATCCCATGAAATGAGAAAGGTCAGACCAACCCATGCCATTGGTGGAAGGTACTCCCCCATGTTCTACATAATACTCAGGTCCATCGACCCCAAATACTCCAGCTTCTGATCCTCATGCCCTAGAGAAACCCCATGTTGGGAAGTGGAGACCTTTTTCTTAGAAGTATGAATTCTTGAAATAGATATATTTGATCATAGCCATGCTCCAAATCCTTGATGCACTTCATCTATCGAGAGAACTCATGGAGGAATATATTAAAACCCTCTGAAGCCCACAGTAATTTGAGAAAGATGTCATTTTGGATGATGTCTGTCGAGTGGATACCATGTCCATAGGATTCCATGTATCCATATCAATTACTAATATTGACAAGGCATAGGCCATCTAAGGACACATCAGACCCTTGTAAATCTCATGAAAACTCAATAACATAAATCTCCAAATCATGTTTGTTGAAAATGAATATGGGATCAATCTCATCCCATCTCAAACCCTCTGATGTTTTGGATATGGAATAAGGGACTTATCCAATATAAATATGAACATCTAGAGATATGATAGGTATGAGAAAAGGCCCCTTGGAAACATTAAGCTGGAGACCCAATTTAGGGAGATCATATCAGATGTCGAGTTCATGGTTATCTAGAAAGACACAGCATATAATGTCTTGATCTGAAGACCTTGGCTCCATATCCCCTCAGCAGTACCATCAACATTCCATCAATATTTGAAGTACCCCAACCATGGAAAGGTTAGCAAACATCACGATGAAAATACCCCCTTCAAGATATGTCGAGCTATATATATTGTAGAATACATATATAAGAAGGGAGGAAAACAAATGATGGTGGATAATGTTTTAATGGTTTTCACCACTACTGGTTTAGGGACCGTCCCTATAAATCTCTAGATCATGCTCGATGAGGATTACATGCTACCCATAAAGATTGTAAAAATAGTAGACCCAATCCCAGAGGTCCAGGCCTCTCCTATCCTTATAAAAAATCTTCTTCAACATCTCTATATTGTATCTCAGATAACAATAGGTCACTAAAAAATGGAATAATATGAGGATGGTATCATAAATTTCCCTCCAGCATTTGAGGAAGGTGTTTCCACCACCCAGATGAGCTCCGACAGAAAGACATGGGGCTAGAGGAATACCCACGAAATACCTTGATTAGTGCCTCCATGCCTCTAAATGAGAAGGAGATTTATATCTCATTCTTGAAGAAAAACCAATTTCAATTTTCTTGGAACTATACAAAAATTTCTGGATTGAATCCTGATGTGGATACACACTATCTCAGACTACCCGAAGAGCATCATGGCTTCATGTAGGTACCCAAGATAATTCACCCCTCTAATGATACAAACATGGATGCATATGGTGACAAGTTGATCAAATCCAAATTTGTTCAATAAGTGAAATACCTAAAATAACCATCTAACATCATCTATATCAAGAAAAATAATTCAAATATTAGGTCTGCATTGATTTTAGTAACCTGAATTGACATTTCCCGAATGAAGACTTCCAAATACTGATCAAAGAACTCTTGATTAGTGAAACAACTAGATTCCATGACCTTTACATCATGAATGGGCACTCAGGGTATAATCAGATCAAAATGGCCCCCGAGGGTAAAGAAAACACAAACTTTAGGGAACCCCCAAGGATATTATGCTACTATATCATTCCATTCCAATTAAACAACTTTAGCATCACGTATCAGAGTTCCATGCATCACATCTTTAATCCATTCATAGGAAGGATAGCCGAGTTTTATGTCAAAGATCTGGTCATCAAATTTGGACCATTATGTTATCACTTCATAGGTTTCTAAGAAATATTCAACAAGTTGTGACAAAATAGTCAAATGATGAATCCTATAAAGTGTGATTTTGTGGTAACATCAAGTAAATTCCTCAGTTTTGTGGTACGCCACCGCGGTATCGACGCATACCTGGAGAAGACCAGTGATATCCTATAAATGTAGCCCCATAGGAATCTAAAAGAACTATGGGGGTTCCAAGAGAAACTTTCTTAAATTCATATATTCATAGTCAACCTAGTTTGAAAATCCCCCCCCCCTTCATGAGGCTAATGAAGAAGGAGGTCTCCTACAAATGGGATGATGAGTGTCAAGAATATTTCAAAAATCTCAAGCATTATCTACTACACCCACTAGTGTTGATTCCTCTCATGGAAGGCAGTCCAACCATCTTATATTTGGCCACCATGTAATGGTCACTAGGTTCCCTCCTTACATAGAAGAATGAAGCGGGGAGTGAGAATAGTATTTACTACCTCAGCTGGACTATGCTGGGTTCTGAGACCAGATATTCTGATGCTAAAAAGAACAACCTAGAACTCATATTCATAGTGAAAAATCAGAGGCATTTCCTATAGCACCACAAAGTCCACCTGGTCTCTCTTATTGACCCACTCAAGTATATACTTGGTCTCCCTATGTTGTTTGAGTGCTTGGATTAATGGGTATAAATTCTATAGTAATGTGAAATCTAATTCGAATCCTAGAAGTCAGTAAAATGGAAAGCTCTAGATGACTTCTTGGAAGAACAGACCGCTTTATAAAATACCCAAGAGGACATAAAACTCCAATATGAAGAGCTATTTTATTCCCATGAAACTCCCTGAACATGGGAGATGTATTTTGATGGTTCCTCAAGGAGTCCTTCCAGCATAATAACTGAAAACTCTAATCTCGAATAGGTTATACTATATGTTATATTTGTCTCTCCATACAAAGAAGTTATACCATAATCTTTCTCGCTGTCTGAAGGCTACACAAATAATGAGGTTGAATACCAAGATTTCATCGTTGGGTTGGAATTAGCTTTGTAGCATAAAATAGCCTACCTGAACATCAAATGGGATTCAGAACTGGTGATGATGTAGATCAACAGTGAATATTCTATTAGGAAGGAATAACTAGCCCCCCTCAACACCTATGTCAAGGGAATATTGGATGAGTTACCTATGATACCAAATTTCACTATATTCCTTGATCATAGAATGCTCATGGCGATGCACTGGATAATGTTGTGGCCATCTTGGTAGACCCTAATTAAGAGGAGGAAACCTTATACATAACACACTGATGAATGGTGTCATTTATTATCGTATTTGATATGAAAGAGATCAATTTGGTCAGTACCACCCCATATGATGATGAACCAGTGTCCTCCTCTAGGTATATGGGGCCCACAATCATATATCTTCATGATGGAACTCTCCTAACAGATCACACTGGAAAGGAATAAATCTTGCACTAGGAAACAAACATGACCTTTCCGGATTGCCCAAATGATCATAAGATATTATACAAGTGTAGATTATGCAAAATTATACTCTGGTGCATTGCAGAAGGGGAATCCCAAGCCATCATGGAAGAGACCCCCATAAGCTACATTGGTTCCCAAAAATATGCAACTAAGATCTCCCACTAGATCATAATGTTGGATATTACTAGAATACCATGACACAAGACTATGCAGAATTCACCTGAAAATATCATGTGTTCTATATCCATGAAACAATTATTCATCAACCCTCAAAATTACTACATATAGCCAAATATTCCTGACCATTCTCCAATGGGGGAATGGATATTATGGGACTATATCCCCCATCCACCTTAAAGTAGTTCAAGTATATCTATACTAACACTAAATCCTTCACCAAATATACTGAGGTGATATCCCTCAATGAAGTCTGAATGAATAATATCATCAAATAGTAAATTAATATATCATCACTAGATTCATAGTCCTTCACGTGATATTGACAAACAATGACTCCAACTTCCATTCTACGGAGTAGAAGAAGCTATACCAAGAGCATACCATTGAATCCAATCACTCATATTTCTATCATGAAGTTTAAAATAGATAGATAGTGGAGTTCAATAAGTCCTTATCAAACATACTACATAATATGGTGAACAATGATATTAAGTATTTCCTAGAAAAACTCCACCATGCTTTATGGGACTACCGTACCACCATGTGTACTACTACACAAGAGACTCCTTACTCATTGGTGTACAGGATCGAGGCGGTGCTACAAATAGTGATCCAACTACCCTCACTCATAATATCCATTTTTGGTAACTCTCATATGACTAAAATGAATAGAAATGACTGGATAAGTTGGAGTGGCTATATGAGAATAGTTTGTGAACACTGCAAAACATTGAGATCCACCTGAACCGAATAGCACAAGACTCCAATAAAAATTTTCACCTCCATTCATTCTTCTAGAGAGAATTGGTGATAGCTCTTAGAACCCCATTGATGCCAGAAAAGAGGCCCCAAAAGTTGGAACCCAAGTGGGAGGTACCTTATTTCATACATAATGTCTATCATATTGGAACCTATTAGCTAGCCACCAGTGATGGGGAGTGTGTAACACCACCCACCAATGTGTGATTTATCAAGTAATAATTTCCATAGTAACAAAAAATATGGAATCCATGATGGTGTAAGTCCTACAATCATATTTTCATCATGACTACATGGAATGTCTTGCAGATGATAATAAACTGTGCAGGTATATCTTCACTGCATGATGTTAAACTACACGATCTCTCTAAACTATGTTTGGATTGGTTATCATTTTAAATGGGATGCATAGGGATTCCTTGATCCTATATCTTGGCCAAGACACCACATAATATAGATACTCATATCCAATTCTCCATGCCTCTAAATATGGGAAGAGACCCTTGTCAGTCCATGTTTCTCCAACTGAGCATAGATAATGCGATCTTAGGAATTCGGGTAAGGATTTCCCATCACAAAATAGGGCATGAAGGCTTAGGATGAGCTCATTATCATCCTAAGTACATTGATGTAAAGGGTATGAAATAAGTCCTCACCAAATTATTTTAAACAACATTGTCATTTTCCCCTAAACGACGTGAAACTGTACGAGAGGAACACCATCACTGGTGTCAGTCTCCTTCTACAACTGCATCCCAAGAACAATGTATGGATTGATTCCTATAATCAGAAGATATGTAGTGATGACTTGACTTCTTTTTCTAGGCCCATACATTTTATTTTATATATATCAAATTGACATAACCAAAACATATTAAACTGCATGGATAATGTCTTTACCGAATGAAATAAAACATTTTGGACTGTGACATCCATCTACACTCATGTCAGGTGACCTTCATCCTTACTGCATGATGTTAAACTTTATATAAATTCATCCTTTTTTTCACGAAGTTAAAATTGTGGTGCTTCAATATCTATGTTTGAATTGATTTCCACCATTACTGGATATGTAGGAATGCCCTGTAATTTAATCCTTGGGTCTATCCCCAGGTATCCAAAAACCTGCCTTCTTTTCTAACTCTAAGCCTTAACCCATTTTTGGGATGTATGGTGTAGTCTATATCTCTTTGTTCATCATTAATATTAGGTTTTCATTATCATTCCATATAGATCATCTTTAGGGCATCATCCCCCCACCTTTGTCCATACCACCTGATGTTAAACAACATGAAATTCTAAGAACTAGGTTTAGCTTCATTCTCAATCCCATGAGATATGTCATGAAACATGGATCTCCCATACTAGGACCAGATTCATCTAATTATAGGGATATTCCCCACCTCTATATATGGGTTAGACCTATATAGAATACCTCCTTTTCCACGAACTACGTGGACTTCAATTCCCAAGAAGTTGGGGTGCATAAGAAACCTCCCTGGGGGTTAAGCTCAATGTTTCATGGACCATATCTATCCCTTCATATTCATGTCATTTTTCCTTCATCCTTGATGCATGAAATTAAACAACATGGAATGTCTTGGTCCTTACTACTGGATGTTAAACTGCATGGAACTTTCAAAACAACATGTGTCTTGATTCTCATCCTCATGAGATATATACTGACGCACAACCATTTTTTCTCAGGCCCATCCATAGGTATAACTTCTTTTGGACACATTGGATTGATTCCTCACAAAAATATGTGTGGTGTGAATGGGTCCTCTTTGTTATTCATTTATATCGGGTCGCTTCACAGCACCACACCGTGCATCTCCATCAGGGACTCCATATTATGGTCTGAATCATGTGACCCTAAACTATCCACATATGTCCCTAAACCACTACATTAAACTGTGCCGCATCATCCTTACAACAAGATGTTAAAACTCATGGAAGTATGTCCTTTTCACATGACGTTAAATAGAACGGTCCTTCTATAAATATGCGTCTATTCATTATCACACTCATTATATACATAGTGATGCCCTAGTCTTCATCCTGGGGCCCAGTCAAAACATTACTACCATTCACGTCAGTTCTAATGTCCTTCATGCATGACATTAAACAACACGAAGATGAATTTCCCATCCAATTCATGACGAGTCACCTTCATCCTTACCGCATGATGTTAAGCTGCATGGAATATTCAAAGAACTATGTAGGGCATGATTCTCTTTCCAATGGGATATGTAGTGATACCCAAGTCTTCATCATGGGGCCCAAACTCATCATTACCACCTTTCACGTTGGTTCACACATCCTTACCAAATGACATTAAACTACACATATATGAGCATCCCTACTACATGAAGATAAAATCTGTAGGATATCATCTGTCACCCTTCCTTACCAAAGGACCACAAGTGCCTTACCCTGACCAACCATACAAAAGATATCTACTATTATTTTTTCAAGCACCCTTATCCATGTTTCACACTTCATGGATCAAGCATATTAGTTCATCACAAGCCTTTCAATTCCCCTGAAAAGAAAAAGAGATCTCTCTTCTTGGCCATGTTGTTGATGTGAGGGCTCAAACCCACCAAATGAAGACATCTTCACCCGACATAAAAGAATTTATGATTCATGTGAGCCTGAAATCACCAAGGAGGAACCCAACACCCCATTGTGTTATAGGTTATCCCTAGAATGATTGTACTGTATCATAACTCATGACCTGAAAATCTTGTTCCATGATTTATGACATCTCCATCACCTGCTAAGAAGGATTTTGGGGTTCTCTTGACCCTGGGATTCCAATTGTTACTATTGTTTAAAATCCCCATACAAGTTCCAAGTGGCATGAACATAAATTTCTCATACCATGGTCAAAGTTTTATAGCCTCAATCTCTATCACATAATGGCCCAAATCACAAGACCATAAAATGCTAATTAAAAATGAAAAAACTTTTCTTGTCAAAACCCCACAATGGATGGCCTGAGAAAAAGTCAAGTATCCTCCTGCTAAACTCTTCACCTTTATATATGAGGTAAAAATTAGGGAATAAGTAAATAAGGCATAACTTGTATAGGGTATACTATATATCATTAATAAATGCCAAGATATGCTCGCGGGACCCCCTAGTCCAGGAGAGAATTAGAGTGATGATTCATCATATTTCCTCACTATGATAATATGTTCAACATCTAGTGGCACAAGTTTCGGTGTGATTGAACCCTTATTGGATCATACATTTTCCATTTATCCCACTTCATGATCTGTAGTGTGTTAGGTCATGAAAAAAGTCTTTCATTTCCCCTAAACAGGAAAATATATCTCTCCAGTTGTCCATGCAATAGATGTGGGGGCTCAGACCCACCAATGGGAAACATCTTCACCCAGTGAAAAGGTATTTCATGTTATTATGATCCTAGAATCATCACGGCAGAACCCATCCTCCCATTATATTACAAGTTCCCTCCAGGGTGAGTATCCCAGAACATCCTCATAACCTGGTCACTCTGGACTATGATTTACACCCTCCATATTAGTCTATCCAAGCAGATCATATATCCTCAACGTTGTGTCACTATGTTTTCTACCAATTCTCAATGATATAATGTGACCCTTTATTCTTGATCCTTTTAATGGATCACACATCATGATTTGAAACCACAAGGATTAGGAATTGAGTTGTTCAGTTATGATCTATCGTTTCCCTAGGTTGTCTGAACCCTTCCTAGATAGCCTTCATTACATACCCAAAATCATCAGCTTGATGTTTGAGCCTACATAAATATTTCATCACCCCATGAAAGGAATAGATATCACACTGCTTGGCCATGCAAATGATTAAAGGTATCAGACCCACTAACTAGAAACCTCTTGGATTGGTTGGAAGGGCCTCATACTCATTGAGATCCTCCATGTCACCATGGAAGAACCTCACACCCCATAGTGTTAAGGGAAATAAACGTCATTTATACCCCATTTCATATCACCTAGACCAGACTTTCTAATTGTGACTTACATTACCCACATTACACCAATCTAGGAAGGCCTAGCTTCCCTAGTATTTCAACCTCAAACATATTCACCCCATGAATCTTCCATATCCCTTAGAGAAGAGTGGGTATTATCTTTTCCTATCCATGTTACTCAGGCATAGGGGACTTAACCCACCAGCTAAAAGTATCTCCCCCTTTAAATAAAACGAACTCATATCCTCGTGAGCCCTATCACTACCATTGCGGAACTCAACACCCCATAATGTTTTTAGTCATTTCTGGCATTCCAGCCCCATATTCCACGAAGTTATGAGCTAAAAGACCTTATAATAATGAAAAGGATGGTCCAACCTAAAAGACCCTAAACTAAAGCAATAGATGGTTCGAGCTAAAACACTTTAATCTAAAGTAACGGAGGTTCCAAGCTAAATTACCCTAAACTAAAGCAACAAAAAGTATGATCTAAAATACCCTAAAGTAAAGAAATATATGGTCTGAGCTAAAAGACCATAAAATAAAGAAACATAAGGTCTGATCTAAATGATCATAAATTAATTCTATAAAAGGTCCGAACAAAAGCAACATAAGGTCCAAACTAAAATAACCTAAACTAAATCATGTGATAGTTTTTGTGAGGCTCACTATAAGTCCATATCATGCCTGAGATTCCCTCTATAGATATGCAAAAAAATCATCCTTTGAGAAATATCTCTTTCTTAAATGATCTCCGCTCCCAGCGGACATCCATGCCCATTCACCACAAAGGAAAGGATGGATTTCATCAAAAATTCATTAAATATTAAAACAATGAAATTTCATGAACATCATAGATAATGGAAAATGTGATTGATTCCATATGAAGACCAACAACATGGTTCATCAAATTATACATAAAAAAGAGGGATCTCAGCACACTGGAGACTCTCCCATGAACCAAAGCATGATTTAAAAATATTTTTTCCATAATACCATCTTCTTTTATAATTTTATTAGATAAAAAATATCAAATAGAGTCATAGATTAATGAAGTTGATCAACAGACTCAGTCTCCAGCTCCATGATGCACTGCAACTCCTCTTCTCTACGAACAACACCCTGCCTAACGTTCACTACCTCATCGAAGATCCCTTACTATTCCAGTATTATAATTTTTAATTAAAAGAGATAATGATGAAAATGTAAAAAAATTATTTGGAGAAGGCCAATTTTAGACCATAGATGACTATTATGATCATCCCCATCATTAATTGCATCCCAGTGAGTAGAAGCCTCCATCTCTCATTGAGTATCTTCATGTACATCTTCTCTCCGATGTTGCTTCACCGAAGAGGAAGCCCCAATAGCTTCCACCCTCAATTTAAGGTCCCTTATCTATTTTCATATAGATATTAAATTCTTCACATAATAATGAAGGGTTGAATAATAAAAGCCTTCATAACCAAGGGTAGGAAACATGAATTGAAGATGACCTAATCCGTCCTTTAACCCATCCAACGGGGTTTCTGACACAGAGATCAAGATATCCCTCCACATCTACTACCACATCAATTTTTAAAGAACTATAGACCCAGGGTTGTGATCTAGACTGATCTTAGGAATGAGAACTTATTCTGGAACTGGATCACTCAAATATATGTCTATGTCCATATTATTTGATGATAAAGGTAGGGAACCTACCTCAGCATTGGTAGACTTAATTAGAAGAACTCCCAGAGGAAAAGTAACCAAAGACTCAGAACTTTGATGTGAAGGAACTACAACAAAAAGTACAAGGGTATGTTAGTTTCAAGGTTAATCATGCATCATCACCAATTGTCATATTATATGACTATGGTGGGAAATTTATATTTCTTAGAAGCATCACCAATTAAACACCCGACATCAAATCCATCCTTGAGAGAGGATGAAACTCTATCCTATGATGAAATATTTTGTACTGTCAGTGCCACCAAATCTATAGAAGGTCTATTCCCACTACCTTTAAGGTATTTGAGAGTAAAGGATCATGTTAGGGGGTGAAAAAATTATAGAGAAAAAAGTTTGGTCCTACAAATTTCATTACCTTATTCATAGTGTGCTTCTATATCATCCAATGTAGTTTAGGAATAGTATCCAATATTGATGCCCTCGAAGAGTGTCTCCATCTACATCAGATTAAAAGGAATACCTGCTGAATTGTCTGTGATAGGAAATGGATTTGTTTGAATGGGCCCTAGGATGTATATGTTCCTCGATGAATCAGATCTGGTAGTGGTAGATCTATAGGAACCATTAAATTCCCATATGCGTCCTCGGATATAGGGGCATACTCTTCTAAACGAGTTTGGTAAGGGAATTCACATTATCAATTATTTATGAACATGAATCTAGGATAATCTATGATGAAAATAGTGTATTTAGATACCTTTCTTAATTTAGGATTCTAGTTGAGAAGGATCTAACAATGCAGTTTACTTCTTCTTCTTCTTCTTCTTCATCCTTTCTGAGGAAAGGGCTCTAAAATCTTTTAAAGTTGGGGATTCCATCTCTGTAATATAAATCACTAATCTCATATAATCCACTTGACTAGGTTAACTATGACCACCATCTACCCGATCACCATCAAACTTTAATCCTATGTCTGTGTCACGAAGGGTATACTCAGGATATAGATGGGTCGGACGATCTTTAGCTTCCTCCTGCTACATCCATGCATATAATGGATGTCAGCATGATTTCAATGACAATATAGCATATGAAGGACCAAAATAAACCTAGACTCACCACTTCTTCAATAACATGGGATCCCTTTTCATCCATATCAACCTGATGAGAGACTGGAAGACCGATTGGTGGTGTTGAGAAGAATAAAATATCCAACCCTATAGCCCCCACCAAAACTGTGTCGATGCTCCCAATGAAAGATCTCACTTACACATGGTGCAATAAAAATGTAATATCTTAGGGGGTAGTAATTTAAGAAAAATACATCCAAAATAAATTTGAGAGGATCAATATATTCTAGATGGCATCCTCATAATACATTTCCTTCCCAGCTGCCCACTATTGAGATGCGATTGGGAATATCAAGGCACGCTTAACCCTCACACTCGTAGTAGTAGATGCCTCTGTTGGTAATGGTAAATGATTGACATGATTAAGAGGAGATACTGGGGCTTCTAACCTCTTTGATTCTATCTTATTCTCAAGACTAGGGTTATATTCAACTACAGGGGTAAGGTGGGCCTCGATCACTAACTTGGAAAGTTTCCCATTTGAATATGATCGGATCCAGATATTTGTATATCATTGTGATGAGCCAATTTTCTCTTAAGTAGGGGGGAGGAAAACTTCTCCACTGGTATCATCCCTGGTAAACATCAACCAAAATAAAAGAGCCACCATTTCATGCCCCTCAAACCTAACATAAATTGTGATAGGACAATTCATTTGGACACATATGAATTGGAGGCAGAACCAACATGGCATATGACACTCACAAATAAGGCCTCCATCAATGCTGGTTGAAAGAGCTCCCTCACAAAGGGACATCTTAAAGGAACACTCTAGAAGGCTGGGTGTGACATCATTGAAGAAGAATCTTGACGTCATGGGATCATATGTCTTGAAATAGAAATGTTCATGACATTTTACAAAATCCCTGATCTCTTATACCTTCAAAAAAATAGTTCTTACCATGTTAATACACTACATATGTGCTGCGAAGACAGTCATAGGGATTATTTAAAGGTTCAGGTCCTCGTAACCGCCAAGATGATCCCCCATCTAACCCAATAAAACATGGAAGGGGAAAATATTCTAATAAGGGGATTCACCCTAATAGACATGATGCAGAAGGTGGTATAGATTCACTAATACTAGGATCACCTAATGAACACACCCCCACTGACCATATTAGTCTCCATTGAAAAAGTGGAGACTCTGACTCCGCCTTTATCTTTTTTGGGGGAGTTTCTACCCAATCAGGTATGTTGAAAGGATCCCAAACAGTTGGATCAACTAGTAGATACCATGGATGATCTATCACCCCCAATCATTGTACTTCTTGAATTCAACTACCAACCAGTAATCACCTAGAAAACCATGGGAATACTTGGTATTACAGGACCTCAACTTATTGATGGATGGCTTAGGACTGGTCTATTGAATAAAATATTCATCCAATGCTTGGAGGGAAATATCCTCCCTAGGAAACACCCATTTTGGGTGGGTATTCTCTTATAACGTGATCAACTCATGTGTTAAAGTATGAGTATTGATCACGTCATCCCAAGAAGAGTGGATGAGAAAGTACTCATCATACATACTACTAATTATGGGTGTGCCACAAATCTTCTCCACATCCCAAAGGATGATACTGGCTTCACTATGTGTGATGTGGAAGTGTTCGTCTCTAGGATCCAATGGATGAGAAACTCCACCATAAAGTTCTTGTTACAAGAAGTATACATCTGCGATATTTTGATAGAACCGTACATCCCAATGTCCTTATGTTCCTTGTGATATTCAAAAGTGATATTCCAGTCCCAGAAGGGCCATCCCCATTCCAATCCAAAAATTCACCCCAATTGGAAGTCCCAATTGGAGATCCATCCATACATTCGATCAGTGGATGATTGTCATATTATTGAGTGATATATATGGTTATCATGATCAGATATATGATCATAATTATCAAATTCCACTGACATGAACCTTGGAAAATGGAAATCCTCACAGTCTCACATCATGATAAAATGGCCCCTAAGATAAATATTAGCACGTAAGGTGATCTGAGCTCTTCAGATCATGGAGGTTGGTATAAATGATGTCTTTGGTGGAGGTATATATACTTCATTGGTAAGACCAAAACCATAGATTGAAATGTAATAAAAAAGGGGGTAGTTAGTGAATATCTATCTCATATGATTTAGTAAACCCTGTTGGTATAAATGGGATGAACAGCGACATGTTGGATCCATGCT
Source organism: Viscum album (assembly GCA_963277665.1). Taxonomy (NCBI): domain Eukaryota; kingdom Viridiplantae; phylum Streptophyta; class Magnoliopsida; order Santalales; family Viscaceae; genus Viscum; species Viscum album. The sequence goes on along the minus strand of OY728137.1, from coordinate 1,504,319,759 downwards.
CACCACCATAACATCGCGGTGAGAAATCACTAATCTCACCTCCCTCTTTAATGTATTTTGTGATGATTTATGGGATCTATAATCCATTTAAAAATGTATGTGTCACATGTTAGATGAAATAATATAATGTATCTACAAAGATAAAGGCATGAGAATTCCCCTATGGAATGATGCGCATTGCATGACCTGGCCAAGGTTCCGTGAGCCACATCAAGGAGTTCGCGAACCACATGGTCTCTAGAAAACTCATGCGTCACATAACCCCTGTGAGGCCCCAAGTTCATTGTATGACCTCCTTGGAGGCTCGCAGTCGTGTGACCTAGACATGATCATGTGAAATTGATTGATATTTCAAGATAGTAGAGCTCAAAAATTCCCCATGAAAACCACCTATGATTAAGGAATTACCAAATATTCATACATGGTTGAGATATATGAGTTTCAGAGCATAAATCAATCTTGCGTAAGAGTAGGGCTCTCAATTGGGACTCGCAGCATACACACGTAGGTAGGGCTCGCGATAAGGGTTCGCGGTGAGGTATTGTGTCAAGGTATCAGCGGGAGTACACAAGGGAAGGAGGTGGTCGGTGCAATAAAATTTCTTCCACACCCCCTATATATAGGTAGTTTTAATAATACCAATTGTTTCTTGAGAAAAAGAAATATTCATGAGAGGATAGGTCCACGACACCACCAAGGACTCTGGTGGGAATTTAGTTGTTCTTAGGACCGAGTCCTTGTACCCTCGGACATTGATCTTGAGGGGGATATTTTTTATCTCCGGCCAAATATATATTAGAAAAACAAAAAAAGGAGGAAGCATATGCTCACAGATAGTATTTTCCTGATGACAGCAAGGAATAATAAGATGGTTAAAGACACGTGATTTCATGAACACTACAAAGTCATGTGAATTTTCTTTGCAAGGCACCTAACATGCATCAAGTCCCTAGAATCCCTCCTCAATGATCACCCTTATGAATCAATGGATGAATGATGATATATGGATGAGAATCCACTTGGTTGTGCAGTTTTTCATCATAATGATCCTAATAAACCATCCATAATCCTCCAAAAATCATGGGATGAAAAATTTCAATGAAGACACCCCAGTGGTCACACAAATCATGCACTAAATCATCATTGGGAAGAATAAAATCCCTATATTATATCCCATCCTTCTTGAAATCCCTTTGAGACATCATCATAAAAAATAATGAAGATAAATAGGATGAGGAGAGAGGTTCTCATTATCGTTGAAGGACATGTGGAATGTCCTTGAAGACATGTGTCACACTACAATTGTCCCATATGACTTGAGAAACACCTTCATCTCATCACCTGTACCACATGGAATCCACTGAACAATTCTACATCGCTCTAAGGACAGACACATGGTTTTTTCCACAGTAATTGTGCACTCTCATATAATTCACATTGGTCACACAAGAACCACTGGAAAATCGACTAGAAAAATAGATATTACTCGAGAAAACTTGCATACCTTCCAACCCATATCAAATAAAACCATATGGATCAAATGTAAGGAGGAAAGTTGTGTTTATGGTCACTGAAAAATATGAGATGTACACTTAGAATTTATCTATGAGACCTTGGCGTCATAACCACCTTTCCTCGCAAAGTCCCTTTGGATTGACAACCTCACCACTTGGAAGCCCACACATTCATCCAGACAACTCCACAGCTCTCTAAAGACAGACCAATAGACGTGTCCCCTACATGCTCTCACGACCTCTATATTCCCTATATTAGTCAAGTGATACATAACCCAAAAATGGGGGATAAAACCATGACATTTATCATGAAATCCGGCATGACCCCATACTTTTTTGAAATAAAAAAAAGGAGATAGAAAAGGGGGAATTGAGAGGGGACTGCGGTCACTGATATATTGGAGGAACACCCTTGATGACCCACATAGCACCATGAGCCCTTTGTAAAATTCCATCCTTTCCTTAAAGAGTCCCTTGGTCTCGAGGGCTTGTCTAAAAATTGATCACATGCCATACGACCCATACTGGTTATGTGATGTGTCTCCAAAAAATAGAGGAATTACCCTCAGTACCATACGTACATTCATGTATGACTCCCAAAATTCATCATATAAAATGAAGGAGATATTAAAGTATTAGGTAGCCAGGGTTTATGTCCACCGAAGGTCAAACAATGCACCAAATCCGCCCTCATCCTTTTCTTATGAGACCTCAAGACAAGCCATCCAAGGACCCATAGATTCCTTCTAACAGACATTCGAATCTCACAAAGACCCTTGTATATGTTGACATGTTGAAATGGATGTACTTAGAAGTGAAAGTCCTCAAAAATAAACAATAATCCCATAAAAGATGGATATTCTGGCAACCTCATAATATCCAGCGACACCTTTAACATAGTCCACTGTAGAGTCTTGTGAAACCACATAATGCCAGACCCTGCAATGACTCCAAACTAGACTCGCAATAGATTCCCCAAAACAATCCAATGATTACAAAGATGGATAAAATAATAAATTTCGTACTCTAACTTGAAAAAATTTCTTGATTGGTTGGTTTTTTAGTTAGCTGATCGAACGCTAGAAGTTTGGACCTAGACAGTCTCTACACACGTCAACGCTAAAAATTTGGGCTTCTGCACACATCTGATCATGGGACTGGTGGAATTTTCTTTAGGTAATACATAAAAGGGCCTATATATTAGTCATGAAATAGAAATAATTACCTCCACATGATCCTTGAAATATCACACATAGGACCTCTGGAAAGACATATGAAAACTATATTGCATCTTATACAGATCACACGAGACCCAAAAAACTGAAACTGAACTGATCCATAGAACTCGCAACACAAGGGAATATCCAAGATTCAAAGTGGAAAACCCAAGTAGAGGATATGATCATGGACCTACACACACTTCACATGTTTAAATCATGAATACGTGACGGTACCATGTTGTACCACTCGGACGTCATGACATCCCTTTGACTTGTCATATTGGATATACAGAATGAACCAGACATGTTGGGACATGTCCTGCATACCCCTCATAGACACCAATTTGATCATGTTAACCCTCTGGGTTCATCACCCTAGACTATATATGTCCTCAATATGTATAACCTAACTCATCTAATGGCTCCCATTCATGTCATCCAAGACATGCGACACCCTCTACCCATATTGTCATGGTCCTCTGATTTCCTCCCAAGCTGTTTTCCAAGACATGAGATATCCTTCAAATAACGCTACCATGACTCTCGAGACACCCTCTACATGAGTCGATCTTGTTTATGCAATGAAATACAGAGGTTTCATCCAAGGAACATGACAATGTTGAGATCATGCTCCCCTGACTCTCATGACACCCACCACATGTGTTGAGCCAAGTCATGTGATGACCTCCATTGTATTCCAATAGGATCATGCGACTCCTTCTTGATGAGAAGGCCTATTAACTAGGGAAACCTTAGTGTGTAAGACCCAGCATCTCCCAAATAACTATGAAGACTCTGATTACCACAAGAAATGGGATATGTAAGATGACTCATTGAAGGCCTGAGCCTTATATTAAACACTCCTAGCACTTCCCCAATACGACGATCCCATATCCATACACTATGAGGCCGATCATGCACTCCCCTTTATTTCTCACAATGAGCATGGCTCACATCGGGTTAGGGGGATGCAATAAACACTTCATTTGGCATCAAACACCTATTCACTAGGGAAGGCTTAGTGTGTAAGCCCCAATATCTCCCAGAGAACTATGAAGACAATGATTCATTCCATAACTGGGATATGTAGGATACATCCTCAAAGGCACGAGATCCATATCAAATAATATATGGAATTCTCAATATATAGATCCCATATCCATACGCCACGAGGCTGATAATGCACTCCCCCTTATTTTTGAGACTGACCATGGCTCACGTAGGCTTAGGGGGATGCAACGAACACCTCATTAGGCATCAAAAACCAAATCACTAGGGCACCCTCAGTGTGTAATCCCCAAAATTGACTAAACTATAGTGAATAAGATTCAATCCATAACTAGGATATGTCAAATGAATATTCCATAATCGAGGTATAATATTTGGTTCTACAACTCCTTCTATATTATTTATCACCGCTTGATGTTAAAATCTATAGATAAACCGAACTACATAGGTTTTTATTCATGAAATAACTATGATATGTAGGACACCTAGTAATGGCTCAATCCCATCTTCATAATATCAAAAACCTATATAAAAGGGATAATAGCCTGAAACACTTTGTAATATGGTTTCTACATATATGGGACCGCTCATTACTAGAAAATGAGGAAGAATCTAGAATACATACATATGGATTCACAAAAGATATCTCATTCTGTCATAGGTAAAAGAGAGTAGGCCCATAGCTATTTTGTTAGGGTAAACCATCCCACATCGAGATTAGGAAGAGGTTCACAAACATGTCTAAAATATATAAGAGAGTTCCAGAGTAGGAAAATCCACCCCCCCCCCCAAGAGTACGATGTTCCCGGCGTACTATCCTCTCGACAAATGCGAGTCCCCAAGCATCATTGGTCCTGAAAACCCAGATGATTTTCTGCCTTTATAAAGCAGGCCCATACTCAAATACATATGGGGGAACCATTTAGAGTTTTATGGAAAAGTGAAAATGGTAAAATAACACGGGAAACCCACTCCAATCAACCAAATTCTGAAAAAATAGTAGTATATAAACCATGTAATATAAAATAGTGGTGAACATTGTATATATCTCATAGATATGAAAAGTCAGATGATATTCCATTACCTTGTGTCTTGAATCTCTTTGTACTCATACAAAATTCATGTATAATAAATCTATGTTTATTATACATATATTACATAATAATATTCTTATATATAATACCATATATGGTTTGATTATGAACTTATATTACCAACTTATTTTTAATTCTATGTTACGGTTTCACTTTGAATAATATCAGCTTTGTTCTTCGTATGTCTCTTAATTTTTTATTTCTTCAGTCCTTATAATTATATTATTATATATAGAAAGTAAAAATTATATAAATATAATTTATATTCTGTATATGTTTATTATAATAACCATTATAATATAAATGTATGAAATGGAATACACTGTTCCTGGAGATGGTTAGTCGTACGTACACATGAACATTGTTTCTTTTTTTATTTTCGTATTGAATGAAAGAAAGTATATGACATATATGTATATATATGTATATAAATCATTATTTCTGTAGAATTAATATATCATATATATAATATAAGTTCACTAAACCCAATCATAATACATTCAATGTTGTGTGTGAATTAATCACATCTCTTCGAGGGGCTGGTAGTCTACACATTCTCAAATGAAATTATCATAATTACACAAAATGTGAAGTAAAAATATATGTGTTTTAAAAAAGAATAAATAATCTTAAATAAATAAAAAATATAATATAGTACATATATAGATATAGTTTCCATCATAATTTCCATCACAGGAGGCAGTAAAGGGAAAATGAACAATCATCGTTTAGTGAGGTCATAGTTCACCATATATATAAATGGTATCCTTGTAAACCGTTAGATGGATATTTGTGTAAGTTTAGGATAAAACATTAGAATAATAATATAAATGTATAATAAAGATATTATTTTTTATAAAAAAATGTAATAAATATATTTTGGTAGTGGCGAAAGAAAATAAAAGAAAGGAGTCGGAGGGAGGTTGTTACCTCTTAATCTGGTCACTTCTTTTGGTTTGCAGCAATGAGACTCCATGGAAGAATTTTTAACCAAAGGGAGGATATAAGGATGAAGGTATGGATGCTGGTAAATTTATTTTTCAGATCATGTCCTATCCTATCTAGTTTTAGAGGTGTGAGGAATGGAGAGAGATGGTGGCCATTTATAGGGGAGGGAAAGGAATCCCATGGTACTTTTGAAAACAAGTTTGGTGTACCCACGTTTTTACCTAAAACAATTCATAACAATACATCTAAAAACAATAATAGAAGTTTTATGGACTAAATATGGCTATAAAATGGGTTTTTAAAAAGTTTCTAGGTGATTTTAGACCTTAATATTAAGTATTATTCCTCTGTTATGCTTAATTTTATCTTAATCGATATAATTAATTTTAATTACATTCACTAAAATTTTTGGTAAAAACCTAAATTGAAATTTTTAGAAATTATGAATTATTATGATTCCAAATTTTGAATCCATTTTTTCAAATAAAAAACATAGTAGTGAAAGAAATTAATTTAAAATTAATCCCATAGACCGGATGACAATGCAGATTTTTAAAGATAAAAGCTCTGAAAGTTTACTATGTCTTTTATAGTCAATTTCAAAGTGAAATTGGTCCTAATGACCAAAATTTAATTATTTTTTAAAAATAATATATAACAAAAAAATTAACCAACTTTTAAATATATTTTATCCTTAAAAATAAATTAGATGAAAAGGATGTTTTAAATTAAGATTTCATATTTTTAACTATTCATTGAAAAATGAACCCTTACCAAAAAATACAAATATTTACCCTAACACAATTTTCATGGTTCTTTTTCAACTATGTAGTTTTATTTATATATTAAATATATTAATGTTCCAAAATTTTTATTTAAATGGGATCACAATTAAAAGGAGGAAAATTATACATTGTGAAAATATTAGTTTTTTATGCATTAAATTTGGTTTGTACTTATCTTATGTCTATAAAATATATCAGATGAGTAAAAAAATATTTCAATGAATATATAACACATATGTTACATTAATTTCACTCACTATTTTTAATTAATTTAGTTTATTAACACAAAACAACTATGGGAGTATTAAAATAAAAATATATCCATTCTATTCAATTTGTTCTTATATTTTCATTTATAATTTCTGGGTAACATATGAATTAATATTATATTTGTGTAAAACAATATTCTTTAAAATGTTAGTTAATAATATTCATAACCTCAAATTTAATTTCATGGTTATATCTTATTATATTATATAATAAAATTTTAATAATATATTATTGTTCCAAAAAACCTCATTCATGTGTGCTCTGAAAGCCTTCAAGGAAAGCCATTGTTGCTTGTAACAAATTATAACATCGATGTTATGTGTGGAGTGAGATAAAATTTATTTTTCATTTAGTGCATGATTATCTTGGTGTTTCATATAACACAATCCAAAAATAGTTCTATCATATAAAGTAAACTATTTTATGTGTTGTGTGAAATGAAAATATAAAAAAGTTTAATTTAATTCAAAAAAAATATTTCACAAAATCTCTTGGTGTTACTTATATCATTCCAAAACACTATTTTTCATTCTCGTACTCTTGGAAGAAATAAAAAAATGTAAAAAAAGGATTAAAACTATGATTCTCTCCACTAACTAAAACTATTTTCCTATAAAAATCACTAAAAATACGATAAACATCACAATCATACAAAAAAGTTCAATAAAAACTTAACATATCCCAAAATTTCAGCAACATTCATCATTGTATTGATAACTAATCAATCTGATGTAGCTCAACAACTAATGACTTTTTAGAGAGAAAAGGTTTGTCCACTAAATCAGTATCAGTCTTCTTGTCTGATGGACTGATGTTAGAAGATAATTCAATGGATTTATCACTAAAGCCCATCCAATTTATCAGTCTCAACAAATCTTATGATACAAAATCAATAACATTAGTCAATATGATACAATTTGGGTAGTCCAATGTTTGAAATCCAATGCTACTCTACATCCAAAGCCTTATTTTTGGAAACCACTTGTTTAATGTATCAGTGGCCACATATAGTATAATGAATTGGTAACTACAAATCACCTAATTGATTAGTATCCAAAAAAACTTTTTCATTCAACAACTCAGTAAAAATGGTACATTTATTTGATAATTTCATTCAATGAATTGTTTTAACCAATGGATTAACATTTTTGATGGATTGGTTAGTCAACTCCTTTGAAAAACTTCTGAATGCATAAAATTTTAATATTTTAAAATTAAATCAACTTATGTGTTTGGTGCTTCTTGATCGGATGAATTACATCTGAAAAACATCAACGTCATATCAACCCCAAAAATTATCATTTATTTCTTCTACACACTCCTTTTTGTATCATGATTTTTTTATGATGATGAGAAACGTGAGATCAGTAAAAAAAATTATGATTTTTTTAACATGTCTTATGATATTTGGAATATAATATATCTTCCAGGTCTATTAAGAAAAGACCCATTCTAAAAATTTCAAACCAATAAAAATAACATCCATAAAACTACAATCAAAACTAAAAACATCAATTGATGGAATTTATTAATAAAACATAGTATGATATTCTACGTCAGATCACTAAAAATATATAAATTGAGGTTATTTATCATAAAGACAAAAAATAAAATAACATTCAAAAAACCAAAAACATCCATCAATCTAAAAAGGAAAACTTCTTTCTGACAACATATAATCATCCAAAAAACATATCCAGCTAACATTTTCCGGACAATCTATCCCTTTGGGTTTTTTTGTCAGCCATGATTCAGAAACCACATAGGATTTTTAAATTCAACATATGGATCACATATCATCAATTATAAACCAAATTGAGTGAACTCGTTATAGGAAAAAAGAGTCATTCAACAACAAAACCATGTTTTCCATATGTAGTGACTTATGAAACATCTTCTTCAACGTAAAACCTTCCATCTTCTCTACAAAACTATTCAACTTTACAATAGTAAATTTTTTTCCCTATAATTACTTCGAAAAACACTTATAATAATTCACACATTCACACACTCTATGATCACAACTTAGCCCTTTTTAAAACACCCCCTAAATACATGATTTTCTTTAAAGTTTTAGTACATACGAATGGATTGATGTATAAAACATCATTTTCTTCCACTTGAAAACACTATCCAAACAAAAGATGATAGTGGGGATAGAAACACATACGTTAAAAATGGATGGAAAGATGTTGGACAGCAATGTTCCGCCTCACTTTATAAAAATATTCCCATGGAAAAGTTTTTGTAAATATTTTAGCCACCCATTCCATTATATGAATATATTCCAACATCATTTCATTATTCTATAGAAGATATTTAATAAAGTGATATTTGTATAAATATTATTTGAATGAGAATGTTTCACTATATTTATAGTGATATTGATATCACTTTTATTATCAGAACCTAAAAACATATTTAACAAGAATTAACTAGAAAGTCTACCAACTAGGTCTACCTCCACATAAGTTGTGTAGATGTTTGAGTGGTGGAAAAATATTCAGAACCATATATTCTAATATTTATAGAAATTTTATTCTTAGTATTCAAACTCATAAAAATTTCTCTGAAAATGGACTCCATCGGATGTAGATATTCAATCATCCACACTTCATGCCCAATCAACTTTGGTATATCCAAAAAATCATTTATTTCAGAGATATCATATTTTATGTTGAAATATATTGTTATTATGATATATCTAAGAATTAATTTTCCTAATATGATATGGGATTCATTTGAAACAATTTATAATCTTCAGCATAACATAACAGAATATAAAATATCTTGTCTTCATGTAGTCAGATATAAAGAACATGAGATAATATTTATGAATTCTTTAAAATCAACTTCCTTTTATTCTGGATCTTTATACAACTTCGTTCCCACTAAAATTTGTGTGGATATAGGTTTTTAATATTCCATTTAAAACTTATTGATAGGTTACTTAGAACACTTCTCTTGAGTTATAAAAATATATTTCTTCTTTTTTGAGATTTACAAGCCAAGAAAATATTTCCTTTCACTGAGTATTGACATTTCAAAAAATTTATTCATATCTTCAGCAATATTTTCACAAGTTCATTCATAATTACCAATAAAGATAAGATCATCAACATAATAAATTACAATGAGAGATATCTTTTAATATTCTTTGATATCTAGATTTATATCATCTCTTCCTTTCTCAAAACTCAAATTTTCCAAATAGGCATCCAATTTGGAATACCAATCTATCAGAGCTTAATTTCACCCATAGAATTCTTTCATCAACTATCACACATAAATTTTATCATTATAGTTATAAATACACATTTTTTTTCAAAATAAACTTCTTCATGATGTTATCCACTAAGAAAATCTTATTTCACATCCATCAGAAAAAATTGATGACCTCATTGTGTAGAAATATAAATATGGATTATTATTGTTTTTAACCTTGTTATAGGAGAAAATGTCTAATCAAAATCAATACCTTGAATTTAAGAATATCCTTTTCAAATTAACCATTTTTTCTTATCACTTCACCATCTTAATTGTTATTTTTTTGGAATACCCACTTCATACCAATGATATTTTTATTATATGGTTTGGGTAGCAGTTCCACATATCATTATTCTTAATCTCATCCAATTATTTATTCATAAAATGAACCCACTCATGATTCTCAAAGTCTTCATGAACATATTTTGGCTCAAATTTTGAATACAAAGAAGTATGTGCCACAAATATTGATGTTCTTATTATTTGAACTTTTTTTGTTGAACGCCAATGATGTTTTGTACTTGAACATATTCTTCATACTCAAATTAGATGTATGAAGTTAGTCTTCATCACTATAAATAGATAATTCTAGATCTTAAATTTATGTGGAATCACCATTATTGGAGTTCTTTCCACATTTCTCAACTATCACATTGTAAAACCCCATTAGTATTTTTAGGTAATCCTAAACCCCAATTTTAGAGAATGCATTGGTTGGGTTATTTTTGGGGTTAAATCTACAAAAATTATGAATGTTTTGGATGTTTTTTTCTAGATCATGGTTGGCACATGATTTTCTAAATTGTGAACCCTGCTATTGAAAAATTGAAAAACATGGACAGTGGGATTCACACGGCATGTGCGTAGATTACCAAACCATGTTTCCTATTTGGTGAACCCATGTGACCCATTTAAAACTAACACATATCTTGATCATGGCTTAACTAAACAACGCGCTGCTACCCAGGAAACTGTGCAGACATATATCTCATTAATTAGGGTTTTTATTAAAAACTCATGACCCCTATTTTTATGTCCCAAACAGATCTCCTTTGAGAACAAAAGTTTCATCCATACTTAGAAATCCCATAAATGATTATTCTCTCATATGATACCTCTCATAAGAGATCTGAATCTACAGGAATTCCCTTTGATCTTCTTGTGGTTAGTTTCATCATCCTGATCTCATTCTCCCGTGTTCTCTCTTTTCTTCCTTATGGTTTTGTGGATCCTTGTGTTGATTTATGGATATAGTACCCTCTATTTTGGGTTAATAAACCTAGGTTTTATCTTTTTCTCCCAGATTATTTAATAATATTTATTCATTGACGAATCCCTCATAGGTTTTGGGGATATGAGATCTGTTGATCTATAGATAGGTGGTTTTGTTACGATGCCCAATTCATCTTAACCCTAATTTTTTTAAAATTCAATTCATGATTTAAATGAAATTTCTTGATTAGTATTAAATTCCATTCACATGTTTTATTAATAACCCAATTCCATTTAATTAGGGTTTATGGAAAATATGTTTTTGAAATAAAAGTGTAAAACACCCAATTCCATTGAATTGGGATGTGTTTATGGAAAAATTTGATATTTTAATTCTGTAATTTGAATTATAGATTTGATGGAAATTATTTCAATTAAAAATTTGAATATAATAGTGGAAACATAATTTTATTGAAATTTGTGAAAACCCCTAATTCCATTGAATTGGTGGTTTGTTATGAAATTTATGGAATTTTTTTGAAAATTAAATTGTAAATTTTAACGGTAAAATTAGAATGTTAAATTTAATGGGGAATTGATCTCAAGTACCTATTTGTGAAAAATGTCTTAAAATTGTTTTTGATAGAAACCCAATGGTTTCATCTTTGAGAAAATTCATGTTTTTTATAAAAAAATATTATGGGTTTCATTGTGAAAGTGGGCATATTTGAATGGGAGAATGAGATTTATTATAGTTTTAGATGTCTAGAAATAAATTTCCCATACTTGTTTTTTTACTAGAGGAAATGCTAGACATATGTAGTTAGTGAGTTATTTTGGGCAGAACATTATGATCTAAAATGTTCTAAAACAACATATTAGCACATATCATTCCTTTGGTGATGGTTGTGAGTCCACATTTCCTTAATCCTAAAGGGGCATAAGTACATACTTTTTGTTTCACGGTGTTGGGACTCTATAGCATGGAACTATCATACGTACTTGAATCATGACCATGTTGTTCACTTTTTTTTATTCCAAATTCATATGTATATATATATACTGTATTGATATAAATTGAATTACAAGCCCTATGAATTTATATAAACTATTTTATAAAAACTTTTTAATTAATCCATTTATAGAACGTTACAATTGTATAAAGCACCCTCTGATTAAAGGTAAATTCCATTGTTTTAAATTTATTCCCATATTTTGAAAGGTGAAATTTTTTAAGTATTGTTTTCAAATTCCAAACATGTTTTTTTTAAATTGGAATCACTCTACATGGTAAATATGATATTACCATCTTTTATGGAATATTTGGTGAAATCCTAATGGGATTTGGCTCAAACCCTACTTGTGCCACCAGGTGTTTGTAGATTATCTCCTCTTAGGTCCGAGTAAGGGAAAATGATCTCTTAGAGGTGGATCTAGCTCTTGAACCATGGACTTGGTGAGTTGTTTCTAAGTTGGGACATGGACTATTTTTTTATTTTCTTATATTTAGTTGTTGTACATGGGCTTGTTTGTACATGCTAACTTCTAGTACATTACTCCTTGTAGAGTTTCATTGGATATTCTTACTGTATTATTTCTTTTACTTCTGCATTATTAGTGGAAAAATTGTTTCCACTTTTTATTTTCTGATTTCAATTTATAGTCGTCGTCCTATGGGAATCGGGAATGCTCATCAAGTTATGTTAGAATGAGCTTGGTTACTAGGTTACCAGTCTACACAAGCTAGTTTATGAAAAATTAGTATCATAGTCATGTTGAACTTATTGTCTTTAATTTAGTATGAATTATGAAATATTTTCGAGAATTAGGAGGTTGTTGTGATTGAGTTCATTTCCATCTCTCACCACAATGAACCTTATGTCGCTTGGGGTGGTAAGGGAAATATTTCATGTGGATTAGTTCCAGTATTTTCCCTTTTTTGATTTGGATTTAATAAAAATCAATTTTTTTTCATTTTACTTATTGGGATTAATTCTCCATGATTTCTCTATTTGATTGTAACCTAATTTATTCCTTTTGTTCTATTTTTTTTAGCATGAAGCCTTTGAGAATAAGTGATAATCGGATCCAGGAAGAAGTTACTACCGAACCTCAACATGAAAATACAATTTTGGATCCAATTATGGTGTATGTGATCATGTGCACTATCCACCATCTAGGATAGGCACCACCTCTAATTCCCATTAAGGCTCCACTTGTGAAACCTCAAAGGAATGTTCTAAAGATTTATTCTCAAGAGATATTTCACTAGAATAGAAAACCGTTCAAAGAATCAAATGATCTCCAAGAGGCTGAGGAATGGTTTAGAAAAATGGAGTTGTTGTTTTGGTTCTTGGACACACCTGAAAAAATCAATTTGAAGTGTTCCACCTTCATGCGGGAAGGACTCAGTAGGAGATGGTGGAAAACTATGGCGACGATGAAGAGGCATGGTTGAATGGAGTGGAATGACATCAAAGTTATTTCCACCAACTAGTTCTATCCATAGTTGATGTTGTTGGCCATGTCCAATGAGTTCTTTAAACTTGAGCAGGTTGACATGAATATGATAGTGTGTTTCAACTATTTTTATATTATCATGAATTTTGCACTAGATATTGTGTAGAATTAGAATATTAAGGCTCAAAGTATTAACATGGGACTTATTCAAGATATTTATTCTCAATTTTTCATCCTGAAGATTCCTTATTAGGTTGATGTGATGGATAAGATGCTTATGGTTGAAATAGAACTACATAGAATGTCAGGGTTACCGAGAGTTTTTTTCCCTCCTAGTAGATGTGTAGGTTTCTTTAAGGGGAAGTAGAATACTAATTATTATTGATACAGTTATTTATTGTAGGGTCATTCCATACTTCATGTATTTCTTGGAATATGTCCTTTGTTTTTCTATTAGTGTGTCAAGGTATGTCATTAAATGAGTTTTTTACTGAGGCACCCAAGAACTATGACCCGTGTGGACATTCAGGAAACTTTGAATGATTATTACAATATTAATTCAACTTCACATTTTGGGGCATGATCATTATCTCCCAAACAACTATAGTTCAATCATATTCTTCACATATAAAATGGTTCCAGCCACATGAATTTGGAATGAATCATCTTTAAATAGTGGGATAGTCTCTAGAGGAAGTTGATACAGATGTAATGACCATGAGATGAACCATTAATATAGTTTCATCAGTATTGAATGATCTATTTGTTACTAGTGCATATTATTAATTTATTTCAACCCATATTATTAATCTGGTTAACATTTCTATAGATATTTTATCTTGTGTAATGGATATTACTACAACCATTGTATTAAGAGATAGTAGAGTCTCTACAGTTCCACTTCTGTATTCTCTCTATCAGATGTCGATGTTGCTCTTTCAAGTTTCCAACATAAATCTTCTTGGCATCATATTCATGATAGATTAGACCAATCTTCAATATATCCTAGATTGAGTTTTTATCTTTGATGGGGCTTGTTTACTACAACTACCAGTGTGTGTCGTGTCTTACAAGGAGAATGGGACCCAAGTTTGATTAGTTCCGGACCATATTATCTGGAGTTGAGGAAATTGATATATGTATTTCCCGTTGATCTGGAGAGGGAATATTAGTGCAATCATCTCCCTCTAGTGTTCATCATGTTTCCCAATGTTTTTTCTTTTGATTTATCTGGTTTATCACTAGTAAGGGAGGTTGAGTTTTCTATTGACTTGATGTATGGTACTTAACCAGTTTTCATTCCCTCTTACCACATGGCCCCAGCTGAAAAGAATGATATAAAGTCCCAGTTGGATGGTATTCTTCAAAAAGGCTTTATACACCTGGGAATGTCATGTTGGGCAGTGTCGATTCTATTTTCTCTGAATGATGATGGTTTACTTCACCCGTGTTTTGATTTCAAAAAACTCAATTGAGTAATGGTGAAGAACATATATCTGTTGCCAAAAATTGATGATCTTTTTTATCATTTGGAGTGTTAAAAGGGGTTCTCAAAGATTGACCATTGATCTGGTTACCATCATTTGAGGATAAAAGAATCCGACAATCATAAAATTTCATTTTGGAGCAAGTATGGTTACAATAAGTACCTTGTTATGTCGTTTGGTCTTACCAATTGTCCTAAATTCCTTATGTATTTGATGAACATGATTTTCCATGAATATATAGATATCTTTTTGGTTGTATTTGTGGATGAAATACTTACTAATTCAATATCTAATAAGGATAATTTGCATCCTCTGAGAATAGTTTTGTGTTTGTTGAGAAATAACAGAATTTATGACAAGCTTCGAAAATGTGATTTATGGATTCGATAAGTGTAATTATCGGGACACATGGCATCGGAACAAGGAATATTAGTCGATCCTATTAAGGTGACGGTTTTCATCACATGGGAGAAACCTAGAAATGTCTTTGAGACTTAGATATTCTTTGAAATATTTGGATATTATTGTTGGTTTGTTAAGGACATCTGAATGTTGGATTCTATGATGACTTATCTAACTCGGAAGAGAGTAATGATCACTTATAATGATAAATAGAAATGTTATTTTGTTGATTTGAAGTGCCTTTTGACAACGGCATCGGTGTTGACTCTTCTAGAGGCCGAGCATGACAATGCAGTATTTTTTGATGCATTAGGTTATGTCTTGGGTTGTGTTCTTATGCAGGGTGATCTTGTTGTTTCTTATGAACATCATAATATTAGGACAGATTATATTAATTATTTACCCATGAACATGAAATTGAAGTATTGATGCACGTTCTTAAGAGTTTTCATCATTTCCATTATAGAAAAATGTTTACCATTTATTATGATCACAAGATCTTGAGTTATATATTCTCTCAAAAAGATTTTAATCTCCATTAATGGAATTGGGTGGAATACCTACTATATTTTTATTTCTACATCACCTATACTCCTAGTAAAGGAAATGTCATCATGGATGCTATGAGCGGTAAAAATCCGACTCATGTAGTAAAAGAATCATCAAAATAGTGGAAATTAATGGATATCATTCCACATTTACATATTGATGTTCTGGAGAAAGGGGTTGAGGTTTCTTTGGCTAGGGTATAGACCCCAGTGTTTTTGAACTAGATTAAAATGAATATGATTTTGAACATTTTCATATATAGGATGGACCATTTTTAAAACATACCCTTAGAAGGTAATTCCAAGAGTTTTAACCTTTTAAAGTGATGTTTTTAGACTTGGGGGAAGGCTCGTTATTTTTACCAGGTGGTCAAAGTGTTTAAAGAGTGTTGGACCTAAAAAATTCACGTTTGGAAAGACTATAGTTGGTACATGACTTTCATGAAACCATGAAACCCATAGAAGGTAACCTTGTGGGCTAATGCTAGTTGATAATGTTTGTGCAAATGAGTTTCGTACAGTTTGGTTAACCGTGCGGGGTGCTCAAGTGTCCTATAGAGGGCACATAGCTGATGCATGATTTGGTAAACCGTGCGGCCTATAATGTATGTGACACCCAATATTTAAAATTTAAATTAATTAAATTAATATTAAAAGTAAAATAATTTAAATGATAAATAAACGAGAAAATAATAATAAATAAATATTTGAATAATAATAACAATAATATAATTATTTTTTTATAATTACTATTATTATGTTAATTTTATTTAAGGTTTTTAATGAAAACCTAATGGGAGACCTCTCCCCTCTCTCACTCATTTGTTTGACACAACAGGGGCTCTCCTTTGAGGCGTGATATGACCCCCTCCTTTGTACCTCCTCAGATCATTGTTTTTTGATAGATTTATCATGATTTATTGCATGATCCATCACAATAATCCATAACCACCCTTATCCTCCCTTTTCTGAGCTCCTTTTTATACTAGCTGTCACCCTATAGGATTCATTAAAGCCCTTGGTCTTGGGTTGACTCGATTTAGGTTTTCATTCGATGTTTGGTCGTACATGAGGTCTCTTGGGATGTGTCCGTGTGTGTTCTGATTACCTCCACCGAAGGAAAAGTAGTTTGGATCGACTCGTTTCACTGATGCCATCCTAGGTGATATTCCTTATCCTTTTCTTGGTTTCACACACTCTAAATTAGATTCTTTGTGTTTTTAATGTCTCTCAGTATTTATCTTGTAGCGTGTTGGACTCTGTTGTGTGATTTCGAGTCATTGGGTCTATGGAGACTCGCTTGCGTGTGAATAGGTATGTATATTTATATACATTAGTTCCCTCGTTACTTGTATAATCATCCATGGAAGAGAATATACGTTTATGGGGATAGGTGTTCCCATGTATATATTTTAAAATGCATATGTAAGTGAGTGTGGATTGGTATATGCATATAATCATATATATAAGGATCCCCTTATGCATGTTCATGGCCCTCCTAGTGTGTGCATAGTGTCTAGGTGTCCATAAATGTGTTTGAAGGTGCATATACTCATTGGGGGAGTATCTCCTTCAATTTAGAAAATGACATGATCTGATTTTTTAGATTGGTTCCACCATGAGGTAGGGTCCCTTTCTATGTCCTCGAATTTTATAAATTCTTTAATAAATTCTTGCTACACTTTATATAGAATTTAATTCATGAAATGAAGTATTTATATTACGTGTCTCATGAATGTGAAAATATCATGTTTTAGGATTTAAAATTACAAATTTAATAAATTATTTGTTTGTTGAGAAATATCATGATTTTATAATAAAACCCCTCCAACAGAGGTGCGCTATCTTAATGATAAAAGTCCTGAGTAGAATTTTATGCTTTTGTGGCTTGTTGTATTGATATTTCAGTATTACCTTTATCATGACACATCCCATAGGTTCCCATGTCGTGAATACCCCAATCATGCCTCTAATATTCTAGGGGATGGTGACTAGCACTGAGTATGCATATCCCATAAATGGGAGGCATTTTCCTATGTACTTATACTTACACAAAAACATCTCCCAGAAGAAAATGTTAAAATGTAATAACACTATGTAAAGAACCATTCATACCTCTAAGATACCAAAAATTGAGTACAATAGTAGAAAAATATAATGTAAATAGTGCTAGAATACAAGCTCACCCAAACAGGAGTCTTGAAAAGTGAATGTACAAGTTCCTGAAACTCATCCGTAGAAAACCCTACCTAAACGGAAAGGTACTAGACAAATGTCTAAAGTCGTAGGAGCACACCTTGATTTTCTAGTTTCACTAAGCACCACTTGGACCTTGTCCCCCTTGGACTCCATCAAATCCTTGGTCTTCTACACAAGACACGACACATGCAAGAAAATCCTGTGTATGGGTGAGTAAAACAACACATAGTATGGCACCCCAAAACCACAATAAAAATATGCTACATAGGAAATTATAAATAAATACCACAAATTAAGGCCACTAAAGGACCCCATGAAGGAACACCACTAAGGAAAACTATGAAGAAACACCATGAAATAATTCCCTAAAGGAAAACCACTAAGGAACCCCATGAAGAAACACCACTAAGGAACACCATAAAAGAACACCATAATGTAACACTATAAAGGAAAACTTTGAAGGAACCCCACTAATGAACACCATGAAGGAACGCCATTAATGAAAACAATGAAGGAACACCATGAAGGAACACCAACAAGAAAAACCATGGAGGAACACTACAAAGGAACACCACTAAGGAACACCATGTAGAAACCCCACGAAGGAACACCCTGAAGGAGAACCGTTATGGAACACCATGAAGGAACACCACTAAGGAACTCCATGAATTAACACCATGAAGGAATACCAAAAAGGAACCCCAAAAAAGAACATTGTGAAGTTACACCACTAAGGAACACCACAAAAGAACACCACTAAGAAAAACCACCTAGGAATACCATGAAGGAACACCACATAGAAACACTAGATGTATACCACGCTAAAATACATGAAGTATACCATATATAAATTGTAAATAAAGCTCACAAAAGTATATTTATACAACATTTATTCTAATAAAGTTCTGATATACTAAATCCAATGAGTCACACTATCTCTATGAGATATACAATCTTCATTAGACAAACAGTCTCGGTAAGACACAAAATTTTGGTAAGAAACAATGTCTTTGTAAGACACATATTCATGGTAAGAATCAAAGTCTCAGAAAGATACATAGTCTCTAATTCACATATATTCTATCTCACACCAATTCTTGGTCAAACATCTTCTAGGTCACATGGCTTCTAGGTCACAAGACCAGGATTCTGCTCGTATCGTGTTCATTCTAGGAGAAACATATCCTCGTTCCTTTAGATCACATGGAAAATTATGAAAAAAAACTAACATAGAGTATCTCAACAGAAACATCTCATCTCAATGGTCCCAAATCCACAAATATCTCATCAAATAGATTCCCAATTTGAATGTTAGGGCCATTTTTATAAAATGGTCTGACCAGGGTCCAGTCTGGTTTGGTCCAACCCAAACTCGTCCTACCAGATGGGCATCTATAGTGGCCCGGATCGCCCTGGTCTAGCCCATATTGTGGTTTGGTTCACTTCTGTACACGCATTCTTCCCCCAATGCGTGCCTCCCATGCTGATGCAGTGTTGAGACACTTTTCACGCTGTCGGCCGGCCGCACCACCTGCTCTATGGATTTGTCATCGTGAGCTCATATAGCGTGGCACTAATCTGCATTCAGTCAGGACACAACATATATAGACTCCTCACCTTTTTATCCCTTTATTGACACCAATACTTCCTGCCGCAGCATGCACCACCAACACTACTCCATTGTGGTACCCCTATCGTGTTTTTTCTCTGTCGGTAGACTCTCCCTCCCAGCTTGCCATACAGCTGGACCAGCCCCCTGGACCCACACCTCCTATATTTGGGATTGTATGGAGCTATCGTGTACTACTTTACCAGCCAAATTGTTTCATGCATTCATCGTCTCACCTCCATTGTGTCATCATGGGGTTTGATCTTAGATCTCAGATCATTGTACCATAAGTTGGGGGCACACCGATCGATCATTCACATAGGGATTTTAAAGTGTGGGGAGGATATGAAGAACACATGAAGAACAAGAAATTATGAGGATAGAGAATCAATTAACAAGAACTCCCAATTAATGGATCTTGTAATTTTTTTGTGTCCACCTTAATTCATTCTTGTTAGAAGGAAGAATTAAGAAGGATAATACAAATAGATGTATCACCAGTCAAACCCCACAATTTAACCATCCTGCTAGAGTGACTGAACCATAGATAAACCATTTCATTGGTTGGTCCATGTTTTTTGTTGAATCTAAAAAGTTAAAGGAAATCACAAAGAGGTTAAATTTCAGACCGCATTGGGTTCAAATGTCGATGAAGAATGATGTTGCGCTATAATAGTTGGTGAGATCCTTTTGTTTCATCATAAGTTGATTGTCGATCCATGATCTGATCATTATTATTTGAGGTAAAATCCTCCAATATTTCCACGATCTATTATCCATAATTCCTATGTTTATGTGGCTAACCATTGTATTTATGAATAAGTATTATTTTAAAGAAAATTATCACTGCATCAACAAAATAATTTATCTTTAAATTATTTAATGACAATTTCATTATTTTCAGGTTTTTCAAAAAAAGTCCCACACTGACTAATGTTAAGTCACACCTAGGGAAAACATCACATTACGAACTCCATTGTAGTCTCATACATTAAATTCAAGTCTCTGTTTATGAGTTATTCAGATTTAAAAATAAAATATTTTATATATTTATTTTATTTACAGTTACGTCTAAAAACTATCTTTCATAAGTGACCCACACCGGACGATGTTAGGAATTTACTAAGGTAAGGTCACTACTAAAAACACAATGGTACCATAATATTTATAATCTCAGCACCAATTTTATAGGTATTCAACTTTTTCAGGAAAAATATGTATGTGTTCTATTAAAAACATTACATTTTCCAATGAACTGT
This sequence comes from Viscum album, assembly GCA_963277665.1. Lineage (NCBI taxonomy): Eukaryota > Viridiplantae > Streptophyta > Magnoliopsida > Santalales > Viscaceae > Viscum > Viscum album. Next base: position 1,504,298,477 of record OY728137.1, on the reverse strand, counting down.
TTCGGGCACACCAGGCTTGGAATCGCACGCCGTACAGTTCCTGGTCTTGAAATTTTCACAAATAATTTATGAAAATAAAATAAATAAAATAAATGTCATTAAATTCTACCCACCATAGGGATTTACATCCCTGATATCCAAATCAAGGGCTACCCAAACAGATGTGGGTACTAAGTATGAATCTAAGCCTCATCTTCTCATGATCTCTTCTAGATATTCTCATGCCAGCATTGAATGCTCAGATAAGGAATAGATAACCTATGAAGAATCCTACCAACTATGGAAAAAAGTTAACAAGTAGTCCAATTGCATGCCTTCCAGAACCCGAATGGTCCTCTCAGCCTAGTCATCCGTCTGTGGGTAAAATGTTGTGCACAAGCGCAATACGGTCCCAAATGCCTCCCACAATCCCGTCCACAACTAGGATGTAAGGTGAGAATCATGATATGAAACATATGTCTAAGGGAATCCATGGAGTCAAAATATATCCTACATGTAAAGGAGTACAAAGATATCTACTGAACCCTAATCCTGGATATGTAGGAAGTGATCCAACTTGGTGATTCAGTCCACAATCATCCAAATGGTATCATGTATCCTAGATGTACATGGTAAACCTATCACAAAGTCCATCGATATCCCATCCATATTTTATTTTTTTACTTCAAGGGGTTGATTCAAACCCACTGGAACCTAGTGCTCGTCCTTTACTTCCTGACAAGTGGGTCATCGAGAGACAGACTATGCAGCTCCCTTCTTCATCTTTGGACACCAAAATTGATGTCAGAGGTCCTGGTAAATCTTCTCCACACCTGGATGTACCACCAAAGTGTACATATGGAACTCCCTAAATACCGCATCCCCCAATTACATTAGTACTACTGAGTTTCCTTTTAAAATAATGAGGTGCTCTCCACCATTCAAATATCCATCAGGGGCATTCTCTATAGAAATATGAGCACGTAATGTCTTATAGTCGATATCTCTGAGCTATGCATCCCTGACTCATTGTAAGAGCGGAGGGGTGACAACCATTGGTTAGAGGTATGTAATTTCATATCCATCAACAAAGGAGAACTACAATGAGGATACCTTCTTTGATTCCTCATTATGAAAATTAAATCTAGATATCTTTATAAGAGAATCTGTCACCATGTTCCCCTTTCCAAGAGTATAGACAATCTCTAAGTCCTAATCCAGCAGAAACTCTATCTAATGCCTCTATATCAACGTTTTCTGGATCCACTACAACTCCACCACCACTATAGGAAATTGATGACTCATAACTCTGACTTCCTCGAGGATTATGACAGCCAATTAATGAGAAATAACCTTCACCCTCCTTTTTGTGAGTCAATTCTGTACTTCCTGGGTTTTTATTTCACCAAAAATGAAAACCTCATTCCACCACTAAGGAAACACCACATTTTTTCCCTAAAATAGTCAATCTGAACATGACCTATAGGTGACCAAAAAATACCATGATTGACATCGTAAGACCTGATCACCACTACCAAGAGATCCATACTAAAGATCTCACCTTCAAGAGTCGGGACACACTATTTTCACTAGTGCATGATCATTAGGTATCCTTCAGCAGGATTCTCCAAGCATTAGGGTCAAGTAAACAGTTCAACTAGATTCTCTGAGTCTCCAACCAGATTCATGGAAAGAAAAGAAGGAAAAGTACCTATGCCTATCAATACTAAAACTAAAGTATAATTGACACATATTGTACCCTAAATCATTCTTATATCCCATAGTTCTCAATCCTCAAACTAATGCAACTATCCCCCTATCATACAGATCCTTGAGCCTGGTGTGGCCACCTGGGAGTTTGGTGGTAACAAGATGAAATGTCTACCACCTATTGCTATTCTCCTAGATCCTCAACCATGTCTGCCCCCTTGTGGATCAGTCTACTCCAACATTCCCAATAATGACTATCACTCGTTGTATCTATTCATCCAAGGGACTCTTAACAACAAAGGTTCTCCCTAGAGCCCTGGAATAGGTATCAATGCACAATGGGATAGCATTGGATTAGATGTCCCAAATTATACCTCGCTCAAAGGTCTAAGACCTGAAGTACTGGTTGCGTAGCACACCCATCGAGTACCTAGAATGGTCGGTATACCTCGATGAATACTCAGATAGCAACTTGTCATCCTATCAGAGTTGTAGAATCTCCTAAACACACACTTCCCTTAGCTTATAAGATTAGAATACCTCTCTTAAAAGGTTATAAAACTCTATCCCCATAAAAGTTTCCTCATCATGATATTGGGTGTCCAAAACCTACCATCTCCATACTAAGATGTGTAGAATCCTTTCTATTAGAACAAAAATCTGATCTGATGATGTCCTAAATATATGGAAAACTCATATCACCTCTTGAGTCCATTTGTCAACCATCTGTGTTTCCGGCTCAACTCGGAACATGATATGTCTTTATCATTGAAACTCATGACGTGCATTGAGCATGTACTCCTCATCCGCAGGTACTATTGGTGCCATGTTCTTCTCTATAGTTGGTGGTATAGATAGTGCACCACATGTAGGTTATATAATCAATACAAATACTTATTCTGATGTCTTGTCACCCGATTAATCATCCTCGTGGTCATGAGGTGGATTCCATGCCAGCTATCTATGTGGAAGAATCTTGAAATAATACAAGATGCACAACAGTCAATAGCATGTACTTAGTGAACTGACTTAAGATGAACATGAGAACACACCCAAATCCCATATGATTCATGTACAATTATTTTTTTCTGCATCCATTGTTTCATGTACCAAGTCTAAAAGAATAATTCAGAGTCCTGGTGTATGGATATATTGTTCGCCGCACCAACACTAGATTCCCTGGCTGGAAATATGAACTCGAAACACTTAATACTATTTCCTCAAACCAACATAGTAGTCTTTAGGTTATAAAGTATAAATGAACTCCTTTGATACCACTCTATTACAACCCCTCTCAGAGGGGCCCATTCTGTGACTACCCCATGTCCTCCTCTAATAGACCAGGGCTGGTGACTCTCACTATGTAGAAATATCCCACAAATGGGAGGCATTTTCCTAAGTACATTTACACACCCACATTTCCAATTTCAAAATGGTGAAAAGTAAAAACAGTAAGGAATGAATCATTCATAAAAATAAGATACCAACAATAGAGTAAAAAAGTAGATGATTGGAAAGTAAACCGGGCTATAATACAATCCCACCCAAAAAGGAGTCTTGAAAATTGAATTCACATGTTTCTAAAACTCATCCATAGAAAATCGTACCTGAAGAGAAATGTATTAGACAATTATCTGAAGTCATAGGAGCACACCTCAACTGTCTATTCTCACTAAGAACCACCCATTCCTGGTCCACCTCAGACTCCGTCAAAGCATCGATCATCTGAACAAGACACGACACGTGTGGGAACATACCATGTAGGTGTGATTAAAACAACACTCAATAGGTCACCCCTAAACCACAAATTAAATATAAAAAGATAGGAAATTATAAAGGAATAACAAGAAGGAATAACATAAAGGAAGACCACTAAAGGAACCCAAGAATTAACACCATGAAGGAACTCAACTATGTATCACCACAAAGGAATGCCATAAAGGAACACCATGATGGAACACCACTAAGGAATTCAATGAAGGAACACCACTAAGGAACACCATAAAGTAATTCCACAAAGGAACACCATAAAGGAACACCATGAAGGACCACCACTAAGGAACACCATGAAGGAAAAAAACTAAGGAACACCATGAAGGAAACCCACGAAGGAACACCACAAAGGAACACTATGAAGGAATGCCACAAAGTAACACCACTAAGGAACACCATGAAAGAAAACCAATAAGGAACACCATAATGGAATACCACTAAGTAACACCCCGAAGGAAAACCATGAAGGAACCCCACAAAGGAACACCACTAAGAAACACCATGAAGGAACACCAATAAGGAACACCATGAAGGAAAAATACAAAGGAACAACACAAAGGAACCCCAAGAAAGAGCAATATGAAGGAACACCACCAAGGATAGCCATGATGGAACACCATTAAAGAACACCATGAAGGAATAAAATGATGAAACACCATACATAAATACACAAAGTATACCGCACTGATATAAAATAAGTATACCACACATAAATAGTATAGTCACTTCATATAATAATTTGTCTACAACAAATATTATATGAATGTTCTGATATACTCAATCCATTGAGGCATTTAGTCTCCATAAGACACACAGTCTCATTAAGACACATAGTCTCGGTAAGTCACATAGTCTCGGTAAGACACATGGTCTCGATAAGACACACATTCATTGTAAGACACATAGTCTCTAAGTCACACAGCTTATATGTCACATAGCTTCTAGGTCACACAACATCTAGGCCACACATATTCTAGGTCACACAGCTTCATGTTTACAACCACAAGATTCCATTCGTAGAGTGCCCGTTCTGGTAGAAACTACACCTCGATCCATTAGATTTCACACCAACTTATACAAAAACTCATTTGGAGTATCTGAAAAGAAATTCACATCACAAGGGTCCCAACTCCATAAAATACTTGTCAAATAGACACACGGTTTTAATGTTATGTCTATTTTTTGTAAAACGGTCTCATGACGGTCTGGAACGGTTCAGCCCGGCCCAACCCACTAGTCCGCTGGGGAGGCCTGGATCCCTCGGTTCTGTCCACACTACTGGCCAGTTTGCTGCACCACATGATGTATTCCCCAACTGTGTGCCTCCCATGATGACATGGTGTTGATCTGTGTTTCACACGACTGGCCCGTCGCACCACCCACCCCACGGCTTTGCCGTCGTGGGACCCTCAAAAGCATAACTGAGCTGCGTTCCACCTGGTTTCTGCATACGTGGCCACCTCACTGCTGCATCCCCCAGTTAACACTAATGTCACTTTTCGCAGACCACACCACTACTTCTCCCCCAATGCCCCCCTATCGCCTTCTATCTTCTATGTCCACCCTGTCGGAAGCCTCGCCCATCCAGCTCGACGTCTTCACAGACAGACCCCCGGACACGCACTACCGCTCACCTAAACTAGCCAAATACACTTTCTCCAACTGCCATCATGCACTAATTTTTTATCCAAATAATGTTTCTCTTTCACTGTCTCACCTCAGTTGTGTTTTCATGGGGTAGGATCTTCGATCTCGGATCATTTCACCATGAATAAGGAGTGTAATGATTGATCGTTTGTATAGGGATTTCAAAGCATTGGGAGAAGATAAAGAACACACAAAGAATGAACGATATTGAGATGATTGAATAAATGCACACAAATTCATGAAGAATGGATCTTGTCCTTTTTTTATGTCATCCTCAATTCATTCTTTTTTGAAGAAATAACAAATAAGTATAATCAAAGAGATGTATCACCCGTCAAACCCCATAATTTAACCATCCCATAAGACTGATCAGACCATTGATCAACCTATTCATTGTTTGGTCCATGATCATATTTGAATCTATAATGAGAAAGGAAATAACAAATAGATTAAAATCCCTACCTCATTGGGTTCAAAAGCCAATGAAGAAAGAAGATGTGATGTGATTATTGGAAATATTCTTTGATTTTGTCACGGGCTGATCATCGATCCACGATCTGGTCATCGTTTTCCAAGGGAAAATCTTCCAAGATCTCCATATAAATTCTTCAAAATTCCCAAGGTTATGTGGGTAACCTTTGGATTTCATCATAACGATTCTTTGAAAAGAAATTGTTATTACATCAACAAAATAATTTATCTTTAAATTATTTAATGATGATTTCATCATTTTCGGGATTTTCCAAAAAAGGATTGCACTGACTAAAGTTAAGTCACTCCTAAGAAATATAACAAATTATAAACTCCGAGACTCGAAATAACACACCATCTCAGTACCTAGTCTTGGAATTTTCCAAAATAATTTCCAAAAATAAATTTAGGAAAATATTTTCCATTATATCTATGATGTATCATTTGAAATATGACATGTTTAGGACATGACCCCAAATGGAATTAGTAGAGTGAAGTTTTTCTTTTGAAATGATTAAAGATCCATGGAACTGTTTATGTTCTTGGTCCAATTTTTAGATTAGAATTACCCATGTGGGTGAATTCCTTTTTCTATTGACATCTCCTACATGACCCATGGATCCATATGATTTCAATTTACGTGCTTTGGTAAATTGAACTAGTCGAATTAAGTGAAATAGTTAATGCATGATGATTAAATATAAAACGATATTATTTAATTATTTTGAATGTATTAAATGCTATTATCATCATGGGTGACATATGGATTCCCAAGAAGTAGTTCCATGGATGTACTCAATGGTTTATCATACATATACCTAGGTTGATACATGGATTCCAATGTAGGATGTCCATGGACGGACTCATGTTCATAAATGAATAAAAGGTTGCATGTCCACTGAACACCTTACCATGTTAATGGAAGGTAGTGGAGTGAACCTTAATTATAGAATATATATTAAATGGATTAAATGAATTTAAGATTTATGACCTTGTAAATATAATGAAAGGAAAGGATTGATCCAAATGTAATTATCGATTAATTTTAGATTGATTAAATAGTTGTATGATACTTGTAAATATCAGAAAAATGAAACGAAAGGCTTGAACCAGATGATATATTATGTTCCCTCATTATCAAACAGTAATGGACTTACTCAATATCACATTGAATTATTATCATGGAATTCCTTGAGCACTCGAGGACCCCATTTTGATTCACGGATGCAGATTTATTGGGATACAAACAACCTTGATCTTGATTCTTGTCAATTCTTGGATTCTGTGTATAACACTATAGGGTCCCTCCTTTAGTATTAAATAATTCCTTGGATACACTCCTTGGATCCAACATTGACATGTAGGTTCCATGGTTAAAGCCCATAGGATCGAGTCACTGCTTCGCCCCATTTTACATTGGCTGATAACATTGGTTTCAGTAGGCATTTGGTTGTGGAATTCCTTGTACTCTGCTCCTTGGATTACACTCTTTCAACTATCCTGGCTATGGTTATTACTAATTTGGTGACCCTTGAGGTCTATCTTGCCTTGTTTTTTACCTTGGGACTTCACTAGTAGACATCATTATAGGTTTCTCTATTACATCTTGGAACCTTTCATATTTTTAGTGGGTGAATTATTTATAAATTGGTCAAAATCAACTAATGAACAAGTTACATGTTTATACACTAGACAAGTGCCAAAGAAAGTATAGTCATTAGGTGTCCCATAGTAACCTAGATTGGTGATGTTATTTATTTTATTTAATATTATTCTATATACCTGACACTATTTAATTTATATTACACTATTGGGATTGGGCTAGACACTGGTGGGTGCTGACCTACAAGATTTATATCTCACACCCTACTCAAGTACCCCTGGTACCTAAGTAGATGTTATATTTTCCAGACCTCGGTTGTTTGTTGTGTTTCACATACTGAGAGTTAGGAGCAAAGGACCGAGATGGAGCTTGGGATTCACAAGGAAATCGCTTGTGGGGCTTTGTACTATTTTCTTTGTTTTTTATTGTATTGGAAAGCATGTAGTGTTGATTACTTCTTTCATATATGTATCTTTACTATGTCATGCCTTAATCTATTTTGTAAATGGGCATTGAAAACTTTTATTAAATTGAATAAAATGACATATCATCTACTCCATTATCATTTCTACATTCTTCTTCCATTTTTGATTGTTTTTTAACCTTTTATACAAATGCGTAACTATGATAATATGGTATAGTTCCCCCAATATCACCTCTTGAGATCCGCACTACTAGTCTGCATCCTCCAATGTATGGGGAGGTGATCTTGAGGTCATTTTGTGACATGTTCGACCACCATCATAGTGGTGATCCAGGTCGGGATGTTAAAAAGTGTTATCAGGGGGATTGAATATTTTCCATAGACATACTATTTGGATTGTTAGATAGAAGACTAAAAATGTGTCGGCGCCTGGTTAATAGTTTTGCCTAGGACTAATAAACCCACATACGAGAAATGGACATGTGGCCAGTGATGGGATTATTTCTTATGTTGTTCACTATTACATTTGATTTGATTTCACCCCAAGTGATTGATATACTTTCCACAGTTTATGATTTATGACTTTATGAAACATACCCCTTGGCATGATACGATAATGATGAAACATAACATTAATCATATTAGGCACATATAAATTCACATGCCATATATAATTCCATTCCATGTTGTTTCATATTTTTAGCTACATGATTTTTTGGATTGTGTACCTTGAATTTATGTCATGCCTTGTATTTAGATAGCATGTTGTGGTGAGATATTTGACATAATCGGGTGACAATATGCCATGGTTCTATTCTAAATAGAATGTTATCTATGTTTATTTTTTATGATGACATTCATTTCTCTATTGATATAAAATTGGTTTCTTTTCTAAATTAAATGGTTGCAATTATGTAAGGATCCATTTTTTAGTTTTAAGGTGTATGGGCACTTTATAAGTGGGAGAAGGTAACTCGTGTATTCATACCCTTGTAAAAGGATGCTAAAGTTTATTTATAAAGTGAAATTTGTTGGTAAATGGAAGAAAAATGAAAAACTATAAACTATATGGGAACATTATAGTTTTTTATATGTCCACCCAAATGTTTGGACCATTGATTTTGATCATGTTAAATTTAGAAATGTAATTTTTTCAATTAATGGGAGCCAATTTTCAATTTATGAATTCTATGGTCACTTCATAAATTGTGAAATGGAAACCCATATTAAATGTAATGGCATACTATACCTTGATATGATTATAAATTTTATTTTTGTTTAGTTTTAACAAGAAATGAATTAGTTAAATTCTTAAATGTGAAACCATACCCAAGTAGGTTAGTTGGGGAAGGTTTTTATGGTATGAACTGATATGGTTGTATGAACATTTAATGACATGACATTTGATATTTGGTTTCATTTTGATGAATTCAGAATGGTTAAAATGATACCCTTGTTGGTATATTTGTATATTAAAAATGAATTTAGATTTTAGATTTTCTATTTTCTATCAGGATGTTAAAAAAATTAATGTTTAAAACCGGTTTTTTAATAAAATGTGCTTATTTTTTCATTTGGTCATTGGTTAAAAATAAATTACCTTTTGTTTTTTTAAATGGTACTTGATGTTTTGATAATAAAAATTTTGATGATTAATATTAAATGTGCTTAAATATTAAGGTATTGGAAATGGAACCTAAAGTGGTGCCCCCCATTTATAACCCACTTTTAAGTGTAGTGGAATATTATTTGAGTTTCCTTGGAATAGAACCTCTAATAATGGCATAGATAGTCATATTTTGAGCCTAATGATTTTTTTTCATGACCCAATGTTAGATTTGAATCTTGTACTTCATTTGGGGCTATCCCATCATAGTTAGCACAATTAGAATTTCAATTCCTTGGTAGTGATATGAGCTTTATAATGTTTATGTAGTTTTCTCCTGTAGTACATTTAGTTTTAAATTTACTCCCTTGTTCAGACATGCGGTCATTTCATTCTTCACCTTTTTATGGATTTGATCATCGATTAATTCTCGTTTCAACAGGTTAGACATGCCTCCATCATGGTTGTATACATCATATGATGGTTGACCATTTTTTCTTTTTAGTAAAGGATAAATAGTCCTGGGGTCATCCAAGATAATGGTTGTAAGAGGTGATGAGCCTCTAGAATAAATCTCTTCTGCTGTCGAGTATGATCTCATGTCAAAACTATGAATATAAACCTGGTCATTAAAGAATTAGTTTTTATACCCATTCTTGGGATGGATTTTGGAAGACTCGGGCATTTAAAAATGCTGGTCTCATTGGTTTGACCTTTATTGTATGTTTTGAAAATAAGATTGTGGCACGGGGAAGCGTCACCCATTTGTGTAGGGTATTTTGATCTAGTATTCTAACAAGCATCTAGTTTTCTTTATTTTTGTGACTATGACACTCTTAAGGGGGGGTGTCATGTCAAACCAGGTAAATGTGACCTTCCATATATAAAGAGAACAAAGGAAGACCATTAGAAAATTTTCGATCTTACATGAATTACCTTAATGCTTGCAATGTTTAATTACGTGTCGGTGCTTTCTCATCAGCAAGACAAAAATGATGTTTTATGTCTATGAAACCTCCATAAAACATTGTGGGTCTTTGAATGCTCTAGCGGTTAAATCTAGAGCGATCACTGAATTCCTTGGGTATTAAAGGCGTGTGTTTGGTTACGTATCGGTGCATCAGCATGTGAAGATGAGCTTCATCCTTGATGTTGAAATGTATTGGTTTGACCATTTTTTTCCTTATACTAGTTGTATTTTTACCAGAAAAAATTTCAACCCTCATAGTGTATTATTTTAATAGGCGATCATGTCCCATATCTTGATATCATCCTAGATGCACTAAGAGAGCACCAGTCTTACGCTGCGCTATGTATTTAAAAGCTATTGATATTATTGGGTGATATTTATCAGTGTTACATGATAAAGCATGTTTCTTATTGAGGCATGCTATGTCCTAAGTGATTCATAGGTTCCCTGGTAGGAATGAGTTGGTTGGAATCAAAAACTCTATCCACTTCTTTTGAATTTCACTGGCTTCCTAAGTTGGACATCTTCAAGATAAGTCATCCATCTGGCTTGAATCATTCCCTCTCTCATTTTCATTTTTTATGGTCATAAGAAACCGTTTTAAAAATCATTGTGAGGTGAAGTAAAGTGTGGTTTCAACTTATCAAATGTCTCCTATGAAATATTTCATTACAAGTTTCTATTAGGTCAATCAGGATTCAACTACTCCTTTTTACTGAAATCACGCCAGGAGAATTATTAAGACCCTTAGAGGTGTGATTTTTATGGAAAATCTGATGGTGGAGGAACCACATATTGGATTTGGCCATATTTTAAGTTAAGACCTATGGTGGGGAGAACCATTGGTCAAATGTTTATCGAGACAATTCCATTATTGTATCACTATCTTAATGGGCATGTGAAAGCTCCTTTTTGGTGTTTCAGTTGGAGAATGAGCGATGTCTCATGCTTTCAAAAGACTAAGTGTGGAATACATATGTAATTCTTAATGGTGTGATGGGTGTAGGAAATGAAACATGACAGTTTAAATGAAACTCTATGACCCTTTTAGGTTAGGTTATGTTTTCACTGTTTCTAAAGGCTTCTTGGGGATGAGAGTTTTTATGTTGGGGAGATTGTAGAGTCCTTTATTTTTTTTAATCAGAATAAAATGTAATGGTTTTTCAACATTCTCTTTTAATGGACGGATTGTTTTAAAATGGATCCTTAGTACACGATTATGAGAGTTGGAACATCTTAAAATGATTTTTTTAGACATGAGTGAAGGATTGTTAAGTTTCCCAGTTAGCTCGAGGATTTTTGGGAGTGCCAGACCTAAAAAATTTAAGTTCTGAATCACTGCATATAGCGCACGGTTTTTCAGAAACCATGAGGCCCATATAAGGAAACTGTTTGGGCTAATACAGGTGGATGAAGGTTGTTCGCACAGGTTTTATACGGTTTGGTTAACCGTGTGGCTAGCCTTTGAAGGGTTCTCATGTGTCCATTAGAGGGCTCATATTTGGCATAGGGATTGCTAAACTATACGGCCTAAAATGTGCATGATATGCTTTCATTAAAATTGAAATTAATTAAATTAATATTAAAATTAAAATAATTTAAATGATAAATTAATCGAAAAATAATAATAAACATTTATTTTAATAATAATAATAATAATAATAATATTATTATTATTATTAATTTAATTTATTTTTTGGCTTTTAATGAAAAAAGGGAGACCTCCTAGCTCTCTCCTTCATTCGTGCGACACACCAGGGGATCCACACTGAGGCGTGACGTGAAACCACTCCTCATTACCTCCTCATATCATTGTTTTTGTCTGGATCTCTGATGATTTCTCACATGATCCTTCATAGTAAGCCATCTCCTCCCTTATCCACCCTTTTCTATACATCGTTTTGGCCTATAATCACCCTATAGGGTTCGACCAAACCCTAGGTTGTGGTTGAGCTGATTTTTGATTTGTTTCAATGTTAGGTCATGCGAGAGGTCTCCAAGGACATACCCATATGTGTTTTGACAACTACCACTGAAGGTGAAGCCGTTCAGATCGATTCGGTTCATCACCATTATCCTTGTTGAGATTATTTATTCATTTCTTTGTTTAACACCCTCTAAATTAAGTTCGTTATGTGTTTAAAGGTTCATAGTATTTATCTTGTAGCATGCTGGACTCTATTGTGTGATTTTGAGTCAGTGAGTATAAGGGGACTTTCCTGAATGTGAATACGTAAGTATATAAATATGTGGGTTCCCCTGTTACATGTATAATCATCTATGGAAATTAATATAAATGTATGAGGCTTGGTGTTCCCATATATATATATGAAAATTAATTCCTAGGTCAATGGAGATGGGTATATACATATAATCATAAATTTAAGGATCAACTTGTGCATATTCATGGACATGCAGGTGTGTGCATAGGGTCTATTTGTCCTTACATGTGTGGGAAGGTGTGTATTATTAGTGGGGGAGAATAATATTCAAGTTAGAAATCCTTAAGAACCACGTTCTCAGCATGGTTACACCCTAAGGTAGGGTCCCTTTCCATGTCCTCAAATTTTATAATATCTTTAATAAACTGCTTACTGCACTTTTGTTATAATTTAATTTATGCCGTGAAGTATTTAGATTAAATGCCTATTAAATGTGAATTCATAATGTTTCATGATTAAAATGATAAATTCAATAAATTATTTTTTTGATAATAAATATCATGATTTTATAAAAAACTTCCAATGGAGGTGCACTTTATTCAAGATAAATGTAGTGAATAGACTTTTTTTTGCATGGTTTGTTGTATTTTCATTTCCCTATTTCCTTGATGTTATGTTTCAAATATGACTTGTTTAGAACATTACCCCTATTGGAATTAGAATAATGTAGTTTTTTTTAAATGATTAAGGATCCAAGGCACTGTCTATGTGATTGGTCTATCTTTTAGACTGGAATTACCCGTGTAGGTGACTTCCTTTTACAATTGACACATTCTAAGTGATCCATGGATCCATATGATTACAATTAAAATGATTCAGTAAATTGATGGAGTTAAAATAAATGAAATGGTTATTTTATGATGATTAACCTTAAAATTATATAATTATATTATTTTGATTGTATTGAATGCTATTAACACCCTAGGGGACACATAGATTCCCATGTAATAATTCTATGGACAGAATAAATGGTTTATCTTACCTATACCTTGGGTGATACATGGATTCTCTTGTAAAAATGACATGGATAAACTCATGTTCATAAATGTATAATAGGTTTCAGGTTTTTAGCACCTGTTACCATGTTAATGGAAGGTAGCATAGTGAACCATAATAATTTAATATATCTTAAATTGATTAAATGAATGGTTGTAAGCTAATTGACCTTGTAAAACTAATGAGAGGAAAGCCTTGAACCAGATGGACTTGTCGATTAATATTAGCTTGATTAAATGGTAACATGATACTCGGACTTATCACACTAGTAAAAGGAAAGGCTATAACCTAATGAAATATTATGTGACCTCATTATCATATAGAAATGGCCTAACTCGAGCATTCCATGGATTATAATCAGGGACTGCCTTGAGCACTCACAAACCCCATTCTGATTCAAGTATGTGCTTTCATAGGTTGAAACTAACTGATATCTTGATCCTTATCTATTCCATGGTGTCTTCAATGACAACATAATATCCTTCGCATATTATTAAAGGATTCATTATATAAACTTTTTGAATCCATCATAAACAAGTAGGTGCAATGGTTAAAGCCCATAGGTCCCAGTCACTGCTTAGCCTTGTTTTACCTTGGATAATCACTTTAGATTTAGTAGGTTCTTTATTTTTAAATTCCATGGAATATTCTCCTTGGATTACATTCTTACCTTTAACCAGGATAAATTTTTTACTGAGTTGGTGACCATTGAGTTCAATGTCTCCTTGGTTGATACCTTGAGTCTTCACTGGTAGATATCATTACAGTTTTCCTTGTTACATCTTGGAAACTTCACTATGGTTAAGAGGTGACTTATTTATAAACTGGTCAAAATCAATTATTTAAGTGGTTAAATTTACAAACACAATCCAAGGGCCAAAGAAAGTATAAAATTTAGTATTACCAAAGGAACATGGATGGGTGGTGTTATTTATTTCGTTTGTTATTATTCAGCATGCCATTAAACTATTTAATTAATATTACAATGTGGAGATTGGGAGAGACTCTGGTGGGGGATGACATACTAATATTTATATCTCGCACCCTTATTGAGTACCCTTGGTACTCATGTACACCATATCACTTTAGGACTTAGGTTACCAAATGTGTTTCTCATACTTGGAGTATGGAGCGAAGGACCAAGCTGGAGCTTAGGATGCTCAAGGAGATCGCCCGTAGGGCAATGTAGTATTTTACGTGTTTTTGTATTGAACTGGGAATCATGTTGTACTATTTACTAATTTCATATATGTAACATCACCATGTCATTCATTAATATGTTTAGAAAATTGGCATTGACCACATATATTAAATTGAATATAAGAATATGGCCTTCGCTACTTTGTCAATGATACTTACTCATACCATTTTTGATTGCTATTTAATCTATTATACTACTGTGCAACTCTGATAAGAGCGTATAATATCCCCAATATCACCACCAGAGACCCTCGTTGCTATTCATCAACCTCTATCCTACAGGGAGATGTGCTTGAGGCCATGGGGTGACCTGTCCAACCACCTACATAGTGGTGAGCCGGGTTAGAATGTTCCATAGTGTTCAGTTGATATCTTCTCTTCTAGAATTTATTCATCAGTAATAGTAGCTTGATGACAAGTTTTTTAGAATTAGACTCTCTATATGGTGGGGAGATAGTTTCCTAGTGGTCGTTCTCCAAATAGGGAAATTCTATTCTCTAATAATTGTTTCGTGGTACCCTATTCAGTAAGGAAAGGTGTGAGGGGGAATTTCCATACTTAATAGTGGTATGTGCACATAGGTACCATGAAAATGTTCTATTACATTTGGAAGATGTTCTTCTGGTCATGTATGAGATGGGGCATTTATTTTTTTTTTTCTCACTGTTATACATTCCAACAGGTGAAGGCTAAGAACTATTATCCTTCGAGTTTTCTATAGCCACTTCAAGTCCCCGTACTGAAGTGGGATGAGATATTAATGGAATTTGTGGTCAAGTTTCCACATACCCAGATCAATAAGAATGTAAACTGGGATTGGATCAATTTTCTGACTAAGTAATAAACATTTATACCAATTCATGATACATCCAAAGTGGAGGAGTTATAAAATCTCAATGTGAACGAGATTGTTCGTTTGCATCATGTTCCATCAGTTATTGTTTCTAATAGATATCCTCAATTCACTTATCATTTTTTAAGAGACCTTTCCAAGGCTCAAGGATCTCATATCCATTTGAGTATAACATACTATCCACAGTTATATTTCAAGATAGAATGATATATACATATTCTTGAGGATATTCTTCATGCATATGTTCTCATCAATGGTGGGGATTGGGATGATAATTTAGGTCTGGTTGATTTTTCTCATTATGATAGTTACTAGTCCACAATCAGGATAGATCTTTTTGATTCCTTGTATGTAAGTCCTTATAAATCTCTATTCTGTTGGTTAGAGGTTGGAGAAAGTTCCTTGGTTAGACCAAGTCTGGTGCAATAGACAACATCAAATATTCAGTTGATTCTTCAGAGATGGTTTATAGAACAGAGCTAATATAAGTCTTATTCTTATTCTTGTAAAAAACCTTTGGAGTTATTAATTGGGGACTAGGTGTTCTAGAAATTTTCACTCTAGTTGGGTAATCGATGGATTCAAAGGCAAGGGAAGCTTGCTATTTATTTTGTGGGACCTTTCGAGGTGGTTGATCAGGTAGGAAATGTTTCATATCATTGAGATGTTTCACCCCAAATTTAATTGATAGATATAATTTTTAATGTATCTCAGCTACAAAAGTAATTACATGAGCTATATCTTGTTCTAATCTAAAGTGATCTTGAAGTTGAACGTGATTTATCCATGTCTAAAAGTCCAGTCAAGATAGTTGATTCTGAAACCATGGTATTTCATGAGATGATGATACCTTTGGTGTATGTTCTTTGGTAGGATGGTTATCATAATCATGAGATGTGGGAGAGGGATGAACTTATGAGAGTTTAGTTACCTCATCTTCATGACATAGAACCATCATCGTAGGATTTCTGAGGATAGAACATTTTTATAGTGGTGACATTGCAACATCTCATTAATATTTTTAGTTATCCCTAAACCCTTGTTTATGAGAATTATTTTCCTGGGTTTCATTTGTGGTAAAATTTGGAGAAATTCATAAATTTTGGGAAGTTTAGGGGATTGTGAATGGTTGGGGCATGGAAGGTGCATTATCTTCTAAACCGTACCCCCTGGTATAGAAAAATGGAATAAATTAGATATTAGGCATCGCATGGAGTGTACATTATTTACCATATTGTGTTCCATCTCTACATAAACCATGAAACCCATCTACAGTTGGCACACATATTTCACATGGTTTTAACAAAACTATACACCACTTCCTAGGAAAATGTCCAGTTGGGTTTTTCATTAATATGATTTTTGATTAAGAATCCCTGAACATTCTATTTATGCCCTAGACATGCATCCTTAAACCCAATAAAGTATCTAACTTCCATATATCTCCCAAGAAGGATTATTTTATCCTTGGATCCATCCAGGATGTGATCCAAATCTAGATGAATTCCCTTCGATCTTCTCATGGTTAGTTCCCTCATCCCGATCTCATTATCCTGCGGTCTTTATTTTCTTCTAGAGTGTTTTGTGGATCTGTTTATTGATTTTTTATCTAATACCCTCAAATTTGGGTAAATAATTATAGGTTTTATCTTCATATCCCGAATTTCGTGCTCATCATTCTTCATTGATGAATCCGAGTTAGGATTTGGTTATCCGAGATCTGTTGATCCCAAGGTAGGTGGATCTATTATGATCCCAAATTCATATTAGCCTTAAATTACTATTTTAAATTCAATTAATTATTTAAATTAAATTTATTTATTAATATTACATTTTGTACAATGTATTGATTAAAAATCCAATTCCATTGAATTGTGGTTTTTTTGGAAAAATAGGTTTTTGGAATGAAATTGGAAAACCCAAATTTCCATTGAATTAGTGTATATTTATGGAAAAACATGATAATTGAACTATTTAATTTAAATTATTGATTTTATGGAAATTATTTTAATTAAAATTTTGAATTTAATTATGGAAAATCGTGAAAAAATCGCAATTCCATTGAATAGTGGGTTTTTTATGAACATGATAGAATTTGTTTGAAAATTAAATTGTTGAATTTTATTATAAAATTGTATTGTGAAATTTCATAGAGAATTTATTTCAAATCACTATTGGTGAAAAATGGATTAAAATAGGTATATTTATAGAAATCTAGTGGTTTTATCTTTCTGATAATGCATCTTTCTGGTTAAAAATCCATTATGGATTTTTGAATGGAGAATTGGAATATTTTAAATGGATAATGGGATTAATTGTCTTTTGAGAGGTCATGAAATAAATTTCCCATAATTTTTTTCTACTTGAAAACATAAAAACCTTATATAGTCAGTGAGTTTTTTGGGAAGCACTTGATGGTCTATAACATTCTAAATCCCCATATAAAAACATCTCATTCCTTAGGTGATGGTGGTGAGTCCCCTTTTCCTTAGGATCGAAGGGGCGTATGTACATATTTTTCATTTCATAATGTTGTGTCCCTATAACCTCCAATTATTGTACCTACATGGAATATGACCATGTTGTTCACTTGTTTTTATTTCAAATTCACACACTCAATTATATATATATATATATATATATATTCAATTGTTGTCAACTATTTTACATGCCTTATGAATTTATATAAACTATTTTATAAAAAATTGTTCATTTAATCCATTTATAAAAAGTTACATTTGTATAAATCACTATATTATTAAAGGTAAATTCCATCATTTGAAATGTAGTTCCATATTTTGAAATGTAAATTGTGATTTTTTTAAATATTTGTTTGAAATGCGAATCCTTTTTTTAATTGAATGCACTTTACATGGTTAATATGATATTAGAATCTATTATATAATATTTGGTGAAATCATACTAGGATTTGGATCACACAATACTTGTTTCTTTGAGTTTTTATAGATTATCTCCTTCCAAGTTCAAGAAACGTAAAAGGATCTACTGTAGGTGGATCCAGCTATTGAACTGTGGACTTGGTGAGTTGTGTTTGAGTTGCGACTTGAGAAATTTTACGATTTTATGGTACATGGTTATAGTAGTTGGGATAGTTTATGCCTATTGAATTAAAGTACATTACTCCAAATGGGGTTTCTTTGGATATGAATATTTTCTTAGTTCTTTTTATTTTGTATTGTTAGTGAAAAAATAATTCCCACTTTCAGTTTGTATGATGCCAAGTACTAGTCATCATCCCATGGGAATCATGAACACCCTTCGAGCTAAGTCAGGATTGGCTTATTTATTGGGTAATAGGGGTACCCAGGTAGGTTTGTGACTCTCATCTTCACTATCTTCTATATTTTCACGTGTTTCTGAAACTTCTTATACATGTTTTTCAATAAATTTTATATCAGGGGGATAATCTTATTTCCCTATTTTTTTTATTGAAACATCTATTCCCTCGACAATGTGAATCATATCCTAGAAAAATTACATCTTCAAATATTTGTTAAAAATTTCCATGTTTTCACTTTTTTTAATGATGTAGGGACACCAAAATCCCCTTAAGTGTTTCAAACATGTAAGTTCATTTTAGAACATTTTATAAGGATTCATATTAGAACATGGTTTATAGAATCACTAATTCTGAATATTAACTTTTTTACTCATCAACCTCCTCTAGAAATAGTTAGAAATAATGTGTTTGATAAATATAGTACATCGCATCCCCATAAAACTTCTATTATTTATTTTAGAAAAACCAATTTATTATAGTGTGTAATGTTCACTGATCTAATGATGAATACACTGTATTTCAAGAAAATTTCCTAATTATTTGGTTTTTTATTCACCTCCACTTTCATTTCACAACATCTTCATAAAATATACACATTTATTTTCTTCACTTCTCCCAAAACTTTTTTTATTGATTCTGAATTATGTTTAAAATATATAATTCATGTAATGAATGTAAAATCATAAATTAAAAAAATTAAGTTCTTATCTCTATAAGATTGTTTTTTTCTCATTATCCCAAAAATATTAGAATAAATCATATCCATGAGATTTTTTGAATAAACTTAATCTTTCTTATGAACATATTTTTAAATTTTATCTTTTTAAAAAATTAATCATTGAAAATGCATTCTTCTTGTTATATTAAGAATATCATGAACACTATCATGCTTTGGTAAATTTCTCATATTATTATTACACATAGTCCTTAAAATTTTATTCCATATTTTATTTTCTTACATCATACATTGATAATATGAATTTTCATCATCAATATCTTGAAACAAGTTCCCCTTTGTATATTGGCCTCTAATAATAACTTCTCATCACCAAACTTTTTCAAGACAAAATCATATTTTCTAAAAAAAACATTATTAAATTCATAAAATAGATATTAAACACCTAACATGTTGTTTTTCATCCCATAAAAAAAAGTCCTCTTTGGATTCTTATTTTTGTTCCCCAATAATAGCATATCTGACACCATTGATTATGAGATATTCATCATTACTGAATGTAACTATTCATCTGTTAATGTCTTTCACATTATTTAAAATTTTAAAATCTATTACCATATTTGAATACCATCCTCTATTTATAATCCATGGTTATTTTACTTTAGTATATTTTAGACAAATTTAATAGTTGATTTGTCTATCCCTTTATCTTCTATCACATACAACTTTTTAGAATGGTTATAAATATATTGTTTTTATAGTAACAAAATAACACACCATTTATCAAGATAACCAAGAAGATCAAATCCTTCAAAAATAGTTTCCAAAGGATGGAATCTATTTTTAGTCTTCATACCAACTATATAAAGGTTTCTTCATGGAGTTGGTTGAATCCCCCTCCAAATTTTATTTGAATTAATCATGGGATAATTTGATTGTTGTTGATTGAACCATCACATATTTTTTGTATGAAAACATTTTCCAAAATACTAGTAAAATCCATTAAAATAATATTTTCCACTGTAGATTACATACTACACGGAGTTGAAAACATTTTTTTCCACAATATTATTACATTCAAAAATTGAACCTCGTGGAGTATGAGCGATATTTTTATCTTTTGAAATATTCTTTATCATCATGGATTTATATTTAATTCCATAAATCCTACTGAAACATTATCTTAACTCATTTTTCAGAAAAAACTCATATTGAGTCTCTTCTTTAAAAATACCACTTTTATAACCAATGAAATCTTCATCATTTAAATTTTTGATAAATATGTTTCCAATAATAACATCAGTGAATTTGTTATTTTTAACTTCAATTTAAACATCATCATTATCCTTAGGCAAAAAAAACCTTTTTTATTTTTAGAACATTCTATATTATCCCTTTGAAGAATATTTTTATTTTCCAACATGTTTCTTCCATTATCTTCTTGAATTTATGTCATCGTTATCTCTATCTAATTCATCTTTTTTAGGGAAATTTGCAACAAAATGGCCAATTTATATACAAAAAAAACATTTTTAGGAAACTTACCTTCATACTATCTTGTATCTCTTTCACAGTTATAGAAAAAAGGACAAGAATTAATCAAAAATTTTACTAACCTCGTCTTCAGTGTCAGAGTCACCAACTTCTTCATCTGCAACAATCTTCTAAAATTTTCCATCCTTAAAATAATTGAGGGAGATATATTGATGAAATTTGTCTTTACTTTTCATAATATTTACTCTTCTCATTTCATATATAATGAGTGTGATATGTTAGTTATAAAATGATATGGTTTTTGGATCTCTATCTTCCAAAGACGAAACTTTGGAATCAAAATGGTCAGGAAGAACTCATAAGATCTTTTAAATAGTAATTTAATCTTCTATATTCTCAATAAGATATCTTGTAGTGAAAAAATATCATTCACTTTTATAATGACGTCACTAACATATTCAAACTCACACATTTTTATATCTTCATACTTCATCATTTAAATTTTTAATTTTTCCATCTTCACCTTTGTATTAACTTCACATTTTTTAAACTTTTCCCAACTAACTTTAGTAGTTCCAACTCCTTTTAATCTTCGAAATTCAATTTCAGATAGTGAAGAAATTAACCCATTATTATAAATTCCATCATTCTCCATATTTTTATTATCCACAACTATAAGAGAAACATTATTATCATGATGATAAATTCTATATGTAGAAACTTCTAGAACATCATAACTAAGAGAAATACGATATATAATCATTCTATCCTTCTAGATATTATTTTTCATTACATAAAAGTTTTGAATCCCCTTACTATTCAAAAAATTCAAATCTTTCGTACAATATTCAATTCCAACATCATCAAAGAGAAAAAAAGGAATCCCCACACTCATACCAATTGAAAATTACAATGAACTCTCAATACAATCACTCTGAAGGGGATGAGGTGAATCATTGATATCTTTTTACTTTTATTTTAACATTCATAGAAAACATCACCCCCTATTAAATATATACATATTTTTTAGAAAATAACATTCAAACACGTCCACAAGAAATCATGTATTTGAAAGGTTCAATACTCTATAAGAGTATCTAGTCCTTGGAATGGTTTTAAAATTATTCAATACTACACAATCAAGTAGAATAGTATATTTTTGTATGTGTACAACATGAAGGAAATAACATTAATGTTTTATAACACTATTATCAATACAATAGTTCATGTTATTGTTTTTGAGAAAAACATGTAAATATGAATTGAAAAAAGATTAGTATCCTTCGACAATTGGTTTTGATCACTTTCACAATGTTTCTTAAAAAACATTCACCTTTTTAATTCTTCATAATATTTAATAACTTTTTTACAAAACATAGAATAGGGAAATATTTTATAGAATTCCTATAAAACTAACCCACATTCTTTAATATATTTATTTAGTCTGATATGTCAGACGAAAAACAATTCTAACTGATTTTAGTATTGAAAAATAGAACCCTACTCTTCCTTCTTCTTTCTATTTTAAGAATTTTCAATATGATTCCTCAATTTGATCTCATGAATCCTAACCACCAATTATCGGATAAATGATTTGTTAAAAAAACATTCCCCTTATAATTATATTTGAAAACCTTTCTATTGAAAATTTCCTCTGATAAATAGATCTAATCCAAAAACACAAGAGCTATGCCATCATGAATGTGAATAGTGGAAGATTACTTTTGTCACAACCCCCCTCTCCATATGGTGTACTCCTCCTGGCTTGGAAATGTGATAATAGAGATTGTGACACCTCGATTCCTTCCTCTAGTAGGACTCGGGTTGGTAACTACCACTGAGGGTATAATAACCACACAAATGGGAGGCATTACCCTCTATGAGAACACATGCGAAAGAGAGATATAAGACGAACATGAACCAAATCCAACTTAGACTAAAATATCAATGAAATCATAAGTGAACATATGTAATTTCATAAAAAACTACTACAACTGAAAGGGAAAACTATAAGTACCAAAAGAAAGAAAACTACAGTAATCACATAGACCGAACAGCTCCTACAACCCCAAGCTAGCAGTAACCAGCTAGATCTCCAACCTTCTCCTAATGACATTAAAAACAGTTTATATATGCATAGTGTGAGTATAAAAGTATACTCAGTATGATCCTCCCAGGATCCTCTCATTAAAAATTAAATAAAGCATGCTAAATCACAGTGAACAAAAAGTGAAACTAACTCATCACCTAAACAGGTATAATATGTCCCCATCCTCACCATCTTTACTCTCATAAAGTATCACATACAATATTATGTAATATAATAAAAAATTTCTATGGAACCCCCGCTAATAATTCTCCTTTGGTTTTTTTCTTTTCCCCAACGTCGAATGCCCAAATCATCTCTCTCTAAAAAGACTTGTTGGGAGACACCTGGGAGAAGCAACACAACATGCACCCTCTACAACAAAACCACCAAGTCCACATACGAAAAGTAACCAGGTAGTTTTCGGGATCCACCCAGCTCGCATAACATGTATCATACATCCAATATTAAACCTCAAGACATTATAGCCCATACACTTAGTAAAGATCCTCAATCCATCATAGCCTATACACGTTACACCTATAGTATTACATAGATAACTATATCTAGAATATGTGTGTGTGAATAACCGCAATCCAATATAGTCCTCTATACATAGATATGGGAAAACTAACAGTTGTGCCTACCAGAACAAGTATCTACCCAGAAAGGAGACTGGGGCCAAAGGGGGTAGTCATCCATCCATCCTCCCACCGAAATTTTGGGGAAAACACCCCAGGGCTCAGTATCCCTATGGTGTCAGTATCCCTAACCGACGGGGTGATGTAGTGTATAGAACACAAAATGTATCGAATATGTTGTATCTCACAACAACACTATGGGTGTAACCTAGTTTTAGACTCAACTATAGCTAGCATCTCTTGGACTCCCAGCTGCCACTTCTAATATTAGGTATATTATAAGCACACAACCAATTAAGGATCATTCTTACATTACTTCATTCCCTTTTTATCAGTTTCACTTTACGTTAATTAATTATTTAAACATTAGTTAAAATTAATAATTCCCTATTTTATTTCACTAGCATCACACCCAAAGTCCATTGTTTATTTAAAAAAAGTATCCTCAACATTGCACCCAAACAAACTCCAATCCCATGGGTTAATCATCATTCATTAAATAATTTATTTAACATCATTATTACTTTACCATATTCCCAGGAATTATATAAAAACAATCTAGGCTACTAAACACAAGAGGGCACAACTCGGTGTGTAGATGAACTACCAGTCATGTATTTTCAACCAATAGTAAGAGCATAGACCCATCCCCCCTCGAGATGCTAAACACGGAAATCATGTGGAATACCCCATGCATCTTCTCCCTTTTTGTATGGAGGGTAATAAAAACCAACTGCCTTGAGTAGTGGGGAAAGTAAAGAATATAAACAAACAATAAGAATCAACAAGAAACCAACATTCATATCCAAACTGATTAATCATCTCCAGTGACCTCCTCGACACCCACATGCATAAACGGATGCATCTCACCACTCTAGGCATCAAATGATACCACAATCAATGGGCCTCCATGCCACCACTTATCACAACAGCCATCTAGGACCACATAACAACACAAGCAGAAGGAACGAAACACCGTATCAATTGGGCTATTGGACCTTAAACAAGGCATCCAACCTTCAAACACAATGAGCTCTCACAGCTCCAAGAATAATTCTCTTGGCCTTTACAAGCAAGAGGGTAACTCAGAACTCTATGAGGTATGATATTTTTATCAAACTTCTGGTTCTTTAATCCATAAATAATTAACCGATTGATTTTTTATATGTTCCAACTATGCGTAACCTATACAGAATGCTATCATAGCTATCAACAATTGATTAAACATTCTTACTGTATCGATTTGATTAACATAAAATTACAACAACATCAACCAGATTCATTTACATTCCTCATTATCTTTATCCAAATTAATATTAATTATTTCGGTCTTTATTTTCTTTACCAATTTCCATCATGAAAAAATTCTAAAAAAAAAGAAAGCATAGATATCACACTATTTAACAAAACAAGAGACAATACCATACGATCAGTATCTATTTATTTATTGGGTTCAAATATTTATTATGTCAATTACATTGTTAATAAGAGGGATAAAACATGCTAACTAATTAGCTTCATGTAAAAGAATAAAGAATCCACAAATCCCCTACCTAAAAAATTTTCTGATGCTCCATGAACAGAATAACAAAACAGATCACGATCACCTCTCTTGGAGGACTACATCCACCCAAGGATGCAGAGACACCACCACACCATCCAACACCTATGAAATTTCCATTAGGATCCTAGAGATAGTATTATATAATAGGGAAAGATGAAAAATAATGAGATGAACCCAAGATAATGATGATAGATCATACATTATATTGAATATTGATCGATAATGTTTGGTTGCACCAAAACAAGGGGTACACTTGTAGAAAGAAGAACTTCAAGGGGAACCAATCCAAGGAGGAAAGTTTGATCACCCGACTCATATGGGATGTAAGGGAAGGTTCTAGCATCTGACACCAGTGAACAAAGAGGGAAAACAAGGGTGGAAGATATCTATCCCATTTAGAAGATTTAATAGAGCATCAGTTTAAGATACACTGGTTTTTCCACTAAAAAAGGATCACCTTAAACCATGTGGTTTGGCCATATAAAAGAATTAAAATCTCAGGAAAATGAATATAGGAGTTATGGGATTTAAAACAGGCTTAAATACCTTTAAAAAGGCCTTGAATGTTTTTAAAGATAAAAAAATGTTAAATCGGAGAAAATGGAAAAATCTCAAAATTTGGGAAAGGAAATATAAAACCTTTCAGGATACACTGTAGACTCACCGGCCTAGAAACATTGTAGACTCACTATTTCTGTGACATCATTTCTGTGACACTGTGACACTATTCATAAAACTAGAAACACTTTAGACTCACCATTTTTGTGACACCATTTCTATGAAACTATTTATGTGACACCGTTTCTATGACACCGTTTCTGTGACACTATTTCGTTGACACCATGGAACTATTAATAAAACTGGAAACACTGTAGACTCACCATTTATATGAAACCATTTCTATGATAAAATTTCTATGACATAGTTTCTATAAAACCATTTCAGAGAGACTGTGACACTGTTAATAAAACTGGAAACACTGTAGACTAACCGTTTCTATGACACTGTTTTGGTGACTCTGTTTCTGTGACACTGTTTCGGTGACACTGTGACAGTGTTCATAAAATTGGAAACACTGTAGACTCAACATTTCTATGACACCATTTCTCTGACACCATTTTTGTGACACCGTGACACTATTAATAAAATTGGAAACATTGTAGACCCACCGTTTCAATGACACCGTTTTAGTGAAACCGTGGCACCATTTAGAAAATTGGAAACACTGTTCACAGAACAGAAAATTTGGAAAAGTATTGGGGATGAGTCACCTTAATATCCTAGAACAGCATAACCACTAGATTTCAGAAAGGGAATGGACCAGAGATGTTCAGGCCATTGCATCAAATACCTCTCAAAAAATTATCATCCTTGAGAATCAAAAACAAACCAAAAAGGAAACAGATAATGGGTCTTAACAACCACACATTGAGATACCTCTCAAAGGAGATAAAACCACATGAATCAACCAAGGAAAGCCATATTATAGACACAAAAGTTCTATAACCACAAAACAAGCATTTTTATATTTAAAGAGTTAAACATGAAACAACTTGGGCTACTGGGCACGTATCTGTGACTCATGTTCCTAGGTACTCTCTTCCAGGCCACCGTGATGCCACAAGACACGAACCATGGGATAGAACACTCGTGCAACACATTCTATTTGCGGTCTTGGATCTCTACAGGACACTCCTCAAATGGTGCATCATCATCAACATTGATCTATCCCCAATCAAGGACTTGAGAGTCATTATGAAGATAATTACGGAGGTGTTACACATAAAAAACATCATGTATCTAGCTAATCTGTGGGGAAGGGGCTACTCGATATGTCATGGCTCTAACACGATCCAACATCTCCAAAGGCACAGCCAGCTGGGGGGAAAGCATACTCCCAAAACCAAACATTCGCTTCCCATGATGGGAAGTCACCTTCAGAAACATGTGATCCCCAACATCTAACTCTAATGGCCTTCTACTTTGACCAGAATATGATTTATGATGATCTTGCGCTATCTTTATCCTCTCACAAATCACCTGAACCATCTCTGTAATATTTTGAATTAGTTCCTGTCTGAGAATTTCTGACTCTCCAACCCCAATCTAGAATAATTTACAATAGAAAGTTCATCCATATAGAGCTCCAAATGGCTCCATACTAATGTTGGTGTGAAAACTATTTTTGTAAGCAAACTCCTCCTAGGCTAAGTGACTCATCCACGAACCTCCATAAACCAAGACATAAGAGCGCAACATGTCTTCAAGAGTCTAGATGGTCTGCTATGTCTAACTATTTGTTTGTGGATGAAAAGTGGTGCTAAGGTATAACTGAGATAGAAATGCATACCGGAGGCATCAATACACCCTTGAGATAAAATTAGGATCTCGATCAAAAATGATCATCCTCGGGACTCTGTGGAGTCTCACCCCTTCCTCTAGATACTGCCTCGATAAAACAACCACTGAACATGACTCCTTGATCACTATAATGAGGGATGATTTTTTTAAACAATAAAATAACAACCAAATAGTGTCATGGCCTCCCTGAGTTTGATGTAAAACAGAAACAAAGTCCATTGAAATGTCCTCCCACTTCCTCTGAGGAATATCTAATGCTTGTAGAAAACCATCGGGGACACAATGCCCGACCTTTACCTTTTAGTAGACCAAACATCAAGACACAAACTCTAAAACTACACACTTCAGCCCAAGACACAAAAACTGACTCTTCAAGCCTCGATACATAATTTTCACACCAGTATGCATTGCTAAAGGAGAACTATGGAACTCTTGGAGAACCATCACACAAATAACCAAATGAAAAAAATCTTTCCATGATACAACACTCAGTGTTGTTCATCCTCAATCCAACCGTTAAGGGCCTCTCCAAAAACAACGAGGTATCTCCAGACCTCCACCTCTAGATACCCCAACTAGGATTCTTCTGCCTATTGCAATATGGATGAAACCACCGTCATCTAAAAAAGACATCCTCTGCCACCAACTTCTCTCATATCAAGATGTATTGCTGAAAGTTCTTCATTACTCTCTAGGAATCACCAGATTCATGCAATCCATCACTATGTGACTTCTTTCTCAACACATAATCTAAAAAATTCTCCTTCCCAGGTGTATACGAGATTTCAATGTCGTATTCTTGTAAGAACTCCATCCACTGACGTTGTCGCAAGTTCAAGTCATGCTGGAAGAAAACATACCTCAGGCTCTTATGATCGATGTAAACCAGAAAGAACTCTCCAACATGGTGTTGTATCCACAACTTCAATGAAAATACCAGAGCTTACAACTCATGATTTTGTGTGGAATAGTTATTTTCATGGGGATTCAACTTCTGAGACCCATAAGAAATGACTAATCTCTACAACATCAGAAAATAGCATAACCCCAGATGTGAAGCATTATAGAAAACATCAAACTGAACTCCCTCTGATGGAAGACAAAGAACTAGAGAACATAGAAAAATATCCCTCAGATACTCAAAATCTCCCTAACACTAATCAATCCACATGAACATCTGATCTTTAATTTTAAATGCTATTAGAGGAGCCACAACCTAATATAAATTGGCTATGAACCTCCTGTAGAAGCCTGTGAGACCAAAGAAACTTCACTCCACTGCCACTATGTTGACAGCTACCCAAGATAAAACTACTCCTATCATTTATGTATCCATAGTTACTCCCAAATGGTACACAACATGCCCTATGAAATAGACATATTGAGCCCAAAACTCACCCATTGATAACATCCCAAATTGTTACTGTTAACGAACAACTCCCAAAATGGCCTGCAGATGCTCTTCATGGTCCTCCTCAGATATTGAGTACACAAGGATGTTGTCGATGAAAACCACCATGAATGTATCTAGGAACTCAAAGAACACAACATTCATCAATCCCATGAATATAGCTGGAGCATTATTCACACCGAATGACATTACAATGAACTCATAATTACCATTAAGACAAAAGAAATCAGTCTTCGGGATATCCTCATACGTCACATTCATATGATGATATCTTGAACGCAAGTTGATCTTTGAGAACAAAATTTTACAATTAAGTTCATCGACTAAAGAATCAATATGCATAATAGGATAAAAATTCTACACTTTCAATTTGTTTATGTGATCCTAATCAATACACAACAGAAAACTTCAATCATCCTTCTTCACAAACAAAACTGGTGCACCCCACAATGATAGACTCAACCGAACAAAACCACGCTATAACAAACCATCAACTTGTATACGTAGCTATAATAACTCATAATGGGTCATCCTATATGGAGATATAGAGATTGTATATGGTCCTAGTTGTATCTTGATCCCAAACTCGATCTCTTGTTGAAGGGGCAGTGCTACAACCTGTTCTAGAAAGACATCAGGGTACTCTTCTACGACCCTTGGAAACACAAAATGGTCAACCTCTAAAGAAATCAACATCAGTTCATCCATCAAGGATGATAAGGATGGAACATGCCTCTGATCCTTCTGAGGGTCTCACTCACCAACAAACACCACTAGCTCCCCATGAACATCGAAGAACCCATCCTACCTCCTGATGTCATCCACGATATCCTACACTGAATACAACAAATACATGCTCCGGATGACTTCATATGGTTTTATTCTTTATCGTTTGAAAATTCCTCAATAGAAGTGTTGCACCATCACTAGCTCATAGTCTCTACATAGTTCAAACAAGTCATCTTGACCTCCAACTGGCGAATTCAACGCGAAGGGCACTGGAAGAATATCTACCTCAAGTCCCAAATCATGGAAAATTGCTGAAGATATGAAGATTTGTGTCACTCCTGAACCAAACATGGCATAAAACCAAGTAGAAAACAAACATGGTACCTAGAATGACGTCTGGATCGCCTGGCGCTAGTAATGCTGAAGAATGAAGATAACCACGAACTCTGCCATGGGCTTTCTGACCCTAATGACAACCACCACCATGGCCACACTCTTCTCTATGAGGACAGAGAGAATCATGGGGCTTCCCTCTGCATTCCCCATCAGCTCTCTGCTGATGCAAAGATGGTGAAACCTGCTACTGCTACCTCTACTGTAACTACCTCAATAGAGGAACGTGGAGCGGAACAGCTAGTGCACGATGACTGCTCTAAAAGTTTTGGCACTCTCGATATTGATGACTTAATCCTCCACAAGAAATAAAAGCACATGCTCTCTTGGCGTTGGTCTGATAGCCACCACCCCATGATAAACGAGATGTTGAGGGCTGGGACCTACCCCGGTTGAATGAAAACACTTCTACACTGAAAATTGAGAACCCCGGACCATAGATCTTCCTTATGAGAAATCATGACGACTCCCCTCTTGTGATGATCCAGTTCTGTAAAATTTCCTCTCGATGACTTCTTCTCTCTCACACACCTCAAGATATGTATTGAAAAGAAACTGGGTGATCTAGCGGTGGTTCTCTAGGTCAAAAGCCTTATCGAAATGCCTCAACCTGGCCTCCTCATCTAGCAACAAGTCATAAGTATATTATAAAATGTTCCTGAAATGGATTACAAACTCTCACACATTTTAGCTCCCCTCTTGAAAGGTAAGAAGATCCTGAAAACTGGATGCCTTTGCGGTCTAAAAAAGAAACTCAACATTAAAGTTGTCTCAGAACTCCTCCCATGATTTCATTGACTCCTTATGATCCCTGAGGAACAAGAAGAACCACTGACTCACTAATCCATGCAGAATCGTTACAACCATAGACACCCAGTGATCCTTTTATGCACTGATCAAATAGAATCCAATCTCAGCCTCCTCCAACCAATATTCTATGACTGCATCTGAAACGAATCCCTCATAATTTCATAGCCTCTGGCGCTGAATCTCTTAGAGTTTTCTCCTCTAAGTTTTTTCGTCATCAAACTCTACTCCGTGTCGATATACTGGAACAACCTACTGAAAATATTCTCCACACACCATATGAGGACATCGACTTGGAACCATACCTAACAAATAATAAACACTGATAGCTCCTAAACCTATAATTTGGAAGACTAAATATTAATTAATTAATTTTTTCTTTTATTCATTTTAGGTTAACAGATCCCAAGGTTTACCCATTCAAATACATGCACAAAGAAGAATGATGCATGATCCTTTCCTAGTTCTCTACACTACAACTAGAATCAACTCACTTAGTAGCCATTTTAAACATAAAGTTTCATGCATCAGATCACAGGGGGCCCTAAACACCTATGTATCAACTGGTCATTCGTGTTTACATAACTTTCTAAACATGACTGACACCATTTCCCTACCAACCCACACAAACTCACCTATGCCTAACATAAACTCCATCATATCCCTCAACCAGACCTCTAATACCACATTGTCATGACCCCCTCCCCACAAGGTGTACCCCTCCTAGGCTGAAATTGTGAGAAGGGATATAGTGACCCCTAAGTCCCACCTCCAGTAGGCCCCAGGTTGGCGACTGGCACTAAGGGTATAACAACCACACAAATGGGAGGCATTAACCTCTATAAGAACACATACAAAAGAGAGAGATAAGATAAAAACCAACCAACTCCAACTCATACTATAATATAAAATAAATCCCATGTGCACATATGTAATATCATTAAAAACTACTACAACTAAAAGGGAAAACTGAAAGTACCAAAGGAAAGTAAAAACAACAGTAACCACAAATCACGAACAGCTCCTGTAACCCCAAGCTAGTATTAACCAGCCAGATCTCTAACCTGCTCTAAGTGACTTAAAAATAATTTATATATACATAGGGTGAGTATAATAGTCTACTCAGTAGGATCATCCCTGAATCCTCTTGTTCAAAATTAAATAAAGAATGCTAAATCACAATGAACAACATGTGAAACTAACTCATCACCTAAACAGGTATACTAAGTTCCCATCCTCACCGTGGCTACTCTCACAAAGTATCACATACAAGAGTATATAATATAATAAATAAAAGGAAGGGTACCCCCACTACTACTTCCCCATTGGTTTTATGAATTTCCCCAATATAGCACGTCCTAAGCATCTCTTTCCAAAAAGGCATTCCCACAAACACTTGGGAAAAGCACCACAGGATGAAACTCATGAAAAGAAGCCACCACATCCATGTAAGAAAAGTAACCAGGTAGTTTCCAGGATCCACCATAACTCGCATAATGTTTATCATATGTTGAGTATTAAACCTCAAGCCATTATACCCCATACACTGAGTATGGATCCTCAATACATCAAATCATATATACATTACACCTATAGTAGTATATAAGAAACTATATCTATAATATATGTGTGTGAATAACCACAAACCATCACAGCCCTCTACACAGATATATGGTAAAAAGTAACCATTATTCCTATCAGCACAAGTAACTATCCAGAGAAGAGAGCATGGCCAAATGTTGTATTCAGCAATCCATCATCCCACCAAAATGTTGGGGAAACACCCCCTTGGGCTAAGAATCCCTAGCGGGTTAGTCGACCTAACTGAAGGGGTGGAGTAGTGTATAGAACACCAATAGTACCGAATATACTATAGCTCACATCCACACTATGGGCATATCCTAGTCTTAGACTCAACTGCAACTAACATATTTCAGACTCATGGCTACCAATTATAAGACTAGGTATCCTATAATCACACAACCTTTTAAAGAGATTTATTAAATTACTTCATTCCCTTTTAATTAGATTCACTTCACGTTAATTAATTATTTAAATACTAATTAACCATCAACAATTCCACATTATATTTCATTATCATCACACCCAATGTCCAATGTTCCCTTAAAAAAGTAACCTTAACATTGAGCCGCAACAAACTCCAACCCCATGGGTTAATCATCATACATTCAATCATTTATTAACCTCAATATTAATTTCCAATATTCCTAGGAATTCTAGAAAAATATTCTAATATAATAAAAACATGTGGGCTTAACTCGGTGAGTAGATGAACTACCCGTCCATTATATTCCACCTATAGAAAGATCATAGAACCATCGTCCCTTGAGAAGCCAAAAACATAAATCATGTGGCATACCCCGCACGTCTTTTCCCATATTAGAATGAGGGTATTACAAACCAAATAACTTGAGCCGAGGAGAAAGTGAGGAAGATAAACAACCATCACGAATCAACAAGCCACCAACATTCATTTCCAAACCAATTAGTCATCTATGTGTGACCTCCCGACACCCACATGCATAAACTGATGCATCTCACAACTCTAGGCATCAACTGCTGCAATAACCTATTTGCCTCCCTACCCCCATATATCATAACAGCCATCCAAGATCACATCATAACACAAGTAGTAGGAAAACAAATATCATATCAATTAGGCTATTTTCCCTTAACTAAGGCATCCAACCTTCAGACACAATGATCTCTCACAGCTCCAAGCATAAGGATCTTGGCATTTACAAGCAAGAGGGTAACTCAGAACCCTAAAAGGAATTATATTTTTATCAAATAGGTGGTTGTTTAATCCATATGGAATTAACCTATATATTATTTTAGGTTCCAACTATGGGTATTATAAATATCATGTTATCCATGCTATCACAAATTGATTAAACATGCTTACTGCACCAATATGATTAACATATAATTACAAAAAACAACAACAATATTCATTTATATGCCTATGTATCTTTAGTCAAATAATTATCAATTAATTCCGGCTTCAGGTTCATTACCAATTTTCATCAATAATGAAAGGATAAACAATGAAATCATAGATATCACACTATCTAAAAAACAAGAGGCAATAACATACGATCGATATCAATTTATTTATCTTGTTCTAATATTTATTATGTAAATTCCATTGTGAAATAGTGGGATGAAACATTATAACTCTACAATTTATTTTAAAATAAAAGAGAATAAAAAAATACTTTACCTCAAAAGGTTTCTAATGCACATTGTAGAGACTAACAAAAGAGATCATGATCACCTCTCTTAGAGGATAGAGTCCACCCAAGGATACAAAGACACCACTACACTAGCCAACACCCAAGAAAAGTCCATTAAGAACATGGAGATATAATTACATATTAAGTCAATGAGAAAGAGAAGGAGATAAACCCAAATGAATGGTGATAGATCTAAACTTATATCAAATATTGATCAATACTACTTGGTTTCACCGAAATAGGGGGTGCACATGCAGCAAGATGAACTTCAAGGGAAACCTATCTAAGGAGGAAAGTTAGATCACATGACTCAAATGGAAAGGAAGGAAAGGTTCGATCATATCACACCTGAGAACAATGAGGAAGAACAAAGGAGAAAGATATCTTGCCCCGCAAGAAGATTTAATGGAGTAGTGGTTTAAGATACCCTGGATTTTACATTAAAAGTGGATCACATTAAACCACATGTTTTGACCAATTAAAGACTTCTTGAACCTTAGGGAAATGAATATAGGATTTATTGTCTTTTTATCGGCCTTAAACCCCTTAAAAAGGCCTTGAATACATTTAATGTCAAAGAAAACATTAAATCAACGATACTGGAAAATCGAAAAATTTGGAAAAGGAAATATGAAACCGTTTTGGAAACATTGTAGACTCACTGATCTGGAAACACTATAGACTCCCCAGACTGGAAACACTATAGACTCACCATTTCTATGACACTGTTTCTATGACACTGTTTCGGTGACACCATGACACTGTTTATAAAACTCGAAACATTGTAGACTCACTGTTTCTATGACACTGTTTTTGTGACACGATTTCGTTGACACTATGACAATGTTCATAAAGCTTAAAACACTATAGATTAATTATTTATGTGACACAGTTTCTATGAAACAGTTTTTTTGATACTGTTATGGTGACACTGTGACACTATTAATAAATTGGAACCACTGTAGACTCACTGTTTTTGTGACACCATTTTAGTGACACTGTGATAGTGTTCATAAAACTGGAAACACTGTAGACTCACCATTTCTATGACACAGTTTCTGTGACACCGTTTCTATGAAACCATTTCTATGACACTATTTCAGAAACACTTTTCATAAAACTAGAAGCACTGTTCCCAGAACAAGAAATTTGGAAAAGTGTTGGGGGTGAGTTTCCTTGACCTCCAAGAACACCTCAACCACCAGATTTCCACAAGGGAATGGACAAAAGAGGTCTAGACCATTACATCATATACCTCTTAAAACATTCTCGTCCTAGAGATTCCAAAACCAACTCAAAAGGTAATAGAAAACGGGTCTGAACAACAACCCATCGAGATAACTCTCAAAAGAGAGCAAGACACAATAAAAAACAAAAGAAATCCATCTTATAAACCTGAGAGTTCTATCACCACAAATTGAACACTTTTATATTAAAAGAGTTAAACATTAAAAATATTTTGGTAATGAGCGTGTATCTTTGACTCTTTTTCCCATATAATATCCTCCATGCCACCGTGTTGTCACAAGACACGAACCAATGGGATAGAACACCTATGCAAAACCTTCTCTTTGTGTTCTTGGATCTCCACAGGAAGCTCCTTGAAGGATGCATCATCATCAATATTGATCTCTCCCTAATCAATGACGTGAGAGTCATCGTGAAGAAAACGATGGAGCTGAGACACATGAAAAACATCATGTATCTTGCTAATCTACAGTGTATGTGATACTCGATATGCCACAGCTCCAACACAAGACAACACCACAAAAGGCCCAAAAACCCGAGGATAAATCTTAATTCCATGACCAAAACGTCACTGAACACGACGGGGATTCAAATTCATAAAAATGTGATCCTCAACATCAATCTCAGAAGGTATCCTACTTTGATCGACATATGATTTCTAATGACCCTGTACTATTTTCAACCTCTCAAGAATCACTTGAGCCATTTTTTTGTATTATGCACATGTTCATGTCCGAGAATCGCTAACTCTCCGACCCCGGTCTAGCATAACGGAGAATGGAAAGGTTGTCTATACAAGGCTTCAAACAGTGCCCCAATAATGGTGGAGTAAAAACTATTGTTTTAAGGAACATCCACCAAGGGTATGTGCCTCATTCACGAACCTCAAAAATCCAGGACACAAAAGTGAAACATGTCTTCAAGATACTGGAAGTTTTGCTCTATCTGACCATGCGTCTGCGGATGAAAAGTAGTGTTAAGGCATTGTTGAGAACCAAAAGCATTTTGGATAAATCTTCACACCCTTGTGGTAAAAAGAGGATCATAATAATAAATTATCATCCTCGGGACTCCGTGGAGTCTCACCACCTCCTCCAGATACTGTCTCGATAAAACATCTACAGAGCTTTACTCCTTGATCACTATAAAGTGGGATGATTTAGTTAAATAGAAAACTACCACCCAAATAACATCATGGAATCCCTGATCTTAAGGTAAACTAGTAAAAATTCAATTTAGATGTCCTCCCACTTCTACTGGGGAATATTTAATGGCTAGTGCAGACCACTAGGGACACAGTTCTCAGCCTTCACCTTCTAGTAGATTGAACATTGAGTCACAAACTCCATAACTTCATGCTTCATCCTAGTCCACCAAAACTGACTCCTCAAGCATCATTACATCTTTTTCATGCTAAGATTAAATGCTAAAGGAAATCTATGGAACTCCCTGAGAACCATCTAACACATCTCCAAAGGAAAAAAAGACTTCCATGATACAACACTTGGTGTTGTTCATCCTCATAGTTTGAATTCGGTGTTAAGAGGTGTTGTGAATTTACTTAGTTTAACTTTGTTAAACTTAGTCTCTTCCTTTGCTTAAGGAAAACATAGTTATTCTTAACTAACTTTAAAGGTTCCAAAGGAATTTTTAAAGTATATAATTCACCCCCCCTCTTGTATATTGAGCATCTCATCTATTTCGATCCTACAATTGGTATCAAAGGTTGGAAACCTCTTACTCTATACCAATATTACATTTGGTATCAGAGCCGGTTACTGAAATATTTATACTCACGAATAAGTTTTTCTTGCTCACTTTATCTTTTCAAACTGTGTCATTCCGAAATTTTATATTCCGAACTGTCCATTCCGAACTTTTCCATTCCGAACATTTTTGATTACGAACTTTTGCTACTAACAAATTTGTGTGCAAAGTTATACTAAGTATGGCAGGAATTAATGTTGGCTCGATTGACAATCTGAATCCTACAAGGCCACCTATCTTTGATGGTAATTATTATGAATACTGGAGAGATCGTATGAAGACTTTTGTTATCAATACTGGAGTAGACAACTTTGTTATTCTTACTGGTGATTATAAAATTCCCGACAAGGAAGTCAGATCTTTTACTAATCAGGAAAAGCAAGAATATCAACTAAACTATAAGGTACGCAATACTTTACTATGTTCAATGACTAGAAATATATATATCCAAATTTCTTCTTGTGAAGCAGCTAACTGTATATGGAAGAAGTTAGAAGTTACACACTTTGGGACTTCTAAAGTGATTGAGACTAGAAGAGCTATGCTTAGATCTGAATATCATGGATTCAACTTTCCTTATGGAGAACCTATCTGTAAAGTTCAACAGATATTTATGACTATTGTCAACAGTCTACAGTCTATGGGAGAAAAAGGTTTAGATGATGAAGCTCTTGTGGAAAAGATAATTGACATTATGCCCAATGAGTGGGAATCCAAGAGAACAGCTATAGATGAGAACAGGAAGGTCACTCAAATTACTCTTGATGAATTATTTGGAACTCTTCTACAACATGAAACTAGAATGAAGAGAGATGCTGACAACATCAAGAAAAAGAATGGAAATGGTACTGTTGCTTTTACAAAAACTTCAAATCAGATGAAAGCTAAGACTCCTGAGAGAGTAACCAGATCCAAGTCTAAGAAAGTCATTTTCCAATACAAATCTAGTGAAAGTGAAGTCTCTGAAAATGAATTATCAAATCTTGCTCGAAGGATGAACAAGATAGCTGGACAGAGAAACTTTCAATCCAAGTGTAAGAAAAAGGAAAGGAAAGATAAGAAAGATGGAGAAGTTACTTGTTATGAATGTAAAAGAGTTGGACATATTAGACCAGATTACCCTATGCTCAGAAAGAAAGAAAGAAAGGAAAGACATTCAGACAAGAACATGAAGAAATATTATAAAGCCAAAGCTAAGAAAGTTCTGAAAGCTAATGATACCTGGAGTGCCAGTGGTGGTGACTCTTCAGATGATTCTTCTGAATATGAATCTTCAGGACAGAAGAATCTTGGTCTTATAGCCAGATTACTTATTGCTAATCATTGTCTTATGGCTAAGGTAAGAAATGCTGAATCATTGACCAATGTTTCTTTAAATTTTAATGATAGTAAGTATTATAACTCTTCTAATGAGGAATCATCTTCTGATGAGGAAAATACTTTACCTACTTTTGAAGAAGTATCTAGGTTTTCTGAACTTCTTGAGATTGAGAATTCCAAACTCAATAAGAAACTTGATAAAGAAAACTCTAGGAATTCTATTCTTACCAAAGAGATATCAGATCTTTCTAAAGATCTTGATAAGAAAAATTCTGATTTTGAAAATATTTCAAAAAATCTTGAGGAAGTAAGTTCTGAGAAGAACAAACTTTCTAAAAAGTTAGAAAATGTAATTTCTAAGAAAAATGTTTTCGAGCCTAGCTCTAGTTCTAAAACTAATGATTTTGAGGATAAAAACTTGGTTATAAAACTCAAGTCCGAAATTTTTTCCTTAAAGAAGTGTTTATCAAACTTTACCCATGGTAAGGAAAATTTTGATAAGATGTATTCTCAAATACGACCTTTAAGAAATAAATCCGGATTTGGTTATACCCATGCAAAACCAGTTTTTAGTAACAATTATTTTGTTCCTCAAAGTGCCCCATTTTGTACCAAGTGTCAATGTGGTGGTCACTGGGCAAAGAATTGTTCCTTAAACAAAACCCAATCTCTAGGATTTCACAAAGCTTACTTTTCTAAGAAGATGTGGATACCAAAAATTTTATTGTCTGGAAATCTCGGATCCAAACAAGTTTGGATTCCGAAAGTCTAATTTTCTTCTTGATTTCAGGAAAATAAAGAAAGTACCAGCAACAATACATGGTACATGGATAGTGGATGTTCCCGGCACATGACTGGTAACAAAAGATTTTTTGAAAAGATTATCAAAACGAAAGGAGGAAAGGTAACTTTCAGAGACAATGCTAAGGGAGAGATTGTTGGTATTGGTAATATTGTTTTTCTTGGTAAAACCTTGATTTCAAATGTTCTTTTCGTTAAAGGTCTTAAGCACAACCTCATTAGCATAATTCAGTTATGTGATGAAGGTTACCTTGTTAATTTTAGGAATGATAAATGCATAGTTCACAATTCCAAGGAAGAATTTATTCTCTCAGCCAATAGGCAAGAGAATGTTTACACCTTAAACCTAGAATACCTAAGAAGCCAAGATTTACCTTGACTAAGTGCAATGGAAGATCATTCTTGGTTATGGCATAGAAGACTAGGACACTGTAATCTTAGAAACCTATGTAAACTCTCTAAGAAGAAACTAGTTAAGGATCTACCGGAGCTTAGATTTGATTCTTCTAAAGTTTGTGATCCTTGTCAATATGGCAAGCAACATAAATCTAGTTTTAAGTCAATTGGTGAAGTCTCAACAACTGATGCATTACAGTTAGTGCACATGGATCTTTTTGGTCCAACACAAACTGGAAGCATTGGAGGCAAATAATATGTGTTTGTTCTAGTTGATGATTACACTAGATTTACTTGGGTCTATTTTCTATCAAAGAAATCTGAAGCTTTTTCTTATTTCAAAAGTTTTAGAGCTCAAGTTAAAAATGAGAAAAACCTTCCATTGAAAACTATTCATAGTGATCATGGAGGAGAATTTCAAAATTCTGATTTTGAAACTTTTTGTAGTAAGAAAGGTATTACTCACAATTTTTCAGCACCTAGAACTCCTCAACAGAATGGTGTAGTTGAAAGAAGAAATAGAATTCTTCAAGAGATAACTAGAACCATGTTGAGTGAATATTCTATTGCTAGACATTTCTGGGCTGAAGCTGTAAGTACTGCTTGTTATACTATAAATCGAGTTTTGATTAGACCTTTTCTTAATAAAACTCCTTATGAGTTATGGAATGGTAGAAAACCAAGAATTTCCTACTTCAAGGTTTTTGGTTGCAAAGTATTCATTTTGAATACTAAAGATAACTTACATAAATTCGCACCAAAATCTGATGAAGGAATTTTCTTAGGTTATTCCACAACATCTAAGGCTTATAGAGTTTTTAATAAAAATACTTGCACTGTTGAGGAAACAGTACATGTAAAATTTGATGAATCAGATCATTTTGTTTTTAAACCATCTCAACTTACATCTTCAGATGTGTTTTCAAAAACTGATTGTCAACCTTTGATAGAAGAACCTTCTGATAAGGAAATTGTTCTAGAAGATACTTCTGAAACATTTACCCCGGAAGACTTTCTACCTTATGTTGATGAACAGGTTTTACAAAACCCAAATCAGGTGTTTCTTAAGAATCATCCCAGTCATAGTATCATTGGTGATGTAAACCAACCTGTAAGGACTAGAAGTTCCTTAAG
Source organism: Viscum album (assembly GCA_963277665.1). Classification (NCBI taxonomy): domain Eukaryota; kingdom Viridiplantae; phylum Streptophyta; class Magnoliopsida; order Santalales; family Viscaceae; genus Viscum; species Viscum album. The sequence continues at coordinate 1,504,257,637 of OY728137.1, read as the reverse complement.
AAATGAAGTAGAACATCTAGCATTTCTTTCCCAATTAGAACCTAAAAGCACTGATGAAGCTTTAGGTGATGACGATTGGATTAAAGCCATGCAAGATGAACTAAATGAATTCGAAAGGAATAAAGTCTGGACCTTGGTTGAAAGACCTAAGGAAACTTCTGTTATTGGAGTAAAATGGGTTTTCAGAAATAAATGTGATGAAAATGGAGTCATTGTTAGAAATAAAGCTAGACTTGTTGCTAAAGGCTATAATCAGCAAGAAGGAATAGACTATGAAGAAACCTATGATCCAGTAGCTAGACTTGAATCTATCTGTATTCTACTTGCCTTTGCAGCATTCTTTAATTTCAAACTTTACCAAATGGATGTGAAATGTGCTTTTCTTAACGGTTATGTTCAAGAGGAAGTTTTTGTTGAACAACCTCCTGGCTTTGAAGATACAAAACATCCTGATCATGTTTTTAGACTTACCAAAGCTTTGTATGGTCTTAAACAAGCCCCACGAGCATGGTATGATAGACTCACTGGATTTTTGCTTCAAAATAACTATGTTAAGGGAAATGAAGATCCAACCATGTTTATAAAGAAAGATAAGAAAAATGTTTTGATTGTTTAAATTTATGTTGATGACATTATATTTGGTTCAACTCAGCAATCTTTGACTGACTCTTTTGCAAATCTAATGAAATCTGAGTTTGAAATGAGTATGATGGGTGAGTTAACATTTTTCCTTGGTTTTCAAATTTCTCAAAAACCAGAAGGAATCTACATATCTCAACATAAGTATATTAAATATCTTCTTAAAAATTATGGTTATGACAACACTAAAAGTATAAGTACTCCCATTGGTACCTCAAACTCTTTAGATCTTGATGAAGCTGGGAAAACAGTAGATCAAACATCTTTTAGAGGTATGATAGGAAGTCTACTTTACTTAACAGCTAGTCGACCAGACTTAATGTTTTCAGTATGCTTATGTGCAAGATATCAATCCAATCCTAAGGAATCTCACTTAAAGGCAGTAAAAAGAATTTTTCGCTACCTTAAGGGAACCATGGATCTAGGATTATTTTATACTTCTGGAAATGATTTTGTTCTAAAAAGCTTTTCTGATGCTAACTTTGGTGGATGTAGAATGGATAGAAAGAGTACATCTGGAACTTGTCATTTCTTAGGAGATTCATTAGTTTCTTGGTCCTGCAAGAAGCAACATTCTGTAGCACTTTCCACTACTGAAGCTGAATATGTAGCAGCCGGAAGTTGTTGTGCTCAAGTGTTGTGGATGCAACACACACTCACAGACTATGGCTTGAGTTTTAACAAAACTCAAATTCTGTGTGATAACACAAGTTCCATTGCCCTCAGTAAGAACCCTGTACATCACTCTCGTGCAAAACACATAGATATTAGGCATCACTTTCTTAGGGATCACACACTTAAAGGATATATTATTCTTCAGTTTATCAGAACGCAAGATCAACTTGCTGATATTTTCACAAAATTTTTGCCTTCTGATAGATTTTAATATATTAAACAGAAGTTAGGAATGATAACCGTAAGGTAATCTTTCTTAATTAACTTTTTGTTGAAAAATTCTCCTTACAGTAACAAACTCCTTTTCATAGGGGGAGTACATTTGATTGTTTGTTTAACAATGTTTTTCAAAATTTGTTTTCAAACATTTCGGAACGAAGATTTCCGGAATGGAACTTCCGGAACTACAATTTTCCAGAATGAATATTTTCATACAGAATACTTCTGAAATGGAAGTATTCATATTGAAAACATCCGTAATGGAAAATCTCGTACTGATATTATCATAGCCAGATTTTCGTACCGAACCCTCTTAGTTTCGTTTTTCATATTTTTTTAAATTTTTTTCGTACTATGTTTTTCGTACTAAGTTTTTCGTACTAAGTTTTTCGTACTAAGTTTTTCGTACTAAGTTTTTCGTACTCAGTTTTTCGTAATGCGTTTTTCGCAGTAAGTTTGTTTTCCGTAGTAAAATTTTTCGAACTTTATAGTCATTTTTTCCATTACGAATAATCCTCCTAAGCCAATCTGAAAGGTATGATTTCCTTACTCAAGTTTTCGTAGTCATATTTACTTGCTGGCAGTTTCTTATATTTTGTTTTCGGATTATAGTTTTCTTAATTTTTTACTTTAATAAAAACCTCAAAAATATCGGATTCAAGTTATCAACCGTCAGATTTGATCTCAGTTCATTCTAAACCGTTAGATCAATCGTGGAAGGTGAACCGTCATCTCGTTGCCTATATAAAGGGGACCCAATTCCTCGTCCAACATCGGTTTCTAGCTCTCGCGTCCCGAATCTCCGCCTCTCTGATTTAAGGCTGTTCCGAACTTTAGTCTTCGCCGCTCCGAACTTCAGTCTTATTTGTTCCGAACATCCCAGAGGACCTCAAATCTGAATGTCTGCAGAGTTATCATCTCAAGAAATGTCTTCAACCAAGCCTATTTCTCAGTGGTTAGTTTTCAGGGAAAGGTTGGTTCATCCAGCTTTCTTCAGCAACTACGATTCTATCATTTCAAAGAATATTAAGTTGAATAGCTGGGAAGACGTTGCGGTATCAAAAACCGGGAACCAAGATGAAGTATATTCAGACTTACTTGTCATGTTTTATGAGTCAGTTTCTTTCTTCAAGGAAGATAATAGAGAGAAGTTCTCATTCAAGTCTTATGGAAAAACTTACAAGCTTTCTCACACCAAGGCTGCAAGCTTGGTAGGGCTATCTTATGAAGGAGAAGCCGAGTTTATTTCTCATGTGTTGCCAGACTCTAAGGGTAGTTTCGACAAGGAAAAAGCTTTAGAAATCCTCGGACTGGCTGATGACAAGGCTCCGAAAATTGCAAGTCTATCTACAAATTTTCGGATTCTGGAATTATGGGTGCAAGGACTTATCGTACCGAGAAAGGGTGATAAAGACAGTTTGAAGAAAAGTGAGATTTATATCTTATATTTTCTGATAAATCTAAGGAAGTTAAACTTTATGAAGCATATTCTTCTTACAATTGAAAATTTGAAGAAGGGGAATCTGAGAGCTCAGATTATTATGTATCCAGCAATTCTCACTAAGTTGATTGTTCGGTGCCTTGAATCTTTCCGGGAGGCTTGAAAATCTAAGCCAAGAGTTTGAAAGATCATGCTGATCAGCGATGGTACTCTGAAAAGAATGGATGTAGATTTTGACAAGAAGTCCGGAAAGTTTATTGATCTACCTGCTCAAGAAGAAACCGTTCCGAAAGCTGTTGAACCGGAATCATCCAAACCTGTAAAGAAAAGAAAGATGAAGGAAGTTACAGCTGAAGTTGAAAATCCTAAGTCTAAGAAAGTTCAATCCGCACATCCAAATCCTAAGAAGAAGAAAGCCTATCCTGATGAGGTTGTTACAAAGTGGAGAGCTGACAAAGAGAAGAGGAAGGAAGGGGATCTGCAGTTCGGACTGGACCCTGCGGAGGCTAAAGCTTTGAAGGAGAAAACTACTGATGAGCTGGAAAAACAAGCTAAGGAAAAGAATCTTAAGAAGAAGATGTCAGAAGCCGAGGCAGTCCAAGCGTTGTTGAAGTTCAATGAAATGGTTTCAGCAACTATTCCTATTCCTAGATCTTTCTCCTTAGAATCTCTACCTGAGACTCCAGGAAGAAATCTCGTTGCTCCGGAAGAGGCTGTTTCAACTAATACTGAGGAAGTAGAGCAAGTGGAACAAGTAGAAGAAGGTGCTGAAGGAAGTGGTGAAACCGAAGATGTGCTAAAACAAGTAGATGATTACAAGGGAACACCTTCGGAACACTTATCACTCCAGACTTCAGAAGCTGAATCTTCGAAGTTAGTTACTCCAGCGATGGAAGAAGAGAATGAAGAAGAAGAAGTTGCCTATCATGGAGAAGAAGAACAACTTTTACATGATATTTCTCAGATGAAAAATGTAGAGGATGCTATTCACGAAGTTGCTGATGAGGAAGATAATATCGTTCCAATTTCTGAAAGTGAGAAGAGAACTTCGGAACAGGATTCAATTCCGAAAAAAGATAAGGGGAAGAAAATACTTGCTGATACTCCAAGCTCAGTAGTGAGGAAGAGGAAGGAAGTAGGTAGCTCTTCAAAGAGAAAGCTTGAACTTGTTGAGGAAGAAAATTCTCCTAGAAAAATTTCAGATTCGGAGTCATCCTCGTTAGGGAATGATTTTGTTGTTCAGTCTTTGAAAAAGTTGGTGGGAACCATTCCGACCTTCTCCAGTATTGATTCACGATGCCAGATGCTCCAACATGCGCTGAATCAGAAAATAGACTCCGTTTCCATGGTTATGGATAAGTGCATTGAGATTGAGGCTCAATTCAAAACTTTCTTTGTTGGTTACGAAGCTCATAAAATATCTTGCAAGAGGATGACAAGATGGTCTAAGAAAACTGTGGAAGAGATGAGGCTATTCGATGAATTTCAAGATAATGTTAAAGATGCCTTTGAGACCGAGGACAAGAAGATTAATGAGCTGACTGCATCCTTTGATGAGAAGTTGACAGAGGAAAAGAACTTTCGGATTCAGGAAGTGAGAGATCTGAATGGGAAGCTCAATTCCGTTTCTCAAAATTGGAAATTTGAAAGGGATCATCGGATTGATTTTGAAGAAAGGATGAAGGCTCAGGAAGAAAAGATCCATGCTCAGGAAGAAAAGCTGAAAGCTCAGGAAGAAAAGATTGAAGCCCAATCCGCAAGAATAGTTGCCCTAGAAAAGCAAGCTGAAGAAGATCATAAAGACCTAAAGAAGATCAAGACTATTCTAAAGGGACTCTTGTCTAAGGAAAAAGATCCGAAATAGTCAAATCCGATATTTTTGTTGTAATTCTTTCTTGTTGTCGAAATTTCAAATCTAATGAAAATTGTGCGTGTTGTTTCTTTTGTTATCATTTCTATTCTTTAAGGTACTTTGTTAAGTTTTTCCATTCCCTCCAATTCTTTTTGAAAATCACAAAGGGGGAGAAGGAAAAGATCCTTAAGAAAAAGAAGAAATCTAATAAGAGTTTATCAAAGGGGGAGAAAGAAGAAATACCCAAGGAAAAAGAACTCTAATAAGAGTTTGTTTAAGGGGGAGTTTTTCTTAAAGAAGACCTTCTTATGAAATATCACTCCGGAAATATGAATACGATCCTTAGAGTTTCAAAGCCTAAGGGGGAGTTAGTCGTATTCACCTATATCCTCAAAGCAAGGGAGATAAGCATTAATATGTTTCTTTCTTCTTAGATTTTTTTCATAAGGATGTTTGTGCTTTCCAAAAAGGGGGAGATTGTTGAGTCAATAAGGTTTTCCTTATGACTTTTCCATTCCTTCTTGTTTTGATAATCACAAACACCTTATCTTAAGGAAAATTGCTTTCTTAAGGAAAATCGCTTTTATAAGGAAAATTGCTTTCTTAATGAAAATCGCTTTTATAAGGAAAATTACTTTCTTAAGGAAAATCGCTTTTATAAGGAAAATTACTTTCTTGAGGAAAATTTCTTTCTTAAGGAAAATTGCTTTTATAAGAAAAATTATCTTTATCACATTTTCATTCATATTTTTCTTAAGTATAAGATTCGGAATCGTTTTCTCGGAATCATTAAAGCTTTGATATAAAGCATTCTGTTTTAGGATCTGAATTCTGGATAGGAACTGTAAGGAAGTTTCATTCCGAATTCCGGATATAAATTCTGACTATGTTCTATTCAAGATCCAGGATACGATTTCTAATGAAGAATTCTCATTACGAATTCTAATGTTGAAATCTCATTACGAATTCTAATGATGAAATCTCATTACGAATCTTGATGATGAATTCTCATTATGAATTCCGATGATGAATTACCATTACAATTTCTAATGAAGAATTCTCATTACGAATTCTAATGATGAAATCTCATTACGAATTCTAATGATGAAATCTCATTACGAATCTTGATGATGAATTCTCATTAAGAATTCAGATGACGAATTCCCATTCCGAATTCTCATTCCGAATTCTCATTCCGAATTCACCTATTAAACAGAATCTAATTATCTTTGTTTTATACACTCTGAATTTCTTCACTCCGAATCTTCACTCCGAAGTTTTCATTCCGAACCTTTTAAGTTAGAATTAAAACGATGTCGTACATTTTGTTACACTTGTTTTGTTATAAAACGATGTCGTCCATTTTGTTATAAACTAACCGTTGTCTAAGTGACACGTGTACAGGTCCCTCCAATATTTAAGGAAAATATGATCGTTGGAGAAGGAGCCGACCTTACCTATAAATAGGAGCTCATTTGAAAGAGCTCAGAGCTGATGTGCTGATAGCTGATGTGCTGATAGCTGATGTACTGATTAGCTGATGTGCTGATTGCTGATAAAGTGAATACATGCTGTTGAAGTGATTTCTAGAGAGAGAGACTCTTATCAACTCTCAAAGCTTTATGCGACTCTGAATGTTGGTGATTACATTCGAGGGCTTCCGGGGATAGGAAGACAGAGGTTGCCGACTACCTTAAAGTTTGAGGGCTTCCTTGCTGAAGAAGACAGAGGTTGCCAACTACCATGAAGTTGAGGGCTTGCGGGGATAGCAAGACAGAGACTCCGATCTTCGTATAGAGGGCTTACCCTGGTGTGGGTAAGACAGACTTTCTTGAAAGTATAAATCAAGGGGCCTTTATCCAAGGTTGTTGGATACCCTTCTCTTTGGGTTAAAAGACTTATATCTTGTTACTAAGTAGTTCTACTACTTGTTCTTATTCCGCTGCATTTTGTATTATAAGGAACGTATAACTTTCTTATACTTCCTTACTTGTACTATGATTAATTTAGATTCTATACGCTTTAAGGTAGAATCTCATATAGTGTTCTTTTGTTAAGTTTGAATTTCCGTAACCATATTTCTGGAACCCTCATTCAGAATCTCTTTCCTAGTTTGAATTCGGTGTTAAGAAGTTTTGTGAATTTACTTAGTTTAACTTTGTTAAAGGTTCCAAAGAACTTGAGCACTTACCAACTTCTCCTTCGGATGATAAAAACCTTCCGAACACAGATCATTTCACATGAATGCCTGATCCTTCCTAGTTAATACTTTTAGAGGATTCACAAACTAAGATAAATCAGCTATGAACCTCTTGTAGTAGGCTGGGAGACCAAGGAAACTTCTCAGCTCTGCCACTTTTTTGGGGTCTTCCCAAGACACAAATGCTTCTATCTTTGATGGATCCATAAATACTCCCAACTGTTAGACAACATTCCCCATGAAATGAACTTCTCTAGCCCAAAACACACACTTTGAAAACTTCTCAAACATCTACTGTTGAAGAAGAACTCCCAAAATGGAATGCTGATGCTTGTCATGCTCCTCCTCGGATATGTAGTACAAAAGGATTCCACCAAAGAAAACCACCATAAAATTATACAGGAACTCGGATAACACATCGTTCAACAATCCCATGAATACAGCTAGAGAATTAATTACACTGAACGGCATTACCACAAACATGTAATTCCCAAGATGAAAATAGAACGTAGTGTTCGGGATATCCTCATCCTTCAAAATAATTTAATGATATCCTCACCAAAAGTCGATCTTTTAGAACTAAGATTCACCCTTTAGTTGATCGAATGAATCAAAAATCTGCGGAAGAGGATATCGATTCTTCACTATCAATTTTTTTATGCAACGATAATCGATACAAAACTAAAAACATTCATCAGACTTCTTCACGGAAAAAACCAGTGCACCCCATGGTGACACACTCATCCAAACAAAAACACACTGTAACAGAACATCAAGCAATACAAATAGCTCTTATAACACATATTGGTCCATCCTATATAGAGAAATTTAGATAAGAGATGCTCTTGGTTGTAGCTTGATCCCAAACATGATCTATCATCGAGGGGGTAGTCCTAACACCTCTTTTGGAAAGGCATCAAGGAAATCTTCTAAAACCCTATAAAATTCCAACTGATGAACCTCTAATAATCTCAACATCAGCTCAGCCATCAAGGATGATAAGTACATAATATGCCTCTGACCCATCTAAGGGTCTCACTCACCAAAAAACACCGTTGGCTCTCCATCATCATCGAAGAACAACACCTACCTCATGAAGAAATATACAATAGCCTAAACCAAATTAAATCATTACATTTTGAGGATGAAATCATATGGTATTATCCATAAACATTGGAAATCTGGACATGATCAGTGTTGCCTGCGCACTAGCTCATAGTCTCTACAAAATCAAAAAAGTTAGCTCAACCTCAAACTGGGGTAGTCAACGCCATGGGAATTGGAAGCCTCTCTAACTAAAGTCCCAAATCATGGACAAGGGCAGGTGATATGAAGGAGTGTGTCCCTCCTAAATCAAACAATACATACAACCAAGTATAAAATAAGCAATGAGTACCTTGAACGATGTCTAGATCTCCTGGAACTAGCAATGCTAAAGCATGAAGTGGATCGTGACCTCCCCCCCAACCTCTCTAACACTGATGATGACCAAAACCACAACCACACTCTGCTCTTAGTGTATATAGAGTATAACAGGGCTCTATGATTCTTTCCCCAACAGCTCTCTGCTGATCCCATGCTAGTGAAACCTACTACTGCTACCTCAGCTAGAATTGTCTCAACAGGGGAACCTGGAGTGGAACACCTGGTTCACGATAACTGATCATAAATGTTAGGAACTATTGCTGCTAGTGACCTCGTCCTCTATAATAAAATCATGTGCATGATACCTTGGAAAATTCCTAAAATACCCCCCAGATAATCGAGAATCTGATGGGCTAGACCTACCCCCAGCTAAAGAGAAACTCTTCTGCCCTGAAAACCGGGAACCCCAGACCACATCTCTTCCTCATGCGGAATCATGATGAATCCCCTTTCTTAATGATCCGGTTCGGGAAAATGTCCCCTAGATGGCCTATTCCCTCTCTATCACATCAAGAAATATATTCAACATAAATGGGGTGACCTGGCATTGGATCTTGGAATGTAAAGCATCCTCGAAATGTCTTTCCCAATCGTCCTCCTTTGGAAATAGGTACAAAGCATATCGTAAAAAAATTTGTAATGGATTGCAAACTCTTACACACTGGAGCTCCACTGTCGAAGGGTAAGAAGATCCTGGAAAATGGATTCCTTCATGGTTGAAGAAAGATACTCGACTATGAACTTGTCTTGGAACTCCTCCCATTAGATTGCTGACTCCTAGTAACCCCAATTGAACTAGAACCACCACTGCCTCACTGCTCCATGCAGCATCATCGCAACCAAATACACCCAGTTCTCCTTCCAAGAATAGATCAAACTGAAGCCTATCTCAACCTCCTCCAACCACTCTTCAATGAATACATATAAAATTAAGACCGCATACATCCATATACTTTGGCGCTAAAAAACTCGGAGTTTCCTCCCCCACGTGTCGTCGTCATCAACCTCTACCCTACGGTGATCTGCTGGCACAACCTTCTAGACATCTTATATGTAAACCTTACAAGGACGTAAACCCAGATCCAAACATTAATAATAACAAAAATGTAGAGTTCCTAAACCTAGAATATGGAAGGCTCAACATTAACTAATTAATTTTTTTCTTTTATTCATTATTGGTTAACCTATCCCAAGGTCTACCCATTCAAACATAGGCACAAAGAAGAATGATGCATGGTCCATTCCTAGGTCTCTACCCAGCAACTAGAATCACCTCATTTAGTATACATTGTAAACATAAAGTTCCATATATCATATCACAGGGGGCCCTAAATGCCTATGTCTTAGTCAGTCTCTAGTGTTTACGCCACTTTTTAAACATGACTGACACCATTTCCCTACCAACCCATGAAACCTCACCTCTGTTTAACACCAAACTCCATCCTATCTTTCAACTAGACCACTGATACCACTCTGTCATGATCCTTTACCCATATGGTGTACCCCTCTTGGGCCGACAATGTGAGAAGGTAGATAGTGACCCCCCGAGTCCTACCTCCAGTAAGCCCCAGGTTGGTGACTAGCACTAAGGGTATAATAACCACACAAATGGGAGGAATTACCCTATATGAGAGCACATGCGAAAGAGAGAGATAAGACAGACACCAATATAATCCAAATCAGAATACAATATACAATAAATCCCATTTTCACATATGTATGGTCATGGAAAACTACTCTAACTAAATTAGAAAACTATAAGTATGAAAAGAACGTAAAAATGGCAATAACTACAAGGCCTGGATAGCCCTTGCAACCCCAAGCTAGTAGTAACCAGCCTGATCTCCAACCTACTCCAAGTGACTTATGAAGTAGTTTTTATATACATAGTGTGAGTATAACAGTATACTTTGTAGGATCCTCCCCATATCCTATCTTAAAAAAGTAAATAAAGCATGCTAAAGCATAATGAACAACAAGTGAAACTAACTCGTCACCTAAACAGGTATAATATTTTCCTAGACTCACCATGTCTACTCTCACAAATTATTGCATAAAATAGTATATAATATAATAAATAATATCAAGGGTACCCTCACTACTACTTCTACATTGATTTTCCTGTTTTCCCCAACGCCACAAGTCCTATTCATCTCTCTCCAAAATGGCTTGCCCGCAAAAACCTGGGTGAAGCACCACAACATGAACCTCATGAAACAAAACCACCACGTCCATGTAAGAAACGTAACTAGGTAGTTTCCAAGAGCCACAACATCTCACATGACATGTACCATGCGTCGGGTATTAAACCACATGCCATTATTTCCCGTGCACCAAGTAAGGATCCTCAAGCCATCATAGACTATACAAATTACACCTATAGTTGTCCACATGATACTATATCCAGAATATGTGTGTCTGAACAACCACAAGCCATTACAATTCTCTACACACATCTATGTGGAAAACTAACTATTGTTCCTACCAGCATAAGTAACTACTAAAATAAAAGAGTGGGGCCAAAAGGGGTAGTTGTACATCTATCCTCCCACTAAAATGTTGGGGAAAACACCCCCCCCCCCAAGGGCGTAGAATCTCCAGGGTGTTAGTCCCCCTAACTAACGGGGTAAAGTAGCATATAAAACAAAAAATGTATAGAATATACTATAGCTCACAGCCACATTATGGGCATAACCTAGTCTTAGACTCAACTGTATCTAACGTCTCTCAGAATCATGGCATCCACTTTTAAGACTAGGTATCCTATAAGCACATAATAATTGAAAGAGATTTATTACATTCCTTCATTACCTTTTTATCATTTTCACTTTATATTAATTAATTCATTAAAAATTAATTAACCATTAACAATTCCACATTACATTTCATTAGCATCACACCCAAAGTCCACTGTTCCTTTATAAAAAGTAACTTCAACACTGCGCCCCAACAAACTCCAACCCCATAGGTTAATCATCCTTCATTCCCTCATTTATTAACATCACTCTAAATTTCCCATATTCAAAATAATTCTTGAAAAAAACATTCCAAGCTACTAAACACAAGGGGGATCAACTCGGTGAGTATATGAACTACCCGTCAAGTCTTTTCCACATATAATAAGATCATATACCCATCCTCCCTCGATAAGCTAAACACAGAAATCATGTGGCATACCTCGTGCTTCCTCACCCCTTTTGGAAGGACTTTTAGAATAACTAGATGCTTTGATTAATGGGGAAAGTTAAGAATAAAAAAACCAATGATAATTAGCAAGAAATCAACATTCACATCCAACCAAATTCACCATCTCCGATGACCACCCCGACTCCTATAGGCATAAAACGATGCACCTCGTGACTCTAGGTGTTAACTGATGCAATAAAAAATGGGCCTCCTTACCCCCACATATCAAAACATCCATCCAGGCTCACATCACAACATAAGAAATAGGAAAACAAATATCATATAAATTGGGCTTGTGGACCTTAATCAAGGCATCCAACTTTCAAACACAATAAGCTGTCATAACTCCAAGTACAAGGCTCTTGGCCTATACAAGTAAGAGTGTAACTCAGAACCCTACAATGAATTATATTTTTATCAAACAACTGGTTCTTTAATCCATCTGGAATTAACCGATTTTTTATTTGTAGGTTCCTACTATGGGTAACCTAAAGAACCAGCTATCACAGCTATCACAAATTGATTAGACATGCTTACTACATCAATTTGATGAATATAAAATTTCAACAACAACAAAAATCGGATTCATTTCCCTGACTATTTATATTTATCAAACTATTTATCAATTAATTTAGGCATTATGTTCTTTACCAATTTTCATTCTGAACAAAAATATAAACAATGAAATCATAGATATCACACAATCTAGAAATATAAGAGGCAATAACATACAATCGATATCAATTTATTTATCTGTTTGAAATATTTATTATGTTAATTCCAATGTTAAAAAGTGGGCTGAAACATGTTAACTCTATAGTTCCATGTGAAAAAAAGATAATCCTCAAATACCCTGCCTCAAAATGTTTCACATACTCTTTGAATAGACTAACAAAACAGATCACAATCACCTCTAATGGAGGAATACATCCACCTGAGTATGTAGAGACACCATCACACTGGCCAACTCCCATGAAAAGTCCATTAGGAACATAAAGATAGCATTCCATAATTGGGAAATGAGAAACTGAAGGAGGTGAACCCAAAATAATGACGATAGATCATACCTTATATCGAAAATTGATCAATACTGCTTGGTTAAACCAAAATAGGGGGTGAACATGCAGTAAAAAGAAATTGAAGGGGAACCAATCCAAGGAGAATGTTTGATCACGCGACTCATATGGTAAGGAAGGAACGATTTGATCATCTCTCAATAATTAACTAGGAGGATGAACAAGGGATGAAGATATCTCACCTCTTTAGAGGATTTAATGGAGCAGCAGTTTAAGATACGCAGGATTTTCCATTAAAATAGGATCACATTAAACCACACTGTTTGACCAAGTAAAGGCATCCCAAACCTTTGGAAAATGAGTATAGGATTTATGGGTTTAATTTTTCTAAAATCCCTTAAAACAAGGCCTTGAATGCGTTTAACATCAATGAAAATGTTAAATCAGTGAAACTGGAAAATCTGGAAATTTGGAAAAGGAAATATGCAACTGTTCTGGAAACATAGTAAACTCACCAGTCGAGAAACACTATAGACTCACCAATCTAGAAACACTGTAGACTCACGATTTATGTTACACCATTTTTTGTTACACTGTTTCTATGACACAGTTTCAGTGACACCATGACACTATTCATGAAACCGGAAACACTTTAAACTGACCATTTTTTTCTAACACCATTTCTATGACACTGTTTCAATGACACTGTGACACTATTTATAAAACTAGAAGTACTATATATTCACCATTTCTATGAAACTCTTTCTGTGACCCCATTTCAGTGACACTATGACACTTTTCATAAAACTGGAAACATTGTAGAATCGCCGTTTCTAGAACACCGTTTCTTTGACACCATTTCAATGAAATCGTGAAACTGTTCATAAAACTGGAAACACTATTCACATAACTGATAATTTGGAAAAGTGTTGGGGATGAGTCACCTTGACCTTCCAGGAAACCTCAACCACTAGATTTTAGTAAGGGAATTTACTAGAGAGGCTTGGGCCATTAAAACTTTTCTCTTACAACCCATTATACAGATTCTCTAGAAATAGAAATTTTGGGAACTATAAACTGTTTTCCCAATCGAAAAAATAACCATTAAATTTTTTCATAAATCTGAACTTCAGTTGACCACTACCTGATTCTTTTTAACTCTTCTGGAGTCTTATAAAATATTTAAGAATTATCTATAACTTATTAATTCTAAAACTAACTTGAATAAAAAATCCTCAAGTGATCAATCTAGAAACACGTAGTCTTGATCATATCATTCTAAAAGTCTTATTTCTATTCTAGTACTCCTCACCCAAACACAAAAAAAGTAAAACAAAAAATAATTCTCACTATGACACCCGAAAATAACTGAAGCTATTTTCTCAAAAACAACATTGAAACATATAAAAATTTAGGGACCTACAAAAATAGATCATTATAAACTTTTACAAGTTTCACATTTTCAACCACTCTCTTCATTTGCTCAAAAGATACTCGGTCTAACAAAACTCAAAATATGATTACTTATAAATGTCAAAAAAATCATCGACCAAATTGGTATCAATAAGATTGTCTGATGGACTATCGTTAGAAGCTCATCTGATGGATCATTTTTTGAAGCTTATCTAATTGATTGTTCTTAATAACTCTTCTGATACAAAATCAAAAACATTATCCCATCTGATAGAATTTGGTATGTTCATGTTTTCTCCTCTAATGGTAATCTACATATAGTGCCTTGTTGGTGCCAACAACTTGTCTAATGGGTCAATTATAAAAACCCTTATCTTTATTAAACACTTAAACATTATTTATTATATAAAATATTCACATGATAAAACATAGAATATCAATATTTCTAGTGTCTTTGTGGCTTAGGAACATTACATAAAAACTTAAAACATGAAATAGACATCTTTATTGAATACATATTTTACAATACCACACACATTCCTTCATAATTAGCTTTGCATGGGATAACCTAAGGACATGTATAAGAAATGGGTGAGCTATAAAGCCCAGTAAGGGAGTAGAAAAGACATAAAATGAAGAATATAGTACATGTTTGTCACAAGTCATATCAATGGATCATATGAGAAACATGAACATAAAGGCATGATATAGAATCATTATCATAACATGGAAATGTGGAAACAACATTAAACATGATATTAGCATGAGACAAGGATCATTGCACATGGATCATGAGTAAAACCTCATTGAACATGATTTATAATGAGTAAACCCTCATTGCACTTGAAGTATAATGATACTAATCTTTACCCAATTCATTGGAGCGCTATCAGGGTTCACCCTTCTTAATCATTTCATTTCATGCATAATTGTGCAACATATATCATATAACATGGATTCATTAAACATTGTAATTTATTCCATGATAAAGTAATGTGGAATTAATACATTAAAATCGATAATAAATATGTTAATGTGAAAATATTTGAATACCCTTGATAAAGAAATGGGCATGGTACTCACTACACAATGACTTTGGCTTGGAAAATCGCGGTGCAATTTCGGCAGCGTAACAACGTGTCATAAGAATTCATAAAAATGGTTAATCATAGATAAATGGGTGTCGCATAATATGTACTTGAAATTTTCACTAAGGGGGTCATATAGATACCTATCCCTACATATGTAATGGAATTTAGATTCATAATACAAAAGAATTGTGTGAATGTAAATAAGGAGAGAGAAATCCATTACGGAATTACGGAATGGAAACAGGTGCACATGGGAGGCCATAATGAGAGGGAAAGAGATCTATAATCATTTAAAACATAGGGAGGAGAATATAATGGAGGTGTAAAATTAAACCCCAACATTTTGAATTTAATGAAAAAGGGTATTATAACTTAAAGAAACTTGGGTAAAAATAAGAAAGGAAGGAATCCCTTACTTGGAATTGTGATAAAAAAGACATGAGAGGGGCATGAGAGAGGCTTAATGGGAGCTTGTGGAGCCTTGGGTTGATTGTATAGAGATTAGGGTAGGCTATTGTCGATCTCCAAAGGCTTTGAGTGAAAAGGAAGTGAGATCTTGGGTGGGTTTATATAAGAAAATGGAGGAATTCTTTATTATTTAGGTTTTGGAAACTAGACATTAAACTAATCAAAACCACAAAAAAAAACCCATGGATTTTTCCCATGGTTTTTATAAAGGGGAGTGGAAAACATTATTTTACAAGTCAAATGGCCTAAATTCTTAAAATATTTGGCTTGATTTTGTGAAGGTGAGTTGCACTCTCATGGAAATGAATTTAAAAAGAGAAACTATTTTACAAGTCTTGAAGGGTCCACTAAAGCATTGTAAAATAAATAAAATAAACCTAAAATAAAATTATTTTAATGATAAAACATATATTTGCTGGAAATAATGTTTATACTATTTATTACATCACTATAGGGTCATTATGATGTCATTAAACACATTATATATTTAAACGGTATTTAATTTTTACCCCAAAATTAAACTGTCTTAGAAAATTATGAAAAATTCACCGTTGGATAATTTTTATGTCCTTATTCCAAAAATAATATTCATTTTATCCAGATAAATTTCTAAATCTATGGATTTTTACTTTTAAAATAAAAACTGTCATTCATCAAAAATTCATGGGTTTTGACAATAATAGCTTTCAAAGATTAATAAAAATCACAATTGTATTCATAATAATTATACAGTCATTTATATTTAATAAAATTTAATTTAGTGATAATATTTTATTAAAAAATTATTTAATTTTAAAATCCATTAATTCATAAAAATAGATTTCTTAATTAACTAAAAATGCATTTTTCTTTAAAAATTATTTTCAAAGTAACAATAATAAAATGAATGTATATTCTCTATAAAATAATAATTTACATAATCATAATACTAGAGTCTCTTTACATAACCCCTTATAACACCTACATAAAACAGAAGGGTAAGGTGCACGATGTTGCAAACTGTTGGGGTGGAATAGATAACATTACTCGGGTGGTAATCTTTATCAACCTCCACTTCTCCCATAGGCAGTTCCACACGAGCGTAACATGTTGAAGCTCATATTTGGCACGGTCGAGAGAGAATCCCAATGATTCCACCTTTTTTTCTGAGCTCTGAAAAATGGGATTCGTATGGAGAAATTCTACTAGATGAGGCCATCACATCCTTTGTCTGAGTAAATTATATTTGTTAAAGACCTCAATTTATACTAATAATGTAATCACTATTTAAAAGATATATTTGCAACAGTCATAGTGTTTAACGGTATTTTAAAATCCAAAATCATAAAACCCAGGAAGTTTATATGTTTTATATATTCATAATAAGACATTTAATTAAATCAAGAATAATTTTCATTAATGAATGTTTGGGTCATTACAATCTCCCCCCATTTAAGAAATTTTTCCCTCATAATTTCCTTTTACCACACTAAATAGTTTCGGGTAACACGGCTTCATCACTTCCTATGATTCCCACATTGCCTTTTTAAACATGTGGTTTCGCCCCAATACTTTGATGAGGGGAATTGTCTTATTTCGTTGAACTTTTTCTCTATGATCTAAGATCTTCACTGGATTCTCTTCATAGGAGAGTTCATTCTCCAATGGTACCACCTTTATATTGAGTACATGTGATGGGTCAGGTATGTACTTCTTTAAGAGTGATACATGGAATACATAATGTACCTGAGATAGGTTTGCTGGGAGTTCTAATTTATAGGAAATTTCCCTAATGCAACCAAGGATCTCAAAGGGGCCATTGTACTTTGGACAAAGAATACCCTTAATACAAAATTTCATAACTATTTTCCACAGTGATATGCAGAGGAATACCATGTCTCTAACATAAAACTCTAGGTCTCATTGATGATTATCAGCATAGCTCTTTTGTCGACTCTGAGTAGCAATAATGTGCTAATGGATGTTCATAACCTTCTCCACCATGTCATCAACCATTTCTGGACCTAGGAGTTTTCTATCCCCAATGTCTTCCCAACATGCCAGTGTTTTAAACCTCTTCCCATATAGGTATTCATAAATATCCATTTGGATGCTTGAGTAGAAAATGTTGTTATATGAGAACTCAATAAGAGGAAGATGTTGTACCCATCATCCTTTTAAGTCCATGAAGCATTCTATCAACATGTCCTAAAGTGTTTTTATAGTACACTTATATTGGACATCAGTTTTAGCATGATAATCCGCACTAAAGTTCATCTCAGAATTCAGATCATGTTGAAGACTCATCCAAAACATAGATGTGAATCTGGGATCTCGATTAGATATAATAGATAGTGGTACGTCATGCGGCCTTACCACTTCTCTGATATATATTTTTGATAGTTTATCCAATTATAAATCCTCTCCAATTATAATGAAGTGTGTAGTCTTTTTATGTAGATCCACAATAACATAGATAGCCTTGTTTCCTTTGGATGTCTTCGAAAGTCCAATGAAAAAGTCCATGTGGATGTTCTCCCATTTCCATGCTGGTATGGGTAATGGTTTTAGAATCCCCTTAGACTTATTCCTCTTAGCCTTCACTTGCTGACATACAAGACACTTTTATCTATACTCTGAAATCTCCATCTTCATGTTATCCCACCAATAATGTTCTCGGAGATCTCAATACATCTTTGGGTTTTCTGGGATAATGGGGAAATTTGAACTATGTGCATCATCCAAAAGTTTTTTATTTAAGTCCAGATTTGATGGAACACATATTCTTTACCCAAATATCACAATTCCTACTTAATTAACATTTAAATCTAAGGATTTACCATTTTTGATAGTTTTCACCTTATTCTAAATTCCCATATTATATTTTTGAGCATGATTGAACCTTTCCAAAAGAGACGGTTGAGAAATAATTTGTGAAAGGATATAGGATGTTCCATTCTTTCATGATTACCATTTCCATCTTCATCAAATATAATAATATTGGATTCTTTTCAATTCTCATCAATGATATAATATTATTGGGTCTATTCTACATACAACATCTTCCACCTTCATTTCTTTTCCAAGGTGGTAATGGATTGTGCAGTTGTATTCTTTGATCAGCAATAACCATCCTCGTTTGTGCGTGTTAAAATCTTTCTGTGGGAATATATACTTGAGGCTTTTGTGATTCATGTATATTTCACACATCTCCCCAAATAGGTAAGGTCACCAAATTTTCAATGTGAAAATTACTAAAGCCAAATCCAGATCATGTGTTGGAGAGTTTTTCAAATGAACTTTAAGTTTCCTTGAAGCATAGTAAATGAATTTGTCATTTTGCATCAACACACATCCCATGCCCTTCATCAAAGCATCACTAAATAGCACAAAAATTTATCCACATGTGGGTAAATTGAGAACGGGCGTACTGATAAATATCCTTTTCAACTCCATGAAAATATCTTCACCTTCATCACTCCAAGAAAACTTCACTCCCTTCCGAGTTAGCTTGGTATGAGGGTTTGAAAATTGTGAAAAATTTATCACAAATCAACAATAATATCCAGCTAACCCTAGGATGCTAAAGATAACCCTTACCGATGTTGTCCTTGGCCACCCCTCAATTACAGCTGTCTTGGAGGGATCCAGATATATCCCATTTTTTTTGATGATATAACCAAATAATTAGGCCTCCTTCAACTAGAAATCACACTTGCTTTACTTTTCATAGAGATTCTCCTTTCACAAGGTCTCTAGTATACGGCTTAGATGCTCCTAATGCTCCTCCTTGGTTTTGGAGTATATTATAATATTATCTATAAATAATAACACAAATTTTTCAAGGTAAACTCTAAAGACTATTCATCAAGTCCATGAATATTTCTGTAGCATTAGTGAGTCTGAATGGCATTACTATGAATTCATAGTTCCGATAAATTTTATTTAAAGCATTTATAGGGATATCCTCCTCCTTCCCCCTTACTTGGTAATATCCTGACTGAAAATACACATTAGAAAATAATTGTGCTCTACACAACTGATCAAAAAAGTCATCAATTAATGGAAAAGAATAGTTTTTCTTTATCAAGATTTTGTTGAGCTCACGATAATCAATGCAAGGGTGCATTTACCCATCCTTCTTCTTGACGAAGAGGACTTTTTCACCCCATAGTGAAGAACATGGGTGTATAAACCCTTTATCCAGATTCTCCTGTAGTTATTTTTTTTATCTCCTTAAACTACACAATAGTAATTCTATACAGATTATTAGATATTGGTAATGCCCTGAATATAAGGTCAATTGAGAATTCAACATCTCTTATAGGATAAAGGACAAGAAATTCCTTGAGAAACACTTCCGTGAATTCCCTCACAATAGGAATATCTTCAAGGATGGTTTCTTCTATATACTCAATCATCTGAGCCAAATATGTGTTCTCATAAGGCAGTAATATCCACTCTTGAGATGGTAGTGCTAAAGAAGATTCATCTTCCTCCTTGTAATTGTATAGAATCGGGGGTCGATTCTCTATATGAAGAGTTATTTCCCTATCACGATAATTTATGTTGGCTCTATATAAGGAAAGACAATCCATGTCGATAATTGCTTCAAACTATACCAGAGAGAGTATGAAAAGGTTCTACGAGAAGTTCAATCCACAAATTATGACAAGGGAGGAGTTATATCCATGGGATGAAATGATTCCCCTTTTTCCATACTCAAAAATCATCTTTACATCCATGATTTGTAGTGGGGTTGATATTTTTCTACTAAACATTAGGTATAAAAAAGAAGGAGTAGAACCAGAATCAAAAAGTACGTTTTTTATTCTTGAATGAATAACTACCATACCTATCACCACATCGTTTTTGGGGTTCACATTGGCGGTACTAATGGAAAAATATCTCCCTTGCAGCCTTAGAGGTTGTTGGTTGCCTCTGAAAAACCTTTTTCTTAGAGAATAGATATTCAAGGCACCATGGTTCTTTGCAATTGAAGAAATGAACAACACATTGAGGGTTGAATAGAGGGTTACTCTTCTCTATCATAGATGTTGGTTTTTCTTATTGGGGGTTAAAGTCCTAGTTCCCTTATCTTCCACACCTAAATCATTTCCTCATGCCCTTTAGAAAATTTCTTAGGTGCTTCTTTATGCACCATTGGCGAGTAGGGTGCTAGATTTTCTTAGCACCGTTGGATTTATCCATCGGACTGCCAGAATTGAAGTCCCCCTTACGCTTACTATCCCCATGATACCCCTTAGATTTTACAATCTCCATTTCAACATTGAGGGCACATCAGAAAATTTCCTCATAGCTGTCAATGTCACAGATCTCCAGGGATTTCCATAGGCTAGGTTTTCGACACCGAAATAAGTGGTTGACCTTGCATTCAGGGGTAATGAAAAAGATGGATGCATATCGTGAAACCCTTGTGATGTTAGTCTCGTATGCCCTGATGGATTTGTCATCTTTCTTCATGAGGGAAAGGAAGTCCCTTTCCATCTGAAGATGGAGGGTGTGAAGATAATATTTTTTAAAAATCATTTTCTAGAAATCCTTCCATTCCAATGCCTCGATATCCTCCTCAGGCTTCTTATTTTTATCAATGTCCACCATTGAAAAAATTCACCCTTCATACAATAAAGAGCCAAAATTACAATCTCTTGTTCAGAACATTGAAGGATAGAGAAGATTTCTTCAATGATGTTTATCCATTGTTTGGAAATTGAGGGACCAGATGATCCATTAAAAGTAGGAAGCCTATGTCTCATGAAGCTCTCGATTGTGACTTGTTCTTTCTTGGGGGGAAGGGGGTGAGTATCATTATTGACCCATGTTTCAATTCAAATTATGAGTTAACTGGGAATGTATCAATAAAACGTTCATGATTCTAGATCCCATTGTATTGGGCATCTCATTAGAAGAGTCATCACATTTATATTTGCATCGGTTGTTAGCCAGTGTACTCCTATTACTGACCATTGGCTGGAATAAAAGGAATGTTAGGGGTAACACATAAAAGGGGTGTCTAAAGACAAAAATGGATAACTTATAAATTACTTTTAATTCCTTTACATTTGAATTTATAGGCTTGAATCTATGTTATCGATGATCTACATCCCAACATATAGTCTTAGGGGAATTTTTTTATTCTTTTAATAATGGTTAATACTAAGCTTATGAATTTACCAAAGAATATACCCTAGGAGTATCATGACTAAGAGTGTAACAAGGCTTATTGCCTATACTAGGATACCTGGGTCAAGCCCGAAACCCCTTTTTGGAGTTTTCACTCTTAGGTAAATATGTTCTAGAGCTGCCTCTGCTGGCTAATATCCAAATATGAATGTATTTTCTTGATAAACCATTTACTCAATAGTCACAAAAAACTAGGAATATTTTTATTATAATTAATCTTATCCCAAAGGCTTTCACTAGGGTTTTCTAATCATACTCCCAAAAATAACTAAACCTATCATCTAATACCAACTATAACAATCCTACTCTTTATTAAACTCTTAAACATGATTTATTACATAAAGTATTCACTTTCTAAAAAATAGAAGTTTGAGAGGTCTAGTTTCTTTGGGGATTGTAAACATTACATAAGAATATAAAACATGAAATACACATCTTTATTAAAAACATCTTTTTCATGACCACACACATTATTTCGTACTTTTCATTGCATGGGATAACCTGAGGACATGTATAAGAAAGGGGTGAGCTATAAAGCCCATTAAGGGAGTAAACAAGAAATAACATGAAGAATACAATACATGTTAACCAATAGGCATTTCAAAGGAGAATAAGATAATCATGAACCTAAAGGCATGATATAGCATGATTATCATAACATGGAAATGTGGAAACAACATTTAACATGATATTAGCATGAGCCCAGGCTCATTACACATGGAGCATTAGTAAAACATCATTGAAATTGAATTAGAATGAGTAAAATATCATTTCACATGACATATCATGATAATAATCTTTACCCAATGCATTAGAGCACTATCAGGGTGCACCCTTCTTAATCATTTCATTTCATGCATAATTCTGCCACATGGATCATATAACATGGATTCATTAAACATTATCATTTATTCCACAATAAATGAATTTGGAATTCAAAAATGAAAATCTTTAATCAATAAGTAATTGTGCGTAAAGGATAATAACCTTGGCAAAGAAATGGACATGGTATTCATACACAATGACTTTGGCTTGAAAAATCACGGTGCAATTTCGACAGCATAACGACGTAACATAAGAATTCATAAAAATGATTTATGAGAGAGAATGGTGTTTCTCATAATATGTCCACGAAATGGACATTAAGGGGTTCATATAGATACATGTCCCAACATATGTAATAGAATTTAGATTTATAATAAAAAATAATTGCTTGAATGTAAATGAAGAGAGAGAAATCCCTTAAGAAATTTCAGCATGGTAACATGTGTACATGGGAGGAAATAATGAGAGATAAATAGGTCTATCATCATTTAAAACATAGGGATGAGAATATAATTCAGGTGAGTAATCATACCGCAAAATTTTTAATTGAAATAAAAATGGTATTACAACATAATGAAACTTGGGTAAAAATAAGAAAGGAAGGAATCCCTTACTTGGAAGTGAGAAACCAAAGGCTTGGAAGACGCTTGATAGAGGCTTCTTGAGAGCTTGGGGAGCCTTAGGAGGATTATAGAGAGAGGAGGGAAGAGTTGGGTCGAGCACAAAAGGCTTTTAGTGAATAGGAATTGGGATCATGGGTGGGTTTATATAGAAGATGGGAGGAAATTCTTTATTATTTAGGATTCAGACACTACACATTAAACTAATCAAAAACACAAACCAACCCATTGTTTTTGCCCATGGGTTTTTCAAAAATGGAGAGGAAGACATTATTTTATAAGTCCAATGGCATAGTGTCTTATACTATTAGGCATTCTTATGTGGAGGTGAGTCACACTCTCAAGGAAATCAATTTAAAAAGTTTAAATGTTTTAAAAGTCATTGAGGGTTCACTAAAGCTTTGTAAAATAAATCAAACATTCCTAAAATCGCATTATTTGAATGGTAAAATATATATTGGCCAACATAATATTTATATTATTTTATTACATCACTATTGGGTCCTTATGTTGTCATAAAATACATTATATAATTAAACAATATTTAATTTTTACCCAAAAATATGACTGTCTCAAAAAATTATAAAACATTCACAGTTGGATAATTTCAAAATCATGATTCCAAAAATAATATTCATTTTATCCAAATAATTTTCTAAATATGTGAATTTTTACTTTTAGAATAAAAAAGACATTTATCTAAAATTCATGGGTTTTGACCAAACTAGATTTCAATCCTTAATAAAATTATCAATTGTATTCATAATAATTATGTCATCATTTATATATAATAAAAAATACTTTAGTGATAATATTTTATTAAATAAATTAATTCAAAAATCCATTAATTTATCAAAATATATTTCTTAATTAACTAAAAATGTTACTTTTTCTTTAAAAAACTATTTACAAAGTAACAATAATAAAATGAATGTATATTCTCTATAAAAAAAATAATGTACATAATCATAGTACTAGGGTCTCAATACATAACCTCTTATAACACGTATATAATACCAAAGGGTATGGTGTGTGATGGTGACAGACTCTTGGGGTGGCTCAGATAACACCACTCAGGTAATAATTTTTATCATCTTCCTCTTCTCCTGTAGGCGGTTATGTTCGAGCTTAACGTGTTGAAGCTCATCTTGGGATTGGTCAAGATTAAATCCCAATTAACCCACCTCATTTTTGAGCTCTAACAAATGGGCTTTGTATGGAGAAATTCTACTGGATGAGGCCATCACATCCTTTGTCAGAGTAAATTGGATTTGTTAAAGCCCTATATTTATACTAATCATGTGATCAATGCATAACGACTGTATTACCAATGTCCACAATGGTTAACAAAATTTTAAAATAAAAAAACATAAAACCAAGGAAGTGAATAAGTTTTATATATACGTAATAATTCATTTAATTAGATCAAGAGGAATTTTCATTAATGAATGTTTGGGTCATTACATTAGTGGATACAAGTTTTATAATGGATTGGTACATGAATCTCGCTCGAGTGGTTGATATCAATATCAACATCTTAATTTCAATCAATTAACAAAAAATGGTTCCTTCAATGGATCAGGTCATCTGATGAATTGGATCGACTGATGGATCATCCTATTGGGTAGATTGATTTCATATCACTCTATCAAGGATGTTGACTTCAAAAAATTAAAACGTCCATACATTGAAATACTTATGCTTCTGGTACTTCTTGATCTGATGAACTGTGTTTGAAAAAATTCATCTTCATAAAAACAACATAAATTCTCATTTATTTCTTCTATACACACCTTATTCAATTAGGAATTATTTATCAAATTAAAAACATTGAAATCTGAAAATCAACGTATGATTTTGTGTAAAATATATTTTATGATACCATGAATCTGGTACATCTTCGTAGTCAATTCTGAAAAACTCTATACTAGAAATACTAAACTAATAAGAAGAACATCCATAAAACAATATTCAGAACTAAAAACATCAACTAGTGGTGTTTCTCAAAAAAATACTCTGAAATTATTTTTCCAATCACAAGAATATAAAAAGTGATATGATTTTTCATAAAAAAATAATAAAAATCATCAAACAAAAAACACCTATCAATCCAAAAAAATTCTTCAGAAAAATTCCATAAATAAGAAAAAAATTCTTCATTTAAATTGGTCCAAAAACATACTACCTCCCCACCATAGAATTTCTAATCCCAAAGATTAACTATTATAAAATTAAACCATTACCCAACCTACTTGGGCCATGATTCTCCCCTAAAATGGTCGCGTTGTGATTATGAACACTTGATGTGCATTCAAGTATCACATTAGAATACATCATCCAAACCTTCAAAATGAGGTGTGATGCACTTAAAAATTATTGAAATGGTAATGAAACACTTACACAATCCCATTAAACCTAAGAAACAATCATTTCATAATACATGTATTCACCTATACTATGGTTTACCCACCGTATGACCTAAATGTAAATGGTCAATTATGAGAAATGTTACTCCCACTATTGGAATTTACTATTAAAGAATTTACTTAGTGTCATACCAACACCTTTGGTATGTATTTAAACCTGATAAACTAGATCAAACACAATGACACGGACTCCATTCATTTTTTATTAAAATATTCAAATTCCCATCAACCTAGATAAACTTGATCGTTCCAACTTTTCCATGAAAAGATCTCACCAACCATTGGAATGCACCCATCTCACCCCAATAGAATACCTGATGTGATTCCTCACCGACTTTATACTAGTGCATGGGGAAACAAAAGTAAAAACACCTCTAGATGATTATTGTTTAATAATTTTCATCTTTAATCACCAATGTATCCAATGCCAGGTTATGATTCCTTTTATCTAAGGTTCCCCAAAACCACTTTGGTCCTGCTCAGTGAAGCCCATACCAAACATATAGTGATGTATCCTCGTTAAAAAATGTCTATATCAAAACTATTTCTATTATAAAACATATTAATTGATGTATACATGATCCATAATCCTTTGATCATCAAAATGCATCTTGGTCATATCTACCACACACAGGCTTCTCTCATGTCTGTACTTGAACTAGTACCTGGCATTCAGCGAGGAATCCAGTGCACTTTTTTCAATTTATAATGGCACTAAATAACTAAGATGGAGGTCCAACAACCAATATAGTACTCTCATGATGGTTACCATTAAATAGTTTATGTCAGGAATCCATGCCATAAGGATTTATTTATCTCATTCATTGAGAAAAACAACTAATGAGTCCCTTTTTCTAACCAAAAAGGAATTATATTTAATGATTTATCTCGGTGTATAGACAGTTTTCTCTCAGAATACTAAATATGATTTCAATATATGGGAATGATCACCACTATACTAGGAGTACACCATGATTCTACACATCACTTGTTTCAGATCCACAGAATGGTAAACAAGTTATTCACTAAAAATTCCATGGATAAGAATGTATATCTCTCCCAAGTCATGTTTCACCAAAAAAGGATATGCATGCATTTATACAAACCTTGATAGCATGTTACCTAATGATGTATGACTAAGTTCAACCATTGTTCAACAACCTCACGATTCCATAAAACCCTCATTGTACCCCTATTGTATTGGTTAACAGGTTATGTCCCAAAACACACAAATCATATTTAACACAATGGTGAAAATGAAGTCTTAAAACTCCATAAAAATTTGATCACTAATTCATCTATTAATCCACTCCAGAATAACATATTTAAGAGATGAATAACTTAATAGTTGATGTCTTAATTAAGGACTAGATCATGTCCCCTTATACCCCAATGTAATCGTGATTATTCATGCATAACCCCAAAATTCGAGCCCTAACTCCCACCAATAATCAATAGACGGGTAATCATCCAACGAACTCATTGTTTTACTTCATTACTAGAATTGATGTGATACTGTCCCATAAATATATAAATCCATTTATTAATCCTAAGCCTAATTATAGAATATAGGCATAGTGTAAAATAACACTTCAGTTTTAAAATTCATAATCACATCAGAGACCTGAAATCTAAAATATACCAACTTGTTGGCTTCTAGAAGGGATTATAACCATTTACAATTGTTTCATTATGGTCATGTTCCCTATACATGGAAGGAAATTCCCCTCATGATGGGAATGGAACTCCCTACCGTCTCAGTTTCCTGGCCATTGTTTTACTAAAAATAAGGAACCCATCCCATGTAAAATGCTCCATCACCATAGAAAAAGGATCTTTTAGGTAGCCACCATGCTTATAGAAAGAGTTAACATTAGTAGAGAGGAAACCATTGGATTACCAATATGATAAAATAGGTCCAATAGTAGTTGCAAAAGTGATGTTCATCCCGATTACCATTCACAAAAATCATTAGTATCACACATAATGGCTATAATCAAACTGACTGGTATTGTAAACACACCATAAAAAATTACACTAAGCACTAGGATAACACATCCTTATTATGATGTATTAAGACTATGTCACAGTTTATAAGATTTCACATCTTGTAAAATCTACTCTAAATATGACCTATGAACATAGCATTCACATACTAAAGAATAATTCGATGAAATTGTAAAACCACATAGTGTAAAGTATTTAGATACCTTATTATCCAAATATTAGTTGATTTAATTCATCAATTCATAACACAATGGGCATCACATGTAACGTCTCATTCTACTAAAATTGAAAAAAGTGTAACGGGTTCTACCATATCCTGTAATATACAATCCCAATGGAATTACGTAACCCAAAGTCATATTCTATGACATGGCTGTAAATTTTTATACAATATATAGATTCGTCTATCAGAAAGGAGAAAATAATACATATTCACCAATACTACCAAACATGCCCTTATTATGTCTAGCCTACTAAACGGGATCATCACATGTTTATCATTCCTTGAACATGTCTAAACTTATCGAATGATGACCCATCTACTAGGGGGTGTCATTTTATCACTATGAGTCTTAGTCATGGAAAATGGATCCTGAAATATGAAATTCACCATATGTGTTTAGCAATCTGTTAATTTCATTGGATTCTACCTCTAACCTGATAGCCCCTTACTTACACAACACATTGAACCTAAAACTAGATCATTACTAAAATTCACTATGACCTACATCCTAACCTTTAGGTACAAGGTATAATAAGAATAATTCATGAGAGGTCTATGGTAATTTTTCATTTCTATTCAAGGATACACTCAATAAAACACAATAATAAACCCGTTAACAAGGTTCCATGCTATAAAATCCTATAAAAGGTATGGAATTTAATCGATGGTGATTTATCAAAATAATTAAAGAAACTAATATGTAATGGATATCATGGACTAGATATAAAGTAAAATGTACTAATAAAGTTATTTATTTGGAAGCATGCGGTGTTTGAAAATTTATCTAGTTATTTCATTGTAGATATTTTATTGTCCACAAATTCTTACAGTCATCATAGTAAAAGAAAATTTCAACCAGAAGCTATTTTGAAAAACACCATTTAGGATGTGACTGGAATTTTAATTAACTAAGGCCACATATTAATAGTACATATCAAAAGTATAAAATGGTGTCATATCATTTTGAGTTGATTAGTCAAGTAAAATTCCATCATACATTTATATGCTACCCCATATATGTGGCTACTGATAATTTAAATAACAACAACTATAATGCTAGAATAACCAAAAGGGGATAAGTACCAATGAAAATAAGAATAATGGTGACCTTTTAGGGTTCTTCCATGACAATATAGCTTCTGTTATATAGGAGTCAATTCTAAATTTATAGAATCAACAATTTATAAATTCTAATTGGTATCTCATTTACGTGCTACCCATAACAGTAAAAATTAAGAACACCCTTAATGGGATTATAAAGATTGCATATAATTCTAAAACTCACTAACCAGGGTTGAGTTAAGAATAAGGTTTCATTTACATGTGTCATCATTCCCATGTTATGAAATAAGAAGCCTTTATAAGTTGAAATTCACACAATATTTAACTGAAATCCATAAGAAATAATATGATTTTTTTAAAAGAAAATAATTTCACTCCATTTTTGAAATTTTAATTCCAAAAATTTAATCTTTTTAATAAAATTTATGATAGATAAATAGAATTCCACCATCATGATATTTAAGAAAACACTATTTTTGTTTATGATAACTCTTTATTTAACTACCCTATATTATAACCATAACAATCAAACTATCTTGTGAGTATCTAATATTTTTGGACATGGAAAATAAATCTAGAAGCATGTTATATAAGAAATCATTCTAAATAATAAATAAATTAGTATATACAAATAATCATGGAAAATAATCATAGAATCATGGTATATAGATAATTATGCTTATGAAATGTGAATCTCATATGCCTGAAATGATTTTTGAACACATCCTATCACATTCCATATCATTACAAGAGTTAAGTATCATAAATCATAGCTAAATATTATAAATAAGTGACTAGAAAAAGTATAAAAACCATACAAGGTAAAAAAATCAACTATATTATAAACATCAGAAAAAATAGTCTCATTCCCAAACAATTAATCATTCCCACATATGTGGGTTGGATGGACCCTAATACTAGCTATTTACAAAGATCCTACATGTTCCTAGTCTCTTATATACCATCCCAGATAGTATGAAAATGGTAAAAAGATCCTTTTATACCACCATGTAATGTCCCAAACCCGGAGTCACTAAAACGGTTCCCCGATCTCATTCTCCACATTTCCTTATGCATGTCTCCATGTGTGCTATAGGCTTCTAACTAGTATCAATGGTCTAAAGGTGTTATAGTGGGTATATTATACCTTTTGGATCAGTAATAAATAAATGGAAAGGTTAATAATATAAAGTAAATAGTATAGTTTAATAATTAATAAGAAGTAATGATAAACATATAACCAAGGTAAGGACAAATATCCCAACTGTGCATGAACATGTTGAGTCATAATATAATAATAAACAAGAAATGTGTAATATGTAAAATAGGACTAAAACAAAATAAGTAAATAACAAAAATTCACAACTCCTATAGGAAATCTAAGTTAATTCTTGACTCCTAGTTCCTTTTTAGGTCTTATCCCAGTAATAGTATCATCAATGAATCACAATCGAGGGTCCTAACCTACTAGCAAGAGATCGGTATGGGTACCAAATAGCTCCCAAAAAGGGTGTGAGTTAAACTCATTAGGCCACCACCAATAGATTTTAGGCAATGTAAACAATTATTATAAAATAATTTTGTGTACAGGTTTAATAAATAAACAAGTAAATAATAAAGTTAATTACCTTAGTTTGAGGATCCTAAATAGACACATGGATGAACACAACTTTTTTCAACCTAAGACAGTATTTCTATGAACATGTGACATCATCTATATATATTTAATATATTTAAACCTATATATGAAAATATATACATGAACTACTGAGGAATTGTGGGGTAAGACCAAGTCATCCACATAATGATAACATAAAAAGGTTACCATATTTCCAGAAGGGTATTAATCCCAAGCATTTAAATATGGGATATGGAGTTTTATCCACAAAAATATATATAAATTATGGGAATTATCATGCCCACAATCATATTCAATGGGCGTGAAAAATCATATCTAACATCCCGAATTAATGTGAAGCAACATGTCCAACACCCTATACCAAGTGGGTGTGACACATCTTATCCAACAACCCTAACCAAGGACTCTCAGTGATACTCTTATATAATGTAATTCAACATTCCCTATGATCCCATTACCTCAGAATTCCATAAAGAAGAGCCAAGGTATCACTAAAGGAAGAGTGTACTTTAATTTGAGTGTTTAATTTTATATTTGAATACAGTTGTCGGCAAGGCCTATATCCTCCCTAGGCCCTAGAAAAATTATTTATTTATAAATCCAACTTAATAATAATGTAGTGGTGAGTATGGATCAATACATCAAGAATCTGTTCTATATAATTTTTGTTGAGTGTGACCAAGTAAAAAAATGAAAATAAAAAATCAATTAATATAGGGAGGTATGGTGAGTGAAAATTGGGTGAAGCATTCAATTGGATGAAGAATGGTGTATAATAAATAGAAAATGGTTAAAGAATAGGGAGAAGGAAAAGTGAAATTATAAAATGGGGAACATAAATGTATGGAACATGGGGAATTAGTCGGCTTTCTATATTTTTTTATCGATGTTTCTTTTTTCTTTTTTTATCTCCCACTCAAGGCCATGCAATAGAAGACATAAAAAAATTAACAACCAATTCTCTTGAGTGGCCAGTTTTTTGGTTAAACGATCATTCAGTATAATGACCCAAAATTAATGTACATTGATATTACATCATTATTTTCTGAAAATTTCATACATTTAAAAAACACTCTTCCAAGTAACATATTAAATTAGTGCATTTTAAAACTTGGAATAATAAACAACTAGTACATAACCCATCTACAACTTATCCCTCCAATTTCATCATAACTAGAATAGTTTTTTACATATCAAACTTAATTCATTTCTTCACATCTGTGGAAAAGAAACATAAGAAAGGGCGGGCTCAAATGCTCGGTAAGAGTAAATATAGGAGGTATTAATCTTAAAAAAATCAAAAAGCATAAGTATAAAAAAATAAATTTTGTAAATTATATCATGTATATCAGAGACCATGATATCATGTCATGTAATAAAATATAGAAGTTCATAAATAGTCAATAACATATTCTATGAGATAAGAACACAAGACATGGAATTATGGAATACAAATAAGAATATAAAATCATTTCCATATTGGTCAAGGCTCACTCCTAGTACTATCATAGTTGAAAATTTTCTTTACTGATATGGGTTTACTCTTTGTTCCACCTATGTATTATTGAACAGAGTTTACTCATATTCCAGTCTTGTATTTTTAAACCGAGATCACTTCTGGTTCCAATCCTATCTTTCTCATGAGATATAAATCATTACCCAATGAATTTGAGGTAGATATAGGTCCTATATATCATATAATTAAAACAATGCATATTTTTTCAATAAGATCGTAATCATTTATTGTATCATAACCCATAAAAATGTGTTCCACAAACAATTCATCATAACATAACTCATGCAAAAGAAATATGTTTCACAAATATCATTCAATTATAAAAATGAACAATTCATATAAATCATAAGTATGGTATCATTGAATCATATACCTAGTAAAAAATTAGTTGCATCAAATAATGTTATCTTATATGGAAAATAATATTGATAGATCACCTGAAAATAAATCTTCAGGAAAATATACATTTTGTTTTGAAATCATTTTCTTTTCATTAAATAATTTTAAAATTTAAAAGAAAAAAATTCATTGAAAAAAACATTTTAATATTTTAAGGGAAGTTTCAAAAAATTATGTTAAAAAATCATTCCTTATGTATATTTCTATCAAAAATGTCACAAAGATCCTTGTTTAGAAAATGAAAAAAAAAATTCTTTTCAAACCACTTCATAAAAATTAAAACATGGGTAAAAATAACGTTAAATATTCATATTATAATAGTTAAAACATTTTTGAGTACAATTTTATAAAACGTGGAAGTAGAAGATAAATATTCTCCAATGAATACATAAAATGAAAACATCCTAAATATTGATGAGATTGTGAAATAAACACTCATCACTTTATAAAAAGTAGAATCATATGCGCTATGACTGAAATAAAATGACATGGATATAAAAATTACTTAATATTATGTATAAAACACACAAAATAAATTCATGGGTATTATATATACCATGTATAATAACATTTAGTTTATAAATCATGTGTCCCATAGAAATAAAAGTGAGACCAAAACCCGTTACCTTGTGTATTGACTCTCATCATACTCATGAAAAACTATTATATAAGAAATATAATTTTATTATACATATATTAAATAACTTTATTTAATTATATCATATCTTTTATGATTTATATATTTCATTATGTTACCCATTTATTATCAATTCCATGTTAATATTACATTTCAGGTAATAACTACTTAGTTTTTCACATATGTTTTGATTTGTTATATATTTTGTCCTCAAACCTTCATCAATTATATATTTATGAACATGAAATAATAATCATATATATTCATTAAATATTTATTAATAATTATCTATAAAAATAGAAATAGAAAATGAAATAGACTCCTCATGGAGACGGTAGGTTGTAAGTACGCATGAATGTTGTGTCAATTTTCTTATCATATTGAAAGAAAGAAATTAAATGAAATATTTTATATAATTACAGTATAATTATAATTTCATATATATAATATATGTTTAATAACCTCATTTTAATACATTCCACGTAATGTTTGATCTAATCACAACACTTTGAGGATGCGGTAGTCCACACTCACACAAATAAAGTATATGTATTTCCAATAAATTGAAAGAATGTAGGTTGCTGTTATTTATTAAATAATTAAGCATAAATAAACCATAAATATAACATATATCATATAGAAATATAAATTACATCACTACTTCCAACCTTGAAGGGTGTCAATGGAATAATGAGTGACATTAGTACACGAGGCGGTAGTCCTCCGTACACATGAATGATGATTGTGTATCCCAATGGATGGAAGTGTTTATAAGTGTAGATAGAAAACTTAATTAAAAATAATATCATTATATTTAGGATAATGAGGTTATTATATATACATGAAAAAAAGAAAATTTAGGAGTTCATGGAAAAAAATAAAACAAAAACATACATTAATGAACACTACCTTTTCTTTGGGTATCTCCTTTTGATTTGCACAAAAAGATTTAATTGGTTGGCTTTATGCCCATAGACAAGATTCTAGGATGAGGTGAAGGTAGTTTTGAAGAAATATTTATTCATTTTTTCAGAAATATATTGTTTCTTAAGTGTGATGGAAATATACTAAGAGGATCCCTTTTATACTAGAGGGGAGGGGAACTTTTAAAATTTATAAAAAGATTAATTTCTAATAAATTAAATCTTAATAAAAATAAATCAAATTGGAAATTGATTTGAAGATAATGTGGTATAGAGTGGTAATATCATAAACTAATATATTTTATATTGGTTTCGATGTAATGTTAAACCTTATAATTTTGATTAACCCTTAGTAAATCTATTTTAATTTTAACTACAGTAACAAAATTTTCAATTTCAAAAGGTTGAGAGTTCTTCTTAAAAGGTTTAAATTTAATAGTAAATTGTCAATTTTTAATATTTTAGAGCAAAATTTATCCCATATTTTCTTAATTATAATTTTTATGATTTTTAAATAATTTTATAAAATATTATTTTCATAAAATATCATTAATGCCAATTTTGACACTATTCATAATATGGACTTTAATAAAATCAATAAATAAAGATAACATTAAAAAATGA
Source organism: Viscum album (assembly GCA_963277665.1). Classification (NCBI taxonomy): domain Eukaryota; kingdom Viridiplantae; phylum Streptophyta; class Magnoliopsida; order Santalales; family Viscaceae; genus Viscum; species Viscum album. The sequence continues at coordinate 1,504,222,928 of OY728137.1, read as the reverse complement.
ATTAATACACCCCTAATATGTCATGTTACCTAAAATACTATTATAACCTTAATTAGTTAAAATTATTTTTATTTTAATATTCTTAATATCACTTAATTGAGTTTTTCATTGATAGAATAATTAATGCATCATTATTGTATAATTATGTATGATTATTAAATCTTCACTATAAATTAAAAATAAAATTCCATGATGTAGACATGACTTTTATATTTCAAAATAATATATATATATATATATATTCAAAGATATCCTCTATTATACCCCATATGGAAAATATTATAAATATTAAAAGTTAGTGTGCGTCATTTTGTCACTCTCTTTTATTTTAATAATATCCAAGTCATTTTCAATGAAACATATCCATTGAATAATTATATTTTGAATATTATATAAAAATAATCAAATTATATCCATCCAATAATATTTGTGAATGCTTTAGGGTTTTTTTATAATATTTATAATATTATTTTCATGCTAAATTACCCTATTTAACATTAATCATGCTAATAAAAATTACTAGAGTTATTATTCATGTTGTCCAAAAATAAAAGGGACAAAAATAATTTTTTTTACCTTTGTATTAAAAATATAGAATACTTTTGTCACAATTATAGACACATAATTGCTTAAAATTAATTTAATATTAATCTCATTGATAGACTGAGAAAATGGGATTTTAGTATGTAAAAAACCAAAATATTGAATTGTTTTTATATCTAATGTCAATGTGAATATTGTTCCAATGACATAAATTGGATTAATTGATGTAAAATCTTACTAATTATATATTTTAAAAAAATTAAAAACATAATTTTAATATATAATTATGTTATATGAAAACCCATTTTTCAATTAAATTTCAGTATTTTTCAATTAAAATTCAGTGTTTTTAACTATTCATCAAAACATGAAACTTCTAAGAAAAATATAAAAAATTAAACCTAATTAAATTTTTATATTCCAATTTCAATATATTATTTTATTTTTTCAAATATAATTTAATAATATTTCAAAAAAAATATTTATAATAATTTCTCCATCAAAAGGAAAAATAACGGCCTTTTTTTAAATAAATATTTTTATAAATAAAATGGGATTTGTTCTTATATCCTATCTATAAAACACCAAATATGAAAGTTAAACATTATATTTAATATATATATATCATTAATATAATCCAACTATGGTGATTTTGGTATTTGTATAAAACAAACGTGTCCACTTTTTTCATATAAACGTTTCCTTTTATTTTAAAAACGGTTTTTGATTAATTTATAATTAATTGGTAAAATAATTTTATATACATGTGTAAACAATAATTTCATAATATATTTAATCATGTTCATACATTCCATTCTAATGGATAGTTTATAATTATGTTCTTTAAATAATTATAATAATAAAATGATGTTTTGTAGATACTAGGTGTTGCATAAAACACAAGCTAAGACGATGTTGTATATACCACAAGTCATAAAGAAATCAAATTATTTAAAAATATATATCTCATAAAAATATTGGGGTGTAACATTATACCCTCATTAATATGATTTCCCCTAAATTCATCGTGTTCAGAAATGTTTTAATACCTTAAAGTTACATTCATAAGAACCCAGATAAAAAAGGAACACTAAAAATTCCTTTTAAAATGGGAAATTTAAAAAATTAACTATTACCCAAGGTAACTCATAACTAAGTTTCCAAGTAGGAGAAGATAGGTGACATGTGAAAACATAGAAATAGAATATAAAACTAACTTTAAAATTTTCATGGAGAGTGATATAGAATATGAATGTTAAAAGGTTAATGACCATAAAACCTTAAACCAAATAGTTCGGAGAAAGGTCATTTTTATCATCATAAATGATGATAATAGGATAACATTGTATTTCAAAATAAATTAATAATAACTACTTACCATATTTAATCTAATAAGTAAAATCTCACTCTTTGGTTGTCCATTGATCAATCACCACCCCATTTCATTCTCCATGAAATGAAGATGAAATTGTAATCCCTATAGATCTAATTGATTATAAGATCCATAATAAGATGAAAATTCATTACTTATATCTCTAGTTATCATCACTAAAGACGTTAGGACATGTTTTGAAATATAAATAAATATTTATATTACAATTCATTAATCTCTAAAACCTCATCCAAATTTTAATGTATAAAATTTCATAAATGGTTACTCTTATGAACCTTAAAAAAGTTTAAAATCCAATAATTTCAAAAGAATGTCACTAAACATATCATTTATCCCTAAACAACATGATGTAGATCTTAATAATCACATACGAAACATGTGTAAAGTGTTATAATGTATTCTCTTGAGACATCATAATAACCTGAATTACCATAAAACCTTAGTGAGAATATGAATTCTTCAAAAATTAAAAGTTTCCTCATACCATAAATCCCATAATTATATAAAGTCAATAATTAAACCTCATTTTCATCATATTACTAATAAGTTCTAAGGTCATTATTACTATCCAATTTATTTTATCACATAATCTAATATCTCTATAAACTATTATTATCTTACCATCATGCACATATTAAGGGTTGCCTTTCCCTTAAACATGATATCTCCAAAAATATCACTATACTACCTCAATTAATTATCATGGGTATTAATACCATTTAACATATTGTTTCAATTACTTAGGGAAAAACTATAGTGGGCCAATCCTTATATATTTCATTATTCTTTAATACCATAAAATTACTACAACAACATTATTCTTCAATTACAATACATAAACAATAAATCATTTCACCCCTTCATTGTCATACTCCCCATAATAAATAGTGATCATATGATATATCCCATTATATTTGAATTTAATATGGTTTTTACATCTATCATAATATTTAACCATTAGATTCTGTCATTGATTAGAATATTTCTAATTTCCCTTATGCATGAATCATTGAAATCCAGGGGTTCATTCTGTGCATCTTTCACTCTATTCAAATCTTTATATAACTACTTCCCATCACTTTTGATGTCAAATTCTAGATGAAATATTTTACCACACTTATATTATTTACTATTACACATAAAACAATTTCCTCCATGCTCCCTTCCAAACATTGATAATATTGTAAATTTAATCTCCTTCCCTCCATAGTTTTTAGAGTATCATTTGAATTCTATCCTTTTAATACCATAATAATGAGATAGATGGGAAACTTCAATATCTATTTTTATGAAGAATATGTGGAAGGTACTTACTAAATATTATGTTCGTGAACTTTTCCAAATCCATAGAGTCAATTTTATCTTTTTTCCTCATATTCTTGATAAATCTCTACCAATGATTCTCTTCACCTTCCATGTGATAAGTTCCCAACATAACTTTTGCACTTTCTCCATAATGATGAATGAAGAATATATATTAAAATTTATAGATCTATTTACCATAACCTAGTGTTTCTTTTATTCCACTAAAAGAAGGTGGACGTTGACTTAAGAATGATTCAAGAAAATGTTGTTCCCTACTTTGGTCATTTGGTAGTCCATCATGATTCTTGGAATGATATGTTTGTGTGGTCAACTCAATGCTGGTTTTCATTCCATCTTCCATAATATTTGATTTCTCAAAAGGTCCATCATTTTTTTCCCATTATATTACTCATTAACATGGTTCCTTTGGGATACAACCATTGAAAAAACCAAAATAATATATTTCGAGTAACAAAAATCATACTAGGAAAACCTCAAAATCTATGTAAATTACCTTCAATATAAAAAACATTAGGACTAATCCTTGGTTATTCATGATCAGTACCAAAATTCCATGATTTTAACCTATACATAGACTTCTCCTTAGAGACATTCCTATACATATCATTAGAAATATATCTAGTTATATCACTAAATTCATCTCGTCCATCTTTCCAAAGGATAACTAATCCTTTGTTCTAATACCAACTATAACAACCCAAGCTTAACATACATTGACAATACATCATTTGTGTGGAATATTTCATACATTAAACCAACAAAAACCCAAATATCGAATTATTTTAGTGCAATAGAAACTTGGAAACATAAACAACTAGTTCATAACACATCTACTTGTTCTCTAACCCATTTCATCAAAATGATAACCCTTTTTGACATATCAATCTTAATACCTATCTACGCATCCTGGGGAAAAGAAACATGGGAAAATGTGACATCATATAGTCAGTATGGGTAAACAAGGGAGATATCAATCATAAAAAAATCATAATAAAAAAAATTACATAAACAAAACATTTTAAAATAATATCTTTTATATAAAAGATAATGATATCGTTTCATGTAATAAATCGTAGAAGCTCAAAAATAATCAAATAACATATTCTACAAGGGCATAAAATAATACATGGAAGTGTGGAATACACATAAGAATAGAAAAACACATACATATTAGTCAAGGATCATTTAAAATACCATAATAGCATACAAATAAAATAATTTTTAATAATAATATTTAAAATATAGAAATAAAAAATGAAATACACCATTCATGGAGATGGTAGGTCATACATATGCATGAACGTTGTGTACATTTTTTGTTCGTATTTAATGGAAGAAAGTAAATTAAATATGTATTACAATTATAGTAGAATTATTATGTAATATATATCATATAATTTCACTAAACTCATCATTAATAAATTCCATGTAATGTGTGAACAAGTCACACTTCCTTGAGGAGGCAGTAGACTATACTTCCATAAACGAAGTTATCATATTTCCACCAAATGGAAAACATAAAGGTATATGTTATATAATAATTAATAAAGAATAAATACATCATAAATATCACATATATCATATAAAAATATAAATTCTATCATTATTTCCTACATAGAATGGTGTAAATGGAAGAACGAGGGACATCAGTTCATGAGGGGATAGTCCACCGTACACTTGAACGATGACTGCGTATCCTATTTGGTGGAGGAGTTTGTGAGTGTTGGTCAAAACCATAATATAAAAACATCTGAGAATATATAGTATATTGAGGTTATTATATAAATATGAAATAATAAAATTAAGGTGTTTTAGGAATTAATAAAACAAAAACTTTCTAATGATAAACATTACCTCTTCTTTGAGTATCTTCTTTTGATTTGCACAAAAAGACTTATTTGGTTTGATTTTTGCCCAATGTAAAGCTTATAAAATGATGGGGGGTATGTTTGGAAGATATTATTTTAGATATTGTATGAACCAAATATAATCATAAGTGTTAATAATGGAGAATAAGAGGTTCTATTTTATAAGAGTGGGGAGTGGCACTTTTGAAATTTCTCAAAATATTAAATTATAATAAATTCAACATTAATAAAAATAAAAAAAAATAGAAAGGGATTAAAATTTAGTGAGGGATAGTGTGTTAATATAATAAAAAATTAATTTTAGATAGGTTTTTATATAATTATAAACCGTATCATTTTGATTAACCCTTAGTTAACCTATTTTAATTTTAACTATGGAAACAACATTTTTTATATTATAAGGTTGAGAGTTTTATTTATCAAGTGTAAATTGAACCAAAAATGGTTAATTTATAATATTTTAGAACATAATTTTTCCCATTTATCAATATATATATATATATGTGTGTGTGTGTGTGTGTTTTATGTATTTAAAAAAAATATTATTTTCGTAAAATATCATTAGAGTCAAAATTGACATTATTCATAACATTGACATTGAAAAAATAAATACAACATTATAACATCAAAAAATTCACTTAATTATTCACTAATATTTCATATTCACCTAGAAAATATTTTATCACATTATGTAAGTCAAATTATATTTCCTTTGATATTTTTAGTATCACTTAATTTATTTTTTCATTAATTGAATAATTATTTCACCATAATTGTATAATTATATATAGTAATTATTTATTCATTAAAAATTTACAAATAAAAATTCATGATATAGATGAAACTTTTTTACTTTTTAAATATATATATATATATAGTCAATCATATCTATTATATAACCCTATATTAAAGATATTTTACTTATTAAAAGTAAGAGTGCCACATGTTGTCAATCTCATTAATTTTAATAATATTTAAGTCATTTTCATGGAAAAGTGTCCATTGAATAATTTGATTTCTAAAATTAGGTGATAAAAGTTGAAATTAATTCATCCAATAACATTTTACAAAGTTTCATGGTAGTTTTATAATATTCATAATGCTATTTTCACCCTTAATTACTCGATTTTTCTTTAATTGAGGTAATAAAAAAATACAAACGATATTATTCACATTGTCCAAAAATATAAGAGAGTTAATTAATAAATTTGGAGATTCTAATTACAGATATGGAATCCAGTACTCAAATTATAAACGCATAATTGGATAAAATAATGTAAAATTAATCTTGTTTATGGAATGTGAAAACATGTTTTTAATGTTAAAAAGTGTAAAATATTGAAATGTTTCTATATACAATTTCAATGATAAATTTTTTCTAATGGTCGAAATTGGATATATTCATATAAATTTTACAAATTAAACTTTAAAACAAATTCAAAATATAATTAAATGATATAAATAAGTTATATGAAAAAGAATTTTTCAATTAAAATTTTGTATCTTTCATTATTCATCAAAACATTAAATTTCTTAGAAAAAAAACAAAAATTAAACCAAAGTAAATTTTTATATTCTGAATTATAAGAAGAAGATTATTTTTTCAAATAGAAGTTATAAAATTTTCAATAACTAGATTTAAAACATTTGTTCCATCAAAATGTGGAGAAACTCTCTTTTTAGAAAAACACTTCTTCTATACATAAAATTAGATTCGATCTTATATCCCATATAGAAACACATAAGATGAATTTTAAAAACTATATTTAATAATATATATATAATTAATATAATCCAAAATTATTGGTTTGATTATTTATTAGTATAAAACATACTTTTGCATGGTTTTCTTAGAAAAACAATACCTTTATTTTAAAAAGAGACATTCATTCATTTATAATCAATTGGTAAATAAATTTTATATTCATGTAGAAAAAATTCTTTCATAATATCATTAATCATGTTCATACCTGTCATTCTAAATTTATATTATTATACTAATGTTTAAATAATTAGAACAATGAAATGATGTTTCATAGATACTCACTTTTGTGTGTAACGTATGCTAAGTCGGTGTTACATGTAGCATAAGACATCAAGAAATACAATTATTTTTTAAAAAATACCTCATAAAAATGTCAGGTTGTTGCATTAATATTATAAACAAAAGACCTAATTACCAATTTATTAAGGAAACTTACTGACCCACCCTTTTATAGACTATCCTCTTACTATATAGAAATCATTATGTTATTTTATTAAGGACAACAATAACCAAAACTGCTCTCACTGAGTTCAAATAGTCAATGATTATTTATTACTCAACTAGTGAGAAATGGGTGGACTCCTACAATTCCAAACACATGAGTAAGGTAAAAACACCTTCAAGATCCACATCATTCAATGGTTCAAATTTATCCAACCATTATAACAGTGATATTCAATATATTCGACTTTTCATGGAATAGTGTGTCAATAAGAAAAAAAAACAAAATAGACACCCATAAGGGATTCAAAAACAAAAAACTGTCTATAACTCCCTCATTGGTTTCCTAGTGTGTTCCCTTTAGTCGGAAACTTCCACAATCTCTACTTATGTTCTTGGTTCCCCTTCATATATAACATCATTTTTATTCCCCTCTTATATATATTTTTATGCCTCCTTCTTGACATTGGAAAAGAAAAAAAATCCTCACAATGGTATATGAAATATCAACATCCTCATCGAAAATGATGATGGAAAATCCTATGAGTTTTAAGGATAAGAGTTATAGGTGTTCAATATACCCAAATCTCATCTACATGAGTGACATAACCAATTTTTCCATGTAACTAATTGAATCAATGTAAGTGATTTGGTCAAAATAGAAAATTGTATCAACACACGTGATTTCTTACCTATTTGATTCCCACATATTAGTTTGGGTTTATGTATCCATTTCTCTATATAGCTGAATCTGATCTACATAGCCATTTTATTAGTGTAGGAAAATATTCACATATCAGATTCTATCACCGTAGTCGATTCTCACATTGGGGAATAGAATGTATCCAAATTCCTTCACATTTAGGAGTTGATCTACATATCCATTTCCCAACATAAGTGTTTCATATTCATGTATCCTATTTCAGATGGCACATGCAATTATCGATGTACATGATTCTTTATACATCTGATTTTCTTGAGTATCTGATCTACCGACATTGATGATTGTGCTGATATATCTGAATCCCAGTATAGCTGATTAAACAACATAGCCCATTTGGTTTTCATGACATCAGATTCTATAATGGGTTTTCCTACTAATGAATTTTAATTTTAGGATACCAAAGGCCTAACAATCATAGAAGGGTTTTTTCTACGCTAGAATTTTTCCCACAATCCTGAAATATATTCCCTACATGGTTTTCCATTTCAAACGTATCCTACATCATTAAAAATTATTTCCATAGAATATGGTAGGAGTCAAATCGAACATCAACATGATTTTTGGATTCTTCAGTGGTGCATCTGACATAGAAAAATATTTTAAGGATAAACCATTGTAGATCTTAGGTTTCATCATTCTTTAAATTGGGACCCAACATCAATAGAAATAAAAGAGGATTCAAACTACTCAATATCAATAGTACCTTTACAATTATCGATGAAAATAACCATCTGTAAGTCTATACTGATGGGGAGTGGTGTTTATGGTATCCTTTAGCTGATATCTCAACTTTAGGGAACTCTGCATTAATATATTTCATAGAAAATTCCAACATGCAGATGATACAAATGACAGTTCATGACACATGAATGCAGTATTTTTTCTCTTAGTGGTATGTCTTATAAAAAAATTCACATATTCTTTCAAAAAACCTAAAATAAATGTAAATTAGTTTGTACAATATTCATGGTTATATTTTCACTATAGTGGATGGGAACAATTTATAACCAAAATATACTCATTTTAATTAAAAAATTAATGAATAAAAAAATAAAACTTTTTTTTTTCTAAATTTGACATTTCTCTATTATAAGATCAACTAATCATTAAAAAATATATTTAATTAATCAAAATAGATGTGTCAGAGTGTGATAAAGATGGATCCACATCAACAATCCATGAGATAATCCATTCCTTAATATAATTCACAAAAAAGGAATAAAATACATGATGTAATATATGTTAAGGATAAGGAATACAATCCTTTTCATTGTCAATTAAAACATACCTTTTATCAAATCATTTATAAGGGAAAATAGTGAAAGTGTTATATTCATTCCATATACCAATTTAATTCATTCATTTGTCAATTCACTCTCATGTTATAAAAGGATCCATGTTGATATCAATTCCATTTAATATTTCTATTTAATGGTTTAAAAAGAGCCAAGGGTATGTTTTTACCTTATCCAAATTCATCATGATTCATGTAATTATTACATTCTTAATTTATTTCATTAAATTACACTAACCAATTGTTTTCTAAATGGATTAAATGGTCATATGATGGTATTCAACCATTTAACATCTCAATTTAAATTCTACAACCTCTTTAGGATATAGTTTGGTCCTATATGACATTAGAAATGTGATAATTCCTTTAAATAACAAACCCATGGTGTGATGTAGTCCAAATTAAATGATGAAAAACATTAACAAAAAAATTGATCTCACATTAAGAGTTGGATCATGTTTAGGTCAGCAACCTCAAACAATATAAGGAATATCACAATTGTGGCTAATAGATTTAATTTAATGTATTTTACATTTTACAATAAACACATGTGAGGTCTAACATATAGCACAATAGTTCATTTTATAAATGATTATACTTTTATGAAAAATAAACTTATAATGACCTATACTATACTAAGGAAACATAACTACGACATTGTCGATCTTTGATTTGATCTAGAATGAAAAAAATATATGATGATAAAAATTCCAATAAAATAGGGAATATTAGCTCTAAAATAAGTAGTATTCCAAATCGAAATATAAATAGAGAAATGATGAAAGAGCAATGAGAGACTAGTGAGGTGGATTCAATGAGACAGATTGTGTTCAATTTTGATTCCAGATGAAGAAGATACCACTACTACTAAAGTAGATTGGGAGATTGAGCTCCCATGGCCGGAGGGGGTATTGTACATGAGTGGGAGAAGAAAGGAGTGTTGGAGAATTAAAATAGTAAGAGGTAAATGGTAATTCAAATTTCTTAAAACATCCATAGGTTTTAGAAAACCATACGCCAATTGTATGGTTCAACAATCCTAAGCACCTCCCACATCCCATGAATGTATTGCATGGTTAGGAAAATTGTGTTCTTATAGTGTGTGGTCTCTATTCACACCTACACAAACATAATTATTCTATAATTTAGAATTAATTTTCTTGGAAAACTTTTTATTCCATAAGGTAAGATAATTATTAGTTTTTAAAGTAATGATTATTTCCATGAAGGGTAAAATGTATTTTTTTAAGAAATTTTTTCCATGTGTTTTAAGGTTTCTTATGAAACCATTCAGATTATGATTTGGAATTTATGTTTTCTAATATTTTTTATTAAAATATTTTTGTAGTGAAGCTAATTTCCTGTCAAGTAAAAGATTATTCAAGCTTAGATATTTTTATGTTAAAGGTGAATTCTCTTATATGATATCATAGATTTTAAATGGAAAAATAGGTTTCTTTACTCCTTTATATTTGTCCCTAATTAATATTTTTATTCTTTTACTATGTTTTTAAATTGTTTTCACAGTATTTTAACAGTAATTAGTTACAATTATGTATTCATGTTTAAAATCAGGAATATTTTATAGGAAAAGAAAACATATTTCATTTTATAAGTAAGATATTGTTGAAAAATTGATATTGAGTTTAATTTTAAACATTAAAATACATGGGTTTATTATATAATATTCAAGACCTATTTATATAAAAATATAAAAATAAAAAGCATTCAATGGATTAAAGAGAGAAAATTCTTGATTTAAAATTTTAGATTATATAATGTTTTAAGGTAACATCCTAATATTTATTATCATTATAATGGTTTAGAAAAAATTATATGTTAGGATAATGTACAAATGAGATTTTATAATTTATGGCTATGTAAAATTTTATATAATTTTAATATTTCCTTGTTTCTTCTTCTAATCTGTATATTTGGAATATTTTTATTTAGAGGGAACATGGAAGTTGAGGTAGTAGGATACCAAGAGGAAAATTTCCTTCCAAATCATCACATTTGAATGGTTGGAATTTGAATAAATTAATTTTTTTCTATGATGGATTAGTTTACATTGCAAAAAATAGTTGTGTTATCCCTACATGATTGAAACCATATTCCAAAAAGATGAAAATGTCCTTTTTAGAGAATTTCATGAAATATCACCTTCAGTATTCAGCGAATTGTCTAAATCTATGATTGTTAAAGGATGGGTTAAAGCCTTCAATATGATATAAAAAGTGATGTGTTGATCATAAAATCAAAAGGGAATAATTTATACCTAAAATTTTTATTCTGATGTCCATTAGTGCTTGCAATATTTATGAATAATGGATAAAGTGACGATATTGATTCCTTGAAAAGTGTTTAATTTAAGATTATTTTCTATGGGATGTATTTTAATAAAGTTTTATTATTTATAATAGGAAAGAAATTATGGAATTGATTTAGATATAGGATGATTTAATAGCCGTATATTAAGAACACTTCACCCAATTGGGAGGATATGAACCAAATTATATTTAGTATATTGATATTAAAATTAATCATTTTTACTTAGTATTGGATCAAAAATATAAAATATAATTGGATTCTCATGAATTAAAAAATTATGATAATCTTATTAAATGTGATGAGAAGGTAAAAATGATGTCCATTTCTAATAATTTATTTTCAAATAATAATCATAAAATTCATTCATGTTGGCTGGTAATGGGGAATAATCCATAAATTAAATTTAAATGTAATAAAGTTAAGTGTCAATTCAATGATAAGTGTGGTAAAAATCATCTTTTAGAATGTGTATTTAAGACATTAAAGTGTTTTCAATGAAATTTTTTGGACATGTGACACATGAATGAAAGGAAAATTATCATACAATTAATTAAAAGTTGGATGTAAGATGCTTCAATTGTAATGATCTAGGTCATTATGAGAGTAATATTATGGAGATACAAATAAAGAATATAAGTATTCAAGATCACAAGTAGAAAGGTCTGTATGAATCTTTTATGAAAACATTGGAAGATGATGGACCATCTCGTGATGTGGTTTTAGGTACATTACTAGTTTACTTAGATAATGCTAATTCCTTATTTGATTTAGGGTTAACACATTTCTCTTTTTCCATTAGTTTTTTTGATCAATGGAAATTTTCACCATAAGAAATGAATCTATCAATTTTGGTAAATACACCTAGGGAATAATTAAAAAAATAAATTATAAAATTATTTCTTTTATAATTTATAGAAGGGATTTACCTGCAGACTTTGTAGTCTTCAATTTTTTAGAGTTAGATTTTATTCTAGGTATGGATTATGTCTTTGTATATCATAGTATGGTAGATTGTAGATCTTAATATTTTTATATTGACCTCCTTATTTTATTGATCATAAATCAGGATTACGATGCTATTAATGAGTTTTAGGTTTCTCTTTAAGTTGTTTGTATTATGATATAAGAGAAAAAATTATCTAAGTATGAGAAACTATTGAGATTAGCACCGCCACCTTGAGATATCATTGTTCATGACTCACCAATAGCATAAAAATATTGATATGTATGTGATACTCCTAGAATATCACACCACCTAAATGTCATACAACTAATATAAAAATTTGATGAAGTCTGGGAAAATTTCAGTTAACATATTCAAGATTTCATGCCGCTATAATGAAAATTTGGCTAAGTACGAGATACCACCTAACGAGGCATCGTCAATTTCATATCTCCATCATATAATTTTGGTTAAGTCTAACACACCATTAGATACCACATTTTTAGATCATACACCGCTAGTTGAGATGCCTCCATCGTAGTGAAAATTTGGCAAAGCCTAAGACACCACCTGTATCATGCCTCCCGAACAACATACCACCAAAGAGAGACATTATTTTTACTTGAGACACCACCAATCTAAGAAACCACTGCAAATTTTTTTAGCCAACATTTTTTAATAACATTATTTTAACGTCTATAATTATTATAGATAATGAAATTTACTATTTTAATGATTTTATCTTAAAGGATCAACAAAAATCATTGGAGAGAGTTTTAGAATGTGCAGTATGAGGAAGCTGTTGATCCAGATATTCTTTTTGTTACTGCTGATTAAAGTACTACACCGTCCCACATGAAATATTGAAGGAAAATAAAGAGATGAAATAGTGAATGATGTGAATTTATAAAAAGATGCGGTTTAAAACATGCTTAACACATATAGAGCAAAACCTAGTTTCAAACAAGAAGTTCTCTCATATTTAAAACACACAACTGGAAATCCAAACTAAACATTTTCATATGGTTCTTTCCTCTAGTAATATAATAAGAATCTATGACACTCTATTTCTGGAAGATTTCAAAATAATCCATTTTGGACATAAGTTTTGTTGGGTACTCAATTCACCCCCTCTTGAGGTACTCATTCTAACCAACATTTGATATCAATGGTTTTATTTCTTTCATATTAAATTTTTTGAAAACTTTTTAACTATGATTATTGTTTAATTTAAAGATATCAAATTTCTATCATTTCTAAATTTAGTTCTTTGAAATGGATAATCGCCAATATGGTTCTGCTACCAACAAATCCCTTTTCATTTATTGTACAATTAATGTTCAATGAAATATTAAAATTAAAATTAATGACGAAAAAATAGGTTTTGTTATTTGGTATAAAATAGAAGATCAATATTTTATAAATGATATTGTTAAAAGCACTTGGGATTATGAAACAAAATTAGATTATAATAATAATTGTAAAGAAATTAATGCATTGTACCATGCTTTAGTAGATGAGGAATTTAATATAATAACTTCTTATAAAACAAAATTTAAAATTTTTGTCCTCTCTCTATTTCCCATGAGAAAACATCAAATGTTAGAGATGAGGATTAATACGTATACTATTAAATATAAGAATTTTAAAATTAATCGTGATTAACCCATTTATGAAATGTATCTCAATTTTAATGATATTTTTAGCATAATGAGATGTGTTGAAAATATTTATACAACAAGGATCATATTATGAAATTACTCTAATGCCTACCAGAAATATGGGGAGTCACATCTGTTTCAATTAGTGAATCTTGTGACATTAGTAAAATAACTATGAAAGGGTAGATTATAAAATATATGATGTATAATGAATAATTCAATTTAAACCATGAATAAGATGAGAATCCAAAAATAAAGTTAATAGTTTTCAAGACTAATACCCCTAGAAAATAAAAAGAAAAAGATAAACAGAAAGTACTAGCTGCTAGTTCTAGGGATACTGAATCACCTCTTGATAGTGATGAGGAGATGTCTCACCTAGCCAAGAGATTTAATAAGTTATATAGGAGGAATTGTTCTCATAAAATCAAATTATAAATGCAAGTATGACTATAGAGAAAAATGGAAGAAATATTGGATGAAGTATGATGACTGAAAATATTATTCCTTCTATGAAGATGAAGGTAAAGGTCACCTAACATATTATTCTTGAAATATTAACTGAAAAAATAAATATGAGGATAATTATAATACATACGAAAAGGTAATTAATGAAACATGGATCACTTTATAGGATATCTTCAGTGACTCTGACTCTTAACCTAAAAAGACAGACAAACCCAATATGTGTTTCATGACTAATGTTTGTGAGGTACTTTATTTACCAACTATTTCTAAAATTCTCCTGTGCATAATTCTAATTTTTTTAAAAATTAACATGATGATGATAATATGTAAAATGAAGATTTATTTTAATATTATAGTATGCTAGAGGTTATCCTTAATTAATTAATGGATATATGTAAATGTATTAAAAGAAATCATGCTCTACCTAAAAATATAAAATCTAAATTGTCTTTCGAAAAAGTCAAAAATGCTCAAATTCACAAGGTAAAAACAGATCTTAAACATTAAAATGAGAAACTGAAGAAATATATTAATAAATTTACAAATGGTAAATATTCCCTCACACATTTTTTGGGAAAGAATCTTTCTCCCAAATATGTTACTTGAATATGATATGATCCTAGGGAAAGGAGAATATATAAGAGTAATTTTGTCCCAAAATTCGGACCTAAAATTTGTACTTCTAATCATTTTCCAAAAGTTCCTAACAAGGTTTTAATTTATAATATTTTACAATATATTTATGGGAAACCCATTAGGAATATCTAGTTTCTCAAAGCCATTATTAATGAAAGTTTTTGACACAAATAGATTTGGGTACCAAAATCATTTCTTGTTTAAAATATTTTTGTAAGAAAAATTCTTGAAGAACACAATTAAAGTCTATGGTACATGGATAGTGGTTATTTAATACATTTGAAAATAGATTATTCATTATTCAAGAGCATCATAAATCTTATAGTGGACATGTAACCTTTGTGATAATTAAAAGGGAAAAATCATTGACCTAGGATACATTGGTAACAAAATTTGAATTTCAATTTCTAAAGGTCAATATGTTGATGTTTTAAAGTATAACTAGCTTATCATTTCTCAGTTATGTTGTGATGGTTTTTTTTTGTTAAATTTGAAAATTAGGCTCGAATATTTTTTATTCAAAAATATTTATTTTTGACTTAGCTAAGAAATTACAATGTTTATGTTATAGATTTATATACTTTAATTTCTAAAAATGTTTCCTTATTTAGTGCCTTTCACAAAGAGTTGTTTATTTTTCATAGTAGACTAGGACATTGAAAATGTCACTCACATAGAATGATAAATACGAAAGGGTTATTTTGGGTTATACCTAAGCATGAGTTCCTAATTGATAAAGTCTTTAACCCCATCCAAAAAGGGAAACAACATAATGTTCTATTTAAATTATAGAAAGAAGTGTCAACTTCTCAATGCCTTTAATTGGTTCACATGGATTTGTTTGGACCTTCTAGAGCTTCAATCCTTAATGGAAAGCACTATATTTTAGTTATTGTAGAAAATTTATCTATGTATACTTGGGTAAAATTTCTAACTCATAAAAGTGAATACTGATCTTACTTTACCAAATATTCTAAGTGTATAGAAAATATTAGTGGAATTAGGATTAATATCTTAAGGAGTTATCATGGTAGAGAGTTTGAAAATAATGATTTTGAATCATTTTTCTCACAAAATGGATACTCTCATAATTTTTATGATCTTAGGACCCCCAACAAAATAGAGTTTTTGGAAGAAGAAATAGAACCTTACAAGAGATTACCTAAACTATGTTGATTGAGTATAACCTACATATCTATTTTATGGGTAGAAATAATCAATAAAATCCGTTATATTGTCATTAGAGTTTTCATCCAAGCTATCCTTAAGAATAATACTTATGATATGTGGGATAATATGAATCCTAAGGTTAATTTCTTTAGAGTTTTTGGTAACAATGCTTTTATTCCTAACACTAAGGATAATCCTGAAAACAAATTCTTCCAAAAGTGAGGAAGAATTTTTCCTTGGTTATTAAATCTCTATAAAATCATATAGAGTTTTCAACAATAAGACCAATATAGTGGAAAAATAAATCCATGTAAAATTTGATTAAACTAATCCACATGAGCCAATGAACTCCTAGAAAACCTTATAGATGATTTATCTTATCCAAATTTAAATTATATACCATTAGACACTATTGTAAAATAAGCAGGAAAATCATTCAGTTCAAAAGAACTTCCAAATCATCCAGATCCTGATCCTGAAAATAAAAAAGTGACAATTCTTTCATTCTCTAGAGCTGTTAGAACCATTAAATACCATCATTTATATGCTTTTCGTAGGTGATCTAAATATAATAATGCAAACTAGATCTTTTTTTAGAAATCAGGTGGAACACAAGGCTTTCTTTTCTTAGCTTAATCCTAAGAACTTCAATGACACTATTAATGATGAATTCTAGTTAATATCCTTGAAAGAAGAATTGAATCATTTTGAAAGCAAATATGTGTGGAATCTTGAAGATATTCCCAAGGAAACCTTGACTATTGATACTAAATGGGTGTTTAAGAATAAATTTAATGAGTTAGGAACTATAGCAAGAAGTAAGGCTAGACTTTTTTCTGAAAATTATAGATACAAAGAAGGAATTGACTCTAAGGAATACTCTTCATCTATGGCCATTCATGAATCCATAAGAATCTTACTCACTTATTCAGAACTCATATATTTTAATATTTATAAAATGTATTCCAAGATTTCATTCTTAAAAGGTTTTATAATTGAGGATTTTTTTGTTGAACAACCCCCAGGTTATCAAAATTCTCATTTTCTAAATTTGGTTTCTAAAATAACAAATGATTTATATGGTTGAAAACAAACGCATAAAGATTGGAATGAAAATCCCAAAAATATTCTGTTTTCGAAAGATTTTTCAAATGGAATAGATGATCTTATTCTTTTTATAAAGATAATTTAAAAAGATTTATTAGTAGTACAAATACATTTTGATGATATTATTTTTGGATATTCAAAATATTATTTTTTTACTAGTTTTTTAAAAATGATTAAAAATGAGTTTGAAATGAGTTTAATGGGTGAACTAAAATTCTTTATTTGATTTTAGTTCTTTAGAAGAAATTATGGAATTATTTTAAATCCAAGTAATTATATTAAGGATCTTCTAAAACATTTTAACTTGGATAGCACTAAAAGTAGGGATACTCGTATGAGTACCACCTATAAATTGGATCTTAATGAATCTTGAAAACAAATTGATCAAACCATTTATAGAGGTATGATTGGTATTATTCTCTAATTGATGACTCGATGACCAGATATTATGTTTACTATGTGTATGGGTTCTTGTTTACCTGAAAATCCAAAAGAGTCACACCTAGTTACTGGGAAAATAATTCCTCAATTATACTACCAATTTAAGATTATTTTATATGAGAGGACACACATTTTATTTAGCAAGTTATTTTGATACTCATTTTGGTGGATTCAAGTTAGATATAAAATGAATGTCTGGAACGTGTCACTTGTTAATAAAATATATAGTGTCATAGTGTAGTAAAAGAAAAAAATTATGTCACATTGTCTACTACTGATGCTAAGTAAATAGATGCAGGGAATTATAGTGCACAAATTTTTTAGATGAAACACACTCTACAAGAATATGGTTATCAATTCATATATTTCCCTATAAACTATGACAATACAGGTGAAATAAAGGTTTCTAGGAATCATTTTTGTCATCCAAGGGAAACTTATATTGATATAAGACATCACTTTTGGAGAGAACATTTTCAAAAAGGAGTTATCACACTTGAATTTATTAACACAGAACATAAGTTAGCTGATATATTTATTAACCCATTGAATTCTTATAGAATAAATTATATCAAACATGAGTTCGGAATGATAAATTTTGGTTATGTTTATTTTTTGGTGACATACCATTTTCATTTTCATGCTATTGGATCATATAGTTGTTGGATTGTCATGTTGTTTGATTATCATGTCATTGTCTTTTCATGCCACTGGCAATCATTTTTTTTTAATTTCATACCATTACTTTTATGCCTTTTCAAAATTTTCAATATTTCTCAATATTTTAAATCTCTAGTATATTTCCCAATTTATGTTATTACATGTAACATTATTCTTTTTTTTTACAAAATTTAAATTTAAATTTTGATTTTCAATTATTACATTGATTTTAGAACACCTAACATCACAAATGATATCAAAATGGCATAATGTCTATTTCCAAAATACCTTGAGCCTTAGGTGATACACTTGCATAATTATCTCTTATCCTAGTGAAACACTTTTCCTCCAATTTGTCAATCCTTATCTTACCCTCAACCGAGCATTCTGAACAAATCTAAATGAAAAAATGAAGTGTTCTTTTTTAGATTTCACCTTCTAAGTATAGATCATCACAGAAGTAGCATAAAAATAGAGAATACACGTTCCAGTTTCACCAGTTTACCCTAAACATTCCAATAATATTTTTGTATCAGAAAAGGAAGCTGAATCAAAGAAAATATTGTCCTGTAAGTCTCTGGTACTCCAAGTGACTCAAAATTAGGGATGGTTAGTGTGGCTTTCATCAAAAAATGACCTTTCTACCTAAAGCTGGTCTATGAGTTTTATCACAATGTAGAGTTTGTGTCTGATCAAGAGGGTAATGATTTTGTTAGAATTCATGTGAAAGGATACGTATTTGGTATTTCATCAAGTAAATGGGATAAATTTTAAGGTGTACCTCATGATGGAATTTATAATGAATAGCATGGAATAATTCCAAAATTCAAGGACTTGTTTATTTATGAGGATTCTTTTTTCTATGCTTACTGAAGATAGAACAACAAAAATTCATATTACCTCAGAGTTGTATGGAGAATATAGGCTATAGTTCAAGTCTGTTCAATACAATATATGCCTAAGAAATGGGTAAATTCGAAACACTAATTTACTAAGATGTGTATCTTATATCTATTATGACACAATTTCACAAGATCAATCTATGCCAACATCTCATGGTATATATGAGTGAGATGACCAATCCATTATTAATATCTAATGATTTTATCTACCCAAATATGATCTCAACCATGTTGAAGGTCAAGGGCCTAGTAGTTTTGGGTGAAGATTCTAGTATAGACTATGGTGGTTTTTGTCTTACAAGTGTTACTAGTTCAAGAATGAAGATTATCTGGAACCCCAAGAACAAACAATTTGTAACTCCCCGACCCCAGTTACCCAGATTCGGTGCATTATTTTAATACATTTTCATGATCACAAAAGATCAAGTCTCGAAAGACCGATTAGTTTAGTAGCCTTGGAATCACTAGATAAATTCATAAAGGTTATATTACATCATTAAGTGAAAACTACAACAACATCTTGTCTCTACACTCATATCCCCTTATACTATCCCTGCAGGTCATTCATAAAATACTTCTTCACAACCTAAGAAAAATAAAACATAGAAAAGGGTGAGCTCAAATGACCAGTAAGGATAACAATACAGTGGAAACTTTCATAAATAGACATAAACATTTAAGGCAGCGTATAACTAAAATAATCCTATTAAACTAGAACTTCTGCATAATATGGAATAAATAAAATGAAATAATGTCATTTACTTATTCACATAGATATTCTACTAATCGAATAATCACATGCAATATCAATAACCATTTTCATAATGATGGAATGCATAATTCCAGACTATTATAACTACATAGTCAAGGCCTTGTGCCAAGACTACAAATAAGATTTTGTCAAGTCCTTGTGCCAAGACACTAGTTTCTCTCATGTGACCTACCGATGCATCAAGGAGCTATAGCGGGCACCACCTGTCACTTATTAAGTCAAATGCATTCCTCATATGAACAGGTTTAAACATAACATAAACATTCGTATTAAAACTAGCATATGGAATTTCAATAATTTTTCCATAAACCATGAATGGTATAAAAATAACACATCCCCCATCAAACATATCACAAAACCTTCAATACAATATGGAAGTTTTGTATCATTATAAATCAACATCAAATAAGCTTAAAATCCATCAAAGGATGTTGACATAGATGAAATCAAAAACTATTTGAGAAAAATATCTCTTTCTTTGAAGTAATTTAAAATTCACATAATTATAAAATAAAACATTTAATTTGAAAATATTCTTATAAGATTTTAAGGGAAGCTTCGACGATTTTATAACGGCAGAAAATAGCCGCACTCGCCGTATAAGTTAAAAAAGACATTCTTACCTTAATTCTTTTGAAAAGGTTAAAAAGGACCTAGTTTGGAAAACAAAAGAAAGATTCATTTATTTACTTCTTATAAAAAGTAAACAAGGGTATAAATTAATTTAACCCATAGTTTGTAAAATAGAAAGAATGATTTGAAATACATTTTTAAGAAACATAGATGTGGGTGATAAAGAGGTCACTGTAGATAATTACGTATAAACAACCTCAGATAATGAAGAGATTGTGAAATAAACCCTTAACTTGTACTTTTCCTTTGTTGATGGCAGGTTAAACTCATGTATAATGGTAAATTAATTGTTATTAAATTATACAAGAATCATATACGTTAATATTATATCATATATGAACTTTTAACATTGATTTGTTAATAATATCTTAGTATTATCATCGTTTCGGGTGTTAACAGATTCGTTTTACTTTATATTATTTTTTATGTCATCCATATGTGTTATTGATGGGATGTATATTATTTATATACAGAATGATATCATGTCTCTAAAAACTATTTTTAATCATCAAAAGAAATTTAGTCTTTAATGGATACGATGGGGAATGAATCTCATCGCGTTCGTGGAAACGGTAATCCGTACGTACGCACGAGCGACAATATCAATCTTTTGATATAAAAAAATATATAATTGGATGTTACATCATATATACATGAATCATTATCATGTTATATTTATTATTTAGATGAATTACACATCATTATTAAACCCATCTGAATAATAATGTATTGAATAACAATTACACCACGACGTGGAGACGGTAGGCCATACGTACACACGTATGGTGACATGTCATTCAAAGGATGGATTGAATAATGAATATGGTTATACCATTTTTATAATAACATCACAGTATATAAAAGATACTAGAGTTATTATTTTAGAATGTAATTAACAAAGAAAGAAGAAGTTGAAGAAGAATGGAACTTGAAAGAGGGTGGTAAAAACATTACCTCTTCTTCAGGTTCTTCCTTTTGATTCGATCAAAAGGGATCTTTAGGCTGGCTTTCTGATAAAAATAAGGCCTCTAGGTTAAAGTGAGATAACTTTAGATAATTTTTGTCCAGGTTTCGTTTGAGCTAAATTTCATTTAAGGTATGAATTAGAGAGAAGGGGGAGTGCCCTTTTAGAAGAGGGTTGAGGGGCACCTTTGAAAAAACAGAAGATATTATATTATAATAAATTAATATTCGGTTTATAATGACTCAAAATTGATTTATTAAGAGGATAAGGTGGGGGTGGATCTAAATCCACTCATCCAATAGGTTTTAGATAGGTTTGGGTCACTTTATTATCCTTCACTTTTAGTTTTAACTCTTAGTTAATTAGTTTAATATTTACAATGTCCTTTTGTATTTTTATATTATATGGTTACTAAACTTACTATAAACTTCAAATAGACACACAAGTGGTCCATTATTGATACAAATATCATTATATAAGTCTTTTGGTCAAACCATTGATTTTTAGGAATAGAGTATCAATTAATAATATTATATTTGTTTTAAAAACTCTTTTATGTCAATTTTGACACTATTGGGTATTTTGTTTTTGATAATTTTATAACTGCATTATTAATTCAAAAAAAATTTAAATAACTAATCCTAATATGTCATATTAACCTAGAAAATTATTTTAATACATAAAAAGTCTCAAATTACATTTATTCTGATATTTATAATATCAATTATTTTAATATTTCATTAAATAGGGAATTACTGCATCACTATTGTGTCATAAATAAATTATATTATTTAATGTCTAAATATTATAAATAAAATTCCATTATATAGGAAATCGTTTTAGATTTCTAATGAATATTTGTAATCAAATTTATCTTATGTATTACCCAATATTAAAAATGTTTTAGTTATTAAACTTTGATTTTATCTCGTTTAACTCTTCTTGAATTAAATAATAATAAATGTCCTAATCTAATTCAAGGGGACCTAAATGATAATATTTTATTCATAAGGTTTTTTTTGGTCGAGATAAACTTTCCCAATAGAATTAGGACATGTGTTAGGGTAATATTAATATCATTTTTACCCTAATTACCCTAATTTACTTTTAACCGTGGTAAATAAAAGTAAAAAGTTACTATTCAACAAAAATTATTTTTATCATATTGAACCACATTATACTGTTTGATATTAACCATGTCTCTCGGATTTTTTAAATTCCACTCATAGAAGCAGTAAAATTATGTTTATGTGAATTTCCAAATTCTCTTAGGAGGTGGGTAAAAGATGGTGAAAAGTTCAATAACATTTTTATATATCAAAAATTATTCTAAACTAACTCCAATGAATTACATTGAACATATATAGGTATTATGTATATATTTTAACCTTAATTAAATTTATATAAAATAAATAATTATTTAAATAAAAATTCGGTTTTAAACTATAACTTAGTGTTTTTTCACTATTCATAAAAAATTGAATGTTTTCAGAAAAATACCAAAAATTCACCCTAAGAAAATTCCGATATTCCGAATCAAAAAATGAAGTCAATTTTGAAGGATAAAATTTATAAAATTTCAAAATGTGGGTATTACTATTCATAACTTCTAGTGTGATTGGTTGTGGTGTGTGTTAGAACTCGAACTTGCGTACAACCCACACTACTGCATTATTCAAAGAGAAGCGTACCATGGAAGCTTGGGGTGTTACATTCTCTCCTCCTTCAATAAATTGCGTCCTCACAATTTGAAATTATTTTTCAAAAATAAAAGGTTGAAAATATAAAATACATTTGGGAAAACCCACATCGGAAATTGGGTTAATAAAATTTAGTCTTAGTAAGAGGAAAATGGAAATGAAAGGGTCCCCACCAAATTATGATCTCGATTATGAGAACATTGGTGGAAATTAGAGACATATAATTGGAGGAAAAACTGAAATATTTATAGGTAGTTATTGAGGTCATAAACCCCAAACAGGAGTAAAATTTAGGGCCATAAATTCATCAATCTATGATGATTTAAAATATCATCGGTTCAACAAAACAAATGGTATTAGGATAAAACATTTTTGGTTTTAATATCCCTTCACTAAAGTATATGAATTAATTTTTTCATAGAATTAGAGAAAAAGAAAAATATATACTTGAAAAGTAGAGTTTAATCCTTCAACTAATTTCTACCACAAACTCATCCTTCACTCTAAAAGATAAAAGACCTTAAAAAATATATTCTATTTAGCCTACTCATTTAGGGTTAAAAAATGAATTTACATTTCATCTACCAGACCCTTTAAAAACCTACATTATTCAATCCCGGACATCACATGGTTAAGTGATAGGTGATACACCTTTGTCTCCCTTCTGTTGCGGGTTCAAGTCTTACAACCTTGCCAGACGCGACGGGTTGCCGCTCAACTTCTGGGTTGTCCCTTTTATGGAAATCCAAAAATAATCTTAACAATATTATCCAATTTCAAACATAATACATTCCATCCTTTATAATTATCCAAAATACTTATATCCAAACTCTCGGTCCAAACTATATAAAGAAGTTAAACATAATTAAGATCCTTTTTGCAAGGTAATAACATGTGAACTCCTTCATTAAGTATTCTTTTACCACACCGCAACATCCTAAATTACCAAAATAAACCATCTCTTATTCCAAAATCACTACCTCGTTATCAGGACCATACTAAGGATTACCTTTCCTTCAACCATGTGTTTTCCAAAAAGTGTAGCTTACTATTAAGTCACTTTTTATAGAACCATATAATCTCAAATACTCAATAAAATAGTACTGAAATACAATCCTTATTTATCTCCATAATTCATGTAACTAGTATACTGTTGATATAACACTCAAATGAAATAATTCTATAATAACAACATAAGAACAATATTCATTCATCTTCATCTGAGGTAGTATCCTAACTTGATTATTATCCAATAACATCATTTTCTGTATACTCTTATGAATGGGACATTGATTCGCATAGTGTCTCAATGCCTTTCAGATGAAGAATTTTACATTTGAAAACATTTTCATACACTTGAAATCACATAATTGGTGTCCTTTTTCTCCACACTTATAAAAAACTCCCATTCCCTTCAAGAATTTACCAAGGTGATTCATTCCACATTTATCACTTATTGGAAAATCATTCTTTCCCTTATTCCCTTTATCCATGTTTCCTTATACCATCCATTTATTCTCATGATTCCCTTCAATGCCATAGGATTTAGAGAATTATTTTCTGATCTTATGATACTATTTATTCATATGATGATAATATGTGGGATACTATTTCCTTTCTAAATGTGGGCTTAATACTAAGAATGATATGACCCTTCTTACTCTTTGGATCATACGTTTTTCAAGTGTTCTCATTCCTTCTACATGGCACCATTTCTAAACAATGGCATACACTAGGTCAGTTAATGAATCATAATTCATAATTCCAAACATGTAAAATGCCTAACGTAAATTGAATAGTTTATGGATATAATCCATAATCACAAAAATGTTTTCTTTGAGAAGGTATATACTCATAAACCCTTAATAGTGGTTTTTAATTAAAATGATAATTATCCTAAGCATATCCCCCAGGAGTTTCGAAACCAAGAGTGCAGTAAGGCTCACTATCGTGCACCAGTTCCCGATTGAGTCTAGCACAAAGCAGTGTTTTTAGGATTAACCCATAGGTAAATCTGTTCCAGAGCCGCCTCTACCTGCTCATATCAAGATAGTGATGTATTTCTTAGAAAAGTCACAAAATCTCTACAATACGAAAATTCTAGGAAGTTCTTCTATACTAATCCTCATAATCCATCTGAGGTTTATGTGCTCTAATCAGTGTTTATCTAAATATAGCTCCCAGGATTTGTACTAAAATTCCTCTGATACCAACTGTAAAGCCCTGACCCCAGTTACCCATAGTTGGTATATTATTTTAATCCATTGGAATGATCACAAAATATCAAGTCTCAAAAGACCGATTAGTTTAGTAGCCTTGGAATCACTAGATACATTCATAAAGGTTACATTACATCATTAAGTGAAACATATAACAACATCTTGTCTCCACACTCATATCCTCTTATACTATCCCTGCAGGTCATTCATAAAATACCTCTTCATATCCTGGGAAAAATAAAACATAGAATGGGGTGAGCTTAGAATCCCAGTAAGGATAATAATATAGAAGAAACTTTCATAAATAAGCATAAAAATTTAAGGCAATGTATAAATAAAACAAAATCCTTTTAAACATGAACTTCAGAATAATATGGCAGAAATAAAATGAAATAATTCCATTTACTTATTCACATATATATTCCACTAATTGAATAATCACATGCAATATCAATACCCACCTTCATAACGATGGAATGAATAATGCCAAACTATCATAACCACATAGTCAAGGCCATGTGCCAAGATTAATAATATTATTTTGTCAAGGCCTTGTGCCAAGACACTAGATTGTCCCATGAGACCTACCGATGCATCGAGGAGCTATAGCGGGCTCCACCTGTTACTTATTAAGTCCAATGCATTCCTCATATAAACAGTTTTAATCATAACATAAACATTCGTATTAAAACTAGCATACGAAATGTCAATACTTTATCCATAAACCATGAATGGTATAAAAATAACACATACAAAGTCAAACATATCACAAAACCTTCAATACAATATGGATGTTTTGTATCATAATAAATAAACTTCAAATAAGCTTAAAATCCATCAAAGGATGTTGACATAGATGAAATCAAAACTATTTGAGAGAAATATCTCTTTTTTTTAAATCATTTAAAAGTCAGATAATTATAAAAGAAAACATTTAATTTGAAAATATTCTTATAATCTTGTAAGGGAAGCTTCGACGATTTTATAATGGTGGAAAATAGCTGCACCCACTGTATAAGTTAAAAAAGACATTCTTACCTTAATTCTGTTGAAAATGATAAAAAGGACCTTGTTTGGGTTAAATGACTTTAACCCATAGTCTGTAAAATAGTAAGAATTATATGAAATAAATTTTTAAGAAACATTGATATGGATGATAAGGAGGTCCTAGTAGATAATTACGTATAAAAAATCTCAGATAATGAAGAGATTGTGAAATAAACCCTTACCTTGTACTTTTCCCTGGTTGAGGGTAGTTTAACCTCATGTATAATGGTGAAATAATTTTTATTAAATTATAAAAAAATCATATACATTAATATGATATCATATATGGTCTTTTAATATTGATTTGTTAATAATATCATAGTATTATCATCGTTTCAGGTGTTAACGGATTCGTTTTCCTTTATATTATTTGTCATTTGAGACATATTTGTTATGGATGGGATGTATATTATTCATATCCATAATGATATCATGTCTCTAAAAATTATTTTTAATCATCAAATGAAATTTAGTCTTATATGGATACAATGGGGAATGAATCTCATCGCATACGTGGAGACGAAAATCTGTACGTACACACGAGTGACAATATCATTCTTTTGATATTAAAATAATATATAATTGGATGGTATATAATATATATATAATCATTACCATTTTATATTTATTATTTACATGAATTAGACATCATTATTATACTCATCCAAATAAAAATGTATTGAATAACAATTACACCACGACGTAGAGACGGTAGGCTGTACAAACGCACATATTGTGACATGTCATTCAAAGTATGGATAGAATAATGAATATGGTTGTACCATATTTATAATAACATCACAGTATAAAAAATATATTAGAGTTATTCTATTATAATTTAATTAACAAAGAAAGAATAAGTTTAAGAAAAAAAGGAACTTGAAAGAGGGTGGTGAAAACATTACATTTTCATGGGGTTCTTCCATTTGATTCGATCAAAAGGGATCCTAATGTTGGCATTTTTATCAAACTATGGCCTCTAGGTTGAATTGAGGGAAGTTGAGAGAATATTTGGGCAGGGTTTGGCTAATCCAAATGGCTTTGAAGGTACAAATTAGAGAGAAGGGGGAGTTCCCTTTTATAAGAGGGGTGAGGGGAACCTTTGGAAAAACATAAAATGTTATTTTATAATAAATATAAATTCGGTTTATAATGGATTCAAATTTATTTATTTCGAGGCTATGGTGGGGATGGGTCTAAATCCACTCAACTAATAGGTTTTAGACAGGTTTGGGTCACTTTATTTACCTTATCTTTTAGTTTTAACTCTTACTTAATTAGTTTAACATTTACCATGTCTCTTTGTATTTTTATATTATATGGTTACTAAACTTATTATAAAATTCCAATCAACCTCTAAGTGGCCCATCAATGATACACCTATAATTATATAAGTCCTTTGACCGAACCTCAGATCTTTAAGAAAAGAATATCAATTAATAATATAATATTTGTTTTAAAAACACTTTTATGTCAATTTTGACTCTAATGGGTATTTTTTGACCTTAATTAAATTTAAATAAAATATATAATTATTTAAATAAAAATTCGGTTTTAAACTATAACTCAGTGTTTTTTCACTATTCATCATAAATTGAATGTTTTCAGAAAAATAACAAAAATTCACCTTAAGATAATTTCAATATTCCAAATCCAAAAAAGAAGTCCATTTTGAAAGATAAAATTTATAAAATTTTAAAATGTGGGTATTAATATTCATAACGGCTAGTTTGATTGGTTGTGGTGTGTGTTAGAACTAGAAGTTGCGTACAACCCACACTAATGCATTATTCAAAGGGATGTGTACCGTGGAAGCTTGGGGTGTTACACAATGGGTTGGAGATTATAAAAAATTATATGTTGGGAATAATCTAGTTGATCACCCAATCGAAACAAAGGATGAAGTTGATTCAAGATTGGATCCTAATGAAGTATATAATTATTCTAATGAGGATAAAGAATAATCTCTTACTAAAGATGAATAAAAGGAACCATAAGTTGATGTAGGGAGTAATCCTGACTTGTCTCGAAAAGCATCACCCATTACTTTTGGATCACCTATTTCACTTAAGATATTTCCAAAAAAGGAAATGTTAGTTAAAAGTGATGAAGAAGAGACTCAGGTTTCTGGAGAGGAGGAGTATAAAATTTCTAAATCAACTGAAGATGATAAAGATGATAATGAGGATGGAAAAAATGTATAAGAAGAAGTTAATAATGAAAATGATAAAAATGTAAATGAAGATAAAAATTGTAGTGAAAGTGATGATAAGGATGACACTAACCATAGTGGTGCAGGTGGATGAATTAATAGAAAATATGTAGAGATGAATTTACTGCTTATGGAGAAGGGTTCATTTGTTTAGGGGGAGTAATCCCCATCTGTTGAAATATTTAATGAATCTCCAGTTGTTGATGAAGTCGAGGGAAGATATTTTTCCTGTAGTCAATAATTATTTCATTCTATTATGGATGAGAAAATAGGAGTTGAAGCTATTCTAGAACAATATTTATCTAAACAAGAGATTAAGAAGCTTATAGAAGAAGAATTTGGAAATGAGAAGTTAGTTGATTTAAATGTTCATAAGCATCATGTGGTTTATAATATAGAAGGTAATCAATTAATGTTGTTCAAAAAAAGTATGTTCATTAGGAAGATGCACCTATTATTGGTAGATAATTAGAAGCTGACTCCACTATTTCTATTTCATAGATCTCAGATTCCCAATAATTAAAATAAATACCTACAAACATTATACGGTTTTTTGTTAGACAGAGTCCAGATATTCTCAGAAATGTTGAGACAATGGTGGTTGTTTTTGTTTTTATAGTCTCTCATACCTTTAATCATGTAGTTTTTGGGGATTCTGGGATATGGTGTGATCCTATGTTTGAATAATGGAAAAGGAACTTCAGTACTGCAAGGAATCCACCAATTCATAGTATACATGAGGTTTGATTTGAAAGAGATCCTAAGGGATCCTTGATAGCTCAAGTTGTTTTTGATTGGATATTTGAAAAGTTTCATTCTATTAAAACTACTTCACTTAAAACTAATCCAACACCGTTTTCTATTCCTATTGATACAGTTAATAAAGGTGACTGGGATGCTTTTGGTAAAATGTTGATGTCTTATTTTTCTTTACAGTTAAATAATCGACTTCCTCAAGGAAATGTCATCAGTGAGAAAGAAGATATATACCTTTTTTGTTGGTTATTCGATATATCCAACCAAATATGACGCTTCACATTTATGAGAAAATGATTTAGAATAAGGGGCTAAGTGGCGACCTGGAATCACTCAAGTCTTTGATTGAATAAGTTAGATATGATTTTAAAACATACATAAATGGGATCCTTAAAAGTCTTGAGGATAAATATTCAGGTAATTTTGTTGTTGCTTCTCCTCATCCAGTATTTGATGTCAATAAGATCAAAAAAATTATCATAGATGAGTTGTGAAATTCTTCATACAGTGCTTCTAGAAGTTCCACTTATCATCCCCACGATACCTTAGGTTGAATTCAGTATTACATGGGTCATGTTCTCAAATTGGTTACTAGTTATTCCCATGACATGAATGTTGACCTGGAAACTATAACTATGTTCATAATGTTTTATCTATATTAGATTTATACCAAGCATGATACAGATTCTATTTTCAAATTATTCGATTAAAATTTGAGTATGGATCCTATGACATAGGATTTCAAAGACAAAGTATGAAAATTCAAGGAGATGAGTCCAGTGTTGAACCATTTTATGGAAGATAAGGCATATTTTTATTAGTGAAATGGAAAGAGTTTCTAAATAATAATGGATTTTATAAAACATATAAATTAGTTTCTTCAAGTTAATTCCCATGAAGTTCTTTCTTAGGATACTATTCTGATAACTCCTCATCTCTCTCTCAGGCCATGTGTTACTCAAGATCCTTTAGCTCCATTGCCTACCCAATTCTAGTATTTTCCTATGTATTGTACTCATGCTTGGAGACACCTATGATCAGTTTTTATTATGTAGGATCATACTTGGACTGTAGTTGGATGGACCTTTGGTGTTCCTTCTCTCCTACCTTGAGCTAATTATACTTTCCATGATAAGGAGAAAGAAAAAGATGCGGCTAATGGAAACAAACTAGTCTACCAATTTGTCAAATCATGAACCCTTTTTCATTTATTGACTAAAGTGGTTTTTATTTAATGTGACATGGCTTGTAATAATTTTTTGGTAAAATTTTTGATTGCCTTTGATATTTTTATATTGTTTTTATCCTTATTTTTTACTTCATTTTTCATAAATTTTTGATAATCCCAAAAGGGGAAGAATTATTAGATAATGTTTGAAAAAATTATGGAATTTAAGATTTATTTCAGTGGTGCTTCTATGTTATTGTTGACACTATATGTTTTTAATATTTCCATTTGTTATACTTAGCTCCGATACTTACTCTTGTTCTATATTCTTTTGATACCCTCTACACTAACTGAGAATTGTAAATTCAAATTTATACTACCTTGGATATCATGTTTAAAATTTTTACATTCTTTTGACTCCATAATTTTTAATCATCAAAAAGTAAGAGATTGTTAACCTCCTTATTTTAATGATAAAAAAATAATGATTCTGATGTTATTAATGTGTTACATGTTTCTATGTAGGTAATGTATATTTTGAGCCACGTGACGAAATTATCTAAGTACAGGACACCGTTGGGATCAGAACCGCCAACTTGAGACACTATTGTCCATGAATTGCTACCAGCATAAAAATAATGCTATGTATTAGATACCACAAGGTTATCATACTGCCATAATTTCATACCATTAATCTAAAAAAATGGAAAAGTCAGACACACCTTCAGTCGACACAGCGTCAGGATGTCATACCGCTAGAATTAATATTTTCCTAAGTATGAGACACCTCTATATAATGCACCATCAATGTCATGAAGCTATCACTGAATTTTGGCCATGTCTAAACCATTATCGGATCACACAACACTAGATGAGACACTTCTAGTTGAGACACTTCTAGTATCATTCCACCAAAACAACATACCGATAGAGGGAGACACTATCAAAACATGAGACTGCGCAAGTCTAAGACACCACCACTAATTTTCTTAACTTATCTTTTTGAATCACATTACTTTAATGACTATATTTAATGAAGTTAATGAAATTTATTATTTTAATGATTTTATCTTATATTCATGATAGAAAGCATTGAATAGGTTTTCTAAATGTGAAATTAGAGGAAGTAGCTGATCCATTTATTCTACTTTTCATTGCTAATAAAAGTGTATCACACTCCCTCATGTAATATAGACGAAAAAAGAAAGATATGAAATAGAGGATGAAGTGCACCGATAGCAAGCCGAGAGCTTGAACTTATGGAACACATATATACCTGAACATGTTGCAAACAAGAAAATATCACCTTTCACAAACACACAACTGGAAGGCCAAACTATAGATTCAAATTTATTATTTTTCTCTAGTCAAATAATAAGAGTTCGTAACACTCTATTTTCCAAAATATTACAAAATAATCCATTCTAGATAGAAATTTTATTTTGTACTAAATTAACCCACCTCTTGAGATACTCACTCCATATAACCGTTTCTTTTTATAATGAATTTCATTTTGTATATGATATTGAATTCATAACATTGATTACATATCAAGAGTGTGGTAAATTAATTAAACATATAAATGAATGTATCTTGAACATATTTTTTAAAAGTAAATAGTTCAATTTGGTGATGTTAATATAGTAAATGAATATATAGATGTATTACTTGATATATTGTCTAGTATTATTCATGATTAAGATATTGAATTTCCTATTTAATTAAGGCCCGATCCTAAGCCAATTTCAAAACCACCTAGTTGAATGGATAAAGTAGATATTTTTTGAATTGTAAAATATGTTATAAATTTCTACTGATGAATGTTTTTTTCGTCATAGAACATCATAATGGGGTGAGACTATTTTATTTTTAAAAAATAATTTTGGTTACATACGGATTTTCATTGATAATATATAATTGAATGTCATTATTGTAAAGATTAAATATTTATCCCTCATATTAAATTCTTGTTTGATTAGCTCCAGGGTGCACAATATTTTTCAAAAGGTTGATATTGGGTTTGGGTACCATTAGATGAATGCAAGAGATTATTAAATTCTATATATAGTATATCGTACTATGTAATGGAATTATGTGTTTGAGCTTACTTCCATTAGGTTGAAAAACTGTCAAGTTATATTTAAAGAACATATGAATAGATTTTTTCATGAGATTTTGGATAAATTTTTGGTTTTCTTCATTGTTGAAATTTTGGTATATTATAAAAATAATGTGGATCATGAAAAACACATAGG
Organism: Viscum album; assembly: GCA_963277665.1. NCBI lineage: Eukaryota > Viridiplantae > Streptophyta > Magnoliopsida > Santalales > Viscaceae > Viscum > Viscum album. Next base: position 1,504,189,529 of record OY728137.1, on the reverse strand, counting down.
GATTTTTCTAAAAATCATAAAAGAAAATATTTTTCATGTAAACATTATAAAATATGAATTTTTGTTGTAAAATATTTCCTTCCTTGGTTATTTTTTTAAAAAATATTTACCAGATGTTGATCTAGCTAAAACTAAAGTGGTCGATGAGTTTTCAATACCATCTAATGTAATAGAGATAGATAGTTTTCTTATATTAGTGGGTTAATACCAATGGATTGTTGAAAAGTTTACTTCAATATATATCCCAGTAATTTAAAACAAAAATATATAAATTCATCTAGAAGAAATATTGTGGTAATGGTTTCCCAAAACCGAAATAAAGATTACTGATTGTTCCCTTTTTTTACCTATCATATATAAATGTTTAGTTTTTACCGGTAGTGATACTTATTTGAACTTATATGGTTGTGTTTTGATACATAATTATTAGTTAATTTCTTATGCTTTTTGTCAACTCAAATCCAGTGATATAATTTATCCTACACATGATCGTGAACTAGATTTTGTCATTTTATTAAAAAAAATATTAAGACAAAATTTATATGGATTAATGTTTGAAATATATGTTGATCATAAAATAATTAAGTATATATTCACTTATAAATAGTCCATTATGGGGAATAAAATATTGTAGGCACTAATAAAAGATTATTATTGTATGATTTATGTCCATCCAAGTGAGGAAAACATGGAAGCCGATACTTGAGGTCAAAAAAATAAAACATCATTAACTATTCTATGTTTGGAACATGATCCTTTACTAAATTATTTGTCAAACACTATTCTAGAAATTTTTTATTGGAGATCTATTTTTTCGTATTTCAGTTCATTCTCCATTTTCATACAAAATTAAGAAAGTTCAAAAGGAAGATTATGTTTCACATGAAAAATGTTTTATATTTTCTGTAATGTTATGTTTTTTGGATTTAACATTGAAAAAGAATATGTTTTGAGGTTTAATAAAATATTATGTGTGAATTGTGATTCCAAGTTTGAGAAATAATTATTGAGAGAATCTAATAGTTCTCTATGTTTTATTCACCTATGTAGTACTAACATATATAGTGATCTTTGGGAACATTTCTTGTGGGAAGGAATGAAAAAATAAATTTTCAAAATTTTCCAGGAAATGTTTCAAATTTCAATAGGTTGAAGTAGAATTGAAAAAAAAGGGATGCTTAAATCTTTTTCAAATCTAAAATATAAATATTATAATTTATCCTTGATTTTTTTGGGGGATTACCAAATAATGCTCGAGGTAATGATGTAATTTGAATAATTTTTTTTCTATAGAATAAATCTAAACATTTTCATAATATTTGGGTGAATATGTATTTGGATAATATTTATAGACTTTATGTTAATGAGATCATATGATTTTATGGGGTCCCTATTTCTATTGTATTTGAATGTGATCCTCAGTTTACTTCTAATTTCTATAATGGAGTTCAAAAGTTTTTAGGTATTGAATTAAATTTCCTTACAACTTTTATTCCTCAATATGATGGATGGTCAAAGAGAATAATTCACACAATGGGATAAATACATTGATCTTATTATTTGTATTATCAGGTAAGTTTCTATCAGTATATGAAAATAATTTAATTTATTTACAATATCATTTTTCATTCTATTATAAAGATGGCACCATTTGAGGAATTATATTTAAAGAAGTACTGAAATATATATTGTTGGTATGAATCTTGGGAAATAAATATATTGTGAATTTAATTTTTAGAATAAATGGTTTATAAGGTGAATATGATTCAATAAAATTTGAGGATAGATCATATTAGGAAAAAGAGTTATATAGATAACTGTATAAAATATCATTCATTTGAGGATGGTGATTAGAGTTTTCTTAATGTATCTCCATATAAAAGTGTTATGATTTTTAGTAAAAATGGGAAATTGTTTTTTCATTGGAACATATGAAATCCATTGAATTTGGGATTAGTTTCCTATAATGTGGCCTTACCTATGATATTATCTATGAAACATGATTTTTTGTTCTTGTTTCATTTTTTAGAAAATGTAATAGATGGATCACTTGTTTTGATCCCAAAATTAGTAAATTTGAAAAATAATATTTTCATTTGAGGGATATTTGGTTTAGTTTATTATTTTGAGAGAGAAGGTGTTGTGGAATAATGTGATTCATAAGGTTAAGGGATGGTGAAAAAATCATATGACAAAATAAGTGACATAGAAATCATAAAATGGTATGAAGGAAAAATATACCCTCTTTATTATGTAATGAATAAAATTATGACGATGAAATTTATATAAGGGGATAAATTTTAAAACTATTTTAATGTTAATAATATATAAATTTTATTACTAATTACTATTCATCGGATAGATTTTATAGAGTTATATTCAATATAAGATTATTAATTAGTTTTTTCAATAAAAAACGCATAGATTTATTCATACTAAATTGATTTATATGTATTGAATGGTTTTATTTAAGATTATAATTTATAAATTCTAGAATTATAATTTGATAAAAATAAATTTTCATAATTATTAATATAAAAGTATCATAGTATAAATTTTTTATAATTTTCTAAAAATTTTGAATTTATGGTCAACAGTATAAAAAATCAATTTTTAAGATAACTAATTTTAATGTATTTACAAAGTAAAGTTCTATTTTTTCATTTTATTAAAAATCATTCAATTTCATTTTTCAAAAAATAATCCCATTATTATCATTGGAATCAAAAATACACTTTATTATTGTATAAAAACACTTCTGTACTTAAAAGGCATTTTTTTCTAGAAAACCATTTTTCATTGCATTATATGTTAAAATTTAGAAGTAATTTTTTCTGAATTTAGATATTTAATCTTAAAAATGGATAAAATAATATTAATAATAAGGTAAAAATAATTAAACAATTTTATCTCATTTTTTTCATTACGAATAGTAAATTTGGTAAAAAAATAAATTACCACAATAAGAGTTTAAACAAGTGGATATGGTTTAAACTAAATTGATAAAGATAAAAATAACATTAAAAATATTAAAAATACTATTTTGTTATCGTATATATAATATATATCTTATTCTCTTATAATATTATTCAATTTGGATCCATTTACCATGAGTAAGATGTTAGTATATTTTAATCATTTAAAAGATTCAAAGTGTGTCATCTCCATCAATTAAAAAAGAACACTTGTTTCCTCTCTTTCAAAATATTAATGAGCCTATTAAATCAGAAAATACCTTCAAAAATCACTTAGTAACATCCATAACCATGTCATATAGGTCCTATGATTATCTTAATACCATACTATAATGTCCTTAGGTATAAACCTATTTAGGTTGTCTGTAGAAGAGGTATAGTTATTAACGAAATTTTTTCATTTTATGTATTCATTAACTTCATTCAAACTATCCTAACCACTATAATATAATAGCCTCAGTATCTACTATGAATTGTAATATTACCATGATGTATCTTGAATCTATAAGTGTGACTTCTCCCACTCCTACAGTTTGATGACATTCATTTTGGCATTGATCCCCTTGGTTGCATCGAGGTCTTCCTGGTGGTAGATTTGATTTAAATCACTTTATCATCAGATCGGGATGATTTTATTTGAATCATGATTCATAGTTATCTTTATAACCAGAAATCTATTCAATGAATCAGTATCTGATCTTGTTGGTTCATGTTTTTTTCTAATATCCCGCTCAGCTACCCTACTTTTGAATTTGGCTCGGATCTAGGTTCCCCCAGTGTTGATCAATGATCATGAAAATGTAAACAGATCTTTCAAGTGGTGGGTTTTTCATTTGGGTGGTTTCAACCCATTAGATTATAATGAATTCAAGGGTTGTGAGGTTTGGTGTCTTGGTGGTGCCTTGACTCCCATCTTGTAGTCACTTCTAGTAGTCAAGATGTGATTCTCTACTTTGGATCCTTAACTGGTGCTCATGAGAGGCATGAATTAGAGTACTCGGTTATTCCAGTAGTGGTTCAAATGGATTGTTTTTTTAGGTTTTCTTATAGTGTTCCTATGAGCCTCATTGGAAAGTGGATAATATTCTATTTTGTTGGTATTTAGTCGATTCTTTCATATTTGTATTGACCTAGTTTAGTTTGGATTCCATCTATTTTTGGGAGTGTATGATTAAATGTATTTTAGATTTCTACTTGAGAATGGTATTGTTTTCATGTTTCATTTGGATGGTGGTGCATCTTCAAGAAGGTACTGCTGGGTGGGTAACCTTGATAGAGGGATGGGTATGTTGGTACACATCATTCAACAATCTTTACTCTTTGATGGAGAGATGGGTACCAAAACATTTAATTTTCATTCAATTTCTATATGATATTTTATGGAATCAGGTTGATAGTGCAGTGAATTTCTTACAAGTATTGTCAGGTGAGCATCCCAAAAGAGAGACAGGTGTGATGGAACCTAACAGTTGGTCCTCCTTCCATTTGTCTGTGTGGATGGGGGAAATTCTCTACCACATTGTGTTACCAACACGATGAAACTTCTTCACAGGGGTAAAACAACATCCTCGATGTATTTCTCTTTTTCACTGTTTTTTAAGGGGAAATGATATTTTTTTATTATTATATTTTTCCCTTCTAATATTCAGGGCCATTTTTCCTTCGGGTAATGTTTTCTTAATTCATTTTCCCTAAATCTTCATGGGTTTCCCTCATTATCTAGTTTTCAAAATTGGACTTGTTTTTTATGTTCAATAAAGGGGTCATGACCATAATTCTTTAAAAAAATTAAATATTATTTTTTTTATGATATAAACCATTTTCAATTACTTTTACATCTAATGGAAAATAAAGACAACACTCAAGCGTAACTGGGGACTACTGATTCACAAGATGATACATTTAATTTTTCATCATCAATTACTGTGGCTAGTCAAAATAATGTATTAAAATTAAAAAATACGACATATATGATGTAGATTTAATTATTTATTCTTAAATAAATATTAAACTTCTTTATTTTCCATCACATTAAAAATAAATACATTTCTCGTGTGTGTGTGTGTGGATTACCGCCTCACGAACCGATGTATTTTATTTTTAATTAGCACCTCAAATTGATCTAATGTAGCTATATTTAAGGAATTAATATTATATATATGAGGTAATTATAATATTTAATTTTTAAAATATTATTTTATTTTTTTCCTGTAGGTTCTTTGAAAAATGGACACATTACTCAAGCGTTCGTACGAACTACCATCTCCATTATTGTAACGTAATTCATTTTTCATAAACACCTTACATGTTTGGTTCATAAAGTAAAAAACATATAAATATAAAATTATTATGATTTTATAAATGATATATTCATGATCCATTTGACCATAGGTATCCGACCAAATACATTTCATATTTATAAACAAAATTTCATCAAAATGTTCAACAAGAACATAATCAATTATGTAATTATGTAAAACATGGATTTAATTGAAAATAAGGAATTATAAACCTAAAAAGGCTATTAGTAAAGTAAATATTTCAAATAAGATTATTATTTCAGAATAAAAATAATATATGTGAAAATTATTACATGAGGTAAGATATTTATAGTCTCAATTCAATTTCATTGGGATATAAGATATTTTAACCACGTGATTTATTTTGTGTTGATTATAAATTTCCTTATGGATGTATTTTATTATTTTTACCTATAAACTATTGTTTTACTAATTCATTAAATCCTCCCTATTTTAATGATTCATTGCTCTTAAATATATCATGTCATAATGGATATTTCTTTAAAACATTATTTTCAATGTTTAATATTTTTTTCTCCTATTTTTCCACTATATAAATGTTCCATAAAATGATTCATATATTTTTATAATATTATAATATTTATGTTTAAAATAATTTTAAACCATTTTTTCATTAATTATAAAGGTTTCTAAATAAAAATTAATCATTTTTCAAATGGGGTATTTTTGAAATTCTTTAAAAAGTGTGAAAGGTGTCATTTTTAATGTATACGAAATAAAATTAATTTTCAAAAATCACGATATTTATATTTTAAGAAGCTTCATCTAAATGTTATAATTTATTTAGAATAACATATCATTTTCATTAATTTACGGGTTCTTATATAAATAGTTTTCAATAAAAATTAATTTTTATCCTCATTTATTTACAATTCCCGAAATCTCTTTTGAAAATGTTTTAAATATAATATTTTATTATATTTTATGATGGAATGAAAGATTATATGTGTTTTATGTATGTTATAGTCCTTGTTAAGTGTTTTTTTTGATGGGTAATACCAATATAGCTCTCCAATACATTGGGTAATTATTATGTTCTCTAGATATTTATTTGGGAATTAATAGAGTTGGTTATTCCATTTGTAAGGGTTCTTATAGGTCTCTAAGTAATTTCATGTAACAAGGAACCAACATGACTTTTTATGCTTCAAAATGAAATTTCATGGTAGTATGTGGAATTCATTTGGTATTTTAATGATATTTTTTTAATGTAATGATTATTAATTTTAAGTGTGAAAGGTATGTTTTAAAAAAAACATTTCATTGATTCTCATGTTTTCAAAAAAACCCTCATGATTATGATTTTGAATTTATATTTTCTTATAAATTTTTTCTTAAAAAAATCAGAGTAAATATAATTTGAAGTGAAGTAAATGAATACTTGAGCTCAATGTAATTTCTATTAATGTAAAATTATCTTATATGATCTCAATGTATTGAAATGTATGAAAGAGTTTCTTTCTACCATGAAATATTTCCCTTAATAAGATATTTCTGCTCATCCAACATTTTAAAATATTTTTTATGATGTTTTACGAAATAGTTTGAAACATTATGAAATTATTTTGAAAATTTTAAAAAGTTGTCATGAATATAAAAACTGATTCATTTTAAAAATATTATATTATGGAAAAAATGGACACTGAGTGGATGTGTCTATTTTGTAATATATTGGTTTATAATGTATGATTTAAGGCCTGATTATCTAAAGATATAAGACTAATGAGGTTTTATTGAATGTAATAAAATGAATTTTGATTTAAAACACAATACTCTGTAATTTTTACAACAAGATCTATTTATGAACACACTGTCAATCCCAACCTATAATGGTTATACACACCTATAGAGCTCAAAAAATCAACATCCTATTGGTGATCTATTCGATCACCTATCCTACCCAAACCACCCAAAAAATAAAATTATTACAATTAAGATTTCATATATACTTTTTTATGAGTACCACTTGAGTTACAACCCACCTAGTCTCCTTGAGAACTAGAATATCAAGATTCAACCTTTAAAACCGTACCCTAATACCATTACCATTGTCCATAACCTAGGAGATCATTTCCTGAGGTTGGTATGGGACCAGTATAATTCCTCAAAAAAACTCCCTAATCACCAAAGTATTATATCTAGTCCGGAGGGGTAAATATAATCATTGGGGAATATTTTCACTCAGATAAACATCCAAATACTATAGATAAATTTTTTTTGAGAACTGAAAAACATATTTAAAACACCATTTAATGTAAAACATCAAAACATGGTGTATAGAAATATAAAATAAACAGAAGTCTCTAATAAAAACATGATATACTAATAGATGAAAACTTTTCAATTTAAATTTTCTGAATTATCCTGAAACACATTTTTGATCAATTCCACATCCACCATGAACTGTAATCAAAATATCCATCACCCAAGTATATCAATTTCTTTCCCAAACCTATATCATTACATAATACATTGATATACTTTGAGATGTTTTTATAGGGGTGACTAATAATACCTTATAAGATTTCAGAAAATCACACTCATTTAATCTCTTATAGACTAATATTTAACCATTTAGTGAATTATGTTAACCAATTTAGCACATATAAAAAAAAATTTATAATAAATGTAGATAAAACATAATAAGTGAAATAATATAATCTATAATTTCACTGATAATGTAACCCTACCTGATTCCACCCCATAATAAAGTTGATAGATAAAAATATATCTAAAGGATGAATGAAAAAATAAACAAGAATAAAACAATTCCTATGAATATATTATACAAATATTTTGGATCTTCACCCACCTAAGTGACTATGAATTTCAAGAAACGACCCATACATATAACAAAAATACATAGAAATTCTCATCCATCTGGAAATCCTGGCCTTTTCGTCCGTACCCAACACTTCTTGGTAGTTTCTCATAACCAATATGTTGAATTCCTAAGATATTTTATCCTTTTAAAAAATTTAGCCAAAAGAAAACCATTAAACCCAAATCATTAATCTAACCAATTTATGATACACATTCAACCTAAAAACACATAAATCACAGAAAAATGAATCATATTCTCATAAAGAGATAATAATACACATGTACCCAATATTATTATTATATAGTGATTCTAAAACTATAGATAAATATATAATAATTGGGATACAGTCCCTTAAACCCTTGATACATGAACATGGCATCATAATTCTTCCATTCATGATTTAAATCCATAATATAAAACCATAGATCTAATCTAAAGAGGATATATCTACCCAAAGAAGAAGAATTAGAAAAAAAATAGAAAGAGTTGGATTGAACTACACACAATATCTCCATCAATATGGTGTTGATAAAATTAATCTTTGAGAGAATCATATTGTATGATGTTGAGGAATCCCTAATTTTTCACACAACGAATCATAGGGTCATCCAAATTCAAGTTATGGGATTTAATGGCCACCTAGAACTATGAAACCTCCACTTCCTCCCTAGGTGACCTATACAGTCCATCTACATGGTCCTTAAGACCATTCACCTTAGTTGTTCAATACTAATTTAACCATTAATATTAATAAAAGAATATATAAACCACCAAAACCGAAGAAGGGATTACATATCAAACACAAGACATCACAATGAAAGAGTTTTTAGGAATTACCAAAAACGATATTTCCTATAAGACATAAGGAGACTCTAGCGTGACCCATGCTCATGGACATAAGTATAATGAGTCATCTCATTCAATAAAAAAACAAGATATCAGAATTATATTAATTTATTCACGATGGAGTACAGCGGCTAAATCCTTAGAAAGTATCATGTGTTGAGATAAAATTGTATATAATTTTAGGTATTTAATATGATCTAAGATGTAAATGTATGGTGTGATACTATTATTCTTCTCGTATTGAAAAATGTGAAGTATTCATGGAAATATAATGGGTATGAGGTAGTTATGAGTTGGACTTTGACATATTGATGATTTACAATTTTGTTACGTTGTGGTTGACAAAGACTCTAGATTAGGTTGTTATGTTATATTGAAACAACATAATGTTTAATATTACTAATTATCTCTTGTACGATATTACATAAGGGTAGTGTACTAGAAGTTGGGTTCTATGATAGGTGAACATTATGCTACATTTTTTTGTAACTATGATGAAGTGATAAATAGTGAATTGTGTTAGTTTGATGCTTAATTGAATATTTTGTCTGATTATAGATGGTTCTACCCAGATGTTTCTACCTAGATGAGATGTTCCAAAATTCATATTTCCAAGATGTCGTGTGTGATTTTACCATGAAACCTAGTAGCTTGAGTGTCTAAACATAGTAGTAGATGTGACTCAACTAATATTAATGAAATAGATGGTATGATGACATTGATTGTGAGAATACACTATGAAAATAATTACATTCAATTGTGGTTTATTAAATATTGTTTTAAAAACCACAATTAAACATTAAAAAGTGGTATTTAGCTACTTTTTTAATTAGTTGAAAATTTTCTATTTAGATATAGTTTTTTAGCAATAATTTCGTTTGTGATAGTTTTAAACATTTCTTGGTGTTTTTTTACTTTCAAAAAGTAATTTTATTTTTTAGTAATATTTTTAGAAAATAAAAATTTATATATATATACATATATTCCAAAAATAACATATTTTTGTGTGTATTAATAATTATTTTTATATTGATAATTATATTTATATTCATGGTAAATTATAAATTAGTATATTCATACTACCTGAGAACTTAGTGTGTCCCTATTCACATAATCCGAACACATAATATATATATATATATCCCTAGGCCTTCAGGACATATGTACCATCATTTATTAAAAAGTTCATTATGCATAGGGGCTTTGGGTCATCTTTGATTAGGCGTATGAGTTACGTAATTGGTTCCCTCTTAAACCACTTAAAAAGTGGGTCCTTTTCTTTAATAAAAGGTTGTGATCGCAGATTATTTCACATATATAAATTTTTTTATAAATAAATTATTTATATACTTATATTTATATTTATATTTACATATGTATATATATTTATACAAACACACACACACACACATATTTCCATATATATATATATAAATGAGAAATAATGAACGGTAAATAAATTATTTATGTTTATATATTCACAACATTAAATAAACAAAAAAATTATTTTTAATAAATATATTTAAAAATTAATAATTAATAATTGAGATATTTAAACTTATAAAATGTTATATTATTATTAATCATTATTCTATATTTGTTTATATATATATAGCTATATATAAATATATAAATAATAATAAATAAGTCATTAATATCTTATAGTTAATAATATATTTATATTAATATATTTAGATATATATATATATATATATAAAATTTCAATATTTTATATATATTTATACATATTAATTCTGTATATATACATACATAATTATATATATTTATAAATATTAATGTATAATTATATGTATTTATCAATATTTGTGTGTGTGTGTTTTTATATGCATTATTATTTATATATAATTATACATAATTATATACATTATATGCATGTATGTTTTTTGTGTATTTATTTATTTATAAGTTTTTATATTAATATATATATATAGTGAGTGTGCATTTATATATATTTAGTTGGGTGGGTGTGTGTCTATATTTGATTATTTATATATGTATATATATATATATGTATTTATGTATGTATTTATACAGAATTTTTTGTCTATGTGTTTATATATATTTATATATATTTATTTATATATGTACCTATATAAATTAATATATATTGTATGTGTGTTTGTGTGTGTCTATATGTATGTGTGGATGGATGGATGCATGCATGCATGCATGCAAGCATGGATGTATGTATGTATGTATGTATGTATGTATGTATATATGTATGTATGTATGTATGTATGTATGTATGTATGTATGTATGTACGTACGTACATATTTATGTATGTATATATGTATGTATGTATGTATGTATGTATGTATGTATGTATGTATGTATGTATGTATGTATGTATGTATGTATGTATGTATGTATGTATGTATGTATGTATGTATGTATGTATGTATGTATGTATGTATGTATGTATTTATGTATGTATGTATGTATGTATGTATGTATGTATGTATGTATTTATGTATGTATGTATGTATGTATGTATGTATGTATGTATGTATGTATGTATGTATGTATGTATGTATGTATGTATGTATGTATGTATGTATGTAGGTATGTATGTATGTAGGTATGTATGTATGTATGTATGTATGTATGTATGTATGTATGTATGTATGTACGTATGTATGTATGTATGTATGTATGTATGTATGTATGTATGTATGTATGTATGTATGTATGTACATATGTATGTGTGTATAATTATATGTTTTAATTTATATTTTTTGGGATGTTTGTATCTATATTTAATTAAATTTATATGTATTTATATTTACATATATTTGTAGATATATATAGATATTTATAACTGTGTGTGTCTATTTATATATAATTAGGTGTATTTGTGTATATTTAGTTATATGTATATATTTATATTTATATTTAAATTTATATATATATATATGTGTTTATATATGTGTTTCTATATATGTATATTTAGTTATATTTAGATATATATTTTTATTTATAAATATATGTATTTATGTATGTTAATGTAAATTTATTTATATTTAAATATTTTTTAAAATATTTTTTAATTTATGTGTGTGTTTATTTTATATATATATATATATATATTTGTGTGTGTTTGTGAGTGTATATTTTTATTTACATGAATTTACATGTATCTAGGTATGTATATTAACTACCCTATCAATATAATTAATAGATAATGAGTTTAGTACAACGATAAAGGTGTTGAAATATAATGAACAGGTTATCGATTCAAATATAAGGAACCTTGAATATATTATAAAATATTTATGGACTATGGGGATAATTACGCCATGGGATAGGGTGGGTTCATCTAAGCCACCAGGTCCATTGTTTCATTAGTTTTCGATGGAAATGATTTGTGCAACTGAAGGCATACAAAGACTTCTTTATTTGAGATCATTTAACTTTAACATTTTTTGCAGGCCTATGTTCCAAAAGACATTTTGTTATAAACGTTGGTTACTAAGATCCAACTTGAATATTACATTTTGATTAACATACCATGTGTAAAGTGAGGTATAAAGGATTTACACTTATCATTATTGTTTATATATTAAAACATCCATTATTTAAATGGTAATGTCCATAGATTGTTTTTCATATCAAAATGTTATAGTAGTTCTGAGACTATAATGATTACCTCAAGATACTATGACATTAATCGTTAAAAAATGTATTATTGTCTACATACATCATATTGACTGGACATAATTTATATCTGACTATTAGTTGATGGGGCTAATAATCGTTGAGATTTTTTCACATGAAGTTCAGACTTTCTAATCTCTTGTAGGTAAGATCAGGAGGACAGACCTGCCAACATGAACACCATATTTTTCATGTTTCATTTGGTTTTCCTATCTAAGTACATGTCTATTCATCTATTGAATTGACATCATCATCAAGGTGTTCTATTTGATCTCATACTTTGATGCCTGGAATCAATCATGACAATGAAGTCATAGTGTGGTAGCTTGTGTTGGGTGTGTCATTGGTGGTATGGAATTGTATGAATGATGAAGGTAGAATTGATCACTTCTATGTTGAGAAATTAGTATCTCAATCATAGTTTATTAGGATGATAGTACCTTTATAAATCCTTGGAAAAAGTTGTCGAAGGAAAGTTCATCTAGTTTGATGAATAAATAATAAATCAAAAAAGTATTATCACATAAGTGTGTGTCTATTTTTGTGAGATATGTAATGAAAAAAGAGATTATATTACATAGTACTAGTTTTTAAGATGGTTTTCATTGGTTTGACTATTCCTTATCTCTTTAGGAGAATCGATGGGTTTTTAGAATCCACACTTGGTCTGTGAATATTATTAACTTTTATTGAGATAACCTCCTAGAGGATCACACACAATAGCATATTAAAAAATCAGCCTTATTCTGATAAAAATATATATAGGACATGATGGGGAAACCGCAGGGTCTAAGAATTCTCCATGTAATTGATCGTCGACAAATAAATACTAATACTATTTATGTTATAATTAGTTTCTTAATAAATATATATCTATTCCTTATTTAGTATATGTTAAAAATATAGGGTCAGAGAACCCTATCTAGGTATTTTGAGAAATACACTATATAATTTGGACAGGAACTACATTTATGGGATTTTTCTTTCTAACAAATGAGAGATTCTCTCTCATATTTGATTCTTGAGTGATATATTCTGTCCTTGAGAAACCAATCCATGAATTCCTTAGATAAGAAAAATGACTGGGATCAAGATGATCATCACAATGCCAAAGGATTCATTGAAGCTCCTTGCTTGCGCCAGGAATTTGAAGAATGATAATCTCCTCAATTATTGAAGCGTGTGTGGCTGATCTAATGGGTTCATCTTGAGATCCTTTGAGAAATGGTCATCGGTGACCATATGAAATTTTGTACACAAAATTTTAGAATAATGTATTTTTTGGGGTATGTTTTTATTATTAAATTCATGTGATATCCTCAGACCACTTCTGGGGATCGGATCACAAGAGACGACCATTTTCTTCCTTATAACAATGAATAATTTTACATCCCCATCCCATTGTCTTCTTCCATACACCTCAGTATCAAGAATATGTATCCTTGGGATCTCATGAATTTCATTCTAATAAAATATTATTTTGTATTAAATTAATTAGAGGTATTTAATTTGATCATAATTGAATAGACCATGCAACGATTCAATTTTGGGTAGCCATATTATGACCATCTAATTTTTTTAATATTAATCATAAATGAAATAGTTTTAGGTATTATAAATATGAAGAAAATATATGATTATATTTGTAAACATTTACCTTTTTTGTGTTTTGGTGGTGATTCAGGTGAAATTGTTTTGGGTATTTTGTTTTTTCAGCTGTTGGCATTATTCTTTCACTCTATTATGGAAACGAATAATGAAAAAATTCAATGTTTTCTATATAATGTAGAACTAGATCCTAATTTTTTTTATTGAAGAAATTAAATGACTTTACTTTTAATAAAATAATAAAAATGGGTATAATATTTTCAAGAGGCAAAAAAAACTTCAAAAAGCGGACAGTAATCTAGTCTCCACCACGAATCTTAGAGAATACAAATAAATAAAAAAAGTGTCGGCTCTTTTGATCTGTACCTTTTTAATAATGCCACCTTCTACAAGGAATTATCGATTCCACCCTCTAATGTTCATTGTCATCTTCTATGCCACACCTCTCTATCCAGTTGAGTCACCTCGATCAGCCACCATGCCCCAACCAATCCACTGACACCATCTCACACAACCACCAACCTAATGTCTGCCACCTAATTCATTGGAAGCCCCGACCACCTCCCTTGGGAGACTCAATTAGTACTTTTTAAGGTTGCTTCCATGATGCATTACTTCCCCGGTCATATCTCATCCCCACTCCCCAATCTCCAAACTATATTGTTGGCCAACTCCTCATTGAGATCCACTGTCAAAACCAACTCCACCCATGGTCAAACCTTCATCTCTCATTCAAATAAAGTCATCCACCACATGGTCCATTGTTGGATTCCACCTCTATTCCAACTGAGCATGCAGATTTCCTCTGTCGCATTGCGCACCTCTAGTTAGAGCCCTCCAGTCATCGTCCTCCACATTTATACCTCCACTCCATGCCATGTGTGG
The DNA here is from genome assembly GCA_963277665.1 of Viscum album. Lineage (NCBI taxonomy): Eukaryota > Viridiplantae > Streptophyta > Magnoliopsida > Santalales > Viscaceae > Viscum > Viscum album. Next base: position 1,504,174,394 of record OY728137.1, on the reverse strand, counting down.
TCCCCTATGGTGAATCTAGTATATTCGTATATCTGAAACGAAACCCTAGTGTTCAATGGAGTACCCTAATCAGACCCCAACTGGGTGTTTCCCACATGATAAAATTCTGTATGGGCCTTAGTGGGTCGATCCAACCCAAAATGGGTCAGGATGGATCAAGCAGGCCCAGAACGAGTTGGGGTTGGTCTTCCTGGATCAATGAACTTCTGCATGGGATGTGCCCACCCTGAAAAGATATTGTGAGGGGATCATTTGACCTGAAATTTGTCTTTATGGGATTTCGAGGCTCGAGTAATTTTATTTTACATATAATAAAATTTGTTAATTTATTTTTTATTTATAAAAATTATAATTTTAATATTTCAAATAATTAATTTCATTTTTGGTATAAAATTAACTTACTAAATTAAAATACTTTATTCGAATTACATTTAAATTAATCTAGGTACTGGATAGAATTAAATTATTCGAATTTAAATAATTAATTTTATTTAATAATTCCCTTATATTTTAAATTAATTATAATTTAATTTTTACCATGTTATTACCTTTACCTGTTGATTTTTTTGAGAAGTAACAAACATTACATGTCTAGTTTATTTTACTTTATTATTTATCACATGTGTGTGATGTTATTAATAAGTATTTAATTCTTATTGACAATATGAACATCAGTTTTTTTAATATATACAAGGGAATGCGCCTTAATCATTTTAAATATGTATATTGAGATTCTAAGACCCCTCACCTAAAAGTAAGTATTGATTTAGTTTTACACATGTATATTGTGATTATTGTCATATAAGATTAATGTAAGGTTGGGGTGTGTTGGGATTAAACCTAAAATAGTATTCTACGTAGCTTGGTTAACAAGAAACAAATCCCCCATAATTAGAGGGATACTATTTATGGTCAATTAATGGGACTACTCTTTAAAGCTTAACGACGTGCGGTAATGATGTATTTTATGTGGCTTAGAGTCATATCTCTAGGACTATAAGGTGATTAAGGTGATACATATCATTTATTGTAATAGATTGATCAACTAAACCTATAATATTTTTTGAGTCATGCTCGGTGTGAGAATCAATATATAGTGTATTAGATGTACTTCCATTGAGAGCATAGTTGGTGAATGAGTAAGGCTTATTCATTATGATACCCTTTTAGTTTAACCGATATATTGGTAACTAGAGAAAGAAGAAATGGATAGATCATGTACCAAATAAGAGGTCCATGTAAGATGACTATACTAAAAAAGCACAATAAAAAGAGGCTGAGTGGGGTATACTTATGATATTCCCATTGGGGTTCATTACATTGGGTTAGAAAGATAATTTTTTTTTTACAAACCATATAGAGGATCTCAACTCAAGGTGCATAAAAAACAAACATGTGTATCTAAACTAAATGTAATTTTTCCTGGATTAGGCATTTATGATTACATGAGAGGAATATTTCAGGCTTACACTAAGTAGGAGGCCTATATATTGGAAAACCAATAGCTGTATCTCAGTTCAAGGAATTTTCAAATTCTAGAGAAGAATATTAACTCAAGTATATTGAAGAATCCAAGAGGTAAATATCTACTGTAGATATTCTTTGAATCAATGAGAAATATCTTGACTCAAGAAATTACATAATATGAAGTCTGTAGTCATAAGTACTACAACCCAACATTTATATGACCCAAACCAAAAAGATCGTGATGTAGCTCTTAGTTTTCTATTCACTGATCCCAACTGGGTCCATAGTGTGGTTCCCCTACTATATGAACTAAATAATATATCATGATTAGGGACTCAAAAAAGGTTTGTGTGGAAAGACCCCATCCCTAGAAACCCAAACCTGATACCTTAAATTATTACATTATCATAGATACAAGACTAGAATCTCAATGTATCAATCAGTATAGTAGTTTGGGAAGCCATATTACATTCATAAACATTACATTTCATTATAAAACATAAAATAAATTAAATAGAACAATTTTAAAACACCATCATTCTAATATATTAAACATGCATATCTGTCATAATATACATCTTGGAATCCTAGGAAAAATAAGACATTAAAAAGGGATGAGATCAGATTCTCCGTAATGGTAATAAATATTGTGGAAGATATCATAAACAAACATAAAAATTTATGGAAAGGTGATTAATTGAACACATTCAAATTAATCAATTACCCGAGCATAGTATGTTACTAATAAAAACTAATTGAATAATGCCAAATAAATAATAATATAACAATGAAACTTAACCATGGATATTATACTAGTTGAATAATTACATGGATTATCAATTACTAACAAAATAATGATGGAATACATAATTAGAAAAATCATAAACATACCATCAAGGCCTTTGGAAATAATTAGACATAAATGGGTAAAGTATCATCCAAAAATCAGTCTAGTTTGTCTCATGAGACATACTGATGCATCAAGGGTCTATAGAAGGCCCCAACCATCACATACTAAGTCCAATGCACTCCTCATATGTCAAAAATATATCTTTAAATCAATATTTCCCATACCAATTTTAAATATTTGAATCATAATCAAATATTAAATTACTTTAATAAAATCATCAAGAAATTATGGAGATAAATACACTTTTTCTTTGAAAAGAATAGTTATTTTGGGAAATACTTTATATTTGTCACAAAAATCAGATTGTAAACACTTATATGCCAAAACATTAAAGGGAAGGAAAATGAAATTTTTTGGGAATAAATTATTTTCAACTGAATTGAAAACATGTAAAGAGAGTATTTAAGAAACATCAAAAATAAAACTATTTTTCTGTGGTTCTAGATTTTTTAAAACGAAAAAAGAATAATTGTTTGTATATTACAAGATATGAAACAATATTGTTTTTTATAATAAAATGATTCATTTTATAAAAATATTAGTGTCCTAATATATACTATGGATTGCACTTGAAAATGGGTGAGAAATCATGATGTTTATATAAATCGGGCTTTCTTATCGAGTGGAATTAAGGATGCAACCTTATAAAACATGCATTTCATCAAAATAGAAAGATGAAATGATGTAGATACATGATTTTGCAAAATATGAACAGAATTTATAAGAATTAAATGAAAATAATGAAGAATTACACTGAGGTATAGAGAGAGAAAGAGTAACCCGAATGAAAAATGGTGGTTCGGGAAGAAACTCGTACCACTATGAGAACAATCAAACCGTAGGCCCCATAAAATTAATAATCATAATATGAAACATTTAATTCCAATGATATAAATATATTAATGATATAATATATCATAGGGAAGTATACATACACCACACACCAGTAATAGGGTGAAAACATAATATCCCACAGATATAAAAGGGAGATGGGAAAACCCTTACCATATGTCTGAAAGCATTCTGCACATATATTTTACATTCTAGATAATGAAATTAGATTCATTAATAATTTAATTCATAACATATTAAACAATTATTTTATTTATTATAATTTAATTTAGTTCATTTATAGAATTTTTTGGTGTTCTAAGATTCAACTTCATCGTTCAGGAGTGTTTACTTCCTTGGTTTTCATAATTGGTTTACTTGTATACTTGTATGGAAGTTCATGTAATATGGAAATATATATCAGAAATTTAAATTATATATTATTATTTAAATTAAATAATATTAAATGGTTATATAATTCATTTGGTTATTTTTTTTGATGATGAAACATTAGATAAAATATTAGTGATAACCATTTATATTATTTGGGGTATTTTGATCATCATTAACTAGTTTTGTTTTATTAAGTAATATTATGTATATATACCAATTATATAACATTCAATAATATTTAATTCATATATTATAATCCATTTTAAACATAATAATGGTTTTATGACCATCCGTGAAGGTATAATTGATAAATAAAAAAATGTCGTCCATGAAGGCGGTAAATCGCCACCTCACGGACGATGTTTTCATCTTTAAACTAAAATGAAGTAGAGAAGAAAATTGATGATGTATTTTACATTAAAATAATAAAATAAATTTATATATATGATACTTGAGTTATTATGAATGTTTGTACATAGAAGGTGTGGATGGAATATAAAAAAGAAAAGAAATTTAAATGAAATTGAAAGAAAATGAAAGAGGTATTTACCACTTCAATACTTGTCCTTGAGATCCTCCTTATGGAAATTGGTTTTGGTATTTTTATGAGAGAAAAAACTCCTGAATGTTGGGAATAGTATTGGTATTAGGATTTGGATGTGATTTTAAAATCTTCAAGGCTTAAAATCTGTGAGGAGATGGGGTGGTATCTATAGTGGAGGAGAGGGGTGTTTTTTTGAATATTTTATTCATTTGTTTATTATTTTGGATCAAGACATTGAATATTTTGTGAATTTTCAAAAAATAAATTAAAATAATGAATTTAGTTCTAGATTATGGTGATTATAATACAAAATACTTAAGGAATGATGTATTTGACTTATAATGTATTTATACCATACATTACCGTATTATAGTATACACCAAAAATCCATGTATCTTAGAAAAAACCCAAAACATTATCCTAAATTTTTTTAGCTATGTAGAGATTAAAAAATAACTTCATTTTACAAAAAAAAAATTTCTAAATATGATAAATTTAATTTTTAATTAATTTAATCATTTATTTAAAAAAGTTGTCATTGAATTTATAATTGATTTTATAACAAATTTTAAAATGAATTAATGTCTCATAAAATTATCTTATAATAATAAGAGAAAAAAATAATAATTTATGAGTCTATTTTATGAAAATATATTTTCTTTTTGATCATTATATTATTTATAAAATTTTAATTAAATATTTAGGACTTACAAAAATAAAAACACTTAATTTATCATTTTTAAGACATTTATTTACATATACCAATATATAAATTTATCATATTTTCATTAATAGGATACCCAAACGTTATTTATACTTTCATATTATAGATTATTTTTATAATATTTCTATTACTATTCCAAAATTCCACATTGTTATTCCAACTGTCACATGACTATTCATCAAAAAATGGAACTTATCAGAAAAATACACAAAATTTTACCAATGTAAATTTTGATATTAAACATCCAATAATAATGTTTATTTTTTAAAATATAATTTATAAAAGTGTCTAAATTTATATTTAAAACATGTTCTTATTTAAACGGTGATAAAAATGTGTTTTGAAATTTAAGGCCTTTTCATGTGTAATTTTTTTATTCTTTTCTTAAGCCTCTAAAAATGTTTTGGATTAATTTAAAAATATTTGATTGAGTATGTAATATATAAATTTCATAAATATATTTAAATTATAGTGATTAATTTAATTTATTAATATAATATGTCATTATGGGTATAAAAATAGTTTTTATAGAAATACATTCTTTATATACAATTGGTTTAATTTCTAATTAATTGGTAACCAATGAATTAGTTTTATAAACATGTGTAATTTATATTTTCATATTTTAATTAATATCATTAATTCATTCCATTGCAAATATATAATAGAAAAAATAATAGTAAAATAAAAATATTTAAATCATTTTTTATACATGTATGCAAAAAAGATGTTAAATTTAAAAAAATTCTTACTGAAAAATATTTGGGTGTTACATTCTACCATCCTTAAATAAAATGTGTCCTATAAAATTTAAATTGCTCTAAATAATCATTTCTATATAATTTAAACTTATTCAATGATAAACACACTTTAGATAACGGGTTTATGAAATATCCTCTTATTAAGAGAGAAAGCGAAAACCGATGGTCACTACAAAACTAGGATTTCAAGTAGGAAATCATTTGTTGAAAGTGATAAAATGGACATGTAAGAAAAATATAAATATATTTTTATAATGGAGAGTGATAGAGAACATAGTAATTATAAAGTTAACCATTAAAAACATAAATATTTTGATTGGTTAAAAAACCATTGATTTCTCAGAAAAAAAGTAAATAGTTAATGTTTTTGTTCCAAGATCATTTTCCTAGAGTTTGAATTATTTTATTTTTCAGATAAAATTAATTAATTAGCTTCCATGTCATGATCATAATATCATCATTTGGTTGTTCTTAAATATATTTCTAGTTTATCCATCACACCATAAAATCATGGTTAAAAATGAATTTTTTATGCCTGAAGCACTTTTATAAACCACAAGACCCACAATTAATTATTTAATGCATCAAATGTTTACTGAAACCAAGAGGGATATTAATTGTTATACAATATGAAACCTCATAATTTAATCTTAATCAATAATATACTTAACCTTGAAACTCATCCAAAATATTTATTTCTAATTTCAATGATCGTAGATTTAGAAGAAAGGTTAAATAATATCATATTTCCCCCAAAACAACAAAATGTGTCTCTTATTATAATATACCAAATATATGATTACCATGATAACCTTTATAAAAAATGTATACTTCCAAAAGAAAAATCTCAGTTTGTCTTTAAATAAAAACATCTAATAATTCTAGGATAACATAAACCATCAGATTACAAAAAACCTTTATAGTCACTAATATTGTCCCATTACCATATTTTTATTATTTTCTCAATATCTAGAACATAATTTGGATAATATTTCCGATGCCATGTGTCTTAAAAATTATCAACATACAATATAATCACATTTTTTGATAACCAGTGCTATTTGTCAAATTCTTTAAACTCCTTAATAAATAATTAATACAGTACTATACATATATATCATGATTCTTATAACCAGATAATTACAAAAAAACATAATTCTTGGATCAAAACAGAGGAATATTAATCAATTTTCTTCATCTGTGGCAATAGAATAATCATGACCATGATCCGTTAGCCTTTTTTAGGGTACATTACATTCATTCTAAAGAAATTTGTTTTCATAGTGCCCGATATCCTTACAGTTGAATCAATTAATTATTGAAAATTCATTCCTTCTCTTGTAATTATGAGTACGGTGGCCTTTTTATCCACATTTGAATAAAACTCATTTTCCACATAAGCATATAAAAATAAATTTCCTTCCATAATTATCACATGTAGTAAAGTACTTATTTTTAATTCACCATTTATCTATATTTTATCCATTTGTCCTCTTATTCTCTTTCTTCTTTTTGAATACATATGATTTGGATAATTAATTCTTTTTTTGGTATAATAAGATATTATTTCCTCATATGACCCGAATATTTGGGAGACTATTTCCCTTCAAAATATCAGCTTAAACTCATCAATGAAATGATCATTATTACTCTTTAGATTATTTTAATTGATGTAGTTCCCATTCATTACAATAAATGCCATTTTTAAACAGTGGAATAAACTAGATTAGATCATAACATTATGAAACATAGTATATAATCCCAAAACTAATGAAATACCAAACAAAAATTGAAAAAATTATGCATATCTAATCTCATTACCATAAACAATAGTTCGTTAGGGACATATTTACTATCAAATCCTTTATAATGGTTTATAAAGAAAATGTGAATTATCATAAGCATATCCCCCAAGAGTGTAAAAATAGTTTTTTAGTAAGAACCATTTTCATATACCAGGTTATGCTGAGTCAAGCCTGACACACCTTGTTGGAGTTGTTACTCCTAAGTACATCTATTCCAAAACCACGTACACTTGTAGTATCAAGACAAGGATGTATTTCTAAGAATAACCACATAATATCTACCATATCAAAATTATGGTATGTTATATAATTCTTATTCTCAAGCTCTATCTTAGTTTTATGTTCGATATTCTAAGATTTTCAAATCTATTTTCTAATGTTTCTACTAAAATTTCACTTATACCAACTATAAATACCCCAACCTCAGAAGCCCGAAGCTTATGACTTTCTTTATTACATTTTCATAGATACAATAATCTAAAACCCAAGGATTGATAAATTTAGTATTTTTGGAATCTAGATTACATACATGAACTTTACATTAAATTTTATTACATAAAATACAAAAAAAATAATCTATTGATAAAACCATCATTCTTCTAGGTTAACCCTGTGTATCAGTCAAAATCTACATCTTAACATCCAGAGAAAAAAATAAAACATATGAAAGTGTGAGCTCGTATTCTCAGTAAGCGTAAGCAATATAATAGAAGCTATCGTAAACAAGAATAAAAAAATTATGATAATATTATTCACTGAAACAGAATCCATTTAATCAATAACCAACAGATAATATGGAACGAATAAAATATGATTGAATAATTTCATATAAATAATCATATGAGAATGAAACATAACCATAGATATTATACTAGTCATATAATCACATGGATTATCAATTACTAATATCATAATGAGATTATACAAAATTCTGGACATCATAAAAATACCATCATGTCCTTAACCAATAATCCTACACAAATGGGTAAGGCCTAACCTAAAACATGGTCAAATTTATCTTATGAGGCCTAGTGATGCATCTAGGTGCTATAGCGAACCCCGACCGTCACTTACTAAGTCTAATGAATTCCTCATAAATCGAAAATATATCATTAAATTAATGTTTCCCATGAAAATTTGAAATATTTGAATAATAATCAGTGAATAAAGTACTCTAATAAAACCCTTGAGAAATTCTTGTGACAAATCCCCTTTTACATTAAAAAGAAGATTTCTTTTGTAAAATCCTTTTTATTTGTAAAAAAAATAAGACTGTAAACATTTATATCAATGAAAATAAAAAGTAAGGACAATGAAATTTTTTTGAGGTATAAATTATTTCTAACTGAAGTGAAAACATGTAAAAAGTGTGTTGAAGAAACTTTAGAAATAAAACATTTTAGTGTGGGTCAAGATTCTATAAAACCAAAAATGAATAATTGATTGTATAAAACTAGAAATGAACCTAGACATTATTTCATCCTAACATGAGTGATTTTTGAAAATAATGGTTTCATAAAACAAATAATGGAGTGCACTTGAAAATGGTTGAGAAATATGGAAGTTCTCTTAAACCGGACTTGCTTATCAAGAAGAATTGAGAAGGGAACATTATAAAACGAATATTTCCCCATAAAATAAATATAAAATGATATGGATACCTGATTTTTGAAAAATATACAAATAATTTAGAAGAATTATATAAAAATATAGAATAATTACAATGAGGTAATGAGAGAAAAATCGTAACCCTAATGAAAAATGGAGGTTCATGAAGAAACCCTCACCACTGTGCAAATAGTTGAATAGTATGCCTTGTCAAATTAATAATCATCAGAAGAAATATTTAGTACCATGAAAATAAATAGATCAAAGATATGATACATGAATGGGTAGTATAAATACCCCACACATAATAAATATTGGAGAAAAATTCTTATCTCACTAATATAAAGTGAGATGAGAAACCCCCTACCTTCTCTATGAAAGCCTTATGCACTTGTACCTAAATTCTTGGATAATCAAATTAGATTCATTATTAATTTAAATAATAATTTATTAAACATTTATTTGATTTTTTATAATTTAATTAAGTTAATTTATAGATTTTTTGAGGAGTTATGAGATTCAATTTCATCGTTTTGGAGTGTTCGTTTCATTGGTTCTCCGAATTAGTTCACTTATATACATATATGGAAGATTATGTAGAATTCGAAAAGACATCCTGAATTGAAATTATATGTTATCAATGAAATTAAATAATATTAAATGTTTATATAATTTAATTTTTTATTTGGGGTGAGGATGAACCATTATATAAAACTTTAGTGATAACAATTTATATTATTTTGGTATTTATTTATCATCATGAACTAGTTTTTTTATTATCAATTAATATTATGTTTATATAATAGTTATATAATATTAAATAAGATTTAAAAATTACTATATTATATTTTAACCATAAAAATGTTTTTATGACCATCTTTTAAGGTAGAATCAAAAAATGAAAACACTTCATCCATGAAGGCAGTAAATCGGAATCTTAGGGATCATGTTTTCATCTTCCGAATAATAGAAAGAGGTGAAGAGAATTTATGTTTTATTTTCATTTAACATAATAAAATTCCACATTATATAATATAATGGATTTATCATGCATTCTTTGAAATAATATATGAGGATATAATAATAAAATAACAGATGTTCAAATGAAATTAAAAGAAAAGTATTGGGATTTTACATCTTGAATTCTTCTCTTTGAGAACCTCCTTAGGGAAATTGTTTTTGGTATTTTGTTGAGACCAGAAACTAATAAAAATGGGTAAAAGGATTTGGAATAGGACATATCTATAATTATACTGGATTTTAGGCTTGAATGGTGTGAGGAGAATTATTGTTGAGGGATGGTATTTATAGTGGAGGAGATAGGTGTTTTTTGAATATTTTATGCATTTGTTTATTATTTTGGATCAAGACTATGAATAGTTTGAGAATTATCAAAAAAATATATTTATATAATTTATTAAAGTTTGATATAATGGTTATTACATCTTCAATGACACAATTAATAGTTCATTTAACTTATAATTTAATTATACTATAAATTACAGTATTTTACTATTCTCAAAAAATTCATGTGTTTTAAAAAAATCTCAAAATATTTCACTAAACATTTTTTAATATGTAGAATTAAAAAATTAACACTATTTTATGAAAGAAAAAATTAGTATGAAAATTTTAATTTTTAATTAATATCATCATTTATTCGAAAAATACTAATTTTAAATTTATATCTAATTTTATGACACTTTGAAAAATTTATTAAGGTCACAAAAAAATTTATTATAATAATAATAATAAAATATATTAATTTATGATACTCATTTATGATAATATATTTTCTTTTAAATAATTACATTTATTATAAAATTTTAATTAAAGATTTTTGACTTGCAAAAATACAAACACTTAGTTTACCATTTTTAAGAAATTTATTTACTTATAACAAGTTATAAATTTATCATATATTAATTTATAAGGTTCAAAAATTATATTTATACATTCATAGGTGAGGTTAATGTTCTAATAGATATATTAATATTCCTAATGGTCACATTTTTATTCCTACGGTCACATTACTATTCATCAAAAATAAAACGTATTAGAAAAATACCTAAAATTTAACCAAAGGAAATTTTGATATCAAAATTTATGAAATAGTTTTTATTTTCTCAGATAAATTTTTTAAAAGTGTGAATATTTATATTTAAAACAAATTCTCCATTAAAAGTCCATAAGAATAAATTTAGAAAAATATATATGGTTTATGTGTTAAACTGGATTTATTCCAATCTTATGCCTCTATAAATGTTTTGGATGAATGTAAAAATATTTTTTTGAATATATAATATAGAAATTTCATTGATATATTTCAATAATGGGAATGAATCTAATTAATTAATATAAAATTTCCTTCTGAACATAATTTTTTTTTATAAAAATACATCCCACATGTTCAAATTATTTTCATTTCTAATTAATTAGTAACCAAGGATTTAATTTTATAAACATGTGAAATATATATTTTCATAAATTACATTTTCTTATTAATTCCTTTAATTCCCAACAACCAGGAGATAAAAATAATAATTACATAATATTATTTATTTATTTGTTTATAAGGTAAGATATTATAGAAGTTAAATTAAAAAAGTGGCATACTATAAAATCTTGGAGTGTTATAGTTTGCTATAGATGTGAAAGTAGGGGGCTCACATAGCTATTTCACACTAGATGTGGTCCTCATGGTAAGATATTGAGGGGTGTAGTTTTCATTGTTGGAGGTGCATGCAGGAATACTTTCACATGTTATCTGTGTGAGAAGTTGGTTTGTGCGTTTTCTCACACAGGACGTGTGTGCAAAAAGAAACTCATGCAGGATTTTCATGGTTGAAAATAGGTTCATGTAGATTGTACTTAATTACCAATGTTAATTAAAATATTTATGCATGATATTCATGTACACATTCTTATAAAAAATGAAATATGAGTCTATATAATATATGTTATAATTTATATAGTGTGGGAATTTAATATATGCATATGATTCATGTATTTTTCATTCTTGTGATTCATGAATAATATATATATATATATATATATGTGTGTCATATTTATTTTTTCTAAAGGGTTTATCCATCATTTATAATCAATTAGGAATGTATTAAAGTCTATGAATTAAATTAACTGATTGATTTTAATGAATTATACCCCAATAGTTAGAAATGAATATGATTCATTATGAAAAGGAAATGTATCATGCTTTATCTATAATAGAGGATGAGATCCTCTCCCATATGTTTTGTGTGGTAGTGTGATATATATGAGCCTCTTAAAAATCATTTTTCTTCTCAAACATTGGTTATATCACTTGAGAAGGATCTAGGAACCCTTCAGTTTCTTGGATGTCCTCCTGAAGCATTCATGGATCCACTGGCCAATGAACTCCTTCTGAGGTTGGGTGATTCCATTAAATGCTATTTGTGATCTTCCTCAAACACTCTCCGCAAAAAAAATATGGAAACTAATAATTTCCAGGAATTATAGGTAATATATTTTAATTTTTATTTATAAGTTGATTCTTGAAGATGGATCATCCTCTTCCTTTGGGATTTCTTCTAATGAAATTTATCATTATATTATCATAAAAAAATCATCACTGGTATCATAATAGGTGTTTTATGTTTTGGAAAATATTTGATCACTAGTTTTTGAGAAAAATCATAACTAGAAACTATAAAAAAAAATCATAAAAAACAACATGTGTAAATTTAAATATGATTCAAACTTATGTGTTACCCATACACGACATGATTACATGATATATTTGTGAAAAAGGTCTTTATAAGGTTTAATTAATTATTTCATTTATCCTAATTATTTTTGTAAATGTAGTACCCTTACACAATTGGGATGTACATAAGGATCACTAGAACATTAACCTTATGCATACAGGTATTAGAGCTGCAATGTAAGGGTCTTTGATATATACCTTTATGTATTGTATGAAATATTCATAGTACCCATACACAATGGTGTTGAGTAAAGGTAGTAACCTTATGTAGTGGTGCTACATAAAGGTAAATCAGGACCAACCCTTATGTAAAGTGTTCACATAAGGGGAATATCCTTTGTACCCTTATGTTAAATGAGCTACGTAAATATAATCTTTATATTTACATTACATAGTGTCTTAAATCATGACTTCATAAAGTTATAAAGATACTTACCTTTAAACAAAGGCTTTCATATGACTTTTTTCAAGTAAATGGGAAGACACCCTTATATAGAATATGGGTTCTATGTATGGAAAACCAGAAATAATATTTTAAAAAACTAATTATTAAATGGTTTTTTTGGTTTATAAAATGTTTATAAATCATAATAAAATGTATTTTGGGATATTTTAATTTATAAAAATTTTAAATATGAATTAGTTAATTATATTTTATTATAACAAATTAAATAAAATCTTATGAAAAATTATTTCTAAATACTAAAGTTCAATATTTTAAAATACCTTTTGAGAAATTAATTTGTATACCTTATAATTAAGAAACAAATGGATTATTTATAAATCCTAATTTTTGATTTTTTAAGTTTTTATAAATTAAAAAAATATGATATATATATATATATTATAGAAAATGTTTATGTAATATATATTTAATTAAAAATGTTTCTAATTAAAGAAATATCATATAAATTATACTAAATATAAAATATGGAGGGGATTAATATTAAAATGAATATTAAATTTTTATATTCTTCGTAAATTTTAAAGTATTCATAATTATAATTTATTTATTTATATTTCATAAAATTATCAAGTTGTGGAAAATAAATAATTTTTTTAAATTCATTTGATATTCTTTTTTATTAAATTTTTTATGAAAAATTTTTATATTATATATAACCATTTATATGATGAATTGATTCTAGGTTATAGAATTCCATATCATGCTATAATTGATATAATAAAATTTAATTTTCATCTACTATGACTAAAATTCTAAATTTTAGTTATGAAATTAATAATAGTTCTTGTACTTAGAATTTTTATATTAGGTGTTAGATTTTTTTAAATAATTAAATTATATCTTGAGTAAAGACTCTCTGGGTAGAAGGACTTGGGTTTAGGACATGTACTTACCTGGAAAATTATGCCTTGTCTAAGGATAAGTAAATGGGGTTGGATATCTATCGCTTCAAGCATACTTATGTGGAGTTTTTCAATCTAATATAACTATATTTCTTAACATAAAGTGTCCATATACCTTTTTGATGTGATACATTTTGATATGTATGAATATAAATTTATTCTTTTTTGGGTGATTAAAAAATGATTTATTATTGTGTAAAGAGTTACACTTTAATATAGTGTGAAAAAATTAATTTGGTGGTTACAATAGTAATTTCCAAAATTAACTATTAGAAACATGCATAAAAAGTGAAAATAAAATATGAAATGTAATTATTACATAGGATATAATAGTTATAAAATTAATATATACATATATATATACTGTATAATAAATTAGTCAACATTAAAAATAAACGCCCCAATTACTAGGTGATATTCCTTCCCAATAAAACCTTCTTAAGATCTAAGTTAGCCAACCAAATATTTTCAAGATTATAATGAGTACCCTTGGATTATCTTGTGGATGGAAAGAAAGATATAATTAACTATAGATTTCCATGTTTGGTATTATTGAGATCAAAATTAGTATCCCTTGATTGTCTTTATTTTTATTTTTATTTACATTCTCTGTGGGATACACTAGTTGTGAATCAATACTAGTTGTGATACTAGATGAATAGAGTTTAGTTAATCAATAAGATATATTTAGATACATATTTATCCACTCAACTATCTAAGAATCATAACTATTATGATTGGGTTGATTCCCTACCTAAATAATCATAAATTTTATATGTGATAACCGAATTGATTTTTTATGAAATATGGATCTTGGATCACTAAATTGAAATTATATACATGTTCATAATTTTTTATTAAAGAAATTTAATTGAAATTCAATAATGAATAGGTAAAAGACATGATATCCAAATGATAAAAAATTTATTGTATATTAATGAATAATCATAAAAAAAAAATTTATATTAATCATTGAAAAAATAATCATAAAGTAAAAAACACATGCTTCGGTAGATTAATAAAAGTTCTTAAGAAATATATATATTCTATGTTTTAGAAACATTCCTTCTTATGTAACCAAGTGTTGATATAGTTGAACAATAAAACTAAGATGCGTATATAATAATGGAATGATTATTTAATGTTCTAATGTTACTTGATGATAATTTACCCAAGTAATTTTATTCTCATATATTCAATTTGATTGATAATATTCATAGAGAATGAATAATTCATATAAGGATTATTCTAGTCAAATAATTCATTATATTTTTATATATCTAAATTTTCTAGCAAGATGGATGAATTCTTGCGAATTTTACCTGATATTCTCATATTTTTTAGAATATATGATCTATGACTATGATTTGTATATTCTAGTATTATAAATATAGTACAAGGAGGTAAAGTTAAAAATGGAATTGGAAAACTTATAAAATTTAATAATATTTCTTCTAGAGTCCAGTTATTGTTGGTACAATGCTGAGGGTACTATCATGAAGGAGTAATGATTCCACATGAAGAGATTATCTATAATTATAGAAGGGGTTTTGGTACTCCATGGAGTTTACATATAAGGAAATAATATTACATGAATAGATTCTTTTATTTTTAGGGGTGGGTGATACTTAGTGTATTTTCTAAAAGTGTTGTAAATATATAAGAGTTAAAAATCATAAGAATAATTGATAGAGATTATAGTTCTCATTAAACTGATGAAGTAAATAGTTTCTACATTATAAATTTCAATTTTTATAATACTCAGATGAATCTAAATAACAGAAGTGCATGTTCATCTCACATATATTATATGATAAGAGATGTTAACAAATAGTTTATTTGAACAACATGAGATCACAAACAATATAATTTTTTTCTATAACATGTTTTGATAAGAAGATATAGATAAATTTTTTATCTTGGATAGTGTGTTTATACATCAATTTGTTAGAATATGATGGAATGATATTCTACCTAGTATAAGTGTATTTTAATTAATTAAATATTATTTTATTCTAGTAAATACTTTAAAAACATAGAATTACAAATGAGATATAGAATCAACATTTTATTTGTTAAATATTAATACTAAAATAAATGAAATTTTATTTCCTTGAACTCAAAGATGTTCTTTTTGTGCATTTAATATATATTAAAAAGATAATAATATGTCTGAGAGGCTGGTGGGACTATTTTCAGACTTAGAGAAGTTCAAGGTTAAGAAATAAAATATTGTTCCGTTATGATTTGAGTTATTTTTAATAGAAAATAATAAAGAGTTTGGGTATGTAACTGTAAATAAAAAATATATAAATAGTTACATTTTGATTGTAAGAGAGTTAAAATCAATGTTAACTAAATGATTTTACCTATCTACGATTATAGTGATTCTTTAATTAATATCATAAAGAATTTTAGAATATGTGATGGGGAAGAAAGATGTAAAGTGTAACATTTAGTTACCCTAATAAGTTAACATCACTATTACCTAAAATATTATACCAACTAATATAGAATGAATGTCAATTGATGTCCTAAAATAGTTTAGGATATAGTTGTAAAGTTAAATTAATATAGTTACATTTTTTTCCGTAAAAATGTGGATATCAGTTTATTCTAAAAGCGTCAAGATGTTCGATTAATGTGATAATATAAATAGTAACATTATTTTTAAAAGATATAAAATAAAAAAGGGTTGGAAGTTGATCTGAGGATAATGATGTTTTACATAGAAAGGGTCCAAATTAGACAATAGAAGATAACATTATAACATTTGATGTTATGAATTTAAGGTTTTTGAGTATAATTAAAATTTTTTTAAATTATGTAATATGATTACAAAGTATCACCATTATTCAAACTATATTTAGTCATTAATGTTATTCAATTATTGTTTATTCAGATTATTTTATTATATGTCAACATACGTATGTGACTGAAATTACATATGTATGTAATGTTCAAAAAAGCATTAATTTAGAAACAACATTAGAGGTAGGTAGAATATATTAATATTAAAGAATTAATAGATTAGTTTTAATGATTGTATAAATATCGTGTAATTATAATAAATGAAATACCAATTTATCATTCATTCATATGATCTGAAACACTGTGTTACATGAAATATAAAATGATAAATATGACATAAAATATTAGACTCTGAGTTGTACCTAACTGACGATCAACATTGAGTATGATGGGTTGTGATGATATGTAAAGGTTAGATTTAATATAATATAGTATTAATTAAAAATCATTCTATATTAAATGCAATGAATATATTATTGAGTTAATATGTTTAGACTTATTACTCTAACTGGTCCATGAAATTATATCTCAAAGAATGTCGCGGGATAATGGATATACTTAGGGGTGTATAAGTATTTTCAATCCTTCTTACCCAAGGATGGTGAGAAGCCTATCATGAGAGAATTCATACATTGATAACCTACTTACGAAGGTCTCTATATTAATTTATCTAATATGGGGGAGTTTAGAAATATTACTTATAAATTTTTTGGGTTATAGAATGACCAAGATTGGATTTGACAACTTGTATGTCATGTTAAAGAAATAAGTACATTGATGAAATTAGAGAGAGGAAATGCAATTTCTTGCTTAGTTGTTAAATATATTATGTTTTAAGCTACTTATATGTGAGGAATATGATGTGCTCATATATTAGACGAGTGACCCATGTTGTATTCATTGACTTGGTCTTTCTATTTATGAGAATCAAGAATAGATGAGTCTTATATAAATGATTGAAATTTTCGATGTCTATTGGCCATATGATTTCATAGAAAAAAGGAATATATGGGTATATATATTATGTATATGATAAATCATGTTGTGTAAATTTTAGTATGGATATATGAGTATGTTTGATGAAGATAACACTCATACCCTAAGTAGCATGATTAGTACTGACATATTCTTAGTGGATTAAATTTTTATACATCTATGTAATATTTATTTCAAAGCTATTATCAGTGATTCTAAGGCTCACAAGGTCACACAGTTAATTCCTTAGGAGGGGATAAATTTTTTGAAAATTTAATTATTCAAAATGATGAGAGGTTTATGAATCTACATATCGAAAATATTTTGGTTGCATTTACAAATAGTTGTGAGGTTTTTCATAAATTCATAATGTGATTTTAGTGTAAGTGGGATATTTTTTTGAAGTAAACTTCTATATAAATTCATGATATTAATGTATAGATGAATATGATTCCTGAAATATATATATATATATATATATTATTTTTTTCTCTATAATGGTTTGTTAGTTAGTTATAATCCATTATGAATGGATTAAAATATTTTCATTAAATTCATTTAAAATGTTGAATAAATTATACCCCAGTAGCTAGAAATTATTATGATTATTTTTTAATATAATATGACTTAATATTTGGTTATATAATAGGATAATATCTTCATATTTTGGTTGTGTGAGATTTTGTGACATGTATGAGCCTTTTCTGAATCTACCTTCTTCTCAAGAACAATTTACCTAACACCAGAAGTTTCTAAAACCCCTTCAGTAACAAGGGTGTCCTCTTGAAGATTTAAAGAATGAATTGGTTGGTGTAATCCATCATAGTATGGTTATGTTCATTCACATCTCCTTGTGTTCTTACTCAAATAATCTATGTGGAATGAATATGGAGACAACTGATTTTTAGGAATTCCAAGTACTCTATTTCATCATATTGTTTACATTTTGATTCTTTAAGATAGATCTTCCTATATTGTTTGGTTGTATTCCACTAAATAATTTAATTATATTATTATAAAAACCCATTATTTTTTATGGTATTATTACATGGTAAAAGGGATACGTAAGAGATTCTCTCGTGAGGTAAGTGTGTGGTAAGGGGTCTCATACGAGATGTGTGTGGTAGGTGCATGACATTATGATATAGTGGTGGTTGCATGTTTTATAGGAGGATAATGATAGTTGTTCATAGAGGATTACTTGAAGGGTATCTCAGAGTATCTACTTTCTGGATGGATCTCTCAATTTTTTGTTCTTTAATTGGGTACTGGTATTTATTAAAAAAATCATGCAACCACCCTCTAGGAAAATTCAACACATCAAGTGTGTGGCCATGTGGTAAGTGGTCTAATATGAGGGTGAAAATATTTAAATAGTACAATATGTGGGAAATTATATAGTTAACTCATCTTGGAAACACATAGTAGGTACAAGATCATATGTTATAACTCTATCTCAGAACAACATGATTAGTGACAACCACATTATTAGCTTGTCTCCAAGAGGATTCTAATCTCAAAACCATGAAGGAAGTGAAAAATATTCCTAGAAATTGTGTGGAAAATGAATGAAGTTCATTGAAAATTTCCCATTATAAAATTTTCTTTGGGTTAAATTGAAATTAAACTTAAAATAGTCCTGGATTATGATACATAATTTTATTTGGGCCTTAAAACCTAAAATATGAAATCTCGAAAAGTGAAATTTGAGCTAACAAATTTGGTACCAACCCTAGTAATATGTTATTAAAGGATAAATGTTCTCAAAAGACCATCAAAATGGTTTTCAAGGCATTAAAACAATTTTTTGTTAGCTGTGTGTGAAATGCACTACAAACCCCAAGTGGGAGTTTCTCATAAATATGTCACTAGACTCGGTAATGTTTTTTCAAAGTATCTCTATCCCTAGGTTTAAGAGAATTCATGTTGCACATGTAGATCCCATTTAATTCATATTTAAGAGTAGAGATATGTTTTTTCTCAAACTTAGATTATGTTGTTTGAGTAATGAATGTGTTATGGATTCTGTCAAGAGTGTGTGGCATAATTTCTTAGTTTTCAAGCCAATTTAAAATAATAATTTTTTTAATAAATATATAAATATAATAAAAAGATAAAAACCATTACTAATTATTTTTTTATAAATAATAAAAATATAAAACCATTATGAAATAATTATCAACACTGTTATTCATGTTAGTTTTAGAAAAATAGAATTAATCATTTAATTTTTGTTTCAATCACCCCTAAATATATCTTTTTAGAGTTTTATGATGATGATGATTACTTGAATGTTGTGATGATGAATTATTATAATGAATAAATTATGAGAAAATTATTATGTGAGTTCTTTTTTATTATTATTTTTATGTTTTTTAAAAAAATGGGGTATTATTCATTACTCAAATATCATCCAAGGGATGTTTTATTGAGCATAAAACAACATCTAATCAATGAGTGGATTGACTCAATAGGCAGTTTACTATCCCCTTCCTCACCCCACTAGTTCTATATAGGTAATTTTTATATGAAACATTGGTTTCAGATGTGATATGTATATATTTTAGTTGTGATGGTGGTTATAGAAGGATGATAGATTTTATGGATTTGGTTACTAGCTGGATGGATTTTTTTGTGATGGGAATTTATATATTATATGGATTTCATGATACTATACATACTATGGTATTTGAGGAGTGTGTATGATGGTGATATTGATAAAGAAATTAATTTACGAGTTTAAATTATGAACTATGACATGTGTAATATTGGAAAGTTATAGACTTATTTATGGTATCTTATGAAGAATAAGGATGAGATAGACTCCTATTTTATGTTTAATAGAGATTATACCATGGGTTTTAGTGTGTTATTGTGATTCAGTTATGTATTATGATTTTACTACTTTTATTAGTATTAAAGAATTGTATTAACATGATTTTTCATTATTTTTATGGAGACCTACTGAGTGTATGGATATACCAAACCCAAATTTTATATACAATGTCACATGATTGTGTTGTTGGAGGTTTCAATTGGATTATCTTGAAGAACAGGGTTGGTGACTAGATCTTGGTGTTGGGGGCTTGATTCATATCCACCTAATGTATATTGTGTGTATAAGGTTTTTCTGCATGTTTGGGATAGTGGTTATTTCGTCATAGGTAATTTTATTGAATTTTTTATACTTAATCACAATGATGAATTATATATTATTTATAATGTTAGTTGATCAATTATTATTATTTTTTATGGTTTGACGTTTAAATTTTTCTTCATAGTCATCCATGGGTTTATATAGAGGGTAATTCCTTCCACTTTAGTATAGAAAATAGTAAATGGTAGCCTTCATCCCATATCCTCTTTATGGAAGGATAATTGTTACACTCTCTTTCTCATCATAGATTTATAGATGGTTCATGGAGGGAATGAGTCATGTTTGTAAGGAATTTTTTAAAACATTTTATCTTTATCTTTATAACATAATATATACATTAACTCTTCCAAAAGTATCAAACTATTATCTACGTTGTTCTCTGATCATCCAACACATTATTATATAATGTGAGCCCATTAGGGATATACCTCAAGTAAAAAATCTACTTGTATTGTTGGAATTATATCTAACATTCTCAAAATTTTAGAAATTGAATCTCAGTAAATATGTTACAATTCACATATATGTCACTTCAACCAATTATTAATTTTCTTATTATGCTATTTTGAAATCCAAATTTCAACTTTTTTAGGGTTCTCATTATTTGGATTAATTTTTACAACCCACCCAGCTGAATCAAATCCTAGTTCAATAGTGGAGATGTGAGTGACTCAAAAATCTTTCCTTCATTACGCAATGGGTCAAAACTGGTATTAAGGGAATTTATCAAAAGTATGGGAGCCATTAGCCTCTTAGTTCCTAGTAAAATATAAACTATAATGTCTGTATTTCTAAATGGAAAAATTTAACGTTACCCAATCACAAATATAACTATATGAAACATAAAAATTTAACCATAGTGAACAAAACACCTCTATCACAATGCTCCACTCCATCTACCTAAATTGCGGTGTCCACATTCTCCCATACAATATCCTACAGATCATCCTAGGAAACACTACAGAGGGGTGAAAACTTAAGAATACATCATAAGATCATATTCAAATAAAAATAAATATCCATGTGAAATCAATATGTCAATAAAAAAATGTGTGAGAGGTACTAAGAAAGTAAAAATTCAAACTAGATAAAGTTAAAAACACCAATTTCAATGTAGGGAGATGTTTAATATCTATATAATAAAAAAATAAAGGTAGATGTCCCATATATATTGTTACGATAATCTCCACTATTAACCACATTATATGTAACTATATATGTTTTCAATGTATCATAATAATAAAGAATCAATTTAAATATCAATGAAATATATATATAAATAAAAGGGCCTATAAAATCACCACCACTCTCCTTGTTGATTACGATATCATTCAAAAAAAAATCATTTGTGATCGATTAAGAGAACCCCACACTAGTTGACAAAGAAATATTGGATTTAATAAAAAGATGTATAAAAAACTTTCGTCTAAAAAATACATCAATCATATCAATGCATCATTACATGTCCCCTTACATATCTCATGCCATTGGAATCAATCACTGTCATTATTGCCTAGACTATATCATCATCCCTCAACAATTTATAATTTCTAAACATAAGACTTGATCTACTATAGACCATTCAAATATGTCACCAAATCAAATAATCCTGACAGGGAATCAAAATAATAACATTACATATACGTTCTAAACATCTCAACCATAGATAACATAGTTTAATAACAATGAATCGTGGAAACAAAACCAAAAGAGAAATAACAATTTCTATATAAAATATAGCACACAATTAATGAAATATTCATACCACCATTAACTTTATTATATTACCATTTATTTAATGTATTCAACACATTTCTTACTTATTCAATATAATCCATCCCATTATCATTTAGGAGTATCATTAAACATATCTTATTTTTAAACAACCCATTTAATTATTTTATCCTTAATCATGTTAATTATTAATTCAATGAACGTTTTAATTGCTACCTCATTAGATTACATATTCATGACATGATATTAAATATCCATTTCATTTACTTATTCATTTGGTTAAAATTAATTGTTAACCCACACATTCCGATAACCAAAAATTACCCAAAAATAAACATACCATTCCTAAGATATGAAATAAACAAGACTGATAAAAAAACATCCAAACCTCACTAAACTAGTCAACCACCATGGTGAATCCCCACTATTAACATACACCCCAAACATACCAACTCATAGTACTTAATCTCATAGAACAACATACCAATGTATCCCTCTTTAATATAATCTTACTCAACTGTTATTTTAATTTTAATTAGAATTTCCAACATAAATATGATCAGTAGAACTAATTATATAAAGTACCGATAGAATATCATTTAAGTACACAAGGTTCAAGAAATAATCCTATGTAATGGAATGAAATAGAATTTAACAACCCCCACCCAAATATATTTCTAACAAATATCCTATGTATCCTCTATAGGTTAAGCCCATCCTAAGATAACCTAAAGAGATATAAATGAAGGTTCCAATCAATCTAATAATAAATCATCCCTAAACTCTAACAAAAAACAATAACATAAAATAATTCATGAACCTAATTAACTTCAAATACAAATTAACTCTAAAGAAGATAAATAACATGACGTTAAATATTCTTCTATAATGAGTTGAGGTTACCTCCCCATTCCATAATACCATTTGAAAATGATATTTCTATCACTATAACAATAGTTTCAAAAATTAAATGATAATCCTAAAGTCTATATTCCATTTATATTCTAGCACAATATTCACTATCAATGTGGAAAAAAATAATCATAAATTCATAAATTCATATGAATCATGCAATAGTGAGAGATCATGTCAACATGATAACATTTATACCTTAGGTTAATAAACTAGTTCATTGCTCTATTATAAAATTTATTTTAGAGGAGATTAAAATGACCATAAAACAAAGAAATATTATTGTAGGATTTAATGTAAGTAAGAGAAGAATCCCAAAAAATAAGGCAAATTCAATCTCATGAAATAAAAAATAGGATGGAAACAGTCTTCCCCCCCATACTAAACCCAAAACACCAATATATATATAAGGTATTAATGAAATAATATATAACCTATAATAACCCCCATACCCCAAACCAAACATTGATACCGGGCTCAAGGGAAGACTGGATGCATGAGTAAAAGATCATCCCCTCTCCCTAGACCAACCCACTGAGCCTAAGGGGAGAGTAATAACTCACCGTGCCTAAATTAATTCATGGTGTAGGTTGACTATTAAAGGTTAAATATGAATAATTATTCAAATATAATTGGAATCAATAAGTGGTTTTCCATCAAGAGAATAATGGAATATCTAAGTATTCACTTAAAGGCACTAACAATAGCGAAGTAATAATGATAATTTCATTTAGTTTACTCAAGGGGGATAATATTTGAAGGGTTATATGTTCCAAAATGTAACTTATATGATTCCATATCATATCATGTAACATGAAATTTTAGATGATATAAGGAGGTTTAGAAATCACCTACCTCAAGGAATCTAGGAAACTCTATTAGAATATTTTACGAACCTATAACATCACATCCATCATTAAACTATTAACCATTACCCACCAAACCCAACCTCTAATGTTGATACCACTATCTTGGATAAATATTATGAATTATACATAAAATATATGGGAATGGCACCTATTATTGAAGAAGGATTCAATAATATGAATTGAGAAAGTTAGGACCACCAGGGGAATATTGAAATTCTCTAAAGGGGGACTTCAAATTAACTACAGTTTTAGAGAAATGTAGATAGTCAAACCAAGAAGATAGGCCAAACACCTATTTATAGATAAACCTAAATGACTTCTACTATTGCATGGAGACCTCAAAAATAGTCATAGGGACTCTAGTAAAAGGTATATTTTAAATTCCACTAATTTGAATTAGTTATTTCATACCTTTAGTTGATGATAACTTTAATTTTTTAAAATAAGATCAACCTATACCATGGAATTCCAATTCCCAACATAGCCACGACAGCTTAGACCATGCTTACCTTTGTAATCCCACCATTCTATGGTTTAATTATCCTTAGTATTTCCATCTCACCAAGGATCTGGCCATGATGTGGAGAGAACTTAGTCTCTATTTCCATCCTTTATGAAAAACTCGTGATCTCTTCAATAAAACACCCCAACATATAAAATATAGTCATTTTAGCCTTTCCCAATTCTTATAGTGAAATTATCTAAGTTTAATTTCCCAAAACATTGTAATTTCTCCACTCCTTCTATAAAATAGGGAAAAGTCTCAACACATCACAACCTAAAAATTTTCATTCACACCCCATGATTTAAAGACACGATAATAGCCAAGACCCACGGACATAGCCCTAAAACAAACTACAGTAGAATAATTTTTGTCCATGTAGATAAAAAATACCTTCTTTTGCCTCTTAGAAAAAATTAAACACCCTATCAACCTAATTTCTAGAAAACATAAAGTAATGGAACTAATAATATATGGAATGTTACATTAAGTAACTTTAAAATTATTAACATCTTCAAGAACAAAGAAAAATATTGAGAAAAGATAAATTGTTCCCCAATATAGTAATAGGGTACTAATACTTTTATATTTAATACAACTCAAATGATTAACTATAGAGAATATAAAGAAAACATGAAATAGGAAAATCCAAAGCATGAAATCCATGGGGTAATACCTCTAAAATTGAATAGGCATACTTAAAACCCAATATTAGAACAAGATTCTACTCTTAATCAAAACCTAAATACCCACCAAACATTGAAAATAATGTTGAACCTAATGGAGATCATACATATGATAAAATGTAAGTAGATCAACTTTCCCAACACAATATGTGATGATATTCTCAAACCTACAGATCAAGTACATACTCTAACTCTAAAAAATTTTCTCACTCTCCTCTTCTAAGGAGCTTGAGGTATATAACTCATAACATTCATCTCATATTCTCTAGAAACCCAAGAAGTCTCCTTTCTAAAACCTCCCCTTATTGAAATTTCTATCCTTGTGCTCTCTTACTTGTCCCTCACCTATTTAAAAGAGTTTAACTAAAAAATGTTGTTGGATTATAAAATATTTGACTTCAAGTCAGATGAAAAATGATGTTCTTGATCTGCACTCCTAGATATGAAATATAGAAACTTAACAATCTTGGTCCAAAAAATGTTTCCCAAATTTTTACATACCATCTTATCCTAGCTGTATATATTTAAGATATTTAATATATATATTCATCTATGTATGAAAATTAAAATCCTTATTCAACATTTTTTGAAATTCCACCCAATTAATCCTTTCCAATTTACGACACTTTGTCTTCAACCATCTTAGACAATAATTCTAGAACAATTTAAAAACTAGAGTGACTCATATAAATGATTTTAATTCCTCACCAATCCAAAGGAAACATCAATATTTTATATCCATTCCTTATCCTAGTTTATAGATGCTATATTGAGGAATTCCACCACATCTAACCACTAAAACATCAAAATATATTTTTCCTATGATTTCTCTATTCTTTACATCATGTAAAGTATCCATAGAGTTTTTAAGGAATATATTCGATTCAAAACCATACACCCATGTAATCAAACTTCAAAATAATCATAAGAAATTCATTGGTAAAATCATATTATATAGGTAAATATATCTACAAGACAATCATTCCCATAATTACCAGACATCATTTCAACAACCTAATGTTGAGATCAAAACTATCATAATGAGAAGAAAAAATAAGCAAGACCCTCTCTCAATATATGTCAACCATCCAAACACCATTCCTATATTGATCACAATACACTACAAGAAAACTACCATGTAGCAGCCGTTATTTTTGTGTGTAGTGGCGGTTTAAACCGCCACTATGTGGTTTGGCGGCGGTTTATAGAAACTGCTGCTAAATTTGTCATGGCCAAACTATTAGAGGTGGTTATTTCTATTTAGTGGTGGTTTAAGGGAAGCATCATAGCTACCTCATTTTGCGGCGGTTTTATTGAGTTTATTGGTAGTTTTTACGAGCCTAAGATATTATATATTAGAATCGGTTATAACCGCCACTAATAAAATTAAATCCAGTTGCTGTAAAACTGCCGATAAGGTCACGAGAACCGCCGTGGAATGCACACGGGTGTTGCGACTCTATAGCGGTGGTTAAAACTAAAATCAACGTCTTACCTGTATAATTTTCACAGTGGTTAAAACTACCGTGAGAAGCTGACTAGAAAAAAAAATATGCTTCCACTGCACCACTTTCCTAAAAAACAAATCAAACCAGAAATACCAATACCCTAATAGATTAATGCACAAAAAATTTAAAAAATAATGGAGACAACTAGTATAACATTTATGGTCATGATTCTTGGAAAATTTAGTGGAACATCATAAATGGATATGTGTAGTGAGGAGGAGTAAAAAACATGACTTGAATTGATAGAGAATGGGTAAAACACCACATAACAAGAAATTTTTTATGGAGTTAAATTATCTTTTATTAATAGGTATATATATTTTACACGAGGTAATGATATTGTTTAAATTCATTTTATTAGGATTTTATAAGGTCTTTTTCATCTATATAACCATTATTTACTTCCTCATATCATGAAATGAGAGCATCTTGGCCCACTGATACTTCAACATAAATGAAAGGAGATTATTGCTAAAAAAGAGGCTCATGTGAGTTTTTTGGGGAAATGATACCTTATGTGATGGATTATTATATGGTGAATCATCAGATAGGATCAATGATAGAAGAGATATGCATCAATACATATCCCATGGAAATGGGAATCAATCCACCCATAGTTCTAGAATGTTGTGGAAATAGATGTTTGATGAAACTCCAGGGATGAATAAACCCATGTTATAGATGTATGAGCATATTTTACTGTCATAATGCTTGGACTAGGGATCTCTTGATATAAACTATAATATAATAGTTTAGTGAGGCGGTGGAATCAAGAATGTTTTGTGGTGAATAAAACCTGGTGTTATAGGATAAAATAGGCCCTTCAACCCATGATGAAATCCTACATATGATTTCACATAGTGTAAGATCATACAACCAAGACCATGATGAAAAATTTAATGTCATGTCTTGAAGAAGATGATTTTTTTCATCTCACATAAGGTGATGCTTCCATGTTTTATATGAGGTAATGTTTTTGAACATATCATAATTATCGTAAGAGGAATCTAAATTTTGTATAGTGTAAGACTTTTAGATCATCTAATACACATCGTACAATGAATCCCGGTTTTATACGGTTTAATACCATCTCCCATTAAGAGGAACCTAGGTTTTATATGGGGTTTGACCACATTTTATCATCATCAATAGAATATGATAACCATTAAAAACGCATGAAGATTCACTATCCACATATTCTGCCTCACTAAAGTGTCCACAAAACTATCCCCTTGATCACTATGAAATGACCCAATTTGTTCAACACATCAAAAGTGGGTTTAAATCCTAGTCATCCAAAATCTCGTCTACCAATTCAAACATAGGCCTAAATGGAATGATTTATATGACACTTGAGAAATAAAGTCACAAAAGGAAACATCAAAAATCAATAAAATGCATAAAATGAAACATGAGAAATCAAGGAAATGTTAGGACATGAAAATGTTTGGTGGCAACTATCTTCCACACATGTTACATATACAAACCAAACGTTCACATATTTGTTCAACACATCAATAATACAACTACTCACAATCTGATGATGCATCGCCACCCTCTCTACCCCCATCTCCACTTTCTATTGTCACCTGTAAGAGCATTATATTGAAAATTAAATACTGTTGCATATTTATATTAAAACATAAAACCAATGAAAGTTTGAAAACTAAATGATTTTGATTTTTTTGTGATTTACCTGCATACCACCTATCAATGAACTACCACATGGGGAATATATGATTATCTACTGATGTATATCATTCATTGCTTTCTGAAAAGCGGATATCTGAACCCCCTGGTCTTGAACTGTGGTTCGTAGAGAAGCAATCTCTCTCTGAGCATATTCGGGTATGGACTGACTATAACCAGAAGTAGATGTAGCTGGAATCCCTTGTTGCATGCCAAAGACCTATGATGGTACGGGTTCGAAACCCATCCCGTGCACTCTACCATGATGCTCTTTCCCAAGGACATTAGCAACTGGGTCAACCTGGGAGACCGAGTAGGACTGCACAAGATTGACATCCCATAGTTCATTAATTTGTACCTATAAATCAACTATTAATATATATTAACACAGTAAAAATTGAAAATAAGTTATTATAACAAAAAATTGACTTCATACCCCAACTTCTCTTGTAGGCCCATTAACAAAACTTCCATATGATTTTTTGTGATCATCCAACCACAGTTCAGTTAGAGATGCTTCGTGCCCTAAACTTTGTGACAACATTAAGTGAAGATAAATAAAAAATTAAATATATTAATCAGATAATATTGTATTATAAATATATAATCTAATTAAAATATTACTAATGTCGTTCGGATTCTAGAAAAGCTTTTTGAGCCCGTTGTGCGAGGGATGACTTTCTCAGCCCGGTTTGATGCATTCTGTCTTGATAGATTTTGAAATAAATAAAATAAAATTTAATAGTAATGTATTCAATGCCATATCCTCTTCATATACATGTATAAATGTCAAATGAGTTTAAAATAATAATATATATTTCAATACCATCCGCTTCTCATCACGATGTCTTTCAACAAAAACTTTTCACTGTTCTTTAGGTACCCCACTAGGTATCTTCTCATACATTTGTTGCACAGTCAATGAAGTATCATTGAAATCACACCACAATATCCATTTGAAATCTTTCCATTTCTTACCAAGACTTTTCAACGTCCACTTTCGTGCTATCACATCAACAACTCTAAAGTGGAAGAACATCTGTATAATAAAATTCATTTTGAACATATTAGTAACATGACATTAAGTTAAACCATAATGTAATAAAATTACCCTTATTTGGGAATCAAAAACTTCATTTTTCCATCTTGGAGGCATATGTCTCCAATAATCATAAAAAATAGGAAGGGAAATGGGCTCCACTACCACTTGGCCTAGAATCTGGCCAAGTAACCCTACAACGTCATCTGTAGGAACCCCATGAGAATCAAATGGCATGACTATCTTCATGCCATTCATATTCCAAACATCTGAACATTTTATGTTTTTCTCCACTGTTGCATTTTTTTCATCTTCAATGAGAAAACAATTAGTATAAAAAATTTAATACATTTATTTAATTAAAATTTGTACCTATGACTGTCACTCTCCAATATGTTCGAGATGAACTAGAAGGGGTGTGTCGCTGCCCCACTGCTGAGGCTCTTGAAGGGGGATTCGACGACTCAGCCACTAATGGGACATCCATATATGGTGTGAGAGATGGTGCAGGGGGAGATGGTGTAGGGGTGTAGGAATCCGTTTCCTCAGATGTTGTGGGGAAGGAGCCAAAAAGATCATCATCTGTAGCAAAACTAGATGAAATAGTGTACCGCTTCCTCCTTGGAATACCTAACATTTAATCAAACAAAATGAAGTTCAGAATATATATTTCTGAAAAAATGTTTAGAAAAAAAAATTATAAATGATATTCAATGCCCAGTACTAATAGAAAAAACATATATAACAATGATAATGAATGACTGCAGAAATGAAACAAGTGGTTGCTGAATGAATAAATAATTGTACATAAAATCATTTTCCCCTACAATCATGTCGGTTTCTAGATCCATTGCTTCATCCACTTCATTTATCCTTTCTAGACTAATATTTTCAATATCATGATGGAAAAATAATTCTACTTCATGTTGTTGATGAAATTCGATTTCAGAGGTCAAATCTTATACTTCATAACCCATATCATACAAATATATTTGTATAACATCAGAAACTACACTCCACCCTTCATCCACAACATCAGTCACATAAGTTACCATTTTTTTCTTACGATTATAATATATATGGATCATGCAGTTCACGATCACTAACATCCATCAAGTGAGAGAAGGTCACGGAATTAAATTGCAAGAAATATCTTTTAACACCTCTGATAATATCGACCCATTTTCATTTGAATAAAAGAAAATAAAAATGTATGTGGTAGTTTATTTTAATAATATCATGTAGCTTTCCAAAATATCCCACTATCAAATGTAAATATACCACTATTCGGTGTTTTCAAACCTGCTTCTCGATCGACTGTACGAAATCTAAATCCATTCACATTAAAAGCGTCGAAATTTATATCTTGTTTTATAGGACCTATAGAAAGAAACATCAAATCTTCTAACAAGTCTGCTTGAGTATCAGTATTCATGATCTGAAAAAAAAATTAATAGATTTACAAAATTTATTTGTCAAACTAATATTCGTATTTATTGAAATATTTATGAAATTACACACAGTGAAAACCATTATACAAGCTCTTTATTAATAAGTTCTTTATATATTTCTTATTTCATTTTCGGCCTTTCATTAGTCTCTTTTTTGTAACCTCAACTCTTCAATAAATGGATCTATAGTTTCACTATTCATCATCAAATATCTATGTGCCTGTAATAATTCCAATTCTCTCAGTGTCACATTTGAGGTCCTCCCAACTGATTGGAAAATAGTAGGAAATATCTTTTATTTCTATTGCATTTGGGATTGAGTTGATGTGTTTTCAACATGTACAACTCAATTAAATATTGTCTCAATATCATCCAAATATCTGCAACAAAAGTTAATACACTCCTCATCTAAATAGCCTTCTGCAATAGATCCTTCTGGAGGAGCTTTATTTATCACGTATGCTTTCAAATTCCCATGATAACTGTGAAATAAAATAAAAATATTGTGAATTTATTTAAATGCTAATTTTTTTTACTTAAATGGAAAAAATATAATTAAAATACCTCTCAATTGGATACATCCATCGATAATGAACGGGGCCTCATAATTTTGCTTCCTCAACCAAATGCACATTTAAATGATTCATGACAGTAAAAAACAATGGAGGAATGATCATCTCCATTTCACAAAGGGTCAATACAAACCTCTCTTGAAGGTTGTCAAGATGAAATGGATATAATGATTTCTCACATAATTGCCTAAAAATGTGTAGAATTGGAGTAGAACATCTTTTTCATGTAATAATGTCTGCAATGTCAATGGTAGTAACTATTGTAACAAAATATGTGAATCGTGACTTTTCAATCCATGTAACTTACGATTCCTCAAGTAAACACACCTTGAGATGTTACTCAAATACCCATCAAATACCTTCCAATTCTTTAAATTTCGAAAGAATATATCTTTATCCCAATTTATCATTGCAAAAATGGTCAGAGTATACTTTTCATTCGCATCTGGCCAGAGATCGCATTTTATGTTCATTACTCATAAATCTTTGCGAGCATTGAGATGATCCTTCGACTTTCCATGCACATTTAGTAATGTGAAAATCAAATTATCACATACATTCTTCTCAATATGCATCACATCAAGATTGTTCCATAACAAATTAAATTCTCAATACAAGAGTTTGAAGAATATACTTTTTTTCTTCCATTGCTGCATTCTGATTTCACCTGACGATGCACTTCAAACCCATTTTCCGCTATCATTAAAATGATGAACCTTCCCAAATTCAGTTTCAACATTTTCAAGCTATGTCAATATTTTAGAACTAGTTAAAAATATTGGAGGTGGTCTACGATCAATGGAACCATTAAATTTTGATATGTTCAATCGAAATCTATGAGATGCATTGAGAAATCATTGATGGAAAAAGAAGCACCATTTTTTACTGTGAGGTAGCCATTTGGGCTCAAAATCAATGTTACAAATGGGACAAGCCAAACCTGTGTAAGTATTCCAACCAGATAAATTGTCAAGCCTAGGGAAGTCACTAATTGTCCACATTAAAGTAGCATTCATTTTAAACATTGTTTTAGAAGAAGCATCAAATGTCTCAACACCGTTGCTCCATAACTCCTGCAATTCGTCAATCAAAGGCTACAAGTATACATAAATTTCATTTCCAAGAATTTTTTTTCACGGAATAATCATCTAAATGATAAAAGGTTTTTGTTTCATACACATCCATAGATGCATATTATAAGGGATCAAAACAACTGGCCAAATACTATAACTGGTACTCAAAGTCCCAAATGGGTTGAATCCATCAATAGCCAATCCCTATTGAACATTCCTAGGATCAGCTGAGAAAACTAGACGTAATGAATCAAATGTCTTCCACGATTAGGAATCTTGTGGATGTCTCATTAACCCATAATTATTTTTATCTATAGAATTCCACTTCATGTGTTCGGTGGTTTTTGATGACATGAATAATCTTTGCAATCGAGGCTTCAAGGGAAAGTAATGGAAAACCTTTTTAGGTGTGTTCCTTTTATTCATCTCCATGAAATTATGTTCATTCAGACTTCCAACATCACCCTTTGACTGCCATCTAGAAGAAGAAAATTTATTGCAATACTGTCTACTTGAATCCTCTCCCCAATAAAGCATACAATCATTGGGACACACATGTATTTTTGTATAATTTAGACTAAGCTTGTTAACAACTTTTTTCATATCATAAAAAGATTATGGCATTTTTGCTTCAGGAAATGCATCATGAATCAATTCCAATATCATGGACATTTCCTTATTAGTAATTCCACATAGACATTTGATATGGTGAAACTTCAGCTGAAATGAAAGATTTGAATATTTCAAACACCCACTATACAACTCCTGATTTCCATCATCAACTAAATCATGAAACACACTTTCCTCAGTAAGGGTTTCTCTTACATTTGGCTCCACATAATCAAGAGGAGGATCCAATGATATGTTAAAATCTTGATCTACTTGTGTTACAGTCTTAAAAACATCACTTTTCACATTTCAATTTGTAACACCCTCTTCTGGTTGTTCTGATATGTTTTGATGCTGATATTGGTTTCTTGCAGTGCCGAATGCATCATTTATGAGGTTTTCCATTTGATTTTCCATTGTCGACAAACTTGGGACCTCATTCTGTGGATTAACATCAGTGCTCAATCTTTCTTTAACGTTCGATTCTCCATGCCAAACCCAACAAAAATATTTACAAGGTAATTTCTTTAGTATTAAATGTTCATAAACTTCATCTCTCTTTAACTATGTTCTAAATTTACATTTAAGACATTCACATATTATTCTCCCTTCAATGGATCAATTAGAAATTGAAAAATCTAAAATCTCATTCAAACCCTTAACATACTAAGGTGTGTTCCTTGGTAATGTGATCCAGCTTTTATCCATGTATATTATAATGTGCCTACACAATAAAAAAATTAAAACACATAGTTACTACTAAATAGAGAATGAGATTCATATATACGATAGTGTAAGATTATCAAAAAATAATATAATAAAGATGATCCCATGAGTTAGATATGAACCATCTAGTGTTTGGGATAAGGGAAGTTTCTTTAGTAAAGAGAAACTGCATACTAACAATTCCATATTACTCAATTACCACATGGTCAATACTAAAAGTTATGTTAAATAGTATTCCTATCATGTTACTCCCAAATCTCGAAATTTTCAACCATTGACTTTTTAAATCCTTTATAGAATCATAATATAATATTAGATAACAAAAATTAACATTAGAATAACTTGGTTGGAATCACAGTTCATGAGAAAAAAAATAATGTTTCCAATCTTGATGAAGAAGCATATAAATAGCAAGATGTAACCCTTAATTGGTCCTGATTGTGTGACTTTAAATCACAAAGAAAATGGTATAGGCTTCATGACCATAAACTAAATGACCCATGTTCCAAGACCTTATCTAACTCCTTCAACCCAGGTATTAAATGTGGGGCATCCCTTATGCCACTGATTCCATTTATGATTAGAGAGTGCATATATTTTCCTCCTGATATAACACAACCAAGCCCTAAAACAATCTCAAAGAGTGAAAACCCCACTATTATCAACAAAAGTGTTCATTATGATTAGTTTTATTGAGTTATAATTAATTATGAGATCATCTATATTCTTGATACCATATTTTACCAATTCATATCAGGTTAACTTGAAACATCTCTTCATATAGGCTACCCCAGCTTATGGTCTACACATCATAAACTTAAACAATGTGGACCTGGGTCAAATTTTTCTAACCTTAAACATCATCTATATCGATAAAACTTGAATGAACTAAAACTATATAATTAAATAGACACACAAATCCTCATGGTGAACAATTTTAAAGAGAAACCTAGGTAAAAATTGGGTCTCCTCAAATTGGATATGACGCTAACCTAATCTATGTTAAGAATTTGGAATTGAAAAATGGAAAAAATCCTGTTAGGTTGAAAATACGTAAAGGTATACCTAATAAAAAGACAATTCATTGTCGACTAGGCCTCCCCAATATGAGGATCAAAAAATATTTAAGGTGATAAAATTATTAACTTAAAGGTTGTGGGGTTCATAATATTAATCTAAAAGAAGTCAAGCTGCACTCTCAAAGCCTTTTTGACTATGAAATATTTTAAGCATTCACTTGTTCTCTCATCCCCAGTTTATCAGTCTAGAGGTATATTTATGAAATGTGTGAAGAAATAATTTTGGGGTGATCAAAACCTTTTAAACATTGGAATCCACACTCTAAATCTACCCCTTTGCGATCCTTATCATGTTGAGTGAACTATTTTATCCAAATGGACTAAAAAGTGTTATAGTGATGATAGTTATGCCTATACCCATCCATGATCCATATAAAGTAGGAACTAATTCATCCAAAAGAACTAACTATTGTTTTAATTTGATGGTAGTTATGTCTATATCCATCTACGATCCATGATCAAAATGAAATAATTCATCCCAATAGACTAAATCTAGTGTTACAGTTATCGTACTTATTCCTATACCCATAGATGATCCATGAACCTGAGGAAATATTTCTGACTCAAGAATTTTTGTGAACAATATTTGAATTTATACATTACAAATTCAATGTTCAATTGGTTTTAGATTATTTTAATGATGTTTCCTCCAAAAATTTCATAGGTTATTTTGAAGTGTTAATCAAGCTAAAACATAATCTACGGAATTGATGATAATTAAGAATAAAAAATCTCCATTCATTAATATAAATAAACAAGAAGAGGATACAAATTATGGAGTCTCTCTTCAATGTTACAGGTATAGAAAAATGATAAAAACAACTATAAGTTACTCAAATCATCCAAATCTAAAAAATAATCCAATTCCTGATGATAATTGGTTATGGACTATTGAAGGTTAATTTGTTTAATATCTTTTAATTTAGCCAATGGATGTGTCTTCTTAACATGGGAGGTTAGTTTTAATCTCCTTCATATAATGGGCTCAATCCTTATGTCTGCTGATAGTAGCTACACCTACACCCTTTCTACATGAGCCTCATATTCTCGTGGTTTTTCTATCTTCATAGCTATTCAATCATGATGCCATTCTTCTTAAAAAGAAAAATTATGCAACTACTTAATGGAATCATCTATATCTTTGTCATGATGGTTAGAAATATTGAATAAGAGGAGGCTATATTCTTAGACTACCTATTCCTATCAGGAAGTGAGATAATGATGGATAAGAGCATATAAGTTCAATTAATTGAACCCAATTGTGCCAAAGCCATAAAATACTAAGAGAAGAAACATTACTTTATCAATATTCTCCTCTATCCCATTGATGATAGAAAAAAATTGGCACCAAACACATTTTTTCACTTCTTAGTTTTTTACAGTGATGTTGGGATCCAAATACTATTTACTTGATTTTGTAAGTATGAAGCTAAAAATACTGTAGAAGTCTCCCTATTTTATCCCCCATGAAGCCCCTATAACCAAAATGTATGTAAGAAGCTAATGATACTGTAGAAGCCACTCAGTTTTATCCCCCCATGAAGCCTCTATAACCAAGCACCACTATGCTGCCCCACAAACTGAGTCGACCCTCCCCCTATTTCATATAGGGAAACCTCTACATCAAAATTCTTTCAAATATGGCTTTTTAATAGGTTATTTATATATTTTAATAGCTAGACGTGACACCACACCCATGGTGCTTCTAGACCATAACATGTTAACATTATCTGGACAACACCACTCCCAGAATTCAATCACTAAAAAATGGTTAAACTAAAAAATAGACTTAAAATCATTAAAAATTAAGAAAACTATTTCATGGGGTGTAAAAATCAAACCCCTAATGAAACATTATTTCCATAGAATGTAATTAGTAGAAGTATAAATTTCAAAATGATATAACCCCATGATACCTCATTTCAATAGGTGGTTGGGTGGAAAAACAACTTGGGGGTATCTGAGAGAATTAAATCCAAACAAAAAACACATCTAAGAGGATTAAACTATTCTATAAAATTTCCTCATCATCTCCAGTCATATTAAAACAATAAACATTAAGCACAAAACCCAAAATAGGTATAGGAATAGCATATATCTCTATACCATTTAGGGGTAATCTAGAATGGTGAATTTAAGACAAAACATACACCTCATGCAAAAACACAACCAAGAACCTAAATTTCACCAAAATCCCACAAACCCTAAAACTATCCCTAAAATTAACTTCCATTAAAGATCCAAAATCTGAAAGCTAAAGTGAAAAAAAAACCCACAAAAAATTCAAATTAATAACACCCTTTATTTTTTACCCAGGTTGCAATGCTCAACATGGTCCAACTAGAACCTCAACTGCATGGTCTTCATGTCACAGAAAACTCAAAAAGATCAAAACCCTCATGTTCTCAATAATATAAATGTTTATATTAGTTATGTGATCATGATTTAATATGTATTCTCTTTCCCAACCCATCTAGAACCGACCTCCACAAATCTCAATCATAGGCACACACAACCTTCATGTGGAAAAAAAGAAAATCAATGAGGTATTCACAAGACCAAAATTCACCTCAAACTACCTTATGACATCAAAAAAACTAATTAAAACTGAGAATTATATGGAAAGAAGGAAACCTTGGGAAATCAGGGGTCGCGGGGTCGTCGGGGTCACAGGGGGTCGGGGTCTCTGGGGTCACAAGGTTTTCGGGGTTGCGGGGTCGCTGGGGTCGCCGGGGGCTGAGGTCGTCGGGGTCGCGGGGTCGCCGGGGTCACCAGGGTCTCAAGGGGCCGGAGTCGCGGGGGAAGCAGGAGAAGAGGGGAGAAGCAGGGTCAGGGTAGGGTCGGCAGCGTAAAAAAAGGTTTCACATTAGTTTCTTATAAACCATCGTAAAACTATTTTACAAAAAGGTTTAGTTGAGGTTCCCAAAACCGCCTCTAAATCCAATTTCTTTTGTAGTGGTATATCCACCATTTCTCTACACCATCCTTCTACATAATACATGT
This sequence comes from Viscum album, assembly GCA_963277665.1. Taxonomy (NCBI): domain Eukaryota; kingdom Viridiplantae; phylum Streptophyta; class Magnoliopsida; order Santalales; family Viscaceae; genus Viscum; species Viscum album. The sequence continues at coordinate 1,504,135,840 of OY728137.1, read as the reverse complement.
TCCACCCCATAAACCACATTTACTAGATATCATTATATTAAAATCACAACATGGATATCAAAAACAATATCACGATATTTATTCCATGAAATGTTACTAAATTATAATCAACCAATTATTAAAATAATCAAAAATTAAAATATAAAAATATTTTCAAAAAAAATTCAATATAGTGATCATAAATTTAGAAGATAATATTAAACCAATATGAAAAGTAATATCTCCTGGGGAACTCATCACATAATATTATACATTTATTCCTACCTTAAAAAAAATCATAATACTTGAATCGTATTAATTCACTACTAACATCATTACTTTCTTATTTAAACTATTCTAGCATTTCACATTCTTTTCTTTCTTGTTTAAAATTTAAACCAATATGGAATGCCTATTAAATTGTGTAACAAAAAATAAATAAAAAACATTATCACATCACTCATAGCATCACATAATTAGAAATAAAATATCGATATATAGTAGTAGTATTAAATAACACACTACGGGAAAAACCGTCTTTTGCGACGGGGTACTTGTGATGGGATTAGTTCCCATCGCAAATAGTCCATCCCAGGGGTTATTTGCGATGGGGGGTTCTTTCCGTCGCAAATAACAAGTTATTTGCGATGGGATTTGGGGTCTCGTCGCAAAAGGAAATGCACAGTTTGGGGCGGGATGCGCGCCAAAGCACTGGAAGGTTATTTGCGACGGGGGGATCGCCCCGTCAGAAATAGTGTGTCGGTCGAAGGGTATTTGCGACGTGTCCCGTCAAAAATTCTGGCGGCGGTAAATGGGTTTTTGCGACGAGATGTTGTCCCCTTACAAAAGGTGTGTTGGCAGGTCACCTTTTGTGATGGGGCCCGTCGCAATTACCCTTTTAACCACCGACAACCATTAATAGAGGCAAAATTATTTTTGACGGGCCCCGTCGTAAAAAGTACCTTTTGCGTCGGTAAGCCCGTCGCAACAAGTCTTGTCGCAACTAATCTAACCTATATATACCCCCTCCGTTTTACTTTCTCTTCTTCTCATTTCTCACTTCCTCTCTCTCTCTCTAAACTCAAATTTTAGGATGAAAATTTATGTCAATTAATTTTTTTTACGGAGAAGTTGTGAATGCGCTTACATCAATCAGAGATCATGTTTAAAGGTATTTATATTTTATTTAATTTTTTATTTATTTAATTTTTTTATGTTAATTTTAATTATTGTTGATTAGTTGTTACTAAATTAGATTTAAATTGTCTTGTTATCTGTATTTTAGTAATAAATTGTAACAAATAGTAATAATTAGTAATAATTAATAATAATTAGTAATAATTAGGAATAAATAGTAGTAATTAGGAATAAATACTAATAATTAGTAATAAATAGTAATAAATAGAAATAATTAGTAATAAATAGGAATAATTAGTAATAAATAGGAATAATTTGTTATAATTAGTAATAATTAGAAATAATTAGTACTAAATAGTAGTAATTAGTAATAAATAGTTGTAATTAGTAATAAATTGAAATAATTAGCAATGAATAGTAATAAATATTAATAAATAGTAATAATTAGCAATAATTAGCAATAAAAATGAATAAATAAGAATAAATAGGAATAAATAGTAATAATTAGCAATAATTAACAATAAATAGCAATAAATAGTAATAAATAAGAATATATATGAATAAATACGAATAAATACTAATAAATAGAAATAAATAGTTATATATAGTAATAAACTGTAATAAATAGTAATAAATGGCAATAATTAGCAATAAATAGCAATAAATAGGGACTAATATGAATAAATAGTAATAAATAGTAAAAATAGTAAAAAATAGTAAAAAACAGTAAAAATTGTAATAAATAAGAATAAATAGTAATAAATAGTAATAAATAGTAACAATTAGTAATAATTAGTAATAATAAGTAATAATTAGAAATAATTAGAAATAATTAGGAATAATTAGAATAATTTGTAATAATTAGTAATAATTAGTAATAATTAGGAATAATTACGAATAATTATGAATAATTATGAATAATTATGAATAATTAGGAATAAATAGGAATAAATAACAATAAATAGAAATAAATAGAAATAATTAGTAATAAATATGAATAATTAGGAATAATTAGAAATAAATAGAAGTAAATATGCTTAAATAAGAATTATTAGGAATAAATAGAAATAAATAGGAATAAATATGATTAAATAGAAATAATTAAGAATAAATAGGAATATTTAAGAATAATTAGGTATAATTAGGAATAATTAAGAATAATTATGAAATAATTATGAATAATTATGAATAAATAAGAATAATTAGGATTAATTAGGAATAATTACGAATAATTTCGGATAATTATGAATAATTAGGATTAATTAGTAATAATTAGTAATAATTAGGAATAATTAGTAATAATTAGTAATAATTAATTATAATTAGGAATAATTAGGAATAATTATGAATAATTAGGAATAATAAAGAATAATTAGTAATAAATAGGAATAAATAGTAATAAATAGTAATAAATAGTAATAAATAAGAATAAATAGGAATAAATACGGATAATTTGAAATAATTAGCAATAATTATGAATAATTAGGAATAACTAGGAATAATTAGGAATAATTAGCAATAATTAAGAATAATTAGTAATAATTAGTAATTATTAGTATTAATTAGTAATAATTAGTAATAATTAGTAATAATTAGTAATAAATAGTAAAAATAGTAATAAATTGTCATGAATAGTAATAAATAACAACAAATAGTAATAAATATTAATAAATAGTATTAAATAGTAATTAATATTACTAAATAGTAATAAATTGTAATAATTTGTAATAATTTGTAATAATTAGTAATAAACAGTAATAACTAGTAATAACTAGAAATAAATAGTAATAGATAGAAATAAATAGTAAAAATTAGAAATCATTTGAAATAAATATTAATAATTAGGAATATTTAGGAATATTTAGGAATATTTAGGAATAATTAAGAAAAATTAGGAAAATTTAGTAATAATTAGTAATAATTAGTAATAATTTGTAATAATTAGTAATAATTAGTAATAATTAGTAATAATTAGTAATAATTAGTAATAATTAGTAATAATTAGTAATAATTAGTAATAATTATTAATAATTTGTAATAATTTGTAATAATTAGTAATAATTAGTAATAATTAGTAATAATTAGTAATAAATATTAATAATTAGAAAAAAGTCGCAATAAATTGTAATAATTAGTAATAAATGGTAATAATTAATAATAATTAGAAATAATGAGTAATAATTAGTAATAATTAGTAATAATTAGGAATAATTAGTAATAAATAGAAATAAATAGTAATAGATAGTAATAAATAGTAATAATTAGTAATAAATAGGAATAATTAGTAATAAATATGAATAATTAGTAATAAATAGGAATAAATAGGAATAATTAGTAATAGATAGGAATAATTTGTGATCATTAGTAATAATTAGTAATAAATTGTAATAATTAGTAATTAATAATAATTATTAATAATTAGTAATAATTAGTAAGAAATAGTATGAATTAGTAAGAATTAGTAAGAATTATTAATAAATAGTAAGAATTTGTTGCAAATGGTAAGAAATAGTAAGAATTAGTTATAAATAGTAAGAATTAGTTATAAATAATAAGAATTAGTTAGTTGTAAATAGTATGAATTAGTTATAAATAGTAATAATTAGTTATAAATAGTAAGAATTAATTATAAATAGTAAGAATTAGTTATAAATAGTAAGAAATTGTAAGAAATAGAAACAATTAGAAAGAAAATAAATTGTAATAATTTGTAATAACTAGTAATAACTTAGCATAATTTCTAGTGGATTGACAGAACTCCTTTTGCTCAATGAATCTTCTCCTTTTAACTTTCACCGACTCAAAACATCATGAAAAGTATGCTTCTGTGTATGAATAAAAAATCTCATATACACGAGTATGAATATGCATTTGTAGGACCACATTTTTCATAATGTGTTCAGGAGGTGATAGTTGCAAGAAGATGATTCATTGATGAAAAGGGGGATCTTTTGTCTGACGGCTCATTTACTTGCAACTTTCTCACACATGAATGACAATGAAAAATCTTCTCGGAGGTACACATATTTATTTTCGTGCATATGGGAATGAATATGTGTACCACCAATCATATTCTTCATTGGGATTTATGTGTGAGAAAGTTTCAAGTAAATGAGTCATTGGACAAAAGAGTAGTTGTCAATCCACGAGAAATTATATCACCTATAAGTAATTGTAATTATTAAGAAGAAGTTTTAATTATTTATCTTTTTTCAGATAGTGTTTTTATAATTTCAAATTATTAAAAAATAGTAATGATTTTATATTTTTTAGAAAAATATGGAATAAGGAAGCCGAAAACAATTATTATTTGATAATCGCGCTTTGATTAATTAGTGTAGAAATCCAAACGGTTCTGGTTTAAATCCTATGTATATTGATGGTGTTGATGATTTATTATCATTTGTATCATCAAAACCAGAATATGTTTTAGAATGAACAATAAAGTTTCCTTTGTAAAAAAATGTTCTCTGAGAAAATTTGACATATTTGACAAGGTTGGGGGACAACTCTTGCGGTTTGGTTTTCAACCAGATTATGGTTTTTGGTATCAACACAGAGAACACAGTTTCAGAGAAGATACTAATAACATGATTCTGAATCCATCATGGTTTCAAAATTTAGTAAATGATATTGTAGGTCCATCTGTTGAGAAAACTAAAACTCAAGATGATATTGATTTAACTCTTGAGTTGTCACCATCTGAATTTTATGATTTTTTGAGTTCAGCCGAGGATTCATTATATTCTGATTGCAAGATAAGAAAATTTGATGTGGTTTCAAAATTTATGGCTATTAAATTAGATAATTCAATGTCAAAGAACTTTTTTGATCAGATATTTTCTTTGGTTAAAATGCTGTTACCTGAATGAAATTTGTTGCATGTAAATTACTATGAGAACAAGAGGTTGGTTCGTAATCTGGGCCTTATTTATCGAAAGATTCATGCATGTCCAAATGATTGCATCTTATATTCTGGTGAAAATGATTTGTTGGATAGTTGTCCCACATGAGGACAATTGAGTTATAAAGAAGCTCCACCAGGGAAGTCTGGATCGATTACAGTAAAACAGTTCATATATTTCCCCCTTAAACCCAGTATGCATCATTTATTTATGTCTCAGAACATGGTGTCAATAATGTCTTGGCACAAAACCAATATTTAAACTCATAAAAGATTAAATCATCCATCTGATGGTGATTCATTAAAACATTTTGACCGTCTGCATTCGTATTTTTCTTTAGAATCTCAAAACATGAGATTGGGTCTTTCTATTAACAAGTTCTATCAATTTGGTTCTTATAGTAGTTAGTATTCAGGATGTCCTGTCTTTATAACTCCGTACAGTTTACCTCCATGGATGTTGATGAAAGAGCCCTATAACTTTTGAAACATATTAATCCTTGAACATCCAAAAAATAATATTGATGTTTATTTGAAACCATTGATTGATGAGTTAAATGCATTATGGAGTGATGGTGTTAGTACATTTGATGTTTTTGCGAAACAAAATTTCATATTAAAAGATGCATTGATGTGGATGATTAGTGAATTTTCGGCATATGGAGTGTTATCTGACTGGAGTACACATGGTCCGAAATATTTTCCTTACTATATGAAAGAAAACAAAGCCTTTATGCTTTTCAATGGAAAAAACCTTTCTATTTTGACTGTCACTGCAGATTTTTTCTAACTGATCATCCTTTTCGGAGTAAAAAATCTCATTTTAGAAAAGGTACAATTGAAAGGGATGAACCTCCACAAATGATCTCAGGTAAAGAGTTAGAATCAGTTGTATTTTCATTACCTCTCATCACATTTGGGCCAACAGTAAACCAACAGAAAATTCATGGCTTTGGGAAAGAACATAATTGGATAGAACGAAGCATTTTTTGGGATCTTCCATATTGGTCTGATTTGTTGGTCCGCCACATGGTGGATTCCATGCATATTGAGAAGATCTATTTTGTTAATTTATTTAATATAGTTTTGTATACACCAGGTAATACCAAAGTTATCGTAAATGCACGATTACATCTTGCCCAAATTTGTCGGAGACCAGAACTTGAACTATTTGAAAATGTCAGATCACAGAGGTTAATGAATCCAAAAGAAGCTTATACACTATCCAAACAGAGTATCTTACTATTTTGTTAGTGGATTTCATATTTGAGACTTCTAGATGGCTATGCTTCCAATTTGGGCAGATGTGTTAAGAATGGTTATATTACCGGATTAAGAAGTCATGATTGTCATGTTATAATGGAAAGACTTATTCCAATTAGATTCAAAGGATTGTTGAATTATATGACTTTGGATTCGATAACAGACATAGCATATTTTTTGAGATATTTGTGCAGCGACAACAGACTACGATGTGCTAATAAAATTGGAAGAAGATGTTTCTATAATTATATATAAACTGGAAAAAATATTTCTGCCAGATTTCTTTGACTCAATGGAACATCTGATATTACATTTTCCACATGAATCTAAATGTGGAGGTCTGGTACAGTTTTTACTGATGTACCCATTCATAATATGCATGTAGAAATTGATAAAAAAGTATGTAACAAATCATCAGATGGAGGCCTAATTGCTGAAGCTTATTGTCAAGAGGAAATTTCTTTTTTCAACTCTCATTACACAAAGTATTGTGCTACTTCAATAGACATGAGTGATTGGTGGAGCATAATAAAAATGAAATCTCAGGAAAATCAGTTTACTCGAAATGAATTTGGTTTCGTTGAAGTGGAAGGAATTGAAATTTTTCAAGAGACTGCTCAAAATCAATCTTTTTCACAAAGAGATGTGAATATCGACGATGACACTCCATAATTAAGGATCGATGATGATGAATATGTTAATGATGTTAAAAATGAATTTTAAATGATAAGAGATGATGAAACTGAAACTCATATGGATATTGATGATAATGGGGAGGAAGATGACGACATTGACATGGGCAGCTATGGAGATGAGTTTGAAAATGGACATTGACATAGTTAAATGCTGGTTATAATAATAAATAATATATATCTATATATAATAGTTATTTTCAGCTATCTTCTAACAAGAATAAGTTTGTGTTTTAAATGGATCCTGATCTATTTCATGAGTTTCAGGAGGTTGATCGACCTTTGGATAAGGGGGATTGTAGACCATCTGACCCTCAGCCTACTAATAGTTTAGGGGGTAAATAGAGGGGGTGCGGTCATGCAAGATTAATGATTCCTGACTCTATCCCCAAGTGATGTCCACATCTTGGCTTCGATCCACGCACACAGAGGTATGGTAACCTATATATTTTAGTTATATTTCATTAATTTATTTTTATATATAATAATTATTTGATTATTTATTTTTTCACAGATTTGTGTGTGTAGCTATTGGACAACAGAGCGCTATCTTGCGCAATTATTTTTCTCAGTAATGGATCACATGGGAAAAGATTCCCATTGATGTGTGGCTTGACATGATTGATCGTTGGCTGGTACGTAAATAAATAATATTTATTTTGAAATTTATTTTATTAATAACTTGATATTATAAATTATTTGTAGGGTTTATGGTATCCCGTTGATGATAGCACGCATGACGCAAACCAAAAGGTATGGCAAGTGTCTATGTGTGACCGTTTCCATTAGTTTTTGCACAATTTGCGAAGAACAGACATTAAGAAAGCAAGAGTGACGGTATTTGATGAGTCGTGTGGAGCCAAATGACCAGAGTACATTTCATCTCATGTTTGGGATGGATTATGTTTACACAATTTGGGTGGTGGATTTTAGAGTAGATCATCAGTGGGACAGAAAAACTGGGGGAGACAGGGGGTGACACATCGAGCTAGTAGTCGTACATTCACTATGCATTGAGAGTATCTGATAAGTATTTTTTTAAAATATTTTATATAACTTTAAATATAAATATTTTATTTTATATTTTTATAGACAGTTGAGCATCCCGATTTTACAGAGCTCGATGTTTATTGGAGGATGTACAGTGATCCACCCACTAGAGAGATTAGAGGTGATAGCCAGTGTCAGATTGTGGTTAGTATTATTTTTTTTAGTTTGACCACTAACTGCATATAATATTTTCACCATTTTAATTTAAATTTGGAATTGAAGGAGTTATATGAGGTTGCGACCTCTTAGACACAGGCTGAGAGTCCTGACGAGACGACTTAGCAGACTAGTTCCCACAATTTTGGTGATGTGGCATGGATGCAGGCGACATAGTATGGCTTTGAGAAGGGCTGAGTAGTTGGTATCGGCTCTCATTTGACTCCTGGTACATATTATGGTACTGATTCAATGTCGGTGTCTAGCTTGGGAGGAGCTCGAGGAGAGTTATATTCTTATGTCTCATAGTATCAGGAGTAGTTACAAACTCAGTCTAATCTTATAGAGAGTTTTCAGAAGCAGCATGAAGAGATGTATTGGCGACAACAGCAACCGCAATAGCAGCATAATGAGGATATGTGTCGATGGAAGCAGCATCAGTAGTAGTAGCATCATCACAAGCAGATGGACTACATGTGCCCTCTGACTCGTAGTTTAGGGATGGAGTTTCCTCCACCATCTCCAACAGCTCCTCACCTCCTCCTGGAGACAACCCCCCAGTGATTTGTTTTTATGTTAAAAATATTTGAATTTAAACATGTATTGTAATGTAAAATGTTTGTAGTTTCTGTCTTTTATATTGGAACAAATATTGCATAATTTAATTTTTTTTATTTTTTATATTTCATTATTTATTATTAGTTTTATATTTTTTTAATATTTGTTTATTTTTCTAATAATAATAACATGTTATGATTTTTTTTATATTTTTTCAAATATTGAGAATTGTAATAATTTTTTATATTTTTATTATTTAAATAAATTAATATTATTTTTTATTAATCATAATTTATTAAATATATATTTTTGTATTATATTTTTTAATGTCTGTTTATTTTACTGATAATAAGTTTTTTTTATTATTTTATTATTTTAATAATATTAATATAATTTTTTCATTAATCATAATTTTTTAGAATATTTTTTTTATTATGTTTATTATTTGCGATGGGGACCTTTTGCGATGGGCTACCTTCGCATATAATCTAATATAATTTATTAATCAATACTATTTATGACGGGATGATGGGCCCATCAAAAATAGTATTTGCAATGGGGTCATCGCAAAAGGTTATTATATATATAATGTATATAATCTAAGGATTAGTTGCGATGAGGAACTACCCCATCGCAAATCATATTTGCGACGGTCCGTCGCGAAAGTTTATATATATATATATATAATGTATATAATCAGAAGATTGTTTGCGACGGGGCATTTTCCCATGACAAATATTATTTTTTCTGATGGGCCTATTGCAAAAAATAATATTTGCAACGTCGTTTTCTACAAAGTGGTTATTTGCGATGGGTCCCTGTCGCAAATAGCTCGTCGCAAAAACCACTAATTCTAATAGTGACATCTAGTAAATTTTGAAATGATTAACATTTTAATGGATTTAACATGTTATGAAATGGAGATTAATAATTATATTATCCTTTTTAATCATATGATATCATATATAAAACTTTCGTTTAATTATATTAAAATTCATAACTCATAAGTTTTACACAACTCATTTAAGGAAATTTCATTTTAATAAATATAATATTTTCAAACATGATGATAAATTATTTCATTAAAAACCATTAACATAAATAATTAATCAATAGGGTGATGCTTAATTGGAAAGGTTTCTATAAGAAGTTTTCCATTGATTTTTTTAATCATGCGTCCTCATTAGTTTAAAAATACAATAATGATATTTTTATTAAAGTAAAAAATGCATTTAATTCCTATAATGATCCAATATATTCATTAGTTAATGTGCATCAATCCTGAAGTCAAAACATAAACATAGAAAAATAATTGAAGAAAGTATCAAATCATTCCATAATTTTTTAAGAAAGTATTTTTAAATACAATGTGAATAAATTTATTAAAATACATATATAATAATTATAAATACTAAATAATATCATAATAGGATTTCATAAATAAATATTCTAATCATAATAACTAATTAAATCCATCCTTAGAAAGAAACCTGTGAGAATGATGCATGTACCCTTCCAAATGTTTTCTTTACCTTTTCATAAGTCTATTTTCTCTTGAACATGTTTAGTATAACAATAATGTATTTTCATCTAATCATATGGGTGGATAAACCCCCATTAAAAAATCTAGTATCCTTTATCTTCACCAGATTCTAGGTTTAAATTATATCATTTTACAACAAAAACATTGAAATCCATACATTTTCCTAACTTTAAACACTATTTTATATCCTATCCAAAATCTATGGTACCACTATTTTATGACTTTCCTCACTAAAACCCCTCCTGGGGTCGATAGTGGAGATGAGAGTGACCCTGAGTAAATTTTTAAATAGGTCACGGGTTTGTGGCTAGTACCAAGTTTGACCATCAAAAGTAATGGAAGAATCACCATCTTACATACCTAAAATATATAACCAATCTAAAACTAAAATACATATATATAGAAATAAAAGAGTTGAAATCAATTATTATCATCTATAAATATATGAATCATAGAAATTCCACAAACATTAATGTAATACCATGCTATTAAAATTCTACTCTATCTACCCAAAAGTAAATAAAGCAATTATCCATTAAGTTATCAGATAAAATAACATTGTAAACACTACAGAGGGGTGAGTTTTGGGATGAATCCGGATTTCATTTTATCAAAATTTAACTCATTGGTTTTTTTTAGAAAATAGGTCAAGGAAGGTTCCTTTACTCATCTTTCAGGTAGTGATAGTTCAACTTCATTAAGTGGTAATAGATTCATTTGAATTTGGATTCTTTTGATAATATTAAAGAGGTATATAATGTTCAATGATATATGAGAGCCCCATTGAATTATGTATTAATAAGTTTTCATCAATGAAACTGACTAACATCAATGAAGTTAAGGATTATTATAAATTATATTCCAAATATAGGGTCTTTCATGACCATGTTACAATGATGGATCCAACTTAATTGGATGAAGATTCCTATAAAATAATGTGGGGATCTATCTATAAAATTAATTACGAATCATAATAGTTCACATGGTTGGTTTATAGTGGATTTGTTATTATTATATATTTTAATTATCCTTAAGAATTTCATAATGACTGACCTTTCAGTTGATTATAAAATTTCATTACATTTTATGAATGATAATAATTACATAGTTTTTCCCTATGCATATTGCAATAATTTACCAAGTCACATTAAATATATTTTAAAATTTATATTTATATTATTTTTAGTTTTATTTCTTTAATTTTCTATGACTATTTCTTGAGTTGTGTGTGTTGTTGACTTTTTGATGTAGGTTATATTTATAGACTTTCTATACATGATACACTCATTTGATGGAATCCAATATTTGAGGTTTTATTTTTACAATACACTGAATTACATAAACAATTTATGAGCATACTTTCATTGGATTGGTGTTTGATGTTATGATGTTTCCATTAGAAGATATAAAGGTATGATGGGATTACATTCCCAATTAGTGGAGTCATAGTGAGGTTTTGTTTAACACATTAACATAGATCAATTTTATCATTTTTTTTCCTTTATGTGATTCCATTTTCAAGGGGGTTTATAGTATATGAATTATATAGTCTTATATTAAGAAAAAGATATGGATATATAAATATTATGGAATGAATTTTGGATTTTATAGGATGCATTTAGAGGGATATATAATTAAAAATGACTTAGATATTATGTTCACAATTTGATTTCTAGATAATATAGAGAAGGTTTAACGTGAATTCGTTGATAGGAAATACATAATACTGGTGAGTGATGTATATTTTGAGGAATGTTTTCCTTCAATAATTTCAAAAATAAAAGTATAGTATAAATATTAAGGGGTTGAAAAACATGTATAAAAAACTAATGTAACTGAACAATTATTTCATGCTATAAATATTGTTTAGTTTACAGTGTTTTGAAAGGAAGACCAATTGAAGATCAAGTGAATGACATTAACCTGACATTAAGGTAGATCAAATCAACGAACATAATATTCACAGATGATGTGTGTATTCTAATCATATTATCATTACATACATAAATTTGGGATTCAATGGTTACTTCATTCAATAATTCTATCCAAAAATTTGACTTGGGGTTTAAGTATAATAGGAATATGATCCTTAATGGGGTGGATAGGTGAAGGGAAGTCCATGTACTATATGGTAGTGCACTCATTGTTGATGGATTAGAATATTAACCTCAATTGATGCAAATCTATCAGGAGAACAAAATATATTGATATTTCTTGATGATGAAGTTTGACTATATCAGAGAGATTATGACCTTCATGTTGGAGTTATGGGAAGAAAGGTAATATTAATACAAAACTAAAATTTCAAAAGGATAACACTTGAGTATTTTCACCTTTAAATAGTTTAAATTTCATTAATTTAATGAATGGTGAAAAAAACGTATAGCATTATGTTAATACTCTGGTAAAATATTATTTGATTAATTCTGGAGAATCATATAATTAAATTAGTGATCATAGATAGATGGTCAATTATGCTTCTACAATGTTTAGTAATGTTTTTCTAACATAAGATCATACCTTAGAAGTGGTTGGAAATGGATATTTCAACATCATAATAAAAAATGAATTCATCAAGATCAAGGGGGATAGGCACATCCCTAGCCAATATAAAAATATTATTTCCATTATATAGATTGATGAGTATGGATATGGAACTACCATTTTCAATTGGGCATGTAATGTTAATTTAGGATCCATTTTGGTTAGAATAGGGATAAAGGATGAATCTCTTTACATAACTAGAAGTTATGTTAGACTTAATGATTCTTGAATTATAACTTCTATAGTTCAAAAAGATTGTAATTAATATCATGGTAACCTCAATGAGAATTATATATGGGTTATAACATAAAAATGGATAATTAATCCTAGTCATATTGAAATCAAGAGATGTGAATGCTTTGTGTTGGGGATGTAAAGAAAGGTGTATTTCAATTTAGATGTGAGGAGCCCATTTTTTAAGTGAGTTGTATTTTATTCCAATGGTTTCCAATGTTCAATGAATAACAAATTTTTTGATATTAATATGTTTAGTATGTTTTTATGAATAAGATTTAATGAATTTTGGTTGATGTAGTCATCCTTTGTAGAAAATTTGATGTTTCTTGCATTCAATAATAATGAAGAAATGAATTGTGTAAGTATTATTAAATTATGACAGGGGAATGTTATTTTTATTAAATTGAGTTTATTATTATTTTCTAGTGATTTTTACTTATGTATACATGTTGTAATATGTTGTTTTTGGAGAAGATCATTTTCTATCGACATTATGAATGTTTTCTTACGGATATTCCATAAGATGTTTGCAAAGATGAATGATGTTTCTATAAGGGGGAGACAATTTGTTATCAACACTATAGATATTTTTTATGGATATTTATTTTTAATTTTCCAATGTTAAATGATATTTCATTATGAACATTGTCATGTTGAATGGATAGAGATTTGAAATATTATTAGAAAAATGCCAGCGGACTGAGGTGCTTGGATGGATTCAATTGTAAAATGATAATTAGATGTAGTTGGTTGTATGGAGAAATTAGGATGAAGGATTCTATATAGATTTATCAAAAGAGTTTAAAAAACTAAGAAAATATGAACATGTTTAGAAAACCAGAATAAATTTAAAATTGAATCCACTATAAATAAAGGTAATGATTAGACCTACATAATGCATCATCACTTCTTATAAGGAACCTGTGTAATGGTAAGATCTATAGTTTCCTTATCATGTAATGGAAAAACCCTTGGCTCATATAAGGTTATAAAACTTAATTAGGGTATTTAATATGGATCACCTCGAGTTCCAAAAGACAATTTTTTTATAGAATTAATGGGTTGAATGGTCCAAGTCAGTTATAAAATAGGTGGAAATAAATTTTTGGCCAATTACATCATAGGTATATTAAAGAGATGATAATTTAGAAACAATTATCATATATTTCAAAGTGATTTATTCCCGATTTATAAAACATCACAATTCCTTGATTCTATGATTCTATATAAAAATTAAAAGGAAAAAAAACAAATGTGTCACTAAGAAGTATCATTTGTCATACATGTTTGAAATATTATATATTAGAGTAATTTTAGTGTTTCTAGAGGAAATTTATGATTATTGAACAAATATTTATATGGATTCTATTTTATGTACTTTTACAAAATTCAATATTGAAGGGAATAAATTTTCAAGTGATCAAGCACAAATTTACAAATGAAGCCAATCGGCAGAGGAAATGTTTCAAGATCATCAAACAAATAGGATTCATAATAATTGGAAAAAAATTCCGAAAAGGATAAAGGAAACCTATAAAGATTATTGGATAAATGTGGATGAAATTTTTGGAGATAAGGTGTTGGAAAAAAAGTTTATTTATGAGGTAATCTAACAAATTTTTCAATGCTGTGTAATTATTGCAATATGTATTGTATTTTGGGAATATTTTGATATTGAAGAATAATATTTTTAGATTTTTTGAGATGAAATATCCTGGGAAGGCCAAAATTATATTTTGGATGATTATGGGAAGAGATAGTAAAACTAAATCCTTAGTTATATCATAAAAATAATACATTAAAAATATCATCAAAATAGTTAGAATAGTTTTGTAAAAACCAATCTCAACTCCCCTTGTTAGATAGTTTAAACTATCCAATACATAGGCACCTATCACAAAAGATAAATTGTTTACATGGATAAAGTTTCTTATGAAATAATTATCAAAACTGTAATATAGGATACAATATGTAATTTTCCATACATAGTGTTTGTAGTTATATTTTTAATTCTATTTGTGTCTAAACCCAAAAAAACAATTGGGAAGATATCAAATGGATCATTTATTATTTGAAAATATTACAAGGTTCAACATTGTTCTTTAGGTAAGATGAGTTGTTGCAATTTTTTTATGCATACATTTTTTTGTGATTGATATACATTAAAGAGAAAAACTTCTTGATGTTTTCATATAGAGGAATTGCAATAAGTTATATATCATAACTACAAAATATCATTAGATTGAGTACAATATAGTTTGATTATGAAGGTATAATTTAATCCACTAAAGAGATAGTTTGGTAGAATCAATCACTGAAGGAAATCAAAAGAATCTAGGAATGAAGATTTTTATTCTATGATAATCATGGTGAAATTCAATTGGATCGAAATATTAAATTCTAGGAAAGGAAAAAAGTAGATCTAATTGATGTACTAATTTATTCAAAATTAGTTGGAGGAAAATAAGTTAGACCTTCAGAATATAACATCAAAACAAAACCCAGCTGATATATTCACCAGAAAATTTGTTCATGAAAAAAAGTGGCCACATCACACCTCAGTTGGGGTTGGGTATATAGAAGTATAATAGAGGTACAATATTAAAATATGAATGATAATATAAGAGTTTTTGTTCGGGGGCATAGAATGATTTCTATAGTTTTCCTAAACAAGTTTCATTTGGGAGATTATTAAGATGAAATAAGGTTTAATTTTATTGAATGTAACTTCACTAGAGTTTTCATTTAGAAGAAATTATTCTATGGAATTTTCCCTGACACGGTGTTAAGGTATTCAAAGTTAATCTTATTTAGGTGGTGTTATGGTCATTCAAAATTTAGATCTTCTAATTAAATTAAAGAGGTCAACATTATTCGGTGAGAAGATGAAATCTATTGAATGAAGTATCTAGAACTATTTACTGATGAAACCAACTAAGGTATATGGACTTACTAGATGTTTTAAAATTCATTCCATATGGAGGCACTTCCATCAATGATGGTATGATGGTGGTACTAGGACAACTAGAAAGTGTTTCATATAAAAGTATGTGGGGACTGATCTGTATTGTGTATCCAAAATATGAGTACCGAATTCTATTAGTGTACAGTGGATTAGTTATTTACACATAGTTTAATCTTATATAAGAAGTTTATACTAACATAATTAACAGTTTATTGTAATACTTTTCTACTTTTGATGAATAGAATGAAAGACACAGTCTTTCCATATGAATGTTATATAAATTGTTTGAATCAATTTATATATTTTTTATTTTTTATTTATTATTTTTGTAATTTTATTTCCCTAAATGTTTGTTATATTCTCTTGAGTTTTGTGTTTGTTTTTAATATGTTTTTTGGGTAAGGTTTTAGGAATTCATACTTTCGACACACTTAGTCAAGAGAATTCATCATTGGAGGTTTGGTTTTTCTATTGTAATGAATTATGTACAAAATATTCATGAGTGTACTTTTAGTGAAATAAAAAAACAACATCCATGGGAAATCAATGTATCATGATAAACATGACTGAAAAAATAATTTGAGAAATAAAAAAACAAGAGATTATTCAGACCCCTAATCACAATCCATGGATATGTATTATATCGTAAGAATAAAAAAATTAAGGAAGATGTCTCAAATCCCATGTAATCATAATGTCATCCTTCAACAACCTTCCCTAAAACCATTTCCATTACTAACATTACAATATACATAAAATATCAAGGGAAATATCCCTGGTATATATTAATAAAAGTGATTAAATATTACCAATAATCTCATTATCGATTAAGAGTCCCTTCAAACTGAAATTAGTAGTAATCTATTATGGTAACCCTCCACCGATTGAAAAATAAGTCAAGGTTAATATAAAAAATCATATTAAACACAACATACAACCAAAAAATATATAAATAATAACAATGAAAAATTATATATATCCTTTTATCATTCATTCCATCTATATCAACCATCATCTTTATAACCTTTTTTATATCATCAACCCCCATCATCCATCATTTTGAAATATAATCATTGAGATTTAACATACCATTCCCATGTGTCACCAAATCACACAATTAAAAAAAGTTGCATCACAAAAATATAATTCCAAATATGTTTCAAAGATAAAAAATATGGATAAACAATATTAAAAAACTAGGTATCATGGTAACAAAACTGAAATAGAAATAAATATCACTACATCAAACTAATATCATAATCAAATAACTAATAATACAAAAATGAATATTATAATATTACAATTTCATTCATTTATTCATCACATAAATTACTCATTCAATATAATCCATATTTTTTTCATTTAATCATCTAATTAAACATATCTCATTATTGAGTAGACCATTATATTATTTCACTCGTAATCATATTACCATTAATTCATCCCTTATTATAGTTACCACCGCACTAAATTACTTAGTTATTGTAAATGATTAAATAGAATATTAATTCAGTTATTTCAATTTTTTATTCATTTATTTAAGATTGAATATTATACTGCACCTTCAAAAAATAAGAGAAACACCACAACGAAAAATTACATCCCCAATACAAACATTAAACTAAAACATCATCCACACAATTTCTAAAAAATTGACTTCCCACTCTCTAAGGATCATCCCCACTCCTAAATTTCACTAAAAACCTACCAATTCCTATAACATAATCTCACACAATAATAAAAATTCCCATCTATATATACTATAATACCACTCGACTCATCTTCCAACCATAATTAGTTTCACTACAATAAAAAGGAGAACTATACCTCTTTATCTAAATGGCTTATAGATTTAAACTAAACTACAAAAGGATCAACGCATCATCTTAAATGATAGAATTATGTACAAGGCATTAACCCCCCCCCCCCACACACACACAAATATTTTATTCATAAAACTCCCTCATATCCCCTATAAGTTTAGTCCAACCTTAACTAAACTATCATTACATAAAGTAATGGTCCAGTCAATATAATCATAAACCATACTATAAATATAATAATATAAAATATATTACAATGAAACATGAGAATTATAAATATCAAAGAAAACCAAACTCTATAAGTGTTGAATAACATTACATTACACGTTCTTATTTTCTAAATAGATGTTACCTCCCTTTTCTGAAATTAAATTTCTATGGATATTTATATCATGTTAACTTTAATTCCCTATTTCAAAAGATCACTCTAAAATCCATATATTAACCCACAACATCAATCATGAGAGAAGTGGGTAATGAGATAATATATTATATATATTAACCCCTTTAATCATACTAAAATATGATATTTGGGCTGAGGGAAGAGTTGATAACAAAATTAATTAGTAGATATGATCCCCTCCTCCTAGAAAAAACCACTAATAATAAGTGGAAAGTAATAACTCATTATGTTTGAAGTAATTTTTTATTTAGGTTATTTAGAAACATTTGATCATGTATAATTATTCATGGATTAAGGGATTCAATGAGTGGATTTAAATCAAGATAACGGTTGATGTTCTAAGAACACATTTAATGGTGATAACACTCAATGAAGAATGATGATAATTATTATCATTTGATTAATGGAAGATAATAATCATTGGGATATAGGATAAATAATTTAAATAAGATTATTACATGAAAAATGTTGTAACATTTAATTTCAGAAGATATAAGGAATCTTGGAAATCTCATTCCATAAGGAATTTAATAAACTCCACGAGAAGATTCAATAAACCTATAACATGAAATAAGTCATAAAACATTCAACTATATCCCCCAAACATCTAGAACTAATATTGATTCAACAATTCTAGAAGAATGATTATGAATAATTTAGGAAATAGATGGTAAGGACACCTCATATGAAATAATGATTTAATAAAATGAATTGAGAAGGATATAACGCTTAAGAGAAAAATAAAATGCTCTAAAGGAGGCCCTATAATTACTTATGGTTCAAGAAAAAGGAACAAGGTAAAACCAAGAATATAGTTTTATACCTATTTATAGAGAATTGTGATAAACTGCCAACATGATGCTGACACATTAACTATGGGGGTAGTGTCATGATCAAAAGAAATATTTAAAATCCTATTTGTTTTAAGTGGATATCTCCTCACTTTCTTAGAATAGATTTATTATATTTAAAATATGACCACCATGGGGACATTTTAGTACCCAAAATATCCATAAATACCACGAACATGAATCCCTATAAAATTCTTCCATGATATAGAGGAAGGTTTCTCTACATTTACAACTCACCATAGAATAACCCTTTGAATGGAGAAACCTAATTAAATCACTCCATAATTCTTGAACACATTGGCCTATCCTTGACACAAAACTACCACAACTGATAAAAAATATATTTTATTCCATTGTTCATATAAGAAAATTTTCAATGAACCACTACCCTCAACACAGGCCCTTTCCCCTCCCCGTGTAAAATATGGAAACCCCACAATAACTAAAACCTGATAAATAGTTTTTTTACATCCTAGGTTCTCCACAAACCATAACATCCAACCCCCATAGAAACATCCATAAAATAACCACTATCGTGGCCTATGCCACAACCATTTTGGACCACATTGATCCAAACTCCACCCTTCAACTCTATAACATCTTCACGCTCCCTCTCAATACCCCTAATTACTAGAATTTTTTTTAATACCCTATGAAAATCCATGTCATTAAATATATATATATATATATATATATCCTATTAATGTTTACATAATCTTAAACCTCTTCAGATTTGTACAGAAAATATAGGTTTTGTCGTTCCAATTGGGTATATATTGAAATGACAGTCCCTCCATTATCCCTCTATAAAAAATCCGTTATGTATGTTAAGAAAATTTAGTCCCAATATTATTGAGTTTTATGAGATATTTTCTATAAAATTAAACTTTTTATTTAATAATTTCATCCTAAAAAATGAAACCTTTGAGTCAGCTCATTAGTAAAAAATTCATTTCATATTAGTTTTTTTATCATTGGCTTTAAAGTGGCATCTTTTTATGTGGAATTGTAAAAATATTTTTATCCATAATTTTTATAATCAACTTCAAAAAAATTGAAAACTTATTTTTAGAAAATTAAAATTGTAAAGTCAATTTTTTTAACAACTAATGTGAAATAAAAAATTCATGTTCATTATTCAAATAACTGATCTGAAAGGTGATTTTTAGGACATTTATTCAAATATTGATTGTGAAAAAAATATTTCATTTTATAAAATACCAAATAAACAAGAAACCTTAACTATTATTTTAGAGAATGAATAAAGAAATTATAACTTAAAAAATAAAAAATTAAATATGTTATTTTATTTTACAATGAAAAAAATTATATTTCAATCATGAAACTAAAAATAAATAAATTAAATTCCAGAAAATATGTTATTAGTCAACAAAATTATAAAAAATGAAGGAAAAATATATGTGAATAAAAGATAGTATTCCATAGATTTTACCATTATGCATGGATAATTTATGACCATAATTTCTCTTATCAATAATTCCACTCTATCTCCCTTATAATATCAAAACAATGTAAATATACATGATGAATATTTCATTAAAATTTTGAATCTATAAATGAAGAATAAAATGAGAAATGATATTTGGGAGATAATATTATTATTGTGATATATTGTAATATGGGAGGATGAAATGAATGTTTTTGATGGAAATGAAAAATAGGGTATTGTATAATTTATTTTTTGGTTTGTGAAGTGCCCAGATCAGTGTGAATCATTGAGAGGGGGAGGGGGTGAATTAGTGATCCTTTAAAACTTTTTACTAATTGATTCTTTATCAATTAAACCTCTATGGCTTGTTAATGCCTCGATCAACTCTTCTTGTTTCTCTCAGCCTTTCCTCGAGTGATGTAGTAAATGTAAAGGCATAGGACACAAGGATTTACAAGGTTCGTCACCAAAGGCCTACGTTCTTTCCATGTTGGTTATACGCCCCAACATGGATTCTTCCATTATAATCTGTTAGTATTACAATGGTCGATACAGAGTCCCACTGTATCTCTCCTGAGTCCCATAGGAGGGTCTTTATACTTCGTCCCACAGTGTTACCAGAGTCCCACTGGCCTGCTCCAGAATCCCACTGAAGACTTCTTCCACCCTGAGTCACACAGGGGGCTTCTCCTGGATCCTCGAGTCACATGAGTAGCTCTTCTTCACTTTAAGTTCTTTAAGTATCTTTAGCAGCCTGGGATAAAGGCTGATGGCCTTTCTCTTCACTTCTGATCACTTGATCAAGTCTTCTCGTCTTGCTCAGGATTTATCTCCTTCTCTCAGGATGACCTGGCCTCTCTCTTCAAGAATCTTCAACAGCCTCTGAAAAGTTCTGTTGGTCTTGCTCACAGCTTCTGATCACTTCTGTTGATCAGGGTCTTCTCAATTACTGAAAACTCAGGTAGCTGATGTCTTTAACTTTAGTATGGCTTCAGTCTCACTTCACATCAACTTCATGCACTGAGTGCATGACATATCTTCATCCTCATGCACTGACAGCATGGCTTCTTAATAATCTTCATGAACTTCCGGTCTTGGTCAACTCAGATGCACACAACCAGATTTGAGCTTGTTCACGTGTGCACGTGCATGCATGCATGCTTGCACTCCCCTTATTCTCTTCCTTGGTGTGATAAACACTCAAAGAGTGTAATTTATTCTTAATCACACACACCTTCGTCACTTCACACACTTTGTTCTTTCTGTCCACACACTTAAAAGTGTGTTATACTTTAGTGTGGATGTCCTCTTCCTTCTTCTTCTAAGTGTATACACTTTTAGTGCACACACTAGGTTTGTCCTTTTGTTCTATTTCACACACACCACTATGGTAAGTCTTTGGCCTTATTCCTTCACTTTGCACACACACAAAATGTGTGGTCTTCACTTGGTGCTTATGCACACACTTGGGTTCTATGGCCCTCTTGTCTTCCCACATGGCTACAGCCTTCCTTCTCTTCTTGCACACACACAAGGCTATGGCCTATTGTTCATTTGCACTTATACCACCCGTAGGGTGTCTTCACTTTGCACACACACAAGGTGCAAGCCTTCCTTGCACTTAGCACACATAAAAGGGGAAATGTGGCTACGGACTTCTTGGCTTCTTCTTGCACACATCCGAACTCCCTTGTCCTTCAAAGGAGGCGCGCAAGGTCTCGGTGCAAGGGGAAGCCGCCCAAGTGCGGGCTTCAACCATGGGCGCGCAAGGTGTTGCGGCCCCGGGTTCTTTCTGCCGCGTAAGGGGAAGGCACGCAGGGTTCTTCTCCATCCTCTTTCGCACAAGGTATGCACAAAAAGAACAAACAGATCCAAGGGATGGTTCTGGGCTTCACTGTCGCGCAAGTGGTGCGCGCAGGCTATTCTTCGCTAAGCACCGAGGCTTCGCGGGACTTCAGTTCTTCAACAAAGATTCAGCAAACATCTCTGAGCCTAGGCATCTCTTTATATAGGCAGAGGTATGCCTCAGCCCATCCGCGTGATACAACTTTTGAACTCCCAAAGATTTTGGGTATTCAAGATTCTCTAAATCTTGATTTTCTCTACTTCCAAACGCGGGTTCCTTCTTCTTTATTTTTCTCCTCCACATGCATGCTTCGAACGTGTGCATGGCCTTCATTTAAGCCCAACCCATGCATAGCACGAACCCCACGTGGCCTCGGCATATTCTCTTGCCTCGGCCGAACTCGAAATTCTCCCCTCGTTGCATGCATGCATATTTTTATGCATGTATGTGTTCAGTGTGGCCAAACGATCCGGATGGACGCCTTAGCTCCTTCAGAGGTGGTCAGGAACTCGAAAATCGGCCTCGGGTAGCCTCTGGTTCATCGGCGGCTTCGCGGGAGGTGCCTCGGCTGAGCTCGAGGAAGGGGATGATGCGGAAGCCGTCAGATCAGGCGTTTACTGGACTTTGGACGGCCGCGATCAGATCATCACGTGCGGGATGCGATGAGTGGTCCAGATCGAGCGTGCGATGAGACGTACGGCCAGGATTCGCTCCGTGGAAAAATTCTGTGTCCCACATCGAAACGGCTCCCGGTTTTTCCGTGGTTTATCAACCTAGCTCTCCCCTTCTCTCGTCAATTGAACTTCTAACCTCCACGGTGCCTCCCCGCACCGTGTTCTCTTAGCGGGCGCGCTCTTGCGCCCACCTCTGCTCCCTGCGGGCGCGCCACTGGCGCCCACTATGCACACACGGGCGCACTCTTCGCGCTCACGCTGCGCGGGCTTCATCACCGCGTGGCCTTAGGGGCTTATACACAGCCCCATCCTCTCTCGGGCTGGCCCCATGGGATCCCCTTGGGAGTGGTGACCTAGTCCCACATGTGCCTTGGGTTTAACCCTTAAGGCTGGCCCTTGGTGGCTTCCTTGTTGCTAGAGTAGAGACTTAGGGACTTTGTATAAAAACAAAGTAACCCATGTTCAAATGCCAAATGCCACTTCTTCCAAGCCATTATTCCTCTTCTCCATTCTTTATTTCATCATAATTCCCCATCTCCTCTTAATCATGTATTCAATACTTAGGAATGGAATTCCCGAGGGTTCTTCATCAACCTAAGCTCCTAAATCAAATAAATATTCAATGTTCTTCATTGATCCAATCAGAGATCAAGTTGGAGCAACTTCTAATTCACATGCACTAAGTGATAGTGCATGGACTTCATTAAACCACTTAATCCACTTAGAACTTGTGGATGGATCATCTTCATCTCCTCATGAATTGTCTTAACAATGCATGGTCTTCTAATATTGTTGTGACTTTGTATCCAGTTGATACAAGTTCTTTGAACTTAAAGATCAGTTCTACAATTGTCTGATATGATGATGATGCTCCATCATCATCCATTCTTCAAGTGGTGTAACTTAGTATCATCTTGATACAAGTATTGAAACATTAAGATCATTTCTACAATCGTTTGATATTCATAGATAATGTTTCAACCACAACATCATATGTCACTTAGGGAATCTCCTAAGTGACATGCATCTTAGTACCATGGCCATTATCCTTTCCTTACCAAAAGTGACATACATCTTAGTACCATGGCCATTCTCCTTTCCTTACCAACACCATCACATCCTTTGTCATTCACATCTTGTCATTCCTTGACATCCATTCATCTTATGACAACATCATTCCTAATTGACAACAAATGCAACACAATTCACTTCAATCTCCCCCTTTGTATTTGTTGTCAATACACATCTTCAGCACATATGAATGGGTCAATATGTGTGCCAATATTTTCTCCCCCTTATTGGCAATCAAATTCAAAGGTGTGGTGTGGTTCCTTTTCAAAATATCACTTCCTCCCTTTGAAAAGTATTTTCTTGAAAAACACTGAGAGAGGGTTGATGTCACATGTTCTCTTTAGCAAAGAACCTTTTGTAAATCAACTCTAATTCTACTTGGGCTAACCCGGTGTAGAAAACAAGAGTGATGTAACCAAGGTACTCAATGTTGTCCAACATTCACTATACATGTGAGATCATGCTACAGGGGTTTGAAATTTTTCAGATATATCAATGAATTGCTAAATCCTGCACATACTTCACCAAACACATCAGAAAGTTCAGGTGCAAAGATAAAGCTCCCCCTTTCAACCATTTTCCTTCAATCAATAATCCCCCTTAATTGAAATGATGAATACAATTAAGAAACAAGGGATGAAAGTATGATTGGAATACCTTCACTTTTCTCAAGATGGTATTAAATATTAGAATACCATCTTCTCCAGATTGGCTCCCCCTCAAGGGGTGCACTCCATTCTGTCCAAACCATCCTCCAGTTGAGAATGATCATCATCTTCAATTCCCTGTAATGTTAGAACATGTAAATACAAGTGATTAGAGAATAAGATGGAACCTCCTTGGTTCATCAATGTGAACAACAAGGTTGAGAAGATTCTCTCAACTTAGATGTCCCATTTTCACCATTCTTCACACTTGCACATTTGATCTTCAATGATGTTTGTGTCAGTGTGGATCTCAACACATCTTTAACTTCTTTGTGTGTGACTCCTCTATTTCTAGGTGCCTTATGAGCACTAGAGTCTCCTGGTTCAATCTTCATTCTTTTGAAGAATCCCTTCTGAGCTGGAATGAATATCATGCATTTATCACTAGTATGTCCAGCTTGATTGCACCTCACACACAGAACTTGATCTTCATGTGAAATGTTCTACTTCCCTTTTGCCTTAGCTACTACCAGTGCTTCATCTTCAGCTCTTTTTAGTTCTCTGGCAAGTTGCAACTGATTAGGCCATATGACTAGTAAGTCACTTGGAAGTGTGGCCTCAGTTCTGGAAGTTCCACATGGTTCTTTTGATGCTTTCAAGCTACCTTTCTTAGGCAACTTGTTTTCAATTAATCCCTTCTGCTTCTTCTGGATTGATTGTCTTTTTGAGTCCAGTCTGCTTCTATTCAGTTCCATGGCTTGTTCACAAATATCCATGGTATGACCTTTCTTTACACAGTAGAAGCATGTTTTCATGGTGGTCCTTCTGGATGCATCACCCTTCTTGGACTTAGAATCCAAGGACTTATCTTCTTTTTTCAACATCTTCTTGGGAGCATTGTCACCTTTCTTCTATTTTCTTCCCAAGGATTCTTTATGAGCCAGGTTCTGTGATCCTTTCTTCTTTTGAGCTCTAGATACAGTTGAAGATTGACATGTATCTATTTGACCACTTTTGCACACATCCCAGATGTTATCAAGAAATGAAAATCTGTTAGCAGTAAACAGATGTCTCTGGACCTGTGGATGTTGCTTCTTTTCCTCTGGCTTGCTCCCCCTTGGCATGGGCTTCCTTTGTGCTTTTACATTCAGTGGATTGTACCAGTAATCTTTTGCACAGTGCCCATACTTATTACAACACCAACACTGACCCACAAATCTTGACCTCTTCAGTCCTTCTGATTGTTGGGTACTTTTCTTGACATGCTATGTTGTTTTAGGAGAGATCTCTTTCTTCATTGTCTTCATACACACTTGTTTGGAGTTGCTCTTCCATCCTGCACTATTTCTAGAAAAACAATTAGAAGCATGAGTACAAGATGGTATGGATGGTACCTTCTTTTTAGAAGATGTCGCCCTTTCATTAGAGGATGTCTTTCTTTTAGAATCATCCTTATCAAAGCTCACTTGAGTAGGAACATTTCTTCTTTCAGCTGACTGGGAGGCATCATCTTTGGGTGATTGCAGATTTTTCAATATCACCTCCAGTTCAAAGAATTTCATGTTGAGGGAGTTCTTCTCATCCTCAACCAATCTTAGCCTACCTTCCCAATTCTGTTTCAGCTGTTCCATCTGGTCATCATGCACCTTCTTTATTTCATGCAATGAGTTGTCAAGATCCTTCACCATTTTGAATTTGTCTTCAATTTGAGCATCTCTGACAATCATTGAAACTTTGTGCCTCTTTTCCAGTGCATGAAAAACTTCTTTAACCATTATCATAAATAATTCTTTCTCAGAAAGACTTCTTTGTAATTCTTCAGTAGTGTCTTCATATCTTTCATTGCAAAGGTAAACCGTTTCATCCTAGGCATTCACCAGCTTTCTGAGAGTGTTGGTTATGCCAACCCTTTTTTCCAATTGGACTTCTGGAGAATTGGCTTCATCTTCTAGCTGTAATTTTTCTTCTTGAAGATCAAGGATGCCTGTAGCTATACACATTGCCACTTCCTTGGGGGCTGTCTTCTGAAGATATTTGATTGCATTTAGAAGATCATTGTTTCTTCCATCTTCATCACAACTAGAGCAGGCTTCATCAAAAGAATGATAAAAGGAATTGTCACCTGATGTGACTTTCACATTTCTTTCCATAGAAGGAGTTTCTCTGATTGCAACAACCTTCTTCCTCATCTTCTTTGCCTGTTTCTTCATTCTGTTTTTCAGAGTCTTGGCAGATATCTCCATTTGAGGGTATTCACTCACTTCCTCAAATCTGCACTTCATAAAGACTCCCTTGGATCTTTTAGAGGGAACCTCGCTCTGATACCAATTGAAGTGCCCAGATCAGTGTGAATCACTGAGAGGGGAAGGGGGTGAATCAGTGATCCTTTAAAACTTTTTAATAATTGATTCTTTATCAATTAAACCTCTATGGCTTTTTAAGGCCTCGATCCACTCTTCTTGTATCTCTCAGCCTTTCCTCGAGTGATGCAGTAAATGTAAAGGCACAGGACACAAGGATTTACAAGGTTCGGCACTAAAGGCCTACGTCCTTGCCATGTTGGTTATACGCCCCAACATGGATTCTTACATTATAATCTGTTAGTATTACAATGGTCGATACAGAGTCCCACTGTATCTCTACTGAGTCCCACAGGAGGGTCTTTATACTGCGTCCCACAGTGTTACCAGAGTCCCACTGGCCTGCTCCAGAATCCCACTGAAGACTTCTTCCACCCTGAGTCTCACAGGGGGCTTCTCCTGGCTCCTCGAGTCACACGAGTAGCTCTTCTTCACTTTAAGTTCTTCAAGTATCTTCAGCAGCCTGGGATAAAGGCTGCTGGCCTTGCTCTTCACTTCTTATCACTTGATCAGGTCTTCTCGTCTTGCTCAGGATTTATCTCCTTCTCTCAGGATGACCTGGCCTCTCTCTTCAAGAATCTTCAACAGACTCTGAAAAGGTCTGTTGGTCTTGCTCACAGCTTCTGATCACTTCTGTTGATCAGGGTCTTCTCAATTACTGAAAACTCAGGCAGCTGATGTCTTTAACTTTAGTCTGGATTCAGTCTCACTTCACATCAACTTCATGCACTGAGTGCATGACATATCTTCATCCCCATGCACTGACAGCATGGCTTCTTAATAATCTTCAAGAACTTCCGGTCTTGGTCAACTCAGATGCACACAACCAGATTTGAGCTTGTTCACGTGTGCACGTGCATGCATGCATGCATGCACTCCCCTTATTCTCTTCCTTGGTGTGATAAACACTCAAAGAGTGTAATTTATTCTTAATCACACACACCTTCGTCACTTCACACACTTTGTTCTTTTTGTCCACACACTTAAAAGTGTGTTATACTTTAGTGTGGATGTCATGTTCCTTCTTCTTCTAAGTGTATACACTTTTAGTGCACACACTAGGTTTGGCCTTTTGTTCAATTTCACACACACCACTAAGGTAAGTCTTTGGCCTTCTTCCTTCACATTTCACACACACAAAATGTGTGGTCTTCACTTGGTGCTTATGCACACACTTGGGTTCTAAGGCCCTCTTGTCTTCCCACTTGGCTACGGCCTTCCTTCTCTTCTTGCACACACACAAGGCTACGACCTATTGTTCATTTTCACTTATACCACCCATAGGGTGTCTTCACTTTGCACACACACAAGGTGCAAGCCTTCCTTGCACATAGCACACATACAAGGGGAAATGTGGATACAGCCTTCTTGGCTTCTTCTTACACACACCCGAACTCCCTTGTCCTTCAAAGGAGGCGCGCAAGGTCTCGGTGCAAGGGGCAGCCGCGCAAGTGCGGGCTTCAACCTTGGGCGTGCAAGGTGCTGCGGCCCCGGGTTCTTCCTGCCGCGCAAGGGGAAGGCGCGCAGGGTTCTTCTCCAACCTCTTTTGCGCAAGGTATGCGCAAAAGGAACAAACAGAGCCAAGGGATGGTTCCGGGCTTCACTGCCGCGCAAGTGGTGCGCGCAGGCTGTTCTTCACTAAGCACCGAGGCTTCGCGGGACTTCAGTTCTTCAACAAAGATTCAGCAAACATCTCTGAGCCTAGGCATCTCTTTATATAGGCAGAGGTATGCCTCATCCCATCCGTGTGATACAACTTTTGAACTCCCGAAGATTTAGGGTATTCAAGATTCTCTAAATCTTGATTTTCTCTACTTCCAAAGGCGGGTTCCTTCTTCTTTATTTTTCTCCTCCACATGCATGCTTCGAACGTGTGCATGGCCTTCATTTAAGCCCAACCCATGCATAGCACGAACCCCACGTGGCCTCGGCATATTCTCTTGCCTTTTCCAAACTCGAAATGATCCCCTCGTTGCATGCATGCATATTTTTATGCATGTATGTGTTCAGTGTGGCCAAACGATCCGGGTGGACGCCTTAGCTCCTTCAGAGGTGGCCGGGAACTCGAAAACCGGCCTCGGGTAGCCTCTGGTTCATCGGCGGCTTCGCGGGAGGTGCCTCGGCTGAGCTCGAGGAAGGGGATGATGCGGCAGTCGTCAGATCAAGCGTTTACTGGACTTTGGACGGCCGCGATCAGATCATCACGTGCGGGATGCGATGAGTGGTCCAGATCGAGCGCGCGATGAGACGGAGAGCCAGGATTCGCTCCGCGGAAAAATGCCGCATCCCACATCGAAACGGCTCCCGGTTTTTCCATGGTTTATCAACCTAGCGCTCCCCTTCTCTCGTCAATTGAACTTCCAACCTCCATGGTGCCACCCCACACCGTGTTCTCTTAGCGGGCGCGCTCTTGCGCCCACCTCTTCTCCCTGCGGGCACGCCACTGGCGCCCACTATGCACACACGGGCGCGCTCTTCGTGCTCACGCTACACGGGCTTCATCACTGCGTGGCCTTAGGGGCTTATACACGGCCCCGGCCTCTCTCGGGCTGGCCCCATGGGATCCCCTTGGGCGTGGTGACCTAGTCCCACATGTGCCTTGGGTTTAACCCTTAAGGATGGCCCTTGGTGGCTTCCTTTTTGCTAGAGTAGAGACTTAGGGACTTTGTATAAAAACAAAGTAACCCATGTTCAAATGCCAAATGCCACTTCTTCCAAGCCATTCTTCCTCTTCTCCATTCTTTATTTCATCATAATTCCCCATCTCCTCTTAATCATGTATTCAATACTTAGGAATGGAATTCCCGAGGGTTCTTCATCAACCGAAGCTCCTGAATCAAATAAATCTTCAATGTTCTTCATTGATCCAATCAGAGATCAAGTTGGATCAACTTCTAATTCACATGCACTAAGTGATAGTGCATGGACTTCATTAATCCACTCCATCCACTTAGAACTTGTGGATGGATCATCTTCATCTCCTCATGCATTGTCTTAACAATGCATGGTCTTCTAATATTGTTGTGACTTTGTATCCAGTTGATACAAGTTCTTTGAACTTAAAGATCAGTTCTACAATCGTCTGATATGATGATGATGCTCCATCATCATCCATTCTTCAAGTGGTGTAACTTAGTATCATCTTGATACAAGTATTGAAACATTAAGATCAGTTCTACAATCGTCTGATATTCATAGAGAATGTTTCAACCACAACATCATATGCCACTTAGGGAATCTCCTAAGTGACATGCATCTTAGTACCATGCCCATTCTCCTTTCCTTACCAAAAGTGACATACATCTTAGTACCATGGCCATTCTCCTTTCCTTACCAACACCATCACATCCTTTGTCATTCACATCTTGACATTCCTTGATATCCATTCATCTTATGACAACATCATGCCTCATTGACAACAAATGAAACACAATGAACTTCAGTTTGAATGAAATAAAATGAGGTTTATTTCTAAAAAATTAAATTCTTATCTGTGGTGCAATACAGTTTTAGGAAATAAAGTAAAAAAAATGTGTGAACAATGAAAATATTATATGTTACATTTTACAGTTGTGTTTTTAATTTTAATTAGTTCAATAAAGGGTGTTAAAAAAATCAAGTATTCAATATCATTTACTATAGTAACTGGCATAAAAAACCTCTACATTGGGGATTTAACATTGGTTATTTGAATAATCAGTTAGAAAAATATTTTTCACATCATTTATATATCGAATGAAAATAAATCTTGATAATAAATTTTATTTATTCTTATACTGGATTTTGGTTTTCAATTACCCATTCAATTTTTTCATGTAATGATCAATTATATAGATACATCATAACATAAATAAAGAATTCATTTATACATCCTAACCAAAGTGAATGGTTAATTTAATCTTTATTTCAATTAATGTGAGAGATAAATATATAACAATATCAAAAAAATCTATAACAGTTCATCTTTAAAGGACTGATATTTTCCTAGGATCAATAACACTATTATAAATAAACTTAATGAAATAACACAATCTATGATTTTGTTTCGAACTCTATCCAGTAATATGTAATGTATTACCAATAGAATAAATTTATCCATCAAAATAAAATAATAAATAGATACAAAACCATTTAATATATGGTCTTCCATTGTAACAATATCTCTGATGTTAGATGACCATGCCACAAGTAAATTAATTTTAGAAATAAATTAACAAAATAATTTTTCTCTTTTACATGACGTGTGAATTGTTAATCAATGAAATGTAAGGGGTAATTGTTCTATAGATATTAGATCTTATATTATTTCCTATTAAATAGTATAAAAACCCTATCCTTTTACACATATTATTATACAATTTTAAGCACAATTAGTATTCAAAAAAACCAATGATTTTTAATTCTAGTGTATTTGGAAGACTAGATACATAATTTTAAAGAATGAAACCAAAATTAAAACATATTTTTTAAAATATTTATAATGATATCCTAACAATATTTGATCCCTTACATCTTCAAAGGATAACTAGGGGAATAAATGAATAAAGGGATGATATAAAAATACTAGTAAGGGAATAAACATAACAATAATGCATATCACATGGGTTATATGGAATAACATGATGGCATAAAAAGGAATAGGACCTTAATAAACATGTGTAATATTGATATATATAAAATTGGATAATGTAATCATGAAATCATTGTTATGTGGAAGAAATATATAACATGAAATAATCATGGTCCAAGGATTATTTCACATGGAGGACCACGATTCAAGGCTAACCACTAAGACTGTTTTACATGGAGAACGAGTCAAGGATAAAAACCAAGACCATTTCACATGAAATATCATGAGACTAAACATTTCCCAATTCATTGGACTTATATCTTGTGCACCCATCATAACATGTTCATACATATGTGTTCCACATGAATAATCAATAATAAGGGTTACCAATGGAAAGAATTGGGTATCATAATCATTTCATAAGGCATAAAAAATTGTAAAATCATAATAGTGTCTATGAAAGAATATATATTAATCATTCATGGACATTAATATGGTAAATTAGTGATAGATCATGATAAATAATATAAAATAGTTGAAAAAAAACATAAAATTTTATTTTAAGAGATATTAAAAATAAAACATTTTTTGCGATTTATGGAAAAAATGAAGAGTGATTAAAGAAAAAAAATAATATTTGTTTTAATAAAAACATAAATAAACCAAGATATTTTTTCATGAGGAAAATATTGATTTTAAAATAAATGGTTCCTTAAAACAAATTATGGGCTATACTTAAAAATGGGTAAGAAATTCCGAAGTTCCCTTTAATCGGGCTTGCTTATCACGAATATTTTAAAGAGAACATTTTTAAACTTGTATTTATCCATCAAAGAAAGAATAATTGGGATAAAAAAATATTCTTGGATCATAAATATAGAACATAGTAAGATTATATAATACTAATTAATAATTAAATTAGTGTAAATAGATAGTAAGCATAACCTGATTTAAAATAGAGGTTCGAAAAGAATCCCTTACCTAATGTCCAAATAAGTTTTTCACTCAAATTTAAAGTGTAGGATAATTAGATTAAATCCATTAATTAATTAATTAATTAATAACCTTTTATTTATTTATTTTATTTATTATAATTTTATTATGTTCATTTATGGAGTTTTTTATTAGTTATAAGATACAATTTCATAGTTCGGGAGTGCTTGTTTCCTTGGTTTTCATGATCAGTTAATTTGTATATGTTTATAAAAGATCATCAATAAAGGGAATATCTGTCTAGAATTTAAATTTTATGTTACTAATCAATTTAGATCATTTTTTTGTCTTATATATCATTTGGTTATATGGTATGAGGATAAACCATTAGATAAAACGTAAATGATAATTTATTAGATTAATTTTTCAGTTTTTCGACCATCAAAAACTAGTTTAGTTTCATCATTTATTATTGTTCATAAAGAATAGTTTTAGAACAAAAATGGGTTATAAAATAAATTTCAAAATATTTATTGACCATTAAAATGGATTTCTTTACGGACATGAAGGAAGTAAAAGAAAAAGAAAACTTTTCATCCACAGAAGATATAAATCATCACATCATGGACGATATTTTCATTTCTAAAATAAAAGAAAGAGGAGAAAAAACATGATGGTGGATTTTAAATTCAAAAAATAAAATTATAATATATATAATATTGTGGAGTTATAATTCATGTTTGGAAAGAGGGGGTTAGGATATTATAAGAAAATATAATGATGTGAAAATAAAATAACAAAATTGAGAGTGGATTTTACCACTTGAATTATTCTCCATGAGAACCTCCTTAGGGACATTGGTTTTGGACTTTTGTTAAGACTAGAACCTCCTAGATGTGAGGAATATTCTTGGGTATAAATTGGATAATCATAAGGTCTTAAGATGTGTGAGGAGAATAAGTGATGAGAGTGGTATTTAAAGTGGAGGAGAGTGGTGTTTTTTTTTAATTTTATTCATTTGTTTATTATTTTTGATCAAGACTATGACTAGTAAGGATTATTGTGACTAAGTATAGTAAATAGTGATTTTGAGATCTAAAAGATGGTACTTATATCATATTGACATCATCCATGACTCAATAATTCATGTATTTAGCTTATACCATAAATTACTATATTTCACTATTCACCAAATATTTAACTATTTTAGAAAATTCCAAAAAATTAACCCCTACCATTATTCAACATATAGAATTAAAAAGTGGAAACCATTTAAATATAATAATTTTATAAATATAAGGTATTTCATTTTTACATAAAATCATCATTTATTTGAAAAATACCAATTATAAAATTATATTTGATTTTATAACACATTGAAAAATTAATTAAGGTCTCATAAATATATATTATAATCGAAAGACAAAATAATATAATTTTATTAATATATTATGTAACATCCCAGGTAAATAAAGAAATAATACATTTTATTTTTAATTAATATTTTGTGAATTAAATATTAAGTTTACCATAAATGGGTTTCTATGTTCGATGGCGTACCCGATATACAACAACGGGTTTCATTGAAATCTTATATTGCACAATAATAATATAATATTATTATTTTAAATTCTAGTTAATTCCTAGAAATTGTATTTGTGGTAATGAATATAACTAACTACAATAATATTATACATGTTTGTTAAATGTTTTTACATTTATCTGATAAAAGTTAGAGGCTTCAAATGTGAATGAATCTAATTTTAATCATAATTTAGGGTTGATTTACCACCTTTTGATGGAGAGACCTCTTTAAATATAGTTTTGGTCACTTTTATATGTTATACATGACCAAATAAAATTATTCTTTATAATTGGGACCTCAAAATTTACTTTGGGTAAATTTTTGGTATTTTTCTGATAAAATTCAATTTTTAATGAAGAGTGAAAAATGTCATATTTTAATTAAAAACTACCTTTTAATATAATTTATTTATATGGTTAGTTTATATTTTTAATTTGTTTTAAAGTTAAATTAGATTATATTTTTACCATTTAATCCAATTTTGTTTAACTGAATTAATTTCACATTGAAATTGGACATAAACAAGTTTCAATCTTTTGAAAGATATTATTTCTTAAAAACCCACCTTTTGTTTTGACAGCAGTAATTAATTTAAAATTAATTTTTTCCACTTCTATGTTTTGAATTTAGAAAAATGGGTTCCATATTTTGAATCAGGAGGTCCAAATTGTGTAAATATGTAACTTTCATCTTTAGACATTATGAATATTTACTTCAGTAATTATTTTACTTACCATGGTTAAAGGATAAATCTAGTAAATAAGGGTAAACAAATATAACTATAATAATATAAAATTATCCTAAAATGTGTACTAATCCTATTTTTTGATACACTACCGACCATGGGAATCCTTGGGTCAATTTTGGGACCCCATGGGGCCACTTAGGAGTGATAATGACACATTATTTTAATTAACATAATGTAAAGACAAAAATAACATAAACAAATATATTTTATTCAATTAATTTTTGTAGAGGTTTATATAATTTATCGTTTCAAATATAAATGTTATTTGGACAGATAAAATTATTTCTTACATCATGGTATTTTTTTAAAATTTTTAGACAATAAATAAATTAAATTATTTATGAAATAATAATGATGTAGTGTTTACCTCATTAATAAATGATTTAAATAAATAAGGTTATAAAGATTAAAATAATATCCAAAACCTATCCAATTTTTATTGGATGATTTTATTTCGACCATTCATCATCTTATCTTTTACTTTAATAAGTTTTCGGCATTTAGAAACCGAAAATCATTATGTAATAAAATAATATTTTCACACTTTTCTAAAGAGCCCCTCCTCCCCCTTATAAAAATCCATTCACCTCTAACCAATTACACACACCTCTAAAGCCCCTTCACTCATCCAACCTCTACCCAATTAATATCCCTAAATCCTTATAATCCTCCTAGAAGCCTTAACATATGCATAAGGCACTTCAACAAACCCTTTTGGTTCAAACCAAAGGAAGTTACTCGATTTAAAGATAACGTCTTCTCTTAAGTTATTTTGTTTTATTTTACTTCTCCAACCCACTAAACCTTTTTTATTCATTTATTTTATCACAACACTAGTATAATCAATATACTAGGTTTTCTTAGAAGTATTCGAACTACACTTACACACACCTCTATCTAATGGGTAAATAACATATTGTTTCTATAGATGGAAAACTAACCGCTCACAAAATGATGATTGTTCTGTTATCTCCTACAGCCACTCATGGCAGACATTATGATGGCACTGTATTTATATATGTTATTTATTATTATTCTATTTTCTTTATTCTTCTATATTTTCCATTTATAGAATACCTTTATGATTTCCATGATGGGTAAACACGATAATTTCACTTGAGGAAGTGCGGACTACCGCCCCCACAAAGTGATATGACTCGTTAATGCCATATGTGGGGAATATAAAGTATGGATTTAATGATATTATATATTATATTATACTAAAATTTTAATATATATTTATATCATTATGTTCTAATTTCATTAAAATAAGAAATATAAATGAAAGTAGCATTCATGCGTACGTACGGCTTACCGTCTCTATGAATGGTGCATTTCATTTCTTATCTCCAAATGTTATGTACTATTATAAATATATACATATATTTGATATATATGATATATATGATTTATATATTATGAATATCATTATTGAGATAATGGAAGTTTGACCACATGAACAACATGTAATTATAAGAAGTCCATTTTTGACTCAAGTACGAAATATCGACAAAACGACCGTAATTAACTTAAATGATTAGATAATGTTTATAACATTGTAATATGTGATATAAATATAATATTAAACGTAAAAAGGAGATTAATAAAGTATAAATTAACTTTATTTTATTATTCTGGAGATTAAAGAATGAACGGGTCAAATCAGACATGAGGTAAGGGACTTCGTCTCAATCTCCTTTCATTGAGGCATTTTTTTTAATATCTGACATTATTTTATACAATGTTCAAACACCTCTGAATTTTACTTTCATTCAATGAGAATCTTTTTCTAATTTTTTTTTAACTAAATGACAGAAAAGTATGTTTCTTTTTAACATAAGTGGTGACAGTGACCTTTCCACCGTCACGAGTATTATTTGGTCTGTTGCTTCCTTAACAAGCCATAGTGTTTTTTAAAGAAAATAAATACTATATACCCTTTTTAAATATTTTGTTAATGAAAATAGTTTTGAGAGCAAATTTATTATTTCAATTTCTTGAAATGATATATTCTGATTGAAATGTGGAAATGTTATATTTCCATTATGTTTGTTTTATGTGTTATGGTTCTTGGGAATTGTTATGTATATTGGTGGTTCTGTGATAAACCATGGGAAGGTGAGCCTAAGAAAGATCTCCAATGCATTGGGTAATGTGGTGGAGGTAAACATGAATGTTTCACCCGAGATATTTATGGAATATATTGTGATGGGTATTCCAAATGTAACTCCCTATATAACTGTGATAGCTACAATGTATGTATGATATAGATGCCAAAAGTTACCTTTATGATTTATGATTTCTATGTGTTATTCAAAAGTCTTATGATTTCATGAGGTATGTTAAAGAGCCTGTGTTATTTATGTAATGATGAACTAATGTTTTATTTCTTTGTTTTATAACCTTTACTGAGCTTTTTATGCTCATCCCATGTTCTTAAATGTTTTTTCACAGGACTTAAAGATGAATAGGGACAAGGATGGGATCAAGGAAAAGTCATGCTATCTAAAGCATGGAACTTCACATGACTTTTTTCTAAGAGTTTTTTTTGTGAAAAAATGGAAACTGAGTAGAAGTGTCTACTTTTTAATTATTGAGACGTAATTTAATAGTTATGGCCTAATTCTCTAAAACTCTAAACCTAAAAAGATCTTTAATGTGACTTATTCATTTAATTCGAGATTATGTAATGTTTTAAGGCTGGGTCCTTATAGTTGTAATCAAGGGTCGATTTAGATAACTTCAAAAATTAGGATTTTGTTAAATTAATGTCCATAAATTAATTTTATGTAATATTGAAGTGATATAGCATTTACATATTACCATGTTGCATCGCCTATGATAATTCTGCATTCAGAATGGTTTTCCGCAGAGGAAATAGGGAATTTATGTTGGTATGACATCAGGAGGAAGACAACCTTCCAAATCAGCAACCTATGATGGTCAGAATCATAACTGAATATTTTGTTGTAGTGATGAAACAATTGACTCAGGCTATAAATGGTGGTGGTATCCATGCACAAGATCAGCCAGATCAACCACTAAGGAACATGTCTGTAGTAGAGCATTTCATGAGGCAACATCCCCCATCATTCAAATGATCATCTGACCCTGTGCTATAAGAAGGGTGGATTAAAGCACTAGATAAGATTTTTGATATTATGGGGTGTTAAAAACATCAAAAGTTTAGTCTTGCTGCTTACCATTTTGAAGGAGAACCTGATCAATGGTGGTCGATGGTGAAAAATATCAGGGATAGTGAGGATATTGATTCTCTTGATTGGGATGAATTCAAAGGTATGTTTCCTGAGAAATATTTTCTTAAGGCGGTTCGTCTTATGATGGAAAAACAATTCCTATAACTGAGGCAGGAGGAAAAATCAGTGGATGCTTATGAAGAAAAATTCACTTGACTAGAAAGGTATGCTCCAAATTTAATATGAGATCTTGATAGAAAAATCAATCATTTTACTTAGTATTAATGACAAATTATAGAAGGGATTTAGCTTCTTGTGAGTTTAATAGTTTTTAAAATCTTTTTTGATGTACGAAGAAGGTGGAAATAGAGTTTTCTGATGACTAGGTCTTCTTTGACAAACAACAGAATAATAGGTCAACGTGGTAGGTGAAAAGGAAAAACTCTTCAAAAAAGTTTGTTCGTAAGAAACATAATTTTACAATTTGTGAAAATTGTGGTAAAAATAATTCTGTGGAATGTCTTTTGAATTTTGGTAAGTGCTACTGATGTGGTAAAATGGGACATAAGGCTCGTAATTGCAATGAAAATGATCAAGGTAATGGTAAGAAAAAATCCGGTTTACAATTAGTAAAATGTTTAATGTGATATGAAATGGGTATTGTGAAAATTAGTGTCCAATGAAGAACTCAATTGAGGGAAAGAAACCAAACTATAAGAAGAAATGGGTGGTGAAGTCTGTATCAACTACTTCAGCAAATGTTGGGCCATCAAAGGAAGTAGTAACATCTGCTGAGAGCTTGGTATTTTTAAAATATTGACTTGAGGTCAGGGTACCATTGATTGAAAGTAAAGTAAGAGGACATTCTAAAGACCATGTTTTGTACTAGATATGGCCATTATGAATTTTTAGTTATGCCTTTTAGTTTAACCAATGTACCTGTTGTTTTCATGGATCTTATGAATAGATTTTTCCACGAGTTCTTGGATAAGTTTGTGGTGGTGTTCATTGATGATATTTTGGTTTACTATAAAATTAAATAGGAGCATAAAATTCATTTAAGGGTTGTCTTGCAAACCTTAAAAGAAAAGAAACTATTTGGAAAATTAATCAAGTGTGAGTTATGGTTACAACAAATTTCCTTCCATGGTCACATTATTTCAAAAAAATACATAACTTTTGATCCTGATAAAAATAAATTTGTTGAAAAATATCCAAGACACACAAATATAATTGATATATATAGTTTTCTTAGTTTTTTAGGTTATTACTAGAGTTTTGTTGAAAAAATTTCATGGTTACCTAGTCCAATGACTAAGTCAACTCGAAAAGGTGTTAAGTTAATTTAGAAAAAATAATGTGATGATTGTTTTTAGGAATTGAAAAGAAGATTAGTGAATGATTAAAGTATGGAACTACCTTCCAGAAATGGTGATCTTGTTATTTATAGTGAGGCTTCATTGAATTTCATTGGTTGTATTCTTATGCAGAATGATCAGCTAATTCATTATGCTTCACGTCAGTTAAAACCTCTTGTGTTAAATTACCTTACACATGATTTGAAATCAGTTATTGTTGTTTTTGTTTAAAAATATTGTGGTATCATTTGAAGGAGTAAAATGTGAAATATATACAGACCACAAAAGTTTGAAGTATATATTTACTCAGAAAGAGTTGAACATGAGAGAGAGGAGATGGTTGGAATTAATTAAGGATTATGATTTCATGATCCTTTATCATCTAGGAAAATAAAATAAAGTGGCTGATGTTTTGAGTCCAAAAAGTAAAGATTAATTGACCATGCTACATTTAGAATGAGATCCATTGGTTTTTTTATTTGATAAAATTTGGCATAGAGGTCGTTGGTGCAAGAAATTATTCTATTTTGTTTTAGGTGTCAGTGAAATCATCTCTATCAGACAGAATAAAGCAAGCACAGAAGGAAGATAGTGAGTTAAAGAAAAAGGTAGAGTTGTTTCATAAGTGTATGTTTCCTAAATTTAACATTTATATTTATTGTTTTTTGAGGTTTGGGAAAATATTATGCATTCCTTGTGATTCATAGTTGAAGAATGATTTTCTATGTGAAGCTCATAGTTCCGCATTTTCAGTTCATCCTGGAAGTACTAAGTTGTACAGAGATCTTTGGGGGTATTACTGTTGGGATAAAATGAAAAGTGATATTGCTGATTTTACTATGAATTTTTTGACTTGTAAGCATGTTTAAACAAAGAGTCAGTTTCTGAAAGGGATGCATCATACATTACTGGTGCCATAGTGGAAATCGGAAAATATATCCATGGACTTCGGTGTGTGATTGCTAAAGACATCTCAAGGTAGTAATGAAATCTTGGTTATTTTTTATGTATTGACTAAATCTTCTCATTTCTTTCCTATTCTAGATACATTGTATCTAGATCAAAAATTTTATTTCTTGTTAAAGAGATAGTCAGGTTGCATGGAGTTCTACTATCTATTGTATCTGATCATGATCTCAGGTTTACTTCTAACTTTTGGAAAGGCCTTCAGAAGTCTTTGGGTACTGAAATAAATTTTAGAACATATTTTCTTCTGCAATCATATCGATAGTCGTAACTAACATTTCAGACCATGGAGGATATGATACGTGCTTGTTGACTTGATGATCAAGGAAGTTGGGACAGACATCTTGCTTTGGATGAATTTTCTTATATTAACATTTTTCATTCTAGTATACGGATGGCTCCTTTTGAGGCATTATATGGGAAGCAGTGTTGAACTGTAGATTTTTGGGATGAAGTAGGTGAAAAGAAGTTTATGGGACCATAATTGGTAGAAGAGATGGAAGAAAAGGTTTAGTTGATTCATAAGAACATGAGAACATCTTAGAGCAGGAAGAAAAGTTATGCGGATAATTGGAGGAAGGATATTTTTTTAGGTAGGTGATCATGTCATTCTCAAAGTTTTTCCATGGAAAAGTGTGATGAGATTTTGTAAGAAGGGAAAATT
Organism: Viscum album; assembly: GCA_963277665.1. Lineage (NCBI taxonomy): Eukaryota > Viridiplantae > Streptophyta > Magnoliopsida > Santalales > Viscaceae > Viscum > Viscum album. The sequence goes on along the minus strand of OY728137.1, from coordinate 1,504,094,666 downwards.
GAGTCTAAGATTCAGTGGACCTTATGAAATTCTGGAGAAATTTAGATCAGTTGCGCATAAAGTGGCTTTACCTACATGTTTATCCTAGGTACATAATGTTTTTCATCTTTAAATTTTGAGAAAGTATATGTTAGATCCATATCATGTTTTGAGCCCATATATAGTTCAGTTGGAAAGTAATCTCTCTTATGAGGAACAGCTAGTCCAGATTCTTGACTGAAGAGAGAAAGTATTGTGGAATAAGGTAATTAACAAGGTAACAGTTTTTTGGAAAAACCATATGTTTAAAGAGGCAACGTGGGAATTTGAAAATGCTATGAGGGATAAATACCCCCATTTATTTGATTATTGATTAAAATTGTGTTGATGTAATTTCTAAAATGGGAAGGATGTAACATCCTAGGTAAATAAAGAAATAATAGATTTTCTTTTTAATTAATATTTTGTGAATTAAATATTAATTTTACCTTAAAGGGGTTGCTATGTTTGATGGTGTATCTGATATGAAACAATGGGTTTCTTTGAAATCTTACATTGCACAATAATAATATAATATTATTTTTTAAAATGGTAGTTAACGCCTAGCCATTGTAGTGGTGAGAATAAACAAAACTAACTACAATAAGATTATACATGTTTGTTAACTGTTTTTACATTGATCAAATAAATGTTAGAGGCCGAAATGTGAATGAATCTAATTTTATTCATAATTTACTTTAAAAGGATGATTTACCACCTTTTGGGGGCGAACCCTCTTTAAATATAGTTTTGGTAACTTTTATATGTTATATTTGACCAATTAAAATTTTTATTTAGAATCGGGACATCAAAATTTATTTTGGGTAAATTTTTTGTATTTTTATGATAAAATCCATTTTTAATGAAAATTGAAAAATGTTGTATTTTAATTCAAAACTACCTTTTAATATAATTTATTAATATTGTTAGACTATCTTTTTAATAAGTTTTAAATTGTAATTAGATTTATATTTACCATTTAATTCAATGTTGGTTATTGGAATTAATTTCACTTTGAAATTGGACATAAACAAGTGTAAATTTTTTGATAGTTATTATTTCATAAAAACACGCCTTTTATTTTGACAGCGTGAATTAATTTTAAATTAATTTTTCCACTTTTGTATTTTTAATTTGAAAAAATGGATTCCATATTTGGAATAAAGTGGTATAAATTGTGTAAATAGGTAGCTTTTATTTTTAGACATTATGAATATTTATTTCAGTAAATATTTTATTTACCATGCTTAAAGGATAAATCTGGTAAATAAGGGTAAACAAATATTACTATAATAATATAAAATTACCCTAATATGTGTCCTAATCCTATTTATTGATACACTTCTTACCATGGGCATCCTTGGGTCTATTTTGGGACCTCATAAGGCCACTTAGGAGGGATAATGATAGTTTATCTTAATTAACTTAAAGTAACGACAAAAATGACATAAACAAATATCTTTTCGTAGATTAATATTACATATGTTTCTTTAAGTTATCTTTTAGACTATAATTATTATTTGGAAAGATAAAAATATTTCTTACATCATGGTATTTTTTTATAATTTTTATAAATTAAATAAATTAAATTATTTTTGACACAATAATGATGTAGTGATTACCTCATTAATAACAGATTTAAATAAATAAGGTTATAAAGATTAAATTAATATCCAAAACCCATCCAATTATTATTTGATGATTTTATTTCTACCATGAGTCATATTATCTTATACTTTAATATGTTTTTGACATTTAGAAACCGAAAATCATTATGTAATAAAATAATATTTTCACACTTTCCAAAAGAGCCCCTCATACCCCTTATAAAAATCCCTCACCTCTAACCCATTACTCAAACCTCTAAAGCCCATTGTATCATCCAAACTCTACCCAATTAATATATTAACACCCCTCTCATCCTCTTAGAAGCCTTAACCTAGGAAGAAAGCACTTCAAAAAACCCTTTTGGTTCAAACCAAAGGGTGTTACCTGTTTTAAAGGTAACATCTTCTCTTAAGTTCTTTTGTATTATTTTAGTTCTCTGACCCCCTAAAATATTTTTATTTTTTTATGACAACAAAAGTATCCTAAATATACTAGGATTTTGTTATTATAAGGATTAAAAATACACATACACACACCTTCATATAATGGGTAAATAACATACTATTTTTGTGGATGGAAAACTAACGCCTCACGAATTGATGATTGTTCAATTATCTTCTACCGCATCTCATGGTGGCCATTATTATGAAACTGTATTTATATATTATAGATATTATGTTTATTTTTCTTTATGCTTCTATATTTTCCATTTATAACATACCATTATGGTTTCCATTATGGTTAAATGCGATAATTTCATTTGAGGAAGTGCGGACTATTGCCCCCTCAAAGTGATATAACTCCTTAATTCCATATGTGATATGTATAATGGATGGAGTTAATGATATTATATATTATATTATACTTGAATTATAATATAACTATGTTTCATTATGTTTTTATTCCATTAAAATAATAAATAGAAATGAAAGTAGCGTTCATGCGTACGTACGGCTTGCTGTCTCCATGAATGGTGCATTTCACTTCTTATCTCCAGATGTTATTTAATATTATAAATAAATACATATATAGGATATATATGATATATATGATATATAAATCATGAATATCATTCTAGATATAATGGATATTTGACCACATGAACAAATTCTAATTATAAGAAGTTCATTTTTGACTCAAGTACCAAATATCGACAAAAGAATCGTTATTAACTTAAATGATTACATAATGATTATAAAATTTTAATAAGTGATATAAAAAGAATTATAATCTTTAAAAAGGATCTTAATCAGTATATATTAGCTTTATTTTATTATTCATGATATTAAATAACAAATGGGTCAAATCAGACACGAGGTAAGGGACTTCGTCTCAATCTCCTTTCATTGAGGAATATTTTGTTTTAATACACAACATTGTTTTATACGCTGTATAAGAACCTTTGACTTTTCAATTAATTCAAAGGGAACCTTTTTCTATTATGTGTTTTGCAAAATATCAAAAAAGTATGTTTCTTTTTAATGTAAGTCGTGACAACAAACTTTCCGCCGCCACGAGTATTATTTAATCTTTGGCTTCCTTAACAAACTGTAGTGATTTTAAAAGGAAAATAAATACAATATACCCTTTTTACACATTTTGGTATTGGAAATGGTTTTGAGAAAGAATTTATTATTTCAATATCTTGAAATGATATATTGTGATTAAAATCTGGAAATGTTATCTTTCAATTATGCTTGTTTTATGGGTTATGGTTCTTGGGAATTATTACGTATATGGGTTGTTCCATGATAAACATAAGTTGGGTGAGCCTGTGATTTCTCTCCAAGGCATTGGGTAATGTGACAGAGGTAAACGTGATTGTTTCTCCTAAGAGATTTAGGAAATATACTATGATGGGTATTCTAAATATAACTCTATACATAGCTATGATAGCAACAATGTAAGTATGATATGGATGCCACAAGTTACCTTTATGATTTATTATTTCTATGTGTCATTAAAAAATCATAGGATTTCATGAGGTATGTTAAAGATCTTATGTTATGCTTGTAATGATGAACTAATGTTTTATTTCATTATTTTATAACCCTTACTGAGCTTTTTATGCTCATCCCATGTTTTGAAATGTTTTTTAGAAGACTTAAAGATGAATTGGGTCAAGGATGGGATTAAGGAAAAGTCATGCTGTCTAAAACATGGAACAAGACATGAATATTTTTTGCAAGAGTTTTTTTTTGTGAAAAAATAGGAACTAAGTGGAAGTGATTACTTTGTAAATCTTGAGATGTAATGTAATAGTTATGGCCTAATTCTCTAAAACCCCAAACCTGAAAGGATACTCAATGTGAATTATTCATTTAATTCAAGATTATGTAATGTTTTAAGGCCAGGTCCTTATATATTATATGGAAACAATCATTGTAAATTAAAATTAATGTTTTACAAAAATAAGAAATTTTAATTTATTGATTTTAAAATATTCATTTACATATACTATGATATAATTATATCATATTTTATAATTATATGATACCTAACTTTTCTTTATACTTTTATTGGTATTTTTACTACTATATTGGACTGTTTTATATTCATAAAGGCCACATTTATATTCCAAAGTTCAGGTTACTATTCCCTTGGTATAGGTTCCTTGATTTCTGAAAAAGATAATTATTTCATTCATATTTCATTCAAAATGTTTTTTATGTTATTTATAATTTTTTATGTGATTTATACTATATGAAACAATTATTATAAGGGAAAAATCATTAATATAATTCATGGGTTGCTATATTCATCACCCCTTATCTAATTTGACCATTGAAATTTCTTTTTACCAACTATGGGGAATACAGGTGAGGGTACTCATCCATAATTACATATTTGGTTCCCATGTTTCTTCTTCTTACTTATGGTTCTTCTAATGTACCTTTACCATGTGAGTGGTCTTTTTGTGTATAACATTATCTCTATGATCCAAGATCTTCACTAGTTTCTCCTCATAAGAGATATCATTTTCCAACTTTACAACCTCTAAATTCAATACAGGTGAGGGATCAGATATGTACTTCCTCAGGATGGATACATGGAATACATCATGCACTTTACACATGGTTTGTGGAAGTGCTGGTAGATAGGCCACAACTCTAACATGTTCAAGACTCTCAAAGGTGTTGATGTACCTGGGACCTTTCTTTCCCTTATTCCAAAATATCATGATCCTCTTCAATAGTGATATATAGAGGAATACCATGCCTCCAACCTTAAACTCCAGGTCTCATTGACGATTATTTTCATAACTCTTCTATCGATTTCGGACATCTTATCAATGCTACTAAATGGGTTTCACCTTTTCTTCCATTTATACAAAACTTTCTTGTACCGTCAGCTTATGTTCACAAACATCATCCTATAATTCCAATTTTCTATATCTTTTCCCATAAATGGCTTCATATGAAGACATTCGGATGGTCAGGTGGAAACTATTGTTGTAAAAGAACATGGATAGAGGAATATGTTGGTCTCATAATCCTAGTAAGTCCATAAGAGACTCCCTCAACATGTCTTCCAATGTCTAAATATTCTTCTTAAATTGGACATCAGTTTAAGGATGATAGTGCATACTAAATATCATATCAGTGAATAGATAATTTTGGATAATTTTCCAGAACATGGATTTAAATCATAGATCTCGATAAGATGCAATCAATAGTGTTATTCCATGAAGCCTTAACACTTCTATAATGTATATATGTGAAGGTTTATCTAGTGATAATTCTTATCAAATTGCTATAAATTGAGATATCATTATGAGATGATCAACAACAATCTATATATAATTGTTTCCACTGGATGTCTGCGTAAGTCCAACAAAAAAGTCCTTGGTGATGTATTCCCACTTCCATGATGGTATGGTTAATGGTCGCATCAACCCATTTTATTTTTTTACTTTTATTTTTCACCTACTAACATACCAGGCACATTGATGTATACTTAGTGACCTCTTTCTTCATATTGTCCCACTAATATTTCTCTAAGAGATCTTTATACATCTTTGTGCTCTATGTGGGAATATAGAAGGTTGAGAAATATGGGTCACTCAGAATCTATTTATTTTTCTATGTATTGTATAGTAAATGTCTTCATGACACAAGTCTCAAAAATCCTTCCTCATCTATTTTAAACTCTGAGGATTTCCCATTTCTGATAGCTTCCACCTTTTTTGAATTTCTACATTATTTATTTGGGTCTCCTTTATTTTATCTTTGGTTGATGGATGAGAAAAAATTTGGGAAATGATTGATGATGTTCCTCTATTAATGATTCCCATGTACATCCTTATCAAATCAAAGTATATTGGATCCATATAAATTCTCATAACTGATAATGTTATAAGATACTTTCTACTTAGGGCATCTTCCACATTATTTTCCTTACCAAGGTTATAGTGGATTGAACATTCATAATCTTTGATGAGATATAGCCACATTCATTAGAGCATATTAATATCCTTCTATGTGAATATATATTTGAGGATATTATGATCTGTAAAACCCAAATATTTCATTGTACGTTATCTCTTAAAATAATTTGATAGCTTGCACTACAGGAAACACTGAGTTCAAACACATCACAACCAATCAAACTAGCCATTTAAAAAAGCAGTTATGAATAGTATTAACCCCATTTTGAATTTTAAATATATATTATATAATTTTAACATCATATTTTGTGTTTCTTAGACATAATATATGGAAAAATTCAATTTTTCAAATAAAAGAAGTATTTTTTAAAAAATGTAGTTTTTCTGCTTTTTAATGGAGAAATTTTTTTAATATAATATTTTACACTAATATATACTTAATTTAATGAAATTGAATTCTTCTTTATAAGAGAGACATAAAAATTTATTTTGGATAAATTATTGGTACTTTTCTGTTAACTTTCATATTTTGATGAATAGTTAAAATATTAAATTTTAATTGAGAAAAACTATATTAATCAAAATAATTTATATTGTCAAATTTTGAATTTGAGTGGTTTTAAAGTATAATTAGATTATATTTTTTAATTTAATATAATTTAAGTCATTTTATGTAATTTCACATTTAAATTGGACATAAACACATGTCAATATTTTAATAGTTTTTACTTCTTAAAATCCTATTTTCTGGTTTTGACAATGGGAATTAATTTTAAATTAATTAATGGAACTTCTACATTTTGATTTTTTTAAAATATACACAATATTTTATTTTATAATATCAAAATTATCTATAGGTATATTTTTTTCATTTTTTCTGAAAATATTATATTTTTTGATGAATAGTGAAAAACAATGCGTTGTAGATAAAAACCGACTTTTTCATTTAAATAATTTTTTTAATTAAAAATTTATATTAAAGTAAAAATTGATAAATATTACATATATAAGTCAAATTTAGTTCATAGGATTCATTTTATTATAATATTAGGCATATAAAATGTTATCTATTTTTTTAACGTCTTTTACCCACCTTCTAGGCACATTTTCAAATTTGCATAAAATGTAATTTTACCACTTCAGTAAATTGAATTTATAAAATCCAACCAATGTGGTTGTCATCAATAAGTAATATTTTATTCAATGGGATGAAAATAATTTTTTGGTGAATAGTAACTTATGATTTTTATTTACAACGGTTAAAATTAAATAGGGTAATTAAAGGTAAAAATGATGTTATAATTACCCCAAAACATGTAATGATTCTATTGGATAAGGTTACTTCTACAAAAATAAACCTTAGGACCAAATATGATCCAATGTGATCCACATGTATTAGATTAGGACATTTATTATATATTATTTAAAGAAGTGTTAAAAGTGTTAAATTCAAATTTTATTAACAAAACCATTTTTAATATAGATTTATACATAAGATAAATTAGACTATAAATATTCATTGTAAAGATAAAAATATTCCCTACATCATGTTATTTTATTTATAATTATTAGACATTTAACAATTAAATTTATTTATGACACAATGATGTTGTAGTAATTACCTTATTAATGAATGATTAAAATAATTTGTTTTATAAATATCAAAATAAATTTAAATTGAGACTGTTGATTCCATAAACGAATTTTCAAAGTTAATATGAAATATTAAAGTTGATTAGTATTTTTTTTATAATTTAATTAAATTTTTATGACTTAAAAAAATTACTAAATAATGTCAAAATTTACATAAATGTGTTTTTAAAAGATATATTTTTTTATTAAATGATATAATATTCCAAATAATATAATATTAAAAAAAACTTATATAATGATATATATGTCATTAATGAACCACTTTAGGTTCTCTTGGAAATTTTAGTAAGTTTATTAACCATATAATACAAAAATACATGAAGACATGGTAAAAGTTAAACTATTCAACTAAGAGTTAAATATAAATGATAAGGTTAATATGGTGACCTAAACATGTATAAGACATATTGTTTGAGAGGATTTATACCCATAACCACCTTATCCTCAATATAAATTCATTTTTATTTATTAGAAACCAAAAATTATTTTATAATAAATTAATATTCTAGGCTTTTCCTAATGTGCCCCTCACCTCTCTTATAAAAGGGAACCTCCCCTTCTCTGAAATTCACCCCTTCAAAGCCATTTGCCTCAGCCAAGCCCTCTATAAATATCCTTACAACTTCACTCACTTGAACTTAGTGGCCTTACCTTGAGTATTAATCCAAACTAAGGAGACCTTTTGTTCAAATGAAAAGGAAACTCTTGAAGAAGAGGTAATTATTTTATCACCTCTTTCAAAGTTATTTTCTTCTTATACTTCCTCTTTCTTAGTTGTTACCATACTAAAATAATAACTGGAGCACATTCTAGATTATAAGATGTTATTATTAATATGGTACAACCATATTCATTATTCAATCCATCATATGAATGAAAAAGTCACCATGCATACATACATACGGCTTATCGTCTCCATGTCGTCGTGTAATTTGTCATTCAACAATATATTATTTCGATGGGTATAATAATGATTATAATTAATGAAAATGATGAAAATAACATGTTAATGATAATTTATATAAAATATACCATCCAATTAATCACCATTTTATGATCTATTGAATGATATTGTCACTCGTGCGTACTCACGACTTGTCGTCTCCACCACGCGATGAGATTCATCTTCAACGATCACCATTCAAGAATTTTTATAAAAATTTATATATTGATTAAGTATGAGATATATGAGATAATATTTCTGCTGTAATAATATATATATATATATATATATATATGTAGATAAATATATGTCGTTTACTTACTTATATACTATACGATAAGAAAACAGAAACAAGGTTCATGCGTACATATGGACTACCCTCCCCATGAACGGTGCTTCCATTTCATATATCTATCTATTATATATATTTATATTCTGAATATATATAAATCAAAATATATATTCTAGATGTATGTAAATCATGATCTAAGTGATACGATCAAGAATAACAAGTTAAAACATGTACGATAAAGAAAGCAATTATTACACAAAATGTTACTTTAACATGGAAATTTTTATTAAATGGGTAGTATAAAGTCATAAATGAATCATTTATGATAAAATAAATATTAATATGGTTCTGGTATAATTTAATAACACACTACGTTCACTATACATGAGGTTAAATGTACCTTCCACTAAAAGAAAAGTACAAAGTAATGATTAGTTCCTCAATCTTATTATTATCTGAGATTGTTTATGTGTAAGTCTTTACTGGGACATATTTATCATCCATGACCATGTTTCATAAAAATGTTTTGAAAAGGAATATTTTATATTTTTTGTCGAAGTTACTCTTTATAAATATCATCATTTTAAATTTTTTAATGATTTATTTTTCTAAATATTTTTATTTAATGTCCATGTTTTCAAAATGATTTTAAAGATTTATTTATTTGGATATGATTGTTTTAAAATGTTAATTCCTTTTAAAAGTTTCAAAGTGGTATGGGACACTTTGATTCAAAAATATGTTTTAAATGTATTTCTCTCAAAGAGTTTAATTTATCATATTCAACTATGTCATTATCCTTTACTGGAAATTATTCTTGATTGAGGTTGATTTGTTATAATACAATATTATATATTGTATAGAATGATTTATAATATGTTTGACTATGGATGTGCTATTTTTATACCATTCATGTTTTATGGTTAATTTATTGACATTTCTTAATCAAGTTTTAATATGAATATTTATGTTGTGGTTCAACATTTTCATATGCGGAATGCATTGGACATAGTACGTGATGGGTGGGGGCCGATATAGCCCTTTAATGCATTGGTAGGTCTCACGAGACAAACAAGTGTCATGGCACAATTCCTTGAAAAAAATTATATTTAGTGTCTTGGCACATGGCCTTGAGTTTTTGGTTAAGATGTCCAACATTATGCATTCCATCTTTATGAGATTTGTTAGTAATGTCACATGTATTTATTTGACAACTATAATATCCATGTGAATATGTAAATGGAATTATTTGATTTATCCTTGCAATATTGTTCTGAATTCTATGTTTAAAGCTATTGTGTTTAAATATTATACCTTTCCATAAATGTTTAAGATTATTTATTATAGCTTCTGCTATAGTTTTTATCCTTACTGAGCATCTGAGCTCACCCCTTTATTCTATTTTATTTTACCATGATGCCAAGAAGTGTTTTATGTTTTATATATAGGTTTAAGCTAGGAGTATAATGGAATTATCAAAGGATTATCTAGGTTGTATTTTATGTTTTAAATTGCAATTTGATGTTCATGTATGTAATCTATTTTCCAAGACTGCTAAGATGGTCAGTCCTTTAGGACTTGATTCCTTGTAATGATGCCAATGTTATTAATAATGCACCAGCTCTAGGATTCTGGGGTTGGGGTGTTACAGTTGGTATCAAAACAAGTTTAGCAATAACTTTGGATACTAGATTAAGATAAACTATGATTAGGAAGCATCACCTAAAGATTTACTTTGAGGATTAGTATAGAAGACTATCCAAGAATTTTGGTAATGTAGATATTATGTGGGTTTTTCAAGAAATACATCCATATCTAGGTACTACAAGTGGAGGTGGTTTTGGAATAGATGTACCTAAGAGTGAAAACTCTAATATGGAGTTTTGAGCTTGACCGGTGTAACTTGCTACATGACAACAATCCTTACTATGCACCAAGTTTAACACTCTGGGGGGATATGTTTTGGATAATTCACATTTTATTTACAAACCATTGTGAAGGATTTATGAGTAAATATGTGAGAAAAGAAACCATGTTTATGAGACTAGATGTCTGAAAATCATCAATTTATATTGATAATTTTTCTATATTTTGGACTATACATTATGATATTATCTAACCAAGTGTATGTCGTTTTTTAGAAATGGTACCCAATAGAAGTAATGAGAACTCCAAAAATACACATGATCCAAAGAGTATGAAGGATCCTATCTTCATGGTATTAAGCCAACATTTCGAAGGCAAATAGCCTCCCATGTATTATCATCATTTGAGGAAATATTATCATGTTTTAATCAAATATCTAAAGAATTATTTGAGTCCTGTGAATTTTAAGGGAATCCAGAAAAGAATAGGATGGAAGAGATAATAATGGATAAAGGGAAAAGGGGAATGAATTATTTTTTCCATATGTGGTAACTGTGGAAAGAATCACCCTAGGAAGTGCTTGAATGGACTGGTTGTTTTCTATAAGTGTGGATAAAAGGGTAATCAAGAAAAATATTGCAAATATATCAAAGAAAAGACTAATATTCAATGTTTCAACTATAGTGAAATGGGGCAATATGAAAAATAATTCCCCAAGCATCAAAGAAATATAGGTCAAAATAATCTAAGGGATCAAGGTTAAGAATAAGTTGTTACTACAGTAAACATGGAATTATTAATGTATTTGTGTTTCTGGATTGAAGAATTTTTTTCATTTGAGTGTTGTATCAATGATTTTCTGGTCATATGAATTATGGAAATAAATAAGGATTGTACAGCAGTGCTATTTCATTAGAGGATTTGAAATTTTATGGTACTAAGAAAAGTCACTCAATAGCAAGTTAAACCTTTTGTAAAATACATGGTTGAGGGAAATATAAACCTCAATTTGGTCCTGATATTGAGATAATTTATTTGGATAATGTAAAATGGGTATTATTGACATCCTTGGAACTAATTAATGGTTTGTTTAAAGGGTTTTCCATATAATCATTATTGGGAGTTTTCAATATTATTAAATTTAAGGTGTATATCCAGTATTCTATGTTTTACATAAATAATGAGGAAGAATGAATGTATTCAATATGGGTTTTTGGTAATTCCAGTTATTATCTTGTTTTAAGAGAATACACGATGATGGGGTTCACATTTATATTATGGGACATTCTTTATAAATTTTGGACAGTGAGTTTGGACATAAGTATTGTGGATAAGTCAAAAGGTTGGAATGGATTAATTTTGACATTGGATACAATTTTTTAATGTTAAAGTATTTATAATGATTATTTTTTTATTATTATAAAAATGACAACCTAGAGGTCGGGCGACAACTTGCCACATCCAATAAGGCTGCGAGACTTGAACCCGCAACCGAAGGGTGACAATGGCACATCACTTAGCACTATCCTACACGATTTCTTGGTTTTTATAATTTATTTTTTTTAAATTATATTATAGATGAATTATAAATTCGTTTTTTAAACCATATACAATTAGGTTTAATAGAATATTTTTGAGTTCCATTATCTTTGGGAGATAAAGATGAGTTTGTGGCTGAAATTAGTTAACGGATGGAACTTTAATTTTCATGTATTCTTTTCTTATTCTTATTATATGAAGAAATTAATTCATAAACATTGGGGAAATGTTCAAAAAACTAAAAATTTATTATCTTAATACCTTATGTTATTTTTGAACTGGTGATATTTTAAATAATCACAGATTTATGGTTTTGAGGCCCTTGATTTTCCATTTATTAATCAATTGTTTGTGATTGATGACCTCAATAACTCCCTACAAATATTAATGTTTTTTATCGAATTATTTTTTTATAATTTACACAAATGGTCTTCTATTCAAAACCCTAATTTTGTGGTGAATTTTTTATTTCCCTTTCCCTCTTATTAAGACTAAATTTTATTAACCCTATTTTCAATGTGGGTTTTCCAGAGAAGTATTTTCTATTTTCAACCTTCAATTTTATAATAATAGTTATAAATTGAGAGGAATAAATTTATTAAAGGAGGGGAAAATTTAACACCCCAATATTTCATAGTACATTATCACTTTATAGTAATTCAATAGTTTGTGTTACACGCAACACCGAGTTCAAGCGCATCAAGACCTATCAAACTAGCCGTTTAAAAAAGCGATTATGAATAGTATTAACCACATTTTGAAGTTAATATATATCTTATATAATTTTAAAATTCATATTTTGTGTTTCTTAGAGATAATATAATGACAAATTCAATTTTTCAGATAAAAGAAGTATTTTAAAAAAAGCAGTTTTTCTACCTTTTAATGGAGAACCCTTTTTAAATCCAATATTTGACACTTTTATATCTTCCATTTGATTAAATTAAATTCTTATTTACAAGTGAGTCATAAAAATTTAGTTTGAATAAATTTTTGGTACTTTTCTGATGACTTTCATATTTTGATGAATAGTGAAAAATACATAATTTTAATTGAAAACAACTTTTTTAATCGAAAGAATTTATAGTGTTAAATTATGAATTTGAGTGGTTTTAGAGTATAATTTTATTATATTTTTATAATTTAATATAATTCAAGTAATTTTAAGTAATTTCACATTTTAATTGGACATAAACACGTGTTAATCTTTTAACAGTTTTTACTTCTTAAAAACTCGATTTTTGGTTTTGACAATGAGAATTAATTTTAATTTAATTAATGCAACTTATATCTTCTGAATTTGATAAAATGGGAATAATTTATGAATTTTTAATATCAAAATTATCATTGGGTGAATTTTGGGTATTTTTTTTGAAAATATTCATTTTTTTATTAATAGTGAAAAACACTACGTTGTAGATAAAAACTGACTTTTTTATTTGAATAATTATTTTCAATTAAAAATTTATCATAATGTTTAAATAGATACATTATAAATATATTATCCCAATTTAATTCACTGAAGTTATTTTATAATAATATTAGACATATAAAATTTTATTGAACATTTTTAACGTCTTTTACCCACCTTCTAGGCACATTTGTAAATTTTCATAAAACATAATTTTATAGCTTCTGTAAATTGAATTTCAAAAATACGAAAAACACAATTTTCATCAGTATGTAAAATTTGATTCAATGGGATGGAAATAATTTGTGGTGAATAATAACTTTTGATTTTTATTTACCACGGTTAAAAGTCAATAGGGTAATTAAATGTAAGAACTAGATTATAATTATCCCAAAACACATCTTAATTCTACATGATAAGTGTATTTCGACAAAAATAATCCTTAGGACAATAATATGATCCTTTTTTATCCACTTTTATAAGATTAGGAAATTTATTGTTTTTTATTTAAAGAGGTGTTAAAATTATTATATTCAAATTTTATTAAATAAACCATTTTTAATATAGAGTTATACATAAGACAAATTCAACTATAAATATTCATTAAGAAAAATAAATAGATTTACCACATCATGGTATTTTATTTATAATTTTTATACATTTAATAATTAAATTTATTTATGATACAATGATGATGTAGTAATTACCTTATTAATGAAAGATTAAAATAACATTTTTTATAAATATAAAAATAAAAGAAAATTGAGACTTTTGATTAAATCCACGAATTTTCTAGGTGAATATGACATGTTAGGGTAGATTAAATGTATTTTTTCGAATAAATTATGTTGTGATGAATTTAACAGAAAGAAATACTAAATAGTGTCAAAATTAACAAAAATAAGTTTTTAAAACAAATAAACTTTTATTAAATGATTTAATATTAATTAAAATCTAATATTAGTCCAAATGACTTATATAATGATAGATATGTCATTAATGAACCACTAGAGGTTTTATCGGAAATTTATAGTAAGCTTATTAACCATGTAATATAAAAATACAAGAACACATGCTAAAAGATAAACTATTTAACTAAAAGTTAACTATAAAAGATAAGGTTAATATAGTGACCTAAACTTGTATAAAACCTATTGTTTGAAAGGATTTAGAGTCATGCCTACCTTGTCCTCAAAATAAATATTTTCTAAGCTATTAGAAACTGAAAATTATTTTATAATAAATTATTATTTCAAGATTTTCCTAAAGTTCCTATCACCTCTCTTATAAAAGGGAACCTCCCCTTCTCTTATATTCACACATCCAAAGCCATTTAGCTCGTCCAAACCCTGAAAAATCTCCTTCCAAATCCCCCACTTCAACATAAAGGCATTACCTTGAGCAGAAATTCAGCCTATGGATCCCTTTTTTTCAAATCAAACGGAATCACCTGAAGAAGAGGTAATTATTTTGTCACCTCATTCAAAGTTCTTTTCATCATCAACTTCATCTTTATTTTTTGTCACCATACTAAAATAATAACTACATTAAATTATAAATACTGATATTTTATTATAAATATGGTTCAACCATATTCATTATTCTATCTATTCTATGAATGAAAAACTCACTATGCGTGCTTACGTACATCTTATTATCTCTATGTCATGGTGTAGTTTGTTATTCAACACTATATTATTTGGATGGGTTTAATAACGAGTTTAATTAATTTAAATGATGAATATAAAATGGTAATGACTCTGTATATATAATATAACTTTCAATTAAACATCATTTTACCATCGATTGAATGATATTGTTGCTCTTGCGTACGTACGACTTACCGTCTCCACGACGCAATGAGATTCATCTTCCACGATCACCATTAAAGAATTTTTATAAAAATATATATATTGATTAAGTATGAGATATATGAAATAACATTTATGCTGTAATAATATATATTTATGTAGATAAATATATATCATTTACATTCTTATACACTATAGGATAAGAAAACAGAAACAACGATCATTCGTACGTACGGACTACCATCTCAATGAAATGCGTTTCTATTTCATATATCTATCTATAATACAAAATTATATTTTTAATATATATGATATATAAATGATGTTTTATATTTTGGAAGTATGTAAATAATGATCTAAGTGATACTATTAAGACTAAAATGTTAAAACATGTACGATAAAGAAAGCGATTATTACCTGAAATGTTACTTTACCATGGAAATTATTATTAAATATGTTGTATAAAGTCATAAATTAATCATATATGATATCATAAATATTATTATGGTTTTGGTATGATTTAATAACATACAATGGTCATTATAGAAGAGGTTGAACGTACCCTCGACTAAAGGAAAGTACAAGGTAATGTTTAATTCCTCAATCTTATTATTATACGATATTGTTTATATGTAAGTATTTACTGGGACATATTTATCATCAAAAACCATGTTTCTTAAAAATGATTTCAAAATGAATATTTTATGTTTTATTTGGAAGGGAATCCTTAGAAAGATCATCATTTTAAATTTTTTAATAATTTATTTTTAAAAATATATTTAATTAATGTCCATGTTTTCAAAATGATTTTAAGGATTTATTTTTATAGACATGATTGTTTTAAAATGTTAATTATTTTCAAAAGTTTCAAAGTGGTATGGGACACAGTTATTCAAAAATATATTTTAAATTTATTGTTCTATAAGGTGTATTTAATATAGGTATATATATGTGTATAATGTCAATTGAGAACGCAACATATTAGTAAAGAGGTACACCAAGAAATTATTTCGAGAATACATCAGTGTAGTCCTTCAAAATGGGTATGTATTCTAGAATTATTCTCTCATTTTTCTTAATAATTTGAACTAGATATTATTTCTTACAAGGAAAAAATATCCACAATTAATTCTATGATTTAGAAGAATATTTATCTTCCTCATTACAATTGTATGGAATTAGGGGATGCTTCGGGAAGTGAAGAGTGATCTCCCTTTCTTGATAATTGATGTTGTATTTTTGTAAATATAGTAAATCCATGCCCATTATTGCATCAAACACTACAAAATATATAAGTCCCAAGCCTTAAACCCTACTTAATCTTGAGTTATTACAGGATTACACATTGAGGAACTTTTCGGGTTTAGAGTTTTAGAGAATTAGATCATCAAACTTACATTACATTCCACATATAAACAAAGTGGTTACATAAAGATAGTATTCATCTTTCCCATCAATGGAAACATATTTAAAATAAAACATCTATTCTTTATTGACACTTCTTTGACACTATCATCATATCATGTACCTTTCCCTTGATCTGTGAAAAACATTTCAAAAAAAAACTTGGGATGAGCATAAAAAGCTCAGTAAGGGATATAAAAATATGGAAAGGAAACATGGGTACATATATACATAAGAATGAAATCATAATTTACCCATAAAACATAATCACTTTAACATACCTTATCAAATCATAAATAAATCATAGAAATCATAATACATAAAGGTAACTTGAGGCATTTATAACATTCTTACATAGGGAGTAACCCTCTTGGTTACGTTTGGAATACCCATCACAATATATTCCCTAAATCTATTCAGAGAAACCTTAACGTTTCACTCCTTCACGTTACCCAATGCATTGAAGAGCTATATCGGGCTCACCCACCCTTAGTTTATCATGGAACCACCTGTCTTCATAATAATGCCCAAGAACCACAACATAATTGTATCACATAAAACATACATAAAGGAAACATAACATTTCCACCTTTCAATCACAAGATATCAATAAAACACATTGATATAATAAAAACATTATGAAAACCATTTTCAATACCAAAATTAAAGAAAAGTAAAACATGGTATTTATTTTTCTTTTAAAAAAAGTTATGGCTTGTAGAGGAAGCCGAAACTCGAATAATGGTCACGGTGGCAGAGAAGTCGTTGTCGCCGCATACGTACGATAAAAACATTTCCTTTTGTCGTTTAGTAAAATGATTCGTATAAAGAAGATTCCTTTTGGATAAACATAAAATTCAAAGTGTTTTATACACCGTATAAAAGAAGGTTGTGTATAAAACAAAATATGCCTCAATGAAAGGAGATTGAGACGAAGTCCCATACCTCGGGTCCAACTTGACTCGATCGTTCTTTAATATCCTGAATAATAAGCATGAGTTAATTTCTACCTGCTTAAGAACCTTTTTCAAGTTCATTATTCCTTTTATATCACTTATTTCCATGTCATGAACACTATTTAATTATTTAAGTTAATAACGGTCGTTTTAACGATCATTGGTACTTGAGTAAAAAAAATAAACCCTTTATAATTACAAGTTTTTCATGTATCCATTATATCAATAATTATAATCATGATTTATATATCATATATATCCAGTATATACATGCATTTATAATATTACATAATCATTTAGAGGTAAGAAATGAAATCCACCGTTCATGGAGACGGTAAGCCGTACGTACGCATGAACGCTACTTTCATTTCTATTTCGTATTTTATAGAATGGAATCATAATAATATAAAGGTATATTATAATTCCATTATAATATCATATATAATATCATAGTTCCATCCTTTATACATCCCACATATGGTATTTAACGAATCAAATCACTTTGAGGGGGCGGTGGTCTGCACTTCCTTAAATAAAGATATCGCGTTTACCCATAATGGAAACCATAAAGGTATGCCCAAAATGAAAAATACAAAAGCTTAAGGAAAACATAAACATATTATATATCATATATAAATATATTGACATCTTAATGGCCACCTTTTAAGGTGTTAAAATAATGTTGAACAATCATCATTTCGGGAGGCATAAATTCACAATCCACAAAAATAGTATGTCCTTTAACCATTAGATGTAGGTGTGTGTAAGTGTATCTCGAATCCTTATTATAAAAACATCCTAGTATATTGAAGATACTGGATTTGTTACAAAAGAAATGAATAAAAAGATTTTAGGGGGTTGGAGGAGCAAAATAAAACAAAAGGACTCAAGTGAAGACATTACCTTAAAATCGGGTAACTCCCTTTGGTTTGAGCTCAAAGGCTTCCTTAGAAAGATTTCTGCCCAATGTGAGGCTTCAAGGAGTAATAGAGGGATGTGGAGAGACAAAATGGGCAGGATTTGTCCGAGCCAAAGTCTTTGGTAGTGTGGGTAAGGAGGTAGTGGTGGGGGCCTTTTATAAGAGGAGAGGAGGGGTACTCTTGGAAAGTAAAGAAATGTTACTTTATTTGAAAATGATTTTCGGATTAAAAAGGTCTCACATTGATATAATTAGAGGTTAAGGTGATAATGGTTCAAAATACACCTACAAATAGGTTTTGGACATGTGTAGGACTTAGATTTTACATTATCTTTCCATTTTATTTAAATCCTTTATTAATGAGGTAATCGCTGCATCATCATGATGTCATAAATAATTTAATTTATTTAAATTCTAAAAATTATGAAAAAAATACCATGATGTAGGAAATCTTTTTATCTTTCTAATAAATATATATAGTCTAAAAGATCATTTATTTAGACAAAATTAAAAATATTTTACTTATGTGATACGTTCTTTGTCACATTTAACATTTTTTAAAAATAAAAAGATAAAAAGTCACTTTCTCACCAAAGTAATTCCATGGGGCCCCCAAGTTTGGCACAAGGCATCACATGGTCGTCCATGAGATAACCATTAGACTTATGACACATGTTGTGGTCTTTTTGTATTATTATCATATCATTTTATTATCTTTAACTACCTGATTACTCATTAATCAAGATAATCAGAGATAATTACCATCATTACTATTCATAATGTCCAAAAACAAAAGAGTCTTGATTACATAATTTGGACCGTATGATTCCAAATATGTAATCCATTTTATCAAATTACAAACACATAAATTTAAATAATTTATTTAAAAATAATTCCGGTTGTCAAAACAAATAGTGGGTTTTTTTTAAACAATATCTATGAAAAGTTTGGCATTAGATTATGACCAATTCCAAAGTGAAATTAATCCTAATGACCACCATTGGATTAAATGGTAAACATATATTCAGATTAAACTTTAATACCAATTAAAAAGATAATCTAACCATATAATTAAATTAAATGAAAAAGCAGTTTTAATGTAAAATGCAGTATTTTTCACTATTCATTAAAAAATGAACATTGTCAGAAAAATACCAAAAATTTATCCAATGTAAATTTTGATGTCCCAATCATAGAGAATAAGTTTATTTTGACAAACATAGCTTTTAAAATTGTCAAAATATATATTTAAAAATGGTTTTCCATCAAAATGCAGTAAAACAATCTTTTAAACAATATTAGTGTATTTCATGCTTAAGATTGGATTTATTTTCATTTTAAGACCCTAAAACACTATCTAATTCATTAATAGACATAGATAAAAATATCTATTATTAATTAATTACTTGGGATGTTATATCCTTCCCCCCTTTATAAAATTTCATCCCCGCAATTTATTTACTTATCAAATAAATCGGTGTACTTATCCCTCATTGCATTTTCAGATTCCCATGTTGCCTCTTCCATCATGTGGTTTTTCCACAAAACCTTTACCTAATTAATCACCTTATTTCGTAACACTTTCTCCCTGTGGTCAAGAATCTAGACCGTTTGTTCCTTATAAGATAGGTTCTCTTCCAGCTGAACTACCTCTGGACTCAAAACATGAGATGGATCTGGCATATACTTTCTCAACATAGAAACGTGAAAAACATTTTGTACCTGAGATAAACTCGGAGGTAAAGCCACCCGGTATGCAACTGATCCAACTCTCTCCATAATTTCATATGGTCCAATGAACCTTGGACTCAGCTTTCCTTTCTTACAAAATCTCATCACACTTTTCCATGGTGAGACTTTGAAAAAACATAATCACCTACCACAAAAGTTAGATCCTTCCTCCTGTTGTCTACATAACTCTTTTGCCTACTCTGAGCTGTTCTCATGTGTTTCTGAATCAGCTGAACTTTTTCTACCATCTCTTCTACCAATTCTGGTCCCATCAACTTCCTTTCACCCACTTCATCCCAGAAATCTGGAGTTCGACACCGCTTCCCATATAACGCCTCAAATGGTGCCATCTATATACTGGAATGAAAACTGTTATTATATGAAAATTCAACCAAAGAAAGATGTTGATCCCAACTACCCTGATAATCCATCGAACAAGCTCGTAGCATGTCCTCCAAGGTCTGAATTGTTCGTTCTGACCTCCCATCTGATTGAGGATGAAATGTTGTACTAAAATTTAATTCAGTACCCAACGAATTTTGAAGGCTTTTCCAAAAGTTAGAAGTGAACCTGAGATCAAGATCTGATACAATGGAGAGGGGAACTCCATGTAACCTGACTATCTCTTTAAGATACAAATGGGAATGTTGATCTAGGGAAAAATTATCTCGTATAGTAAGGAAATGAGCAGATATAGTCAAGCGATCAACAATAACCCAGATTGCAATATTATCTCGAGATGTCTTCGGTAATCCCACAACAAAGTCCATGGATATATTCTCCCATTTCCACTTTGGCACTAGTAAAGGCTGAAGCATCCCTTTCGGTAACTGCCGCTCTGCTTTAACCTGTTGACATGTCAAACACTTCATAGTAAAATCAGCAATATCTCTTTTCATTCCATCCCACCCGTAATACTTCCGCAGATCTCTGTAGATCTTAGTACTACCAGGATGAACTGAAAATGGAGAACTACGAGCTTCACATAACAACTCTCTCTTCAACTGTGAATTACAAGGCACACACAATCTCTTCCCAAATCTCAAAACTCAATCATTATCAATGTTGAATTCAGGAAACTTACCTTTCTGAACCAGCTCTTCCTTTTTCTGCAACTCACTGTCTTGCTTATGTGCTTGCTTGATTCTATCTGATAGAGATGATCTCACTGATACCTGAAACGAAACAGAAGAACATCTTTCACCAAAAACATCTATTCCAAAGTTCATCAAATCCTTAACCAAAGGATCATGTTCCAAACAGAACTTTGCTAATGAAGTATTACCTTTTTGACTCAAAGTATCAGCCACTTTATTTGCTTTTCCCAGATGGTAATGAATTGTACAATCATAATCCTTGATTAATTCCAGCCATCTCCTATGTCTCATGTTTAACTCTTTCTAGGTGAATATATACTTTAAACATTTTTTATCAGTATATATTTCACACTTTACTCCATACAAATGATGCCTCCAAAATTTTAAAACAAATACAACATAAGCTAATTCTAAATCATGGGTAGGGTAATTTACCTCATGAGTTATCAACTGACGTGAAGCATAAGCAATTAACTGATCATTCTGCATTAGGACACAACCAAGTCCTTTCAATGAAGCATCACTGTATATAAAAAAACTCACCATTCCTAGAAGGTAGTACCAAAACTGGAGCATTCACCAATCTTCTTTTCAATTCCTGAAAACAATCATCACATTCTTTTGTCCAGATAAACTTAACACCCTTCCGAGTTAGAATATTCATTGGACTAGATAACCGTGAAAAATTTCTAACAAACCTTCAGTAATAGCCTGCCAAACCAAGGAAGCTACGAATCTCAGTTACATTTGTGGGTCTTGGCTAGTCTTCCACATCTTTTGTTTTTGCAGGATCAACAGTTATCCCCTCTCTAGAAACAATGTGACCAAGGAAAGAAATTTGTTGCAACCAAAACTCGCACTTGCTGAATTTTCCATACAGTTTCTTTTCTTTTAAGGTTTGCAAGATAACCCTTAAATGTCTTTCATTCTCCTCTTTACTTTTAGAAAACACCAAAATATCATCAATGAAAACCACCACAAACTTATCCAAGAACTCAGGGAAAATTCTATTAATTAAGTCCATGAATACAATAAGTGCATTGGTTATCCCAAAAGGAATTACTACAAATTCATAATGGCCATATCATGTACAGAACACGGTCTTCGGAACATCTGCTTCCTTTACCTTCAGCTGATGGTACCTCGATCTCAAGTCAATCTTTGAAAAATACTGAGCTCCCTGGAGCTGATCAAACAAATCATCAATATGAGGCAAAGGATATTTGTTCTTAACAGTGATGTTATTCAAGGCTCTATAATCAATGCAAAGTCTTATTGAACCATCTTTCTTTTTAACAAATAAAACAGGAGCACCCCATGGTGATGTGCTAGGTCGAATGAAACCTTTCTCTAATAAATCTTGCAATTGCTCCTTCAACCCTAAAAGTTCAATTTGAGCCATTCGATAAGGGGGTTTTGAAATTGGATTAGCATCAGGAACTAAGTCAACAGTAAACTCAACTTCCCGATCTGGTATTATTCTAGGCAACTAATCGGTAAAAACATCAGGATACTCATTTACCACTGGCACGTCATTAATCTGAACAGTTCCTTTATTTTCAACGATGTGTGCAAGGCAACATTCATTTCCATCTTTTACAAGTTTCTTGGCCTCTTGATAAGTTATCAACAGTAAGGGTTCATTCTTGTACACAAACTGAAATTTTTCCTGAAAAGAAACTTCTTTAGCTCTACAGTCAATCTTAGCATGGTAAATAGAGAGCTAATCCATACCCAGGATAACATCAAACTCTACTAGAGGTAGAACAATAAGGTTTTCAAGTAGGTTCTTTCCACAAATAAGGATAGGAAGATTCTTATAAATTCTTTTTGCCTCATCATTTCCCCCAAGAGTTTTTACCAAAAGTTCAGGAGTCATTTCATGAGATGGTATTCCCATTTTACTAGAAAAGGTTTCAGAGATGAAAGAATGTGTGGACCCCGAATCAAACAACACACTGGAATAATCTGAAAAAACAGACAAAGTACCTGATACAACTTCATTTGACGGCCCGACATCCTCTGAAGTAGTTGCAAAGGATTTCACCACCCCTTTCTGCTTGTAGTCTAACTGCTTCCCATCACTCAAGCTCTTTGTCGTACCCTCGTTTACATAGTGACCCATCCCATTGCACTTAAAAAATTTCACTAACTGTAAATCAAATTTGGTCTTACCTTCACCTTGATCTTTTTCAGTGAAATCATGAGCCTTATATCCCATCTTACCACATCGGTAGCACTTTACAGAATTTAGAAGACATTCCCCAGCATGCCTTTTGCCACATTTATCACAAACTGGAAACTTAGATTTCTTACCATAAGACTTTTTTGAAGAATTCTTCCCTTTCTCCTGCCACCTTGGTCTCTTATTCTACTGGTTGTTATAGAACACTTGATCATCGGAAAACTCCATTTCCACCTTCTCATCACATCGAACAATCTGTTCATAACTTTTAAACTCACGAGAAGCTAATGCCCTTCGATATTTAGGCTTTAATCTTGAGTAAAAATGATTGATTTTACTATCAAGGTCTCGGATAAAATTTGGAGCATACCTTGCCAAACGAGTGAACCTTTCTTCATAGGTAGCCACTGAGTCTTCCTCTTGCCTCAATTCCAAGAATTTTTTTTCCATCCTAAGTCGAACAGCCTTAGGAAAATACTTTTCAAGAAACATACATTTGAATTCATCCTAGTCGAGAGCATCAATCTCATCAGCATCCCTGATATTTTTAACCATCGACCACCACTGATCTGCTTCACCCTCTAAACTGTAAATAGCAAGACTAACCTTTTGATTGTCTGAACACCCCATGACATCAAAGATATTCTCCAGCTCTTTAATACACCCTTCAGCTAGCACAGGGTTAGATGATCCTCTGAATGATGGGGGATGTTGCCTCATGAAATGTTCCACCACTGACATGTTCCTCTACGGTTGATCTGGCTGATCTCATGCATGGATACCACCACCATTTATCGCTTGAGTCAACTGCGCCATTACTACAACAAACTATTCAGTTCCAATTCCGACCATCTCAGGATGCTGATTCGGAAGGTTATTTCCTTCTGCAAGCCTTCCTAGCACTGCTTCCCTGTTTCCTCTGCGGAAAACCATTCTGAACAAACATGTCTTAGATGAAGCAACATGGTAATCTTCAAATACTATATCACTTCAATTTGACCATAAAAAAATAATTTTGGATAATCATTTAATATAATTCTAACTTCTAAAGTTATCTAAACCGACCTCTGATACCAAATATAAGTCCCCAGCCTTAAACCTTACTTAATCTTGAGTTATTAAAAGATTACACATTGAGATCTTTGCGGGTTTAGAGTTTTAAAGAATTAGATCATAAAACATGCATTACATTCCACATATAAACAAAGCGGTTACGTAAAGATAGTATTCTTCTTTCCCATCAATGGAAACATATTTAAAATAAAACATAGATTCTTTCTTGACACTTCCATGACACTATCATCATATCATGTACCTTTCCCTTGACCGGTGAAAAACATTTCAAAAAAACATGGGATGAGCATAAAAAGCTCAACAAGGGATATAAAAATATGGAAAGGAATCATGGGTACATATATACATAAGAATTAAATCATACTTTACCCATAAAACATAAGCACTTTAACATACCTCATCAAATCATGAATAAATCATAGAAATCATAAGACATAAAAGTAACTTGAGGAATTCATAATATTCTTACGTAGGGAGTAAACCTCTTGGTTACGTTTGGAATACCCATCACAGTATATTCCCTAAATATCTTTGGAGAAACATTAACGTTTCACTCCTTCATGTTACCCAATGCATTGGAGAGCTATATCGGGCTCACCCACCCTTAGTTTATCATGGAACCACCCGTCTTCATAATAATTCCCAAGAACCACAACATAATCGTATCACATAAAACATACATAAAGGAAACATAACATTTCCACCTTTCAATCACAAGATATCAATAAAACACATTGATATAATAAATACAATATGAAAACCATTTTCAATACCAAAATAAAAGAAAAGTAAAACATGGTATTTATTTTTCGTTTAAAAAAAGGTATGGCTTGTAGAGGAATCCGAAACTCAAATAATGGTCACGGCGGCGGAGAAGTCGTTGTCGCCGCATACATATTACAAAAACATTCCCTTTTGTCATTTAGTAAAATGCTTCGTATAAAAAAGATTCCTTTTAGATAAACGTAAAAGTCAAAGGGGTTTATACACCTTATAAATGAAGGGTGTGTATAAAACAAAATATGCCTCAATGAAAGGAGATTGAGACGAAGTCCCATACCTCGGGTCCGACTTGACTCGATCGTTCTTTAATGTCATGAATAATAAACATGAGTTAATTTATAGATGATTAAGAACCTTTTTCAAGTTCATTATTCCTTTTATATCACTTATTTCCATGTCATGAACACTATGTAATTATTTCAGTTAATAACGGTCGTTTTAATAATCATTGTTACTTGAGTAAAAAAAATAAACCCTTTATAATTACAAGTTGTTCATGTATACATTATATCCAGAATTATAATCATGACGTATATATCATATATATCTAGTATATACATGCATTTATAATATTACATAATCAATTATAGGTATGAAATTAAATGCATCGTTCATGGAGACGGTAAGCCGTACGTACGCATGAACGCTACTTTCATTTCTATTTTGTATTTTATAGAATGGAATCATAATGATATAAAGGTATATTATAATTATAGTATAATATCATATATAATATCATAGTTCCATCCTTTATACGTCCAACATATAGTATTTAACGAATCAAATCACTTTGAGGGGGCGGTAGTCCGCACTTCCTTAAATGAAGATATTGCCTTTACCCATAATGGAAACCATAAAGGTATGCCCACAATGAAAAATAAAGAAGCTTAAGCAAAACATAAACATATTATATATCATATATAAATATAGTGACATCTTAATGGCCACCTTTGAAGGTGTTAAAAGAATGATGAAAATTCATCGTTTCGGGAGGCATAAATTCACCATCCACGGAAACAGTATGTCCTTTAACCATTATATGTAGGTGTGTGTAAGTGTAGCTTGAATACATCTTATAAAAACATCCTAGTATATTTAAGATACTGTATTTGTTTCAAAAAAATCAATAAAAAGAGTTTACGGGGTTGGAGGAGCAAAATAAAACAAAAGGACTCAAGTGAAGACATTACCTTAAAATCGGGTAACTCCCTTTGGTATGAGCTCAATGGCTTCCTTGGCAAGACTTCTGCCCAATGTGAGGCTTCAAGGAGTAACAGAGGGATGTGGAGAGACAAAATGGGCAGGTTTTGGCCAAGTCAATGGCTTTGGTAGTGTGGTTAAGGAGGTAGAGGTGGGGGCCTTTTATAAGAGGAGAGGAGGGGCACTCTTGGAAAGTAAAGAAATGTTACTTTATTTGAAAATGATTTTCGGATTAAAAAGGTCCCACATTGATATAATTCTAGGTTAAGGTGATAAGGGTTCAAAATACACCCATAAAATATGTTTTTTATATGTTTAGGTCTTAGAGTTTACATTATCCTTCCATTTTATTTAAATCCTTTATTAATGAGGTAATCACTGCATCATCATGATTTCATAAATAATTTATTTTATTTAAAGTCTAAAAATTATGAAAAAAATACTATTATGTAGGAAATATTTTTATCTTTCTAATTAATATTTATAGTCTAAAAGATCATTTATGTAGACAAAATTAAAAATATTTCACTTAGGTGATACATTCTTTGTCACATTTAACATTCTATAAAAATAAAAAGATAAAAAGTCACTTTCTCACCAAAGTGATTACATGGGGCCACCAAGTTTGGTACAAGGCATACCATGGTCTGATATGAGACAACCAGTAGCCTTAGGACACATTTTGTGGTCTTTTTGTATTATTATGATATCATTTTATTATCCTTAACTACCTGATTACTCATTAATCAAGATAATCAGAGATAATTACCATCGTTACTATTCATAATGTCCAAAAACAAAAGAGTCTTGATTACATAATTTGTACCTTCTGATTCAAAATATGTAATACATTTTACCAAATTCCAAACACAGAAATTGCAATAATTGATTTAAAAATAATTCTCATTGTCAAAACAAATAGCGGGTTTTTTTAAACAATATCTATGAAAAGTTTGGCATTAGTTTATGACCAATTCCAAAGTGAAATTAATCATAATGACCACCATTGGATTAAATGGTAAAAATATATTCAGATTACACTTTAATACCAATTAAAAAGATAATATATCCATATAATTAAATTAAATGAAAAAGCAGTTTTAATGTAAAATGCAGTATTTTTAACTATTCATTAAAAAATGAACATTATCAGAAAAATACCAAAAAATTATCCAATGTAAATTTTGATGTCCCAATCGTAGATAATAAGTTTATTTTGACAAAAATATCTTATAAAATTGACAAAATATAGATTTATAAATGGTTTTCCATCAAAAGGCAGTAAAACAATCTTTTAAAAAATATTAGTGTATTCCATGCTTAAGATTGTATTTATTTTCATTTTAAGCCTCTAAAACACTATCTAATTCATTTATAGACATTGATAACAATATCTATTATTCATTAATTACTTGTGATTTTACAAAAGAAGTAAGTAAATATTTGATTGAAGTTTTAGTCCACAAAAATTAATCAGTAAGGAGTTATATAATTTTGATGCGATAATTTCCTTATTTCTTGTTCTCATAAATAACTCAACCACAATATTTTGTGGTGGTGTTTAAATAGTCCTACTAAACTTGTAATATATGAATTAATGTGTAGAACCAGAATGTTTTATATTTTTTATTTAAGCTCTAGTCTACCAATTACCACATCATTTTTATGCTCCACCTCAGTAGTAGTAATAGAATATTCCTTTCCTTACTTCCATGGACGTTTATATTGTTGATTGCCTAAAACAATCCTTAGTTTAAGGAAATGGTTTATATAATTCCAATGTTAATTGTCATTGAAACAATACACTACATTCTGAGTGTTGATATGAACCATCCCTTATTCTTCCACATTAGTGGGATTCTTTTTATCCCTTCAGATGTTATTATTCTTATTCCTTATTCTTCAACATTTGAATCATTTCTTAGTTCCATTTAGACAGTTACTAGGATGCTTCTTCCCATAATTTTGACATGTGGTATATTGGGTTTTTATTCCTTCTTGGGATTTATCTTCTAATCCATCCATATTAAACTCCATTTTCGACTTTTTATATCTAGGACCACGAGACAATTGAGAGTCTCTAATCTCCATTTTAAACTTGAGGGTATAATAAAAAATAACTTAATATCTATAAGAGTCTCTAATTTCCAATGGTTCTTGTAGACTCATCATTAGTCCACTAAAGAAGTGATCCACCTTGATTATTTTGTTCATTAAAAAGTTGAAGGTGTATCATGCATGTCTTGTGATGTTTTCATCATATATATTGATAAACTCATCTTCCTTTTTCTTCAGACTAAGGAACTCCCTTCCATCATAATAATAAGAGTTTGTGGAAAATATTTTTTTGAAATATTTACATTCCATTGAATAAGTTTCATCCTTAGAATTCTTGTTTTTTGATCACTTTCCACCATTGATAAGCTTACCCATAAAATTGATAGACTGAAATCACAACATTTTCTTCTTCTGAGCACTAGAGGATAAAGAATGTCTTTTTATTGGACTTAATCCATTATTTTATGGTGAGGGGATCATGAGATACACTAAATATTGGATTCCTTATACATATGAAGGATTCAACAAAAACAATCTCTCTCTTAAGAGCAGTAGGTAATTCCATGTGATTCAAGTTATTATTCAAAACATGATCTAGCTAAGAAAGTAATATCATGATGTGTTGAGCACCTATTCTCATCATATTTGGCATATAATTATTGAAATAATAACATTGACTATCACATAGATTGTTAGAATGGGTTCTTCTATTTATATCCATTAACTATGAAAACAAATGTAAAATTAGGTGCCCTTGATACTTAGCTAATAAGAATATAAAAAAATTGATCATAGAAGGATAATCTTGTAAATGAAAAGTATATCATAACTTGTGATAGAGTATGTTTAAATTTAGTTTATCCATGGTGATAGAATTATACATAGGGTTTTTACTAAAGTTCTCTTGTCTTGATATCCAAAAATAACTAGAATTTAATCGGATACCAACTATAACATCCTTATCCTTTTACACATATTAGTAAATGATTTTAAGAATAATTAGCCTTCATATAAAAACCATGGATCATAAATTCTAGTGTGTTTTTATGTTTAGATACATAATAATGAATCATGAAACAAAAATAAAAAACATATTTTATTTAATATTCTTAATGATCTCCAAACACCCTTTGATCCCTTACATATGCATAGGATAACCTATGGGATCATGAATAATGGGATGACCTGAAAACCCTTGTAAGGTAATAAACATAAGAATAATATATAGATCATGAGTTAGAAGTCATAAAATGATGACTTAAAATTTCATGGAAAGTGAATAGTCATATTAAAGCGTAAAATATAGATCATGGGATCATATAATCAAGGAATCATAGTATTTTTGTAGAAACATAAAACATGACATTATCATGAGTCAATGCTCATTGCACATGGACTAGCATGAGTCAATACCAACTTCCATGACTATTTCACATAGAGAATAAGTCAAGGACTTGCATGATTATTACAACCTATACATTGTATTGGTGAGTATATAATGGAGTAACCACATTATAAAATTTACATATAAAATGTTTCCTAATGAAAATATATAGACTAATTTCTATGAAATAATTACTAAATTATGATTGATAATAGTTAAGTCATATAAGGTTAAGAAGGGTAAAAGTTTAAATTGGTTTCTTTTTCTATAAAAGCATGTTTTATTTATAATACAAATGTTTTAATTTAAAGATAAATTTGTCTTTATTTTGAGTATTAAATTTATATAAAATTTATTATTTATAAATTTAAACTAATTAAAAAAAATTCATATATTGATTATGATTTTTTATAAATGAAGATAAAATCATTTGGTGTTAAAAATATATATTTCGAATAAAGCTATTTTAAGAGTGTAATGTATTTTTTATTAATAAATTAATTTAATACCTATTGATTAATTATTTTGATTAAATTACTTTTTAATATGTTCACTAAAATTAATTAAAAATCATAATATGATTATTATTTAGCATGGGATTAGAATAATTTCATTTTATACATTGAAAATAATTTTTTTTCTAAAAATGATTTTATGAAGATATGTTGGAATATTTGAATTATTTTTTGTCATATTGAGAAATTTTAATTTATAAAATCAATATAATTTTTTATTTTAAAAAAATAAAAATTATCTTAGGGTGAATTTTCTTTATTTTTCTTAAATAGTTTATTTTTTGATGAATTGTAAAAAAAGACTACTCTTATAAATAATGTATGTTTTATAAAATTATCATGATATAATAATGACATAAAATTTATATAACATTTTTATTGAATAAATATATTTAATATGTAATATAATTTGTTTAAAAAATTTGTTTTTTAACTTATAAATATGTGTTTAACATTCTAGAAATCCAAGTAAAGGTTTTATTCGAATAAAAATTATTTTTTTGTTCTTCTCTTTTAATTAAGTATTCCCAAGGTTCCTTTTGATTTTATTTTGGATTTAAAGCAAAATAAAACAAATTTTTTTATAATATTACAATTAATTCTTTATTAATCAACATTATTATTGATTTTGGTTTAACATAATTTTGGTGTTTAAAGGAGAATCTGTTCTAAAAAATATTTTCATTACATTTTGTGAACATATATTAAAAGTAAAATCTACTAATTTGTTGAATTGCATATTGTAAAATATATTAAATATTATCAATTATAATAATTATATTTATTTGATAAGTTCAAATAATTTTTTTTTCTTAATTAATGGTAACTATAGTAAATATTTATCACCTAATTTATGAGTAAAATGAGTTAAAAATGATTAAAATAAGGGGATATGTACTTAAAAAATAGAAAAACATTTATTAAATCTCACTTATTGGATGTATTTATAATTTAACCTGATTATCCTCTATGTTATGATAATTTATAGTCACTTTACATGTGTAATTCATATATTATATAATAAATATTCAAATATTTACAAATTTACCTCTCACCTCACTTATAAAAGGGAACCTACGCTCTTCTCTTATCACACAATTCTTGAGAATATTTTATCCTAAAATCCTAGAAAAAAAACTTCAAAAAATTATTTTTCTCTACATACCGGAAATTTACTCACCAAATGACTAATCTAATCAGTCTTAAGGTGTAATCCAAATAAGGTTTTCCAAATAAGTGGTATAACTCTTAACTGAGTTCTTTTAGGATTATTTATTGTTCAACCTCCTTCAAAACATTAATAAAAATGAATATATAATGAAATATTAAATATAAAAAATATATAAATTTTATTATGTTTATGGTATAACATTTTTAATGTCCTATTTCATCCAATTGGAAATTAATGCAATGCCCATACGTACGGGTGGACCACTGTCTCCATGAAGTAATGTGCAAAATTTTTTCATCACTAGATCACATGGATTTTTATAAATATGTTATTAAAGAATATATATATATATATATATATTTATGAAATTAATATAATTATATATATATATATAATATTTCATCTATATTCTTACCCTCCATATGTTGGAAAATGATAATGTCACTTGTGTGTACATGCGGGCTACCACCTCCACGATGCGATGTGAATCGTTTTTCATTTTTCCTTTACATGAATAATAATAAGTATATATTTAGTCAATATATATGATATATATGAAATAAATGATTCATTAATGCTTAATAATTATATACCTGCTTCACTCCCCAACTATTATGAAATTGAAAATTTCATCATCCATATGTGTGGATTATTGTCTCTATGATTGACATATTACATTTTTTTATTACAAACTTATATGGGTTATTATAAAATTATAAAAATTGAATAAAAATTATATTCATGAAATTATTATCCTTATTTGGATGATTAGACCATGTTATAACACTGTTAACTATGCCTATCATATTAAAGTAATTTTCAAGAAATTAACCGAACAACCTTAAGTGTTCATTGTAAACAAGACCTATACAATAAAAAGATGTAAAAGATTATAATGGTAACTCAAATAATTAATTATAAATAGAAATTT
The DNA here is from genome assembly GCA_963277665.1 of Viscum album. Taxonomy (NCBI): domain Eukaryota; kingdom Viridiplantae; phylum Streptophyta; class Magnoliopsida; order Santalales; family Viscaceae; genus Viscum; species Viscum album. The sequence goes on along the minus strand of OY728137.1, from coordinate 1,504,061,730 downwards.
TTTTAATAAATAATTTAATAAATTTAAAATGATTATTCATTGATATGTCACACATCCATCCATGTAGTAATTCAAGGTAATGGTTTTTCATCACAATTACACCCCATTGATATATATTTTATATTATGAACCTAAATTAATTTATTTTTGTAAACAATAACCCTTATAATAATATATAATTAATTCCAAATTATTCAGGGTATTTAAATTTTTAATACATTTTTTCATGTTTAATAGGTTTTGATTCAAAAGTTATTAAATACATGAACATTTATTTTACAATATCACTCTTACTCAGGATTATATATGTTTAGATTATTTTTGGGTGAATTATATGCACATTAGTTTTTTAAAAAGAAATATTATATTATCCTATGGTTGTTAATATATTTTAGGTGTTTAATTAGATCCTTTTCTCTATATTTTACTAAAACACTAAAATAATGTTATAAGGGAATCTAGACTTATTTCTCTTTTTTGATCGATAATTTTCCTCTTATATTTCTATATTCAGCAATTTTTTATATATATACCATTATTTTATTGGAAAAAGTATTTATATTATAACATATAATATCAGTAAAGTGTTATAAAAGGAATATTTTAAAAGTTTTCAAAACAAGTTTTTTACTTTATTTATAAAATATTTAAAGGATTGTTTTGTAACATATAGGACATGAACGAATTTCCCCACCACCATGATATTTATTATCTATTAAGCTTACTATACATTTTTCTATGGTTTTGAAAGAAAATTACACTTCCATTATTCTATTAATTTAACATTTTTATGAAATAGAATTATATTCCAAATTAGTGATAGAATTTTGGAAATGATTTATAATTTTTTTACAACACAATTAAAAAAACAATAAATAATGTTATTTTTTAATGTTTTAATTATATTTTCATCTATAATTATAAAAATATTTTCCATTATTTTATACTAAAATAGATATGGCATTTGTGGTCTTATATAATCATATAATAACTTATAGATTATACCTGATTTTGTGATCATTAATTTGTTTGCGATCTAGTTCTTTATCAATCTCCATTGCTCACTGGATATTATTTTTAAGATTCATTACCATATTTCCAATTTAATGGATATATTTAGAATCATTCCAACTTCTTTATATTTATTAAATGTTAAACCATTTCAATATATATATTTTCTTGAAGAAATTTTATTAAAAAATGTTTTTACTTTAATTGTAAAATATTAATGTTTTTGTATTCATGATTCAATATAGAAATTTATTTACTGATAAGGAATCTTTATTATGTATTATAAAATTTACTCAATATATAAATAATTCATTTGATATATGGAAGTTACAGGTGGGGCCTAGTCATAGAAACTCCTATGGTGAATCACTGGGCACCATGAAATAAATATAATGGGTATTTCTTTATATATATCAGTCCATAAAATGATAATGTCATGGAATAAGGCCTTAAAGGTATGTAAGATGTCATAAAATAAGGCCCTGGAAAAAAGTTTCATGATGTCTAGGAATGGGGCCTTGAAAAAAATATATCATGAAGTCTAGTATTATGTGTTTATTTCATTAATAATTCACTAATTACTATCCATGTGATATCCATTTTGATATTAGACATAGATATATTTTGAGATCAAGTTATTTATAAAATGTATTATGTTTTAATAACATATTCTTCCATATTAATTATTCCTCATTTAGTCATGATATATTCTTTTGTACACATCTCTTACTAAGCATCTCAGCACACCCTAGATTTTTTTCTTTTCCCTAGAATATAAAGAATGGTTCTTTGATTGATTTTAAAAGATTCAAGATTTTTTTAATGCTACATATATAAGTTAAAATGTAATATAAAAGTCATTTATTTATCTAGTTTTCTAAGACTACTAAAATTATTGATCCTTCATGGTGTGATCCCTTTAAACTCATACCAATGTAATAAGGTAAACACTAGCTCTTGATTACGAGGGTTAGGGTCACTATGGTTGTAGCACATGAAGCTTAGCAGGAACATTAGTAGAAACCATAGGAACATGATTTTAGATGAAAGTGGAAAATATCATCATTATGATAAATCCATTATAATTTTTTAGAACTTTTATATTTATAGGGATTATTATTTTGTGGCTCAATATCTTGATTCTCTAAGTTAATTATGTGCATTCTATTGTTTAGAGATGAAACCTATCTGAATTAATGGAAATAATATTGACAAAAATGGTCAATGTTGAAATTTACCTATAGAGAATTTCAATATGGATGGTGGTGTAGTTGAACATATTAATACTAAATTCGAGAAGTTGTATCATGTTATGACCAATGACCTTTCATGCGTGGAGAAACCATTATCTTCTCAACACAATGAAATAGTTTTTCACTGCTTCAAGATGTAGAATCCTCCATCCTTTTATGGAATTAATAATTTATTGTTAGATGAAAAATGTTTCAATTCCCTTGAAACAATATATCCAGTTAGGTTAATTAATAAAATGTAAAAGGTTATTCATGAAGTATACAATTTTAAAAGAGATTTGTATCGATGGTGTTCATTGATTCTTAATACTAAAGAGGAAGCTAAGATAAAAAAATATGGAATAGACACATTTTAATATTATATAATTTCAGAAATATTTACCTAAATAGAAAAGTAAGATCGACCATTCCATTGATTTCCTTAATTTGATCCTCTAAAGGAAAATATTCTCTCAATCATTTTCTTCATATGATGATATAGTATCATGTTTCACTACTATAGAAAATTATTTATCCATGTATTATATTATAAATGAAAATAAAAAGAAGAATCATATTACTAAGTACTGGGAAAAGTAAATCTAATAAAGAATAATAAATGAAGAGTGTAAATTCTAACATGTGATAATTATGGAAAGAAAAATCCCACAAAATGTTTAAATGAAATGGGAGTATTTTTCAATTATTTAGATAATAATTATATGTCTTAAGAATGTAAGGGAAAGAAAAAATCCATTAATTTCCATTGATAAAACAAAAAGGATATGGGTAACTCTTCAAATCAACTACCCAAGATTCAAGTATTAACTTGATAATTTCATTATTCTATTTATTATGGTAATGTTGATATACTAAAATTAATGAAGGGAATCATATTAAATTTTGAATCATTCATGAAACTCACAAAGGAAATGAAATATTTGAGTGATTTAGAACATGTATATCTTGACATAAAATATTTCATCTCTTATAAATATAATCTCCAATGATGGAATATTTTTTGATGTTTATAAGATAATGAAGTCATTCAGCACTGTATATATCCTTTATGGTTAGTATGTGTTTATATGTAAGGGTAATTATATTAAATTTTTTCTGAATATATGATTATCAGGTATTCAAAATTGGTCTCACATATCATGAGAAGTTTTTGAGTTTAATGGGTGATATTATTGAGGTTTTAGAGATATTACTCATTCATTTTATGGTTTGATTTATTGAGTGTTATTTTGAAATCGGATAATAATTGGTTTTTATTAAATTTGTATAAATGGGAGGAATATCATGTCATAAAATCTTACATACAATGGAGAAAACTATCTTTTAATGAATCTCGTTGTCCTATAGAATTTTATTTTAGTGCTTCAGGCATGAAAAATTCATCATATTCATTGATAATTTTGAATACGAGATAAATAGGAGGTAAAAAAATCTACACAAAAACTAGTAATAAAATCAAGAATATTTTATTATAATTCCTCAAAGTAAAGGAATGAAAAATAAATCTATAATGTTTCTTTATGGAATGTATCACCTTAATATCAAGGTATGCTTCTAGAAACTCATTCACAAGTACAATATTTAAAATAGTTCACATATTTTTAATCAAAATATTTTTTTTTTGAATTAATATGTTTCCAAGTCTTAACCTATAAATTAATATTCACATCCAAATTATTATACTCATTTGGGTAAAAATTAATTTAAACTATGAAGATGAAATTTTTATAAGGATTTTTGAATTTAAAACCAAAATATTTTATTTTATGAATAATATTTATAACAGCTTGTGATTCTTACAACATCAACCTTAAATGAAACATGATAGACTATAAAAATAAATTTATTAAAATTAGATTTTTATAACCTTGATGGTGGGTTATGGGTAAAAATATGAGAAAACACATTACAAAATATATGTATAAATGTTTTCTTGAATAAAATATATTGATTAATTACTAATATATAAGTTATAATTTTTTTTATAAAAAATAAATCATATTAGGTTATGAATAGTAAATTTAAAAGGGACATTATTCTATAAAAGTGGGTTTTCGTTATATTATAAATTAATCACTTAAAAAATAAAGTTTCATTATTATAATTATTAAATTTAATTAAAATTTATCATTTATATATTTAAAATAATTAATATTAATTCTTAAACTTATTATAATTTTATTATAAATTTATAATAATATAATTTGATGTTAAAATTAGATATATTTTAGAAAACTATTTTTAAGTGTGTAATGTATTTTTACCATAATAAATTATGTGAATAACTATTCATAAATTATTTTTATACAATTTAGTTAAGATATATTAAATCAAATAAATTAACAATAATTTGATGATTTTTACAGGGAATGGAATCTGAATAAATTCATATTATGCTTCAAAAATATTTTTTTAAATTGATTTTTTCACATCTAGATGTGAATATTAAAACAAATTACGTCACATATAGAAATTTTATATTATAAAATTAAATTCAATTTTTTACTTCATCATATAAAAATTTACTTGGGGTGAAATTTGGGTATTTTTCAAAAATATTGGCTTTTGGGTGAATAGAGAATAAATAATGATATTACAAGTAACATAACTTTTATGAAATTATCATAATATAATAATGAATTGAAAGTTTGTGAAATAATTTTTTTAGAATAAATATGTTTTATAATTATTATAATTAATTTAGAAATATAATTATGATCTTATAAATATATGTTTAACATTTTGGAAGTCTAAGTCACGTATTTTTTTCAATTAGAAACAATTCCTGGTGCTACACTTTTAATATAGGATTTATAAGGGTCTATTAAATTTTATTTTAGTTTTAATTTAAAATTATAATAATTTAATTTAACATATTCAAATTTATATAATATGAATTAACATTATAATTTATTTTGGTGTACATTATTTTTTATGTTTAAAAAAGAACACTTTTATAAAAACAGTTCTCATTACATTTTATAAACTTGTATTTAAAGTAATTTAATCCAATTATAGGAATATGATATTTTAAAATTGATTAAATATTTATAATTAGAATAAATAATTTTAGGTATCAATTAAAAAATATATTTTTTTCGTAATTAATAATAACCATGGTAAATATTTATCACCACTATTAAGGTTATTTTTTTAGAGGTGGTTAAAAATAACTATATAAGGATTCATGATTAGAAACAATACTTGCTTAAATCTCATTGGGTTTTAGATTTAGAAATAAATATCATTATATTACAATATATTGTAATTTGGATCCACTTTACTTGAGTTATACATATATTATATATTAAATTTTCTAGAATTTACATGTTTTCCAACCACCTCACTTATAAAAGGGCACCCCCTCTCATCTCTTATCCACGCATCTTTAGAAACTTATATCAACAAATAAATATACAAACTAACTTAATAATTTTATTTTTTTCTATCTAGAAATTCTAGTCTCACCAGAATACCATCATAATAAGGCATAAGGAGTAATTTTTAAAGTTGTTTTCCAAAGAAGTGTTATAACTCCTAACCGAGTTATTTCAGGTTTGTTTCTTATATTACCTCCATAAAACCTATCATAACCATTATTATATAATAAAATTAATAAATATAATATACTTAAATATTATTATTTTCCTGGTATATCCCTTTTAATCTCCTTTTCAATCCAATGTGAAAGAAAATCATCGCCTGTTTGTACATACTGACAATTATCTCCCCGAAATGATGTGTATCATTTTTCATCAACATATCACATATATGATTATAAATATGGATATAATGAATTTATATGAAATTAATTAAATAATTAATATTATATTAATATAATATGTCATTTTCCATCTTACCCTTCCATTCATTGAAAAAATGATAACATCACTCATGCATATGTGTGGAATTCCACCTCTATGAAGAGATGCGATTCATTTTTCACTTTCACATTACATTAAAAACAACAAGGATTTATTTAATAAATATATATGATATAAATTATTGAAATATGATTCTATAATGATAATAATTATATACCATCTTTCATTCCTAAACATTAAGAAAATGAAAATGTCATCATGTGTGTGTATAGACTACCTCCTCCATAAACAACATATTTCATTTTCCTATTACCACCATTAATGGATGATTCTAAAATTATATAAAATGAATAAAAATTATATTCATGAAATAATTAAATCTTTGGAGATTATAGAAACATTTTTTAATAATTTATTCCACATTTAATAGATCAGACTAATTTATGGTAAATTGACCCAACATCATTAAGTAATAAACATAAATAATAAATATACAATGAATGGATGTAAAATGGTTATAAAAGGACCTCAAAAATTATATATAAAGTAAAAATATTATTGATAATGCAATTATTGTTTTTAATTGATTATTCTTGTGGATATAACAAGTCCATTTAAGCATCAATACAAGTTAAGGGTTTCTCAGCTCAATTGCACTCCATTGAGAAATATTTTTTATTATACACCAAAATTATTTTATATAGTGTATATAATAACACATTTACATATTATATCATGAATGAATATTAATTCAAGGTATTTAAAGTTTCAATTCCTTTTTTATCTCTTAAGTGGTTTTGATACAATGTTATTAATGATATAAATGTTTATTTTACAATATCACTCATATTAAGGATTATTTATGTTTAAATTTACATTGGAAGAATAATATTCCATTTATTTCAAAACACCCAAAAAATTTCTCTGAGTCTATTTATTTATAGAATAAACATTATTTATTTAATCTTTTCCATTATTTGGTTATCAAAAATACCAAAATAATGTTTATAAGAAAAGAAAATTATAACATCCTGAACCGAGATCTACTTAACTTGTGACCTAAGTCGGGTGGTGGGGGTCACATGGCCTCAAAAACACCTACCCATAAGAAAGAGGATTCCAACTAGTATCAAGGGTGTGAAATTGGTACGTTGGGAGATTATAGACTCATATCACCATGGAACAATAGATCCAATCAGAAAAAAATCAACATCAGAAGTGTAATATTAACGATTAAAATAACAATGCAGCAAAAAAGTAAATAGAACTGATATAATAGAGAAGTGTGGTAGAATAAATTTACAAAACAATAGAATGAATATATCAAAATCCATTAGGCATTGTCTAATACAATTATTTATGGAATGCTGATAATAAAATGGGAACAAGGGAACAGTTATACAAACATGTGATGCAAAAGTAAAAAATAACAAAAACACCACTACTGGAATCTTGATATAATTCATTTTCCTATAATTCTAAGCTCAATATAATGGTAAGTCATATCAACAACCAGTATAAGGGTGATTTCTTATATCCATACCTACAGGAATATAATCTTCTCAAGTACCAAAGGTAACCTAAGTAGGGTACGAGATATAAATCATAGTAAGCCACCACTGACGATTTCTATATGAAATCCAAGTTGTGATCATAACTAAATAGTGTGAAGGTATAATAGAATAAGTACAACAATGCTGAAATAAATTAATTGGCCACTTAGGTTCTTAAAGGACACCTAACAGCTCAACCTTCTTTGACACATGGCTGGGAATTGTCTGATCAATCACTATATATATAGTAATATATATATGTGTGTGTGTGTAGTATAATTTTATACATTGTATCCACCTATATAAACCATTTATGTGTTTACATAAGTGTACATCTACCTATAATACTATTTATGTATGGACCACGGTGTATCTCAAACATCCATGACCAGTCTAATGAGACTATAAAATCAAAAAATTGGGTACATGCCCTACATCCTAATAAGAGTGTGAGATGTCATGAATGACACTCGGGATGGTTAGTGATACATCATTCCATCTCTCTAATAAAGGCATGTGGAATGTAAATCCCAAAATTTTACTAGTAGTAGTGGTCTATGATTCCATAATAAACACTCGATGTAAGGGAGCATGATTTTCTAGCACGCTGAACAGGTCCCTTACCATCATCTCATAACCTCTATAAAAGCGTGTTATAAATATAAATGGAAAGGTTCATTACCTCCCATCCATTTACTTTATTCATACCAAACACACATATATATATAATCAAGTTACCATTCATATTAATTTTTATAAAATATAAAATGAAAAATTACCTCTCATATGTCACAATACCCATTTTTGATTCCATTTAAAACATTACAATTCATATTAATCGTTTTATAAAGAATAAAAAAATGTTATATACTTACCATACAATGGGGTAATTCCATTTTAAAATAACAGATTCATTTTAATTCAGGAATAGTATTCCATCATTCATAATCCAACCCACATAATAAATTCCATTTAACTCATTTGATTTACTAAAACATGGGAAACCCATTTTTAATCTCAGAATAGTCACATAGAGGGTGGCATGGTCATCAAAGCAATTTCCCAATTGGTAAATTCTTACATAATGTGTGAAAAACACATAATAGGTTCCCTGGTTTATATTTAATACCCATGTATCAAGGGAAATTTCAATTAAAATCTAAGCTGGAAGCAAACTTGGTGCTTCTGGTGAATTACGCATTTGACCATTTAGGGACAATTCAAGTTAGCAAACCCAAGGGGTGACCATATTTTGTATGTGAAACCTCTTAACCACCAAATGAGAATCACATCATGTATATGTTTGCATGATTATCAAATTGATAAAAAAAGACTCCATATCATGGGGACACTCGGTAAAATCCAGCATGCGGCACAACAACATAGCTATGAAGGAAAAAACATGAAGTGAAAATTGTGAACACCTACCTCAAGGTTTTAGATGATTACTTAGTTGATATCATCCTTATATTCATAGTAGGTTGGAAGAGATCTGAGAAATAACCAAATTCCATGAATATAGAGAAATGATATTTCACCTAAATATCATGATGGATTAAAAGCAACACTTAAATCGAAAGGGAATGACTAGGGGAGAATAACAACATGGTTCAAATTATATCAATGGATCAAGGATAGAACGCCATAAAATGTAGTTGTAACTAAGCCTGGTTTGAGGGAGTTTTGAGTTTAAAGGATGATGAAAAGGAGGCAGGTACACTAGAGGAATAAAGGAAAGAGGAAATAGGTTAAAGAGTTAAATGAGGGGGAAATATTAAATTCACACAAGAAAAACATAGTACATTTTTTGGGATCATGGTTTAAAACCCATTCACAAACCATGTGATATCCAACTATGCAAGAATGTGTAATTTCCACACAGTCATGTGCCTTGGCCTGCATAGTTTCATAAAAACCACACACCCAACATGTTCCCACTATCTGCAATTGCACAGTTTAAACTAACTATGTGGCCTAGGTTTCATAGTTTAAATAATTTTTTGGACTATCTATAAATCCCGTTATCAGGATCTCTGGTCTTTGAACAAGCCTTAAATACTTATGGAATCTTCCTTAGGCCATTGTACCCCATTACCCTGATCAAAAAAATGGATTCAAATTGAAAAACAAAGCATCCATACATTCATCAAAAGGTTGGTCATTAAAACCTCGCCTCCTTAAAAAACACTTGAAAGAGTTATCATTATTATGGTAAAGAGGTATAGTTAGTGAATTGTTCTATCCCTTGAGAAATTATATCATCTTTCCACTCCCAGGTTTTTTCTTATACTCGAAAATGCTATCAAATCACCCATACATGAGGAACTGGACTACATTGGAGTGTCTTCACACTTCGATCCATAGTACATAATGGATACACTTCAATGGAATAATATATATGAAACACAACCTAACTATGATGAAATACATGTGACGAGTTTGGATAATATCGATGAAGATGCGATACATAAATAACATCATGCATAGATAGTTATCTCGAAGGAAGTTCCAACTGGTGAGCGACTGGTCCTATCTGTTTCACAACCTCGAATGGTCCAACAAAACTCAGTAAGATCTTACCCTACTTAGAAATATGTCTATTATCCAACTTGGGAGAGGCTCTCAAGAAATCCGGGTCTCCGACCTCAAACTCAATAGGTCCAAAGTGTTTTTTGGAATACAAATAAATTATGGAATGAGCTGTCTTCACGTGAATTATGATCAGCTAGACCAAATCTATAGTTTCCTTCATGATATTTTGTCCGAGAATAGCTACCCCTCCTACCTCTATCCAGAACAGAGGTGTGTGGAAAGGCCTACCATATAAGGCTTTATAAGGATCCATCTTGATTGTAGCCTGAAATATATTATTAAGGTTGAAATACTCAAGAGGAAGGTTCTTCCCCCAATAACATCCAAAATCATGGAAGCATGCACAAAGAATGTCCTATAGAACCTAAATCATACGCTCTATTTATACATCAATTTGTGAGGGATAGGTTGTTCTCAAAATTTTATGCATACCCATGGCCTTATGCAACCCCTTCAAGAACCGTGATGTGAAATGAGCATATCTAGCACAAATGATACAAAAGGAACTCCATGAATTCATAAAATCTCTCTGACATACAATCTTCCTAGATAATCTATCGAGAAGGTCTCTCTCATAGGTAATAAGTGTGTGACCTTATACAAATGATCAACAACAACCCATACTGTATCATTGCAACAAGTTTATCTAGGTAAACCAGTCACAAAATCCATCTAAACATCATCCCATTTACACATAGTAATAGACAACAACTAAAAAATACCTAAATATAATTTATTATCTGCCTTCACCTAATGATAGGTGGAACACCTAATTATGAAGCCAGTAATCTCATGTTTCATACCAGTCCACTGATACTGGTACCAAAGATCCCGATACATTTTGGTTGCACCGGGGTGAACCACCCAAGATGAGGAGTGTAATTCCCACATAATCTCCTCTCTAATGTCTTTTGGGACCCAAACATTCCCATGTAATATACGGGAATAATTCCCATACATGGTCAGACTAGAAAATGTATCATCATATGAAACACATACCTTAAGACAAGGCCTTCAGAATCATATAGTTGTCTCATTATCACCCGTTCCAGAAGAGTACAAGTCAGAGAGAAGGATGAGTGGATAGTATAACCCTAGTCCTTCTGAACCTCAATGATAATATTTTGTTATAATTATATAAGATTTCATTCACCCATGGATTATTGACATTGATATGTCTAATTATTTCAACTAGTTTCATCAGTTACTGAATTCTCATTTCCAGGCATGTAGGTAAGATCGAAATCAAACGATTTTAGGTAATCAATGTACCTCCATTGCATGAGATTCAGATCCCACTATGTGAATATGTATTTGAGGCCTTTTTTATAAATTAATATAATGAAGTTCTCTCTTAGTAGATAGTTTCTCCAATAGTGTAAGGCTTTCACAACAATAGGGATCTCAAGGTCATGCGTCGGGTAATTCGGTATTTGATGCCTCAACCGATGATACCCACATGTTATGAATCAGTCATCATACTTAATAATAGCTCCAATAGCAATACCTAATGAATCACAGTAAAAAATATATCTCCCTCATAGATATGGAATAATTAGTATCAACACTAAAGTCAAATAAACCTTCAACTCTTGAAAAGTTTCTTCACAAGCTTCTCACTATAAATATTTCACACAATTCATTATCAAGCCCATGAGTAGTGATTCGATTCATGAAAAATATTGATTTAAGAATCTATAAAAAAAATATAAATCCCTATGAAACATCAAATTTCAAAGATTTTATTAGGGTACAACTAGGAAAATACAACTCTAACATTATCTCGTCCTACTGATACTCTTGAATATGAAATGATGTGACCATGGAAGTGGACCTTGTCAATCCCAAAGTGGAATCTACTAATATTTCCATAGAGTTGGTGACATCTCAGTGTATTTATTTAGATTTAAATATGGGTTTCAATTTCATGTCTAGATCATAAATACACCAATATATCATCAAAAAATATAACCATAAATGAATCCAAATATGGGTGGAATTCCAAATTCATAAGAACCATGAAAACTGAAGGAGCATTCATGAGTCTGAACAACATAACAAGGTACTTGTATAGACCATACCTTCTTCTCAATGTTTTGTGTGGTATTTATAATGTCTTGAAAAGTACCTCATGATAAAAAAACCTTAAATATATCTTTGAAAACACTTTCTATCCATGAATCTGGTCAAAGAGATCGTCTATTATGGATAATGGATACTAATACCTTGTTGTGATATAATTAAAATGTATCTAATAAATACAAAGATTCAAGGAAACTTCCTCCATGAAAAAATATATCAGTGAAACCTTGGGAGAAGTGTTCGGGTGTATAAAGCCTTTATCCTCCAGATCCTCCAATTTCTTCTTTAGTTCCAGAAGCTCCTTAAGTGCCATCCTATACGGACGAATGTTCCCTGGTGATTCTCGTGGATTAATATTTTTAGTAATCTCTATGTGTCACACTAAAATCAGACTAGAGATGTTTTTATGAATTAAAACTCTTAAATTATCTATAATAAGAGTAAAAACAATGTATTTCAACCTTGTTAATCATGGAAAATATTAGAGATATGAGCTATCACACTACCAAACCTCTAAAATACAGGTCTAACTCAAGCCACACTAGCATACCATTCATGCTTATGCACATTCCTAACATCCTATGGTGATTTACACATCATCCAATTATCATTGAATTCAATATAATATTGATAGGGAACTAACTAGTCCATCTTGATGATTACATGAAATCTCGTCATGTAGAGAATGAAAAGATTCCATACAAAAAGATATTCCCCAATCTCTAGAGGACTATCTTTATAATGGAAAACAACCTCTGATCAGATACATAATAGTGTGTCTATAATCCTAACACCATGAATGTGTTCGATATCGTGGCCTAGACATTTAGTGATTGCATCAGTTATAAAATAATAAAATGAGCCTATGTCAAATAAATCAGTCACAAAATTAGAGGAAACTAGAATAGTGCCTCACATAATAGATAGATTTGAGATATTCTTCCCTAGTGTAGGTTCAACAACATTAAAATGGCCTATATCACAGCCATGAGTAACTTCATGTCTTCCCTGAGTAGGCTAGCTCTGCTTGTGCTGACAATCATAAGCTTGATTGCCTCTACCTTCTCCACCACCTCGACCTAATTAGCCAGTGGTATTCTAGATAACTACTTGATGTGATACTATTATCCTTTCTCCTAACCAAAGAGTAGGTACAGATACCCACCGGCTAGTAACTTGAGGGAAAGTCCCATAGAATCGATGGATATAGACCATCTAACTATAGCCTCTTCACTTTAATGGATCTATCAAGCATTGAGGATTTTTGTTTCCCTTCTTCCCACACTGGTGGAAAATAAATAGGTTGTCAATGTGAGGATCCTGCCTACTGATACCCCCACAAGAAACCTCGATGTGACGATTTCAACTAAAAGAAGAACGACTTCATGTTTTAAGTTCCAAACCGACCTGATTTTCAACATCGAGTTCCATCAGATTTTTCTTTGTAATAATCTATTGGTTGAAGAATTTATAATGGTAGTCAACCTGAATACATTCACCTATAATCAGATGAAATATACCATCCCATCCTCAAATCTCCTAGTAGTCATGAGATCATCTCCCTCTAGAGTTGGAGAGCACTATGGTATCTCTTTGAAATAATTAGAATACTCCATGACAAACATTATCCCCTACGACAAGTTCAAGAATTATCTAGCTCAGCCATCCCTCAGAGTTTGGGGAAATAATTAATAATAAAATATCATCTAAAAATATACTCAAACTATATTCATATGTCGATCTTCCTATTTTATCACATCCCACTACTACTTGGTCGTGTCATGTAGCATATACACCGCATGTTTGACCCTCCGCTCTAGAGGCACCTCTAGATTCTACAATATATATAGGGTTTATTTAAGCCAAGACTCAATAACATGAGATTTCCATCCCCCAAAAAGGAGGGAGGGTGTTTCCCCTAAAATCCATGATTCAACTCTTCCATACATGTGTTAGATTGAACTACACCTTTCATATACTAAAAAATACAAAGGAATCCCTCGCAAAACAAGTAATTATTACCCATATCAATAATAGGAATAGGTTCTACTGGTTGTACTATTGGATGAATTAATGGTTCCGCAAGGTCCACCACTTCAGGATTATTATTGTTATCACCTTAAAAGAACACTACATGAGGAAATATAGGTGGATTGACACTATAATTCTAAACACATGCCTCAAATGATATTTAACAAATTGAAATGTTTGTAGATAGAAAACTATGATATGAGTAAATCCATCATAAGAAAAGTTTGTATCCTTATTATTTCTTTAAAATCAAGGACAATGTAAATAAAGAATACCATAATAGGCCAGAAGAACATAAGAGATACCCTGCTACCAGCTACTAAGTCTGGGTTTGGGTCTAAGTCTCTATTTCATAGGTAGAGGATAGTTAGTTTCATTTTAGATGTTATATTCTTATTGAATTTTTTCCTTTTCAATTGTGTGAATTAATTTACAATGGTTAAATTATATGGTATAAAAAATTTTATCAATAAGGGGTTATACTCCTTATAAACTAAAATATGATATCCATTCAACTCACACCATAACACATTCCTTCCCATGAGACAAATATTACATGACTCAACATGTCAAAGTAGGCATCTAAATTTGTCTACTCTAACCTATTCAGGAAATCATTTTCAGGATAAGGAAGACATCTTAAGTATCGATTACTTTTTCTGATCCCTATAAGAAGTTTCAGCACATTTCAAAACATATTCAAGGCACTATCAATATACAATAGGAAAATTAATGTTGAGAATATATGTGACATTGGAAATGTGTTCCATATTAGTCCTAGTGTGCCTAATAATGATGAATCAAACATTTCTCCTTTACCACATATCATCAGGCTAATGATGAAATAAATATTTATTCAAAACAACAATAATAACCAAAAAATAGCATGTCCATCACCCAAAGATGAAATTATATCTACAGTAATAGGAAAAATAAGAACAAAAATAATAATTCAGGATACTCGGATTTTACCTCGAACATGGGTTCATGATTCCCAATCTTAGCTTATGACTAGGTTCCGTAAATGCCAATCTCCATTCAATTGACTCCAAATAGTACGTCAGGAAACGAACACCTCTAATACCACTTTGTCAAATCCTAACTTGAACATGACTTAAATCATGACTCTGGCTGGTGAGACATAATGTCTCAAGCATGCCTCCTCATATGATAGAGGATTACCACTAAAAAAGAGTGTAAATGGGTTTTGGTGGGGATACTATGCCCACATGTCATAGTGGGACAAAGAAAACAATAAAATACCATAAATAGTGGTTGAATAATATTAACAATCAGAAAAATAATGTAGTGGAAGAATAAATATAGCTAATATAAGAAACAAGTGTTGATGAATAAATAAATAGAACAAGTGAATAATTATATGAAAACCCACTAGCTAGTGTATGATATATGGATGAATGACCCGATGATAATAAAAAGGGAATAGCAGAACAGGAATACAAACATTCTATAAAAAAGTACAAAAAACTAATAAACTATCCTCTAGAGCTAATGGTTGGTCCTCTGCTTCTAACCTCCATCTTAAGCTAAACCATATCAACAACATGTTGGATAGATATTTCCCTTATCAATACCTATAGGAAGATAATATTCCTAGGTACTAAGGGAAGCCTCAGTAGGGTATGAGAAATAAGTGTTTATAGACCACCACTAATGGTGTCTACGTGTAATCTAAACAGTGGTCATAACTAAATAGTAAACTAGTCTAAAAAATAGGTAAAATAATGCTGAAATAAATAAGGAGGCCACTCAAGTTCCTAAAGAACACCTAAAAACTCTACCTTCATCAGATCAGGGAAATGAATTATCTGATCAGTGAATATATATATATATATAGTAATAATATATATATATACATTATAATCATATATATTGCATCCACCTATTTAAACCAATAACATGTGGACATAAGTGTCCATATACATGGAATACCAGTGTTGGAAGGACCAGGTCATAACGGAGACGTCCAAGACCAGTCTAAAGAGCCTATAAACACAAACAATAGAGTACAAAACCTACATCACAATAAGAGTGTGATATGTCTTGCATGACACTTAGGATGATGAGTGAGCTATCATTTCATTACTCTAACAAAGGGATGTGGCACGTAAATCTCAGTGTTCTACTAGTGTTAGTTGTGTAATATTTCATACTCAAAAACCAATATAGGATAGCATGATTTTCATCCATGATCAATAGGTCCCTAACCATCATAAAATTGTATCTATAAAAGGAATATTATAAATATAACTAGTATGGATCATTACATCTCTTCCATTTATTTTATCTATACCATATATATATAAGAAACGAACTATGAATATTCATGTTTATAAAATAACACATTCAGAATAACCTCTCATATGTCAAAATAGCCATGTGTAATTCTATTTAAAACATTAAAATTCATATTAAGCATTTTATAAAGCATGAATAAAGGGAATGTCCTTACTATCCATTGGTCTAATTCCCTTTAAAACCCATTGATTAATTTTACATTAGGAAGAGCACCACATATTTCATAATCCAAACCATTTAATCAATTCCATTTAACTCATTCACTACTAAAACATGGGGAATCCATTTATAATCTCAAAGGAGTCACATAGAGGGTGACATGATCATCAACGAAATTTCCCATCGGGGCCATTCCAACTATAAGACATTCAAACACTTAAGTGGATCCTTGGGTTACATTTAATATCCATTCCTCATGTGAAATTTCAATTAAAAACTATGACAAAATATGACTAGGTGCATAGAGTGATTTAAGTATTTTACCATTTAGGGACAATTCAACTTGGCACACCCAAGGGGTGACCATATATGGAATGTGAAACCCCAAACCACCAGACTAGAATTAATAGGAATATATCAGGGAATGATGATCAAATTGATATGAAATAATCAATATACAGGAGATTCTCAGAAAAATTTGTCGTTCGGAACAATGAAAAAGCTATGAAGTGGTGAAAATCAAAGGGAAAATAATGAGACCATGTACTTCAAGGCCATATATGTGGTCTCTCTCTATATCAGCCTCAGATTTGGAGTAGGTTGGGAGAGATATTAGAAATGTTCCAAATCCCTAAAATTAAGGGAAATGATGATGCACCTAAATAGATCTATGGATTCAAATGAAAACATAAAAAGTATGGTAGATACTATCTGACCTTACTGAGACAGTTCTAATGCTTCTGGTTGATCAAGGACCATACATCGGATGAAGAAGTTATATAAAATCCTATCTTAAGGGATTTTTGAACTCAAAGGATGAAGAAAAGGTTGTTGGTCCACTAGAGCAAGAAATAAAAACACGAAATTGGTTAATGAGATAATGATGGTAAAAATATTAAATTCACCCCAAAATAAGGGGTGCACAATTTAGGTTCACTATTTAAAAATCGGGTGTAGGCTTTGTGATATCCCATTATCATAAAACCTATAATTTTAATACTGTAGTGAACCTTAGCCTTAATGATGGCATAAAAACTACCTGGAATATAGGTTTCCACTGTCTGTAGCAGCACGGTTAAAACTAACCATGCAACCTTGGTGGCATTCTTTAAAAAAATCATGTGACCCAATTATTTAGCCCATTTTTAATAACTCCAGACTCCGAACAAGACCTAAACGCTCCTGGGACCTTATTTAGTCTATATTAACCCTTTATAATTGTTAATAAAAGTATTAAAATTAAGAAATAAGGATCCATTCCTTTGTGAAAAGACGGATCGTTACAACAACCATTTTTTATTTTTCATTTGGGAATCTACCACTTCCATGTCTATATTCATAAACTTATTTTTATCTAATTTTAAATGATTGTTAAATTAATTTTTCTTATACATATTAATTTCATTATGATGGATTTAAAGGAATATTTTTAATTTTTTTCAAATAATTTGTTTTACTTTTGTATGGAAGTGTAAAATAAATTTTTTAACATATACAACATGAACAGATTTTCCCACCACCATGACCTTTATTAATTATTTATATAACATGAACAGATTTTCCCACCACCATGACCTTTATTAATTATTTATATTTATCTAAAAGTTTTCTAGGTTTGTAAAAGAAAAGAATTTTCCCATTATTCAATTAATTTTACATTTTATGAAATGAAATTATTTTCTAAAATGTTGAAAATAATTTAAAAA
Source organism: Viscum album (assembly GCA_963277665.1). Taxonomy (NCBI): domain Eukaryota; kingdom Viridiplantae; phylum Streptophyta; class Magnoliopsida; order Santalales; family Viscaceae; genus Viscum; species Viscum album. The sequence continues at coordinate 1,504,043,200 of OY728137.1, read as the reverse complement.
ATGATTTAAAACATCATTTTTTCCACAAGGTTACAAAATATTTAAGGAAAGTTATTTATTAAAGTTACACTAAAATTTTCTTATCTAATTCTAAAAAAATATCCTATATTCCAAACCATCATTTAGGATGAATTTATGTTATTATATCATCCATTGCTGATTTATGGATTATACCTATTTTTTTATCATTTATTTTATTATGATCATGTTCTCTATCACTATCAATTATTCATTAGATATTATTATTATACTTAATGTCTATATTTTAAGTATCATTGATATATGTATTATAATTTATACTAATTTTATATTTCCATAACTATATACCATTTCTATATATGGTGTTAGTTAAAGGAAGATTATTGACAATGTTATTTCATTTACTACGTAAATATTGATGTTTTCTATTTTTGATTCAATACATAAATTTATTTATTGATAAGAAAATTGATTATGTATTAAAAATTTCATTCAATTTATATGGAATAAATTGGACATATGTAATTGATAGGTGAGTCCCAGTTATAGATATCCCCTCGATTCATTTATAGTTCTCACAAGAGAAACATATTGGGTATTTCATGGTGTATGTCATCCCATCCAATGATAATATCTTAGCCGTAGACCTTTAAAGTAAATAAAATGTATTAGCATATGGACATAATGATAAGGTTCATTATTTATTTGAATGATTCCTTGAATTGAAGATCATTACATTTTACATTATTCATTTCCATTATTAAGAATTTGGTTTTTATTATCCAAGTAATTTTTATGATGATAATAGACAAAGATGAAGTTTGAGATCAAATTTTTAATTAAATTGATTTTTTTACTATTCACCCTATCATATTAATTATGCTTAATTTATTCATGATATATCCCATTGCATTATACCATTACTAATCATCTAATGTCTCTCTTTATTTTGTTCCCTTTCCCTAGGATATAATGAAGGAATATTTAAATGATTTTTAATGATTTAAGAATGTTATTCATGCTATGTTTTTATCTTCCAATGTAAAGTTGAAATCATATATGTATACAGTCTTCCAAGGATTATAAACTAATTGATTATTCCTGGTTTGATCATATATATCTTTTAATAATGTAATAAAGTAAGTAGCAGCTCAAGGTTACTGAATTAAAATTTTCTACATCATCTACATACATAAATGTGAACAATTGTTTATATTAGAGGTTATCTATTGATAAGTCTATCGTTAAATAATATAGCTTTTTTATCAGTGGAAGCATATATATATTTCATATATTCTATTCATTTATTTAATTTTATGATTATACTATGGTGTAAAGAAACACAACTGGTAACTATAGAGTTTATCACAATCTAGGAAGGTAGTTGGTGTTGTGGATTTAGGTTAGGTCCTTTTGAGGGGATTCATATGTATACCCATAAAAGGAAATTAAACCCAAGTAGTTTAATGCTACTTATCAAGACAGATCATACCTTCTAAGGTCACATGAAAATTACCAATGTATTTCCATTTAAGGTCGTACAACCATAACCAAGTTAATTTCCTTTCAAGGTCACACGTTCATGACCTATAGGGTGCTAGGATTAATCCTAAAATAGGTGTCACTTTTATCATAGTTAATTTTAATCAAATATCATATAGTTCAGGTTATATAGCTTAATGTCATGTGGCATGACTTATCCATGAAATTTAACATCGTTCAGTAAGGAAATTATGTTATGCAGTTTTATTTCATTCATAAAGGACATATAGGAGAAAGATTACTATAGAAATTTGGTGTGGGAATTATGTATAAATATAACGTTCTAGTTCACCATATTTTTTGTAACAAAATGGATGGGGTATGGTGTCTCTTGAAGAACATATCCCTTTAAATGTATGACAAATCACCAAGAATATAGCATATTGAGAAAGTTTTCAAGAGTTATATGTCCCTATGAGAATGATTCCATGATTATGCATGGGATTCTAATATTTGTGTATGTATCACTAAAGTATAATAGGGGTTATATCATTAACGAGGTAATTATTGGGGATTACACCTATGGAGGAGTCCTGTATCCTACCTACGAACAGGAGGGATATGTGTGGGGCTTATGCATAAGCTTTTGGACTTGTGCTTGGTAGAAACAGACATGAATGCTACCTAGATATTCCAAACCTAGTTGGGGTTTTGGGTGAAGAAATGTTTTAGGGATTATACCTAGTAGATAGACCATTCATATATATGTATCACATTTAGTTTAATAAATATCTCATTGGGTGATCATACAAATCGAATATTGGATTTTGGGTAGTGAAGATTAGATAAATGATCCAAAGAATGTTTCAGTAGTACCCTCATGATAATAACCCTTGTTATCATGGGAGGACATGGCCATGACTACCCTTAAGGTTATCTCAGATGTTAAATATTTATGAAGATATAGTTATTATCAAAGGAATACATTATCAAAGGGTTGTACGTTGATTTATATATCTTGAACAAGTATGCCTATTGATTTCGGGGGAATCCTTTATGAAATAGCCTTTTAAATGTTTTCCCTTATAAAAAGTTATCCAATAAGGTACTTTCTGTGGATTGGTCATAGGTGGATGATATGACAAAATAAAAGGTTTTGAAATAGTTTTGATTACCCATATTTGGGTTGCTTTGTAATGTGAATATCATTACGTTAGATGGTTCATGGTCATGGACTATATAAAAGAGGCTAAAATGAACTTCGGTTACCTTAATTTTTTTATATAATTGTTTTTCTATGAGAGTGAGTATAGATCACTAAAATTAGTTTTTTAAATGATATTGTTTGTGAAGGGGGTATGTGAGATACCCTACATGAACGATGTTCATGGGATATTCTTGGAGAAGGAACATTATGGAGGGGGATTTGGAAAGAAACCTTGTAGAGGGACCTCATAAAAGATCCAAATTGAGGGAACTTCATGAAGGAACCTTTCAGAGGGGAATTCATGAAGGAACGTTATGAAGGTTTCTTATATAAGTAATTTCAGGATAACTTTTTTACCACACTTTTGCTCATTCTTTAACTCTATAATTACCTGTGGGATTTATCTAAAGGATCAAGAAAATGAATAAATTTATGAGAATTTTTTTCTTCTTTCAAATATATTCTCTAAAATTGAGGAAAATGGGTGTTGTGGGTTTTATTTTTATCAAAATTAATACTAGATATTTATAGGCACCATTTATGTAACCATCTACCCAAAGAATGTAGTCTCATAAGAAGTAGGTGACTGATTATGGGTATGGGACCGTGATGGAATAAAATCATCATGGAATATATGATTTATGACCCTAAAGGGGATATGAGATCGGGAAGGAACCATTTAAATTGATTTAAAATTATAATAGTATGTGAATGGCCATGAGATCCTGAAAGGAATAACATAAAAATAAAGGAACATTGTTTGTGTGAGAAAACTATATGAGTAAAAAGGAAATGCACCTACTCACCGCAAATGAACTCTTTTCAAGAAATTTATATGTGATCCAAAATGTCTTTCCCTTTATATATGATCCTTTTTAGTGGGAATTTATTTTCGATATTCTTCTCCCTTATTTTAAATTATGATCTTTCATGTCATCATTATAATTTTACATGTTTTAAAAAATTCCCCCATCAAAATTGGTTTTATTCGACAAAAAAGGGGATGATTTAGAGAATGAGAGATAACCTACATGCACATACCCTATACATAATGGTTGACCTACCACATTGAATCCATTCAAGAACTAATCCCCTTTGAAAATTAAGTTCCTTTAAAAATAGTGTCATCATGAAATGTTATCCCCTTGAATAGTTCTCCTTTAGTACTAATATAATTTATGAATAATCTACTATATAAAGAACTTGTATTATCCTAATTGGATTTGTTTTGAGGAATTATCTTCTAAAAATTCCTATGCATGCCCACTAATTCATGTATGTCTTATGAGGATGTGTGAGTGAAAAATGATCGCATGCTACTTATGAAAAATTCTATCATTTATCATTTTTAATATTATTTATTCTACTATATCCCCCATAAATCTAAACTAACCTATTTTATTGAAAAAAATGGTTCCATAATAAGATACATCAGCCTTTAGTGAGTGGATAAAAAAAATTATAAATGGATTTGATGTTTTTCTCTAGTATTATGTCCATCTGAATAACTTGTTACTCTCATAGTTTATGGGTGTGATCTTGAAGGATTAACTCATATCAAATAGAGTACCAATATATAGGTTTTTCTTGATATGTTATAAAATTATTCCAAAGATAAGGACCATGAATCATATAATCAATGTTCAAATTACCAATTCCAATTAGATAAAGATAATATATCATTGAAAGAATAGTTCATCAAGGAATCCAAATACATATAATGCTACAAGATTAAATATCTCCCCTTCCTCTAAAAGAAGGGAAGGAAATTCTCAATAATTATATCTATAGCTACTCCTCAATTTTTAATAAAGTTACCATTTATTAGAGATTAATATCATCTTTGAGATATGAAATCACCCCATAGGTGACTTCTTTGTGGACTGGGTCTGTCATTATAGGGTATGTCTAGGTTGTTTGGAGTTCAAAGAGGAACTAATAGTAGGTGGGCTATAAAAATTATATTTTATGTCATGATAATATTTCCATAGCAACACTACTATTATCCACAACCTAATTATAAGATTAATCACAAAGTCAAATAATTTTCATATAATGCATGAAGTGGTTGAAATAATTCTCTAAAATGTGTGCCTGATCATTGAATATCTAATCATGGGGGGTGTATGAGGATCCATCCCCTTTACTTATACATGGGACAATGAAAAGAGGAATCATCAACTATCAATGGAATACATCAACAGTGTGAAATGGAATGATAAATTAAATTTTCCCATTGATTTATGTCCCCTTTTTCACTTGGGTAGAAATATTTGTCATGCTAAATGTGAAAGAACCACAAAAGTAGGCATAGGAACTAACCCATCCACAAGAAACATGGATTCCAAGGTCCATACAGATTGATACTGGAGGAAGGTCACTATTCTATGTGGGATTGGGAGGTCACTTCCACCCTTAAATAGACTAAATGCTCCACCTTGAGCCCTTAAAAATGGTTTTCCTCAATAACTACCTCCTCCTGCTATTATATTCATTCACTAGAGTAATTTTTAGGATTTTCATGATGGAAACGTAACTAGAAAGGTGAAAATATATCATCCTGTAAGTGTAAGTATTATCCAATTTATAACAACATCATAAACATATCTATAAGTGGAAGGCCCTATTTCAACTTATAGGCCCCTTATATGTGCTATGGGGTTGGATTTTATCCCATATGAGGAGTTGTGAATTTACAAATGGGTAACTCATCCATAAAACCCAATCCTTCCTTTACTTATAATGCTCATATAGAGTTTGGTAATTCTCATTTTATAATCAAGATATTAGTTGTATGTTGGAACATCACAAAAAATTGTTCTTCATAGCTTAATAAGCCACAATAAACGTCCTTATTTATAAAGAAACTGTCATTCTTGAAGTGTGTTCATATCATATATCCTTAATAGTGGGTATACTGGTGGGAATAGTTTATAGGGGGATAATCTATGATGAATATACACCTTGAAAATTCAATAAGTAGTTCTAATGTATACAGAAGAAGTTCCCCACTCCGCCTAAGACTGTATAGTTCGAATATCACCACATGGTGTCATGACAATTCTAGATGATATTAAAACAGAATGAAGCATTTGTAAGAGTTACCCACCCACCAGATGAGGATTCCATTGGGATCATGAAAAAATATTCCAAGCCCTAGATTTGATCATGTACTAATGGGAAACAAGATGACTAGTTCCATATATTCAAGGATCTACTAAAATATTGGATACAGAAGAACATAAGAATAAGCCGAAGGAAAGGAGGCCAGATAAGAGGGTTTCTTCGAGAAAACCTCAAATAGACCAAATCCTAATGAAATGGGAGATTTAATTAGATACTCCACCCTCATTGAATGGTATGATATCCGAAACTATAGTTTCTATTGATTCATAATATCTAGACACCTTGAAGGAGTTGGACTTAGGGAATATAACTTTATCCTCCATGGAGATCTATGATACAATCCATGAGGTAGTGATTTCTCTGATGGAGTTAAGGCAAGTGATATCACCTTTTAACCTTTATCATTAGGATCATAACAATAAAGTGTAAACTTATAGTAGGTATTTAGAAGCTACAATACATTCATTTAAAAATATATCCATTCACTCTGACAAAGTATATATGTTATTGGGGCTCTCTTAATGTAGTGTATACGATGATAATGATAGACTCTCTTCCCAAGAAGAGGTAAGATTCATTCCAATTTTCACAAGTCATTATATTAATGAAATTATCATTAATTTATTACATGATTAATATAGGGGTTTCAATCACCTATCACATATCTCAAATAATCACTTAGAGGAATGATGATTATCAAGAGTGCTAACACTGGTACTGAGGTTGAGGAGGAAGGTTATACTATAATGATGATGAATATGTTGATGGTGGCGTCCAATAACATAGAGATATTATAATTTCTATGATCGATTGTTCTGACCATGGAGTTATACACTGAGGAAATTAGTAAGTGGTGAAGGAAAATAACACTAACCATATATCTTCTACCTACACTGAAAGGTAATCAATATATTTTCATATTAATCTATTAAGTTTATTTTATAATTTCATAATGATTCTTATAATTATTCATATATTAGTTTGATTATAAAATACTATTACTAGTTTTTAGGTATTTCATGACCCTATATTTATCTCCTTTTGGTTGGTACCTGTTTATGGGTGATTCAGGTGGAATTTGGATATTTTTTGAGGCTCTTTGGGATGTGCATAGTTTTCTGAAACTGTGTGCCACCCTATTGACAACATTTCAAACCATGATGTAGTGGGTTTTAAATTTTGTCACATGGTTTGAAAAACTATGTACCCAACTAGTAGAAACCATGCACCCGTATGTAGGGGTGCATGATTAGGGTGCATGAGTTTTCTAACCAGGTAGCCCAAACTAGTTAATTGTACGTGCAATACTTTTCTTCCAAATATTTATAAAAAAATATCTCGAACCCATGTTTATTCCCCACCGAACCTTTACTCAACCTAATTTGATTTATAGGGTTGATAAGGCTCTAAATAATTGGTTTTGGTCTCTCAAACCCCTTCCCTTAATGAATCTAATCATGGTTGATCATATTCAATCTTCTTCAGGTATGTGAATCTTATCTCCTTGTTTTCTCTCAACCTCTCATTTTTCATCCTTTGAGATTGATTGGTAATAAATTATTTTCTTTATATAAAATCCATTTAATTGAATCATGGAGATAGTTTTGATTTATTTTTCTCTATTTACATCATTATTCATTGGGATTTCACATTGTGTGTGTTTTGTGTTATAATTCTATGATTTATAGGTAGGTGGTTCTATTTGTGAATTTCTAAATAATTAAATCATTGATTCAGTTGAATTGATTGAAATTAATTCCAATTGATTTTGGAAAACATGATATTTTACTATTTGGACGTGTAATTTAATATGGTGAGGATTATGGGAAAACCCCCCACTTCTAATGGAATTATAATTTCGGAAGTATTTTGAAATTCAAGAATAAATGATTTTTTAAGAATTGATTTTATAAAAATAGATTAAGTTGAATTGATACAAGCATATGAATGGTTTTGTATTAAAAATACTGAATTGAATAAAAAATTATGTTTTGTTTTTCAAACTAAATTAGTATATTGAAATTAAGATTTGGGAAACTAAATTGCAAAGGATGTTTCATTTGAAATGAGATGATTTTCCCTTTTTCTTCTGATTGATTGAGGACATGTGATCCTTGGTAGCTAGTTTTTTATTTGGGACAAGCACAATGTGATTATAATTCCATATAAATGGATTGATGTAGATAAATCTAAAAAACCTAGTTAGGTAGATCTTATCCCCGATGGGATGTTGATGAGTCCTGTTCATCATGTGCCATAGGGACGTGTGTGCACTTATTTTTTGATAATTGATATGAGATGTGTGAGGATCCAATTACTGGGAACTATCATACCACAGAGAAGAAGACCATGGTTCTTATTGTGATTGTTTTGATATATATTCCATTAATTATAGAAATATTTTACTTATTCTTATTTATTTAAATGGAATTTTTAATATAATCTGTTTATTTGATCCATGTTTGAAATGTTTTCCATAATTTTGAAAATAAAGAATGTTGTTTTAAATATGAAAGTGAAATAACACACACTATTCTATTAAATTGAAATAATTACTTCATTTTTTTCCTATGGAGAACTTAGTGAGACCATACAGGGCTTTCTATGTCACACCCGAACTTTCCCTTCAGGAATTTAATGATTTCCCTTTTATAGGTCTAAGTAAAGGGAAAGCACAACTTTGAGTTGGTGGGTGTTATAAATCTTTTGGGGTTAGAGTGATGATTTCTTTGGGATGTTTTATATTTAACTTTCCAGTTGTTGAGTACTTTAATTATGTACTATTTTTTATTTTGATATAACTATTTGGTTTTTTGTACTTTCTCAATTTTGTTTTATTGATCATACAGACTTGTATCTTTACCTTCTATTATTTTATAGACAATTCAACCCCCCTTTATCTTGTATGATGCTAGGTTCTAGCCACAAATTCATGGAGATTGGGAATTCCCTTTAGGCTATATAGGATCTGGATCACGTATCAAAGTACCAGTGTATCCATGATGGTTTGTGACATAGTGGTATCATAGGTGGAGGTAAAGAATATTTCCATGATGTTAGTATGCAGTTTGGAATATCATTTTAGGACATATGAGGTATTTATGAGAATGTTTATAGATAGATATCATCATGAAGAGCCTTAAGTAACCATGGGTGGTTTAGGAATAGTGTCTTGGGGAATAATTTTATCCGGTTCTATACTTTTCTCTACATTTGATTTTGATAATTTGAAATCCAAATCTTGAAATCTCATCTGATGGGATTAATTTTACCATTACTCTTCTTGGATTTTCTGATCTGAGTAATCTTATATCGTATTAAATGTTGTTTTCTGATGTTTTGTAGCATCAAGCATCCAAGAATATTTGTGAATAAGCTCATGTATGATGTTTCTAGTGAACCATAGTGAGTGGTTCCTTCTATAGATTAGAATATTGATGAGATTATTGTGTGTGTTGTCTAATATCTCATAGATTCTTCTACACCAATTATTATTCAGGATCTAGTTTTGGAACGATATCTAGATGAATCTCAATATCATGATTAGGAGTTCCTCCACCAAAAAACACTAGCGGTCCAAGGCTTAAATGATCCTCAAGTGGCTAAGGACTGGTTGAGGAAGATAGAGCTTCTATTCAATTTATTGGAAAAGCATGATTCGATTAAAGTTAAGTGTTCCACCATCAAGCTGGAAGGACCTAGAATGAGATGGTGATACTCAATGTTTATGGTGAAAAAAATTAGGTTTTATATTAGAATGAATTTAAATTTCTTTTCACTAATCATTTGTATCTAGAATATATTGTGTTGGCTAAGGATATAGAGTTTTTCAAACTCAAACATGCTAACTGGACTGTGATAGAGTATGTGAACCAGTTTTATAAGCATGTACAGTTTTCACCAGATATTATATCGAATGAGAATAAAAATACATGATGGTTCAAGATGGGTCTTTGATTTTATATTCTTACTTAGGTTTTATTTTTGAAGTTCTCCTATTATACTGTCATGTTGGATAGGGTGATGATGGTTGATCATGACCTGGCTGGTATGTCAGGAATAATGAGAGTTCCTTTTCTCCCAAGGGATGTTCTGTGAGTTCCTTCAAGAAAAAGATGAATTTTTATGTGGGTTATGGTGGTTCTTGATAGAAGGGTTCTTCCAGACCTCTAGTAGTGCCTGGAAGAGGCCCTTTGACTTTCTTCTAGTGTAGAAATCAGGGGTACTCGAAATGGAATTTCACTAAGGCACCCATGATATATAGTTATTATGGATGTTCAAAACACTTATGTAAGTTTTTTTATATTTTTTTTCTTCCCCATGTAGTGTCATAGGATCATCATCACATAAAATTACCTTGGGGTAATTAGATGCTTCACGAACAAAGGGGTTCTAATCATAGTCATTCATAATGAAGCTTCTTCTTTTTGTGGAAGAGTATACAGAGGAAGATTATATTGGTCTAGATACTATGATATGTACCATCACTATAGCTTCATATTTAGGTAGTACATTATTTGGTACTATTCCTTCTCACTCATTTTTATAAACTTGTATTTTGAACCCACCAAATCTTGCCATGGATATTTTTTATTTATTGATTGATATTACTAAACCCCTATGAACGAAGTAAGAGTAGGGTCTCTTTTGTCCTTATTGTGTTTTCTATTTATAATATATTAAGATTAATTGGTATTTTCTAGTTACTGACCTGAAACCCCTTGACAAAATTTTCAGGATATATTGGATCATTGCTAATAAGTCCTAAATTGACTGCTATCTTCGACGAGTCTCCTTTACTGTTCCTGATGGGGTGTGATGTAACTTTCAGGGAGAATAGTACCAGAGGTTAATTAGATTCATAAATTCTTATCCAGAGTTGTGTAAAGTAATATCAGTGTTTTATTTTTATATGGAGAGGGAATCTTTGAGTGATGCTCTCCCTATAGTTTTAATCAAGTTTCCCAATGTTTTTCAACCTGATTTATCTTGTTATTCACTGATAAAAGGGATAGAGTTACCTATTGATTTAGTTCCTAGTACTAATCCAGTATCTATAACATCTTACCATATATAATGAGCTAAAATGAAAGATCCGAAGAATTATTTTGGTGATTTGTTATAGAAAGACTTTATATGCCTGAGTGTGTCACCTTGGGTGATGCGATTTCTCTTAAGTATGATGGAAAAATTCACCTATGTGTTGATTATAGGAAGGATAATCAAGTTATAGTGAAGACAAAGTACATATTTAATTGGATATGTAATTTATTTGACCATCTAAAAGAGGAAAATTGGTTCTCAAGGATTGATCTTTTCTCTGATTATCACCAGTTGAGAATAAAAGAATATAAAATTTTTAAAACCACTTTGTAGAGAAGGTATGGCCATTATGAGTACCTTTCAATCCATTTTTCCTAAAAAATGATCTTACAGTCTTTATAACATTAATTAATTCGATATTGCATGAGTATAGTGATACATTCATGGTGGTCATTTTGGACGAAATTAAGGATTAATCTATGTCTGAGGAGCATCATGTGTATAATTTTATAGCAGTTATAGAATTTTCTAAAAATCACCAACTTTATGCCATCATAACAAAATGTGATTTCTGGATTTGGAAAGTGAATTTCTTTGGACATGTGGTGTTGGAATAAGGTATCTTCATTGATCATGAGAAGGTGAAGGCTATTATGAAATATGAGAAGACACATAATATTTTTGAGATTAAATGCTTCTTTGGTCTACTGTGATATTATCACTGGTTCGTAAAGTACCTTAAGTTAGCTACTCTGATGACCACTCTCCATAAGAAGGGGGAAATGTTTTTTTGGATGATATCTTTTTTGAGATATTTTGTGGATCTGAATCACCTTTTGACTATTGTGTCATTGTTGGCTTTTCCAAAGGTCGGGTAAGGGATTGTGGTCTTATTTGATGCATCAAGTTCAGGTTAAGGTTGTGTTCGTATACAGGCTGATCATGTGGAATCCTATGAATCTCATTACCTTAGGAAACATGACATCATTTATCCAACCCACGAACATAAACTCAAAATTGCGATGCATTCTCCTAAGAGTTAGAGACATTACCTTTTCAAATAATTGTTTACCATGTTTTCCAAACCCAAAATCACGAGTTATATCTTCTCTCAAAATTATTTTGATCCCCACTAGAGGTGTTACTTAGAGTAACTAAAATCATTCGATTTCAAAATTGCATGTACCCCTGGAAAAGGGAATATCATTGTTGATGATTTGAATATGAAATGTCCAACCATCTCCTTGAAAGATTCATATGAAGAGTGGAACCTGATGGATTTTTTTTCAAAGATTCGTATAAGAGTTTAACAAATAGAGGATGAGGTTTTCTTGGAATGTTTTTAGTTTCCCTCCTCCCATCATGGGAATATTCTTTAGGAACAATAGCTTGATGGTGAATTACATAGCATTTGAGACACTCCTTATGGTGGGGATACTGTTGGTTAGTGATCGTTCTCCATGGAGAGTATTCTATGAATCCAGATCCAATGTGTATTTTCTTTTCCTATGAAAAGATCCATGATGGTAGGTTGACATGGTTTTCAAAGGGTTATGTACCCAAGAACCAAAATTATGTTTTATGACATGTTTCATTGATTCTGGAGGCTATCTATGATATGATACAGTGCTTATTTTTTCACTTGTTGTTATACTTTAAAACAGGTCAATGATGAGCACCCGAGACCTTTGGGTTTTCTCTTACCACTTCCAGTACCAACTTCGAAGTGGGATGATATTTCTATATATGTTTTAGTTTGGATTACTCATACCTGTAGAAATAGTAATTCAATATTGGTTTTTATTTATAGGTAGAAAAACATTTCTCACTTTATACCCATTTGTGATACAACCAAAGTTGAGTAGTTGAGAAATATATACATGAAAGATATTTTTCTTTTTCACGGAGATCAATATTCTGTAGTCTATGATAGAGTTCCACATTTTACCTCTAATTTTTGGTGATTACTTAAATAGGTGATGGGATCTTAGATTCATTTGTGTATGGAGTACCATCCACAGATAGATGGCCAGATATAGAGGGATATACAAATTCTTAAGGATATGCTTCATGTCTACGTCCATGATTTTTTTGGAGCTTGGGATGACCATTTTGGACTATTTGAGCTCTCTTACAACAATAGTTACCAATCCATGATCTGAATGTCACCTTTTGTGTCCTTGTATGGAATGCAGTGTAAATATAAATTGTAGAGGTCGGGGATTCGTGATATTTCCTCAGTTAGAATGATCTTGGACCAAGAGACAACAGTAAAATTTTAGTTTATTCCTCAAGGAATTTCGGAGGAATAGAGATGATATAAATCCTATAATAATCATCATAAGAGTACTGTGAATTTCGTTATTAGTGATCATGTGTTCTTGAAAGTTTTATATTAGTTGGTTTATCGATGGCCTATATAACAACCTGTTCTTTAAATACATTGATATCACTTCATAATCGAAGTATATTTATTATAACATATTACAAACCCATGAAAGGACCATATATGTCGAGTGTCTTTAGAAACTGGGAAACATAAACAATTGGTTCATTGAACTTCTTCATTATCTCGCATTTATTTCATCATATATAGACTCCTTTTTTGGAATATCATAATAAATACCCTTATTTATGTCTTAGGGAAAATAAATATAAAAAAGGGTGATCTTAAATTCTCAGTAAGGGTAATCAAATGAAATAATAATCATATCATATTCATGAGAACATAACATTTGAAAATCCTATCCTGCATATAAAAGATCACAATATCATATCATGGGATAAATCATAAAAGTGAAATGTAATCCCAATAGTCGTAACATAAGGCATAAAATTTTGTGACATACACATATAATCATAGAAAATCATTTCATATTTTTCAAGTCTCTCTTCCAAGACCATCATGGCATGAAAAGTCCATTACTGAACCGAGTTCTCTCTGCGTTCCACCCCTATATCACTGAACCAAATTAACTTGTTGTTCCATCCATGTATATCTCATGAGATATAAATCATTACACAATGAATTGGAAAGAGATATAGGTCCCACCCATATCACAATGATACCATTTTATGTGTTCCTCAAAAACATAGAAACATTCACCAGAGCATAACCCATGAAATCAAATGGGTTTCTTAAACATCATTTCATCATAATTGATATAAAAAATTATTTCCTAAATAAAAATCCATCAGAAATAAAATAAAATTGTAGTATGAATAGGGATAGACATATAAACTTACGTATTCATAGATGGAAAACAATTTGGATAAAACACTAGAGCTTCATTCTTGAGGAAAATATCCATTCTTCTTTAAAAACAGTTTATTTTCTAAAAATGTTATACATATTTTAAGGAAAATAATGGAGTTAGAAATACAATTGTAAAAATATAGCAGAAGATTCAAAGAAATTAGGCATTATTAAGATGTAGAAACGTGTTCATGTCATGCAAGTTAAAAAATTATCCTCATAATTTTGCTGGAAAAGTCAAAAAGTACGTCGTATGGTAAAAAAAGAAAGATTCCTTCCAAACCATGTAGTAAAAGTCAAAATGGGTAAAAATGAATATCAGTATAAATATAAGAATAGTATGCATTTTATGAGAATAGTTTTTTAGAAAACTTGTACATTGATGATAAATATATCCCCAATAGATACTTATGAATAAAAAATATTTGATAAAATGAGATTAGAAAAGTTATCCCTTACCTTAGTTCTGATATGATTCATCTGTATCTGAACATCCTATATGATGATTTAAATAATGTTACTGATTTATTCTATAATCATAATCATTTTTATGATAACATTTATGATCATATTTTCTACGGTTTATTAGTAATATTTCATTGTTACTTGTTATTCGGGTATTAACTGATTCATGTTCTTATGTATGTTTTGTCCGATAAGTTATCATTCCTATTTTTAGGTTATAGTTATATCATTTAAATAATGGTATTAGTATAATATATATAATATTTAATCATTCAATTCATTTATATAATCATGGTTTAATGATGATTATGTAGAACGAATCACATCGCACCGTGGAGACGGTAAGTCGTACGTATGCACAAGCGACGATACTATTCCCATAATTGTTGAATGGTATTTAAGTGGATGTTTTATTTTATCTCATAATTATTATAATGTTATTATAATCATATATAGTTATTATTTCCCCCATTATACCCATCCATGTAAGGTGGCGGTGAAAAAAACATTACACCACAACATGGTGAAGGTAAGCATACGTACACACGCGCGGTGATTTAATTTTTTGTAGGATGGATAGGAAGTGAAATAGGTTTGATTTATATTTATAATAACATATCAGTATATTAGTGATACTTATTTATTATTTTAAAATTTAACAACTAAATAAGAGGAATTATAAGTAGAAATAAAATTTGAATGAATCGGTAGAAGAGATTACCTCTTCCTCGACTTGCCTCCTTTAAATTTCTTCTTAAGAAACTACAGTTGGTCTTTTTAGAAGACTAGAACCTCTAGAATGTAAATAAGGAAGTATAAAAGATAAATTTTTATGTTTTGGCCAATCATGAAGTCTCAAAATGGAGTGAAGAGGAGAGTGAGAAGGTTTCCTTTTAAAAGAGAGGAGTGGTTCACTTTAGGAAACTCTCATAATATTAATTTATTATAAATTTAATTTCTACTAAAAAAGGTCCAAAAATTATTTAATTATAGGATAATATGATTTTGGTTCGAATAACCATCATCAAATATTTTTTATATAAGTTTTTAATATTTTTTGTATCCTTTTTTTTTGGTTTAACCGTTATTTTTCCCTTTTTAATCTCATCGTGATATCATGTTATTTACACCTTGTGCGTTTTAGTAATTACCCTATCATATAAAACGACCCAAAAAAGTTATTTATGACATATTTGGACTTATATTAATTAGTTAGACGAATGTTTTATTTTTAGGAATTTAATATCATTCAATAAACTATTTTATTTTTAAGTTATTAATTATGTCAATTTCAGACACTATTAATAATAGACTTTTTTTAAAATTCTCAATAACCAGATTCATTATAAAATAAGGAATTAACTAAAATATAATATATAAATATCATCCAAAAAAATCTATTAGGACATAATAATAATAAAATTACATTTGTTTTAAGGTTTATAAATTCATTTATTTGAGTCTTTCATTAATGAGGTTATCACTACATCTTAATTGTGTCATAAATAAATATATTTATCTAATGTCTAAAAATTATAAATAAAGTATCATGATTTAAGAAATATTTTTAGATTTCTAATTACTATTTATAGACATGAATATCAGTAATATTACCCTATATTAAAATAAATTTAGTAAAATATACATGTTTAGGTTATAATTATCTTTACTTTAAAATAATTGTTATAAAATGTCATTTTCACATCCCAGTGAATCCATGGGGTCCCAAAAACGACCCAAGGATTCCAATGGATGTAAATATCTCATCCAATAGGATTGAGACACGTTTTAGGGTATTTTTATATTATTAAATTGTTATTTTTACCCTTATTTACCATGTTTACCCTTTAACCATGGTAAATAAAATAATTACTCAAGTTTCAATTCATAATTTCAAAAAAAGGTACCTATTCACCCAATTTTTTACTTATGATTCCAAATATGGAATCCATTTTTCGAAATTAAAAAAAATGTTTCAGTAATCAATTTAAAATTATTCCTGTTGTAGAAATTAGAAAACAAGTTTTAAAAGGTAAAACATTTCAAAAGATTGAAATGTTTTTACCTATGAATTAATTCTAGAATTAATGATAATGAATTAAATAATATTAAATGGTAAAAATATATTATATTTATACTTCCAAAACATTAAATAGTACAATTTAACCTAATAAATTATTTTGATGAAAAATTTGTTTTTAATTAAAATTTATCATATTTTTACTATTCATCAACACATGATAGTTATGATAAAAATATCCGAAATTTATCCAAAGTATATTTTATGTCCTACATCAAAATAAAATGTTTATGTTTTCATATATAAATTATTAATGTGCCAAAATATTAATTTAAAACGGGATCATCATTCAATGGTGTAACGTCAACCTTAAAAATTTGGTTCTTATACATAAAATACGGTTTTATTTGTACCCTATTACTAAAATATCCATTGGATAAATATAAAGAATATTTTATTAATTATATAACACATTTATCTCATTAATATCATTAATAAATGTAATTCACTCCAAAATAAAAATATCTAATTGATTTATATTTTTCTTAAATAATTAATTGCCAATGAATTCATAATGCATTTTCATAAGTTGGTTATAATTATTCCCGCTAACCTAACGTCTAGGCTATGATGTTAATTTTTTATTAATAGAATATCTTGGTATGTTTAAACTCGGAATTATGTGAAAAGCAACTACTAAAGAATAAAACTTATTTGAAGAAAATATTTTTTAAAAACATCTCTGTGTTACATTCTACCGCCCTTAAACTGAATTTCACCCTCAAACTTCATCACATGGAAATAAACAGATGAGGATACCTATCCCTAATCATAGTTTCATGTTCCCGTGTATCTTATTCAAATTTGTGGTTCCTCCATAAAACATTAACCAATGTATTGGTCTTGTTTCATTGAACCTTTTTTTCTACGATCTAGAATCTCTTTCGGTTGTTCTTCATAAGAAAGTTCTTGCTCCAGTGGTACGAAATCTGAGCTTAGTACATGTGAAGTATTGGGTATGTAATTTCTCAGTGGAGATTCATGTAACACATCATGAACTTGAGAGAGATTTGGTGGAAGCTCTAATTGGTAAGCTACCTTCCCAACATGGTCCGATATTTCAAAAGCACTGATATACCTAGGGCCCAGCTTCCCTTCTTTCCAAATATCATTACACTCTTATAGGGAGATATTCTTAAGAAAAAATTATCACCAACATGAAACTCTAGGTTATTTATTTGGTTTTCAGCATTACTTCTTTATTGACTGTAAGATTCTCTTATGTGTTGTTGAATATATCTGACGTTTTCTGCCATTTCATCAACTAGACCAATTCCAAAAAGCTTTCGTTCCCCAACATCATCCCAAGAAGTTGGTGTTTTTCACTTATTTTAATATAGGGATTCATAAGGAGCCATCTGAATACTATAGTGAAATCTATTATTATAAGAAAATTCCACCAATGGTAGGTGTTGATCCCAAACCACTTATGAAATCCGTATAGAAATTTCTCAACATGTCTTTTAGTGTTTGAATTGTCCTATCAGACTGACTGTTTTTCTAAGGATGATAAGCAGTGTTGAAATATAACTCTGTATCCAGATCATGTTGAAGGCTTCACTAGAACATTGAGGTAAACCTCAGATCCCTATTAGATATAATGGAATGTGGCACTCCATGAAATTATACCACTTCCTTTACATATATCCTAGCAAGCTGATCAAGAGATAAATCCTCTATACTATCAATGAAGTGTACCGACTTCGTAAGATGATCAACTATAACTCAGATATCATTATTTCCTATTCATTTTATGGGAAGTATTATGAAAAATTATATAGTTATGTTTTCCCATTTCCATTTTGGTATGGGTAGTGGTTGTAACATCCCCTTATACCTTTGTCTCGCAGCCTTAACTTGATGACAAACCAAGCATCAAGAGGAATATTTAGCGATATCTTTTTTCATGTCATCCCACTAGAAGTACTCTTTCTGGTCCATATAAATATTTGTGCTTCTAGGGTGAATAGAGAATAAAGAACTAAATTCCTCATCCAATGGATCCTTATTTAATTCTAGTATGGGAGGAACACAAACTCGGTTCATGATCCTTATTATTTCATCATAATTGAGGTTTAATTCAGGAACGTTTCTTACCTTCTTTTATAACTCTACATCTTCGTTCTGTGACTCTTAAATCTTAACTTGTATAGATGGTTGAACATTCATTTGAGAAAGATAAAATTTATCCCATTGCATTAAAATTTCAAGATCTGTCCTTTTTAAATCCATAAATATTTTATCTTTTGTAAACCTCATCATGGATAAGCAAGAATTACCTTTTCAACTCAACACATATACCACCTTGTTCACTTTCATAGGGTGGTAATGTATTGAGCATTAAAAATCTTTAATCAACCCCAACTATCTTATTTGGAACATATTTATCTCTTTTGTGTATCTTTTATGATTACTATAAATATCACACCTTTCACCATAAACATAATTCCTACATATTTTTAATGAAAAGATTACTGCAGTTAACTTCAAATCATGAGTTGGGTAATTTTTCTAATGGATTTTCAACTATCGTGAGGCATAAGCTAACACCATATCATTTTGCATGAGAACACACCTCATACCCTTTTTTGATGCATCATTGTAGATCAGAAACCTTTCTCCACTACAAGGTTGTGTGAGAACAGGTGCACTTGCTATCCTTATTTTTAGCTCTTCGAAATTCGCTTCACATTCCTCCGTCCAAATGAATATATCTCCTTTCCGAGTCAACTTGGTGAGTTTATTAGATAAATGAGAAAAATATTTCACAAAACATAAATAATATCCATCCAAACCAAGAAAACATCAGATCTCAATTATTGTTGTTGGTCTCGAACATCTTTCAATAACCTCTATTTTTGATGGATCTACAAATATCCCCTATCTTGAGATTATGTGACCCAAAAATGAATCTTTTTGAATCCAAAATTCACAATTGGTAAATTTGTCATAAATATTCTCCTTTTTTAGGGTCTTCAATACAATTATCAAGTGATGTTCATGTTCTTCCTTACTCTTTTAATGGACAAGATTATCATCTATGAAGACTAACACAAACTAATCAAGATATTCTCTAAAGAATCCATTCATTATATTCATGAAGATTCAAGGGGAAGTAGTAAGAGAAAAAGGAATCACTATAAATTCATATTGTCCATACCTTGTATCATTTTTGGTATATCCTCTTTTTTGACCCTTAATTGATGATACCCTGAACAATGATCAGTATTAGAAAACTATTGAGATCTGTGTTGTTGGTCAAATAAGTCATCAATGCATGGGAGAGGATATTTTTTTCTTGATAGTGATCTTGTTAAATTATCAATAATCAATGTAGAGTGTCATTGATCAATCATTCTTATTAACAAATAGAACAGATTCTCCCCAAGGTGACACATTAGGGCATATGAATCCCTTATCATGATTCTCATAAAGGTGCTTCTTCAATTCCTATAACTCAATTGGGGAAATTATATAAGTTATTTTTGAAATATGAATAGTACCTGGTATGAGTACTATTGAAAAATCAAATTCAAAATATGGTGGAAGACCTATAATTTTGTTTTGGAATGACATCATCAAAGTCCTGTAAAATGGGTGTATTCTTAATCGTGAGTTTCTCCCCAGCCATTTGAGATAAATAACCTTTATTTTTTAGAATCAAGACCCAAAAGATGCAATAAATTTCTATTGGAAGGTTGTATCCATCCTTGCATATATAGATGATCATAGATTGATCTGGAATATAAAATGTGACTTCCCTTCATTGGAAATTGATATAAGCTCCATATAGAGAAATCCAATCCATGACAAGAATCACATCAAATTCTTCTATAGGAAGGATCACAAGATATTCAATAATTTCTTTCCCATAAACATCAATTAGAGAATAATTGTAAACTTTTTATGTGATTGTTGTGCCATTAAGAGTTTTCATAACTAACTCAACATCTAATTATTGAGGTAATACAGGGATACCCTAAGAAAATTCCTTAGAAATCAAAGAGTGGATGGATCCAGAATAAAATAAAACATTTTTTACTTTAGATTGGATGGTATGTGTACCTTTCACCACTTCATTATCATACTCCACATCACCAATAGTAATTTCACGTGAATTTCCTTTGTCTTTATCCTTAATATTTTTTTGACATCCATCATCATCAATAACCCTTGGATTAGAAAATTGATTGGTTGAATGCCCCAATTATTTAAACATGTAACATTGAAGTTTAGGAGGTGCATTTTGTATAGAATTTTCTTTTTTAGCATAATTAGAAATCATTTTACCATCACTTCGGCATTCAATTGTCCGATGACCATTTCCACACTTAAAAAATTTACTATTACCTTTAAGACAATTCCTTCCATTTTTCATTCCACACATTGAGCATAAGGTAAAACTATTCTTCTTTTCAGTATGGTCTTTATATTTTCCTATGAATTCCATTTTCTTCTTCTTATCAAACCCATATGACTTATGGGTAACTCCAATATTCATATCAACCTTGAGAGAATGTCAAAAAATTTACTCGTGTCTGTTGAAGTCCCTTATGGAAAATTCCCTTCAAAGACTTGGTTTTAAGCCACTAGAGAATCAATCAATCTTACTCTCATGTAGGATAATAATTCAAGAATCATACCTTGTATGTCTTGTAAAATTTCCTTTTTAGGTACCAACAGATTCATCATCCTTTTTCTTAAGTTCATGTAACTTCATCTTCATCTTTGTTTGGAGAATATGGGGAAATTACTCATTGAAAATTATGTTTTTAAACTCTTCCCATTCCATGGACTCAATTTCATCTCTTTGCCTCATATTGTTTATAATATTCCAGCGTTGATCAGCTTCACCTTCCAAAAAATATAATTCTAAGATGACATTATCATTTTTAGAACATTGAAAAACTGAAAATATCTTTTCAGTGGTACTAATACATTTTTCAACCACTAACAGATCTGAAGACCCACTGAATGAAGTTGGATGATGCCTCACGAAGGATTCAATAGAATTTTTCTCCCTCATTTATTCATATGAATGTATGTCATGATTCATAGCATGAGAATGTTTTGTGATCATTGCTATAAGATTTTTCATTCCGCGTCCCATAATAATTGGTTGCTCAGGGGGAAAATAATTTCATTTTCCGTCACATTCAACGTTAATGCGGTTACTTAGGGTTCCATCCATTGACTAAAGACAAGAATAATAGTGTGAGAAATACTATTCATAATAGGAAAACCACATAATTAAGAATAAAATTTAAATTTAGGACACTTTAGGTTTTTCCTTAGGTTATTCGTGGTCATTTATAAAACACTAGAATTGTATCTTATATTTCGAAATATCCTTAAGGATTTCACATCCAAGTTTCCAAAGGTTAAGTATACTATTCCTTTGATACAAACTATAATGGACCGCTATTTACATTCACTGATATAACATCTGAATTGAGGAATATTTACTAAAACATATAACAAAACCATGACCGGGCTCTATAGGTATTGTGTCTTCTGAAACTGGGAAACATAAACAACTGGTCCATAAAACATCTATAT
Source organism: Viscum album (assembly GCA_963277665.1). Taxonomy (NCBI): domain Eukaryota; kingdom Viridiplantae; phylum Streptophyta; class Magnoliopsida; order Santalales; family Viscaceae; genus Viscum; species Viscum album. Next base: position 1,504,021,003 of record OY728137.1, on the reverse strand, counting down.
TGTCTCCCATTCATTTCATAATATATTGAATAATTTTTGGAATATCATACTTCATACCCTTATTCATGTATTTGTGAAAAGAAACATATAAAAGGGTTACCTCAAATGCTCAGTAAGGGTAAAAAAATGAAATAAAAATCATATCATATTCATAAGAACATAACATTTGAAATTCTTATCCTGGATATAAAAGATCACAATAACATATCATGGGATAAATCATAAAAGTGAAATGTAATCCCAATAGTCATAAAATAAGACTTGAAATTTTGTGGCATACACACATAAGAATAAAAAATCTTTTCACAATAGTCAAGGCTCTTTTCCAAGACCATTGTGGTGGACAAAGTCCATTACTGAACCGAGTTCTCTCCTCGTTCCAGCCCTGTATCACTGAACTCGGTTAAAATTATGTTCCATCCATGTCTATATCATGAGATATAAATATTTACCCAATGAATTGTTGGGATATATAGGTCCCACCCATCTCATAAATAAACCATTCTTATGTCTTCCACAAAATCATAGAAACAATCACCATAGCATAACCCAAGAAATCAAATGGGTTTCTTAAACATCATTCCATCATAATTGACATAAAACAAATGATTTTCCTAAATAAAATTCCATAATAAACACAATAAAAAAATAGAAATGAAGAAGATAGATATATAAACCTGTGTAATCTTAGATGGAAAATAATTTTGATAAAACACTTGAACTTCATTCTTGAGAACAATATGTAACACCCCGAGATTTTATGAAACATATTATTTTTAATTTCATTAATATCTTGTGTTGTACGCTACACCAAAAGGAGCTTGAAAAACATGCATCCATGAATTGACTTTCATTGCACGCAACCGCGACCTTCCTCGATAGCTTGCGTCGTACGCAATACCGGGTTTCACTAAACAATTATATGCTATTAAAATATTATTAAAACTCTCCGTTATGAATAGTAATAACAACTTTTTGAAATTTTGTAAATTTTATTTTTCAAAATGTACTTCAATTTTGGATTTAGAATATCGAAATTATCTAAGGGTGAAATTTTGGTACGTTTCAGATAACTTTCATATTCTGATAAATAGTGAAAATTACTAAATTTTAATTAAAAACAACCTTTTTAATCAAAATAATTAATAGTGATAAATTATTAATTTCAGTGGTTTTAAAGTATATTTGGAATATATTTTTACAATTTAATACAATGTTGGTTATTGGATGTAATTTCACATTTAAACCAGATATAAACAAGTGTCAATCTTTTGATAGTTATTATCTCTTAAAAACACGCTATTTGTTTTGAGGACGGGAATTAATTTTTAAATTAGTTAATGTAACTGATATGTTTTTAATTTGATAAAATAGACATCATTTTTTGAATTCATAATATCAAATATATCTTAGGACTAATTTTTTGTATTTTTCTGGAAACTTTCATTGTTTGATGAATAGTGAAACCACTAAGTGGTAGTTAAAAAACTGAATTTTTCATAAAACTTAATTTTACCGCTTCTGTGAGTGGAATTTTGAAAATAAGAGAGACACGGTTAATATGAAGGACTAAAATTTGGTTCAATGAGATGAAAATAATTTTTGGTGAATAGTAACTTTTTACTTTTTTTACCACGGTTAAAAGTAAATAGGGTAATTAAGGGTAAAAATGATATTATTATTACCCTAACACATGTACTAATTCTATTTTATAAGTGTAACTCAACCAAAAACAACCTTAGTAATGAAATATGACCATTTAAGCCCACATGGATTAGATGAGGACATTTATTATTAATTTATTTAAAGAAGGGTTAAAATAGTTAAAATCAAGGTTTAATAAGTAAATAATTTTTAATATAGGGTTATACATAGGATAAATTAGACTATAAATATTAATTAGAAAGATAAAACGATTTAATAAATAATTATATTTTATTTGTAATTTTTATACTTTAAATAATTTAATTTATTTATGACACAATGATGATGCAGTAAAAATATTATTAATGAAATATTAACATAATTGAAGTTATAAATACCCAAATAAATGTAATTTGAGACTTTTTATGAATTCCAAAACTTTTATATGTTAATATGACATGTTATTGTTGATTTAATTAACTTTTTTCTAACTAATTATTCTGTTATGATTTTTACAAAAATCAATTACCAAATAGTGTCAAAATTGACATAAAATAGTTTTTAAAACAAATATTATATTATTAACTATTATTATATTCCTAAAAATATAAGGTTCGGCCAAATGACTAAGATAAGGTTATATATCTTAGTAATAAACAACTTTGGGTTCTTTTGGCTTGTTATAGTAAGTTTATTAACCTTGTAGGGTAAGAACACAAAAAGACACGGTAAAAGTAAAATTATCTAACATAAAGTTAAAACTAAATGACAAGGTTAAAATAGTAAACTAAACTTGTCCAAATTCTATTGGATGATAGGATTTAGACCCATCCCCACCTTAGCTTCTATATAACTCAATTTGGATCTATTAAAAAACCGAATGTGACTTTATAATAAAATAATATTTTTAGTTATTCCAAAGGTTCCCCTCTCTTCCCTTATAAAAGGGCACTTCCTCCCTCTCTTCCTCACACCACATTGAGCCTTAAAGCTCAGCCAACCCCTTCCAATTTATTCTCTCCACTTACCTAGAGACATCCTAGAGGTCCTGGTCTTCTTCAAAGACCAATTTTAGTGCCCTAAAAGAAGGTATCAAAGAGGCGCTTCAAAGAAGAGGTAATGTCCATTACCGATTCTTTCACCTTTGTTTCTTCTTCCACTTCTTCTTCTTAGGTTTTTTCATTATGAAGTAATAACATCAGTATCACTAATATACTGATATGTTATTATAAGTATGAAACAACCCTATTTCACCATCTATCCATCCTACGGAAAACGAAATCACCGCGCGTGCGTACGTACGGAATACCGTCTCCACGTCGTGGTGTAATCTATTTTCCACCGCCACCTTAATTGGATGGGTATAATGGTGTAAATAATGACTATATATGATTATTGTAAAGTGATATTGATTCTTAAATATTATATATATACTCCAATATAATTCCACAATCATGGGAATGATATCATCGCACGTGCGTACGTACGGAATACCATCTCCACGATGTGATGCGACTCGTTCTACATGATATTCATTGAATAATGATTATATAAATGAATTTAATGAATTAATATGATATATATTACCCTAATACCATTCTTTAAATGATATATCTATAAACTAAAAAGAAAAATAAGAATTTATTCGACAAAACACGCATAAGAACAAAAAGTAATAAACACCCGAATAACAAGTAATAATGAAATATTACCAGTAAGAAGCTATGAATATGACCATATATGATATCATAAAAATAAGTATGATTCTGTAATAAGTCAATAACATTATTTAAGTCATTATATAGGAGGTTCGGACACTTACGAAGCAAATTGGACCTAAGGTAAGGGAAATATCACAATCTCATTTTATCCGAGATTGTTTATACTTTGTTATTTACTGGGGTGTATTTTATCATCCACATCCATGTTTCCTCAATATGTAATATTTACATCCTTCAACAGTATTTTATATCCAATTTTACCCTTCAGTGAGTTTTTAGTAAAATATATGAAAGGAATCTTTTGTCGTTTTTCGTATTAGGTACTTTTTGACTTTTCCGACAAAAGTACGAGAAGAATGTTTTCTTTTAACTTATACGGCATGAATGGATTTTTAAAACATTATTTCCATGAATATTCCTTTACAAGTTTTCAAGTTTATTTTTAATCAACTTCTTTTAGTTTATAATTGTATGACATGTTAAGAAAGGAAAAGTGTTTTTGAAGTAGAAAGGATATTTTCCTCAAAAATGGAGTTCAAGTGTTTTATCAAAATTATTTTCCATATAAGATAATAAAGGGTTATGTTTCTATACCTATTATTACATTGATTTGATTATGTTGTGATGGAAGTATTTTTATGAATTCCTTTATCTTATATTAATTGTTTTATGATGTCACGATGTTTAAGAATCCCATTTTTATTACATGGGTTATGCTATGATGTATGGTTTATGATTTTGTGGCACACATAAGAATGGTATCATTATAAGATGGGTGGGACCTATATCTCCCTCCAATGAATTGGGTAAAGATATTATATCTCATGAGATAGACATGGCTGGAATGGTAGGTTATACCGGTTCAGTGAAACAGGACTGGAATGAGGAGTGAACTCAGTTCAGAAAGGGACTTTGTCAACTAAGATAGTCTTGGCAATGAGTCTTGACTAATAAGAAATGATTCTCTATGATTATCTGTGTATGCCAAAAAGTTTCATGTTTTATGTTATGATTATTGGGATTACATTTCACTACTATGATTTATCCCATGTTATAAAATTATGATCTCTTTTGCAGGCTAAGATTTCCAAAAGATATGTTCTTATGAATATGATGTGATTGATATTTCTTTTGTTTACCCTTACTGAGCATTTGAGCTCACCCTTTTATGTTTTCTTTTCCCCAGGATATAAAGAAAGGATTTAGGTTTTAAAAAAAATAAGATCTTTATCGGAGATGTTGAAGATCTTTCACCATGATTAGAAGATTATATTCCAAGTTTCCAAAGACACTAAACTATTATGGTCCTTGTGTGTGTGTTTTTGTTATGTACTAAGTATTCCGCAAAAGTAATGTAATGTCTATGTACGTTAAGCTTCGGTTCTCTATAATTAGTATCAGAGGAAAGGTTTAGTCAACCTTTAGAGACTAGGATGCGAGAACTTTAGTGATATCCCTAGAGATATTTATAAGGTATGTCTTGGGATGTCCCTAAGGTTAAGTATACGTATAAATTATAGTACTAGAATTATGCTAACGATCATAGAATTAATCATAAGATGTTTGATATTGAAGGTACTCCCCCTTTATTATGTTGTTTTCCCTAGCATGATTTTTGCCTCTCACTCTATTCTTTTTGGGTTTTAGACGATGGCTGGAACCCGAAGGAACCGTGTTGATCAATGCAATGGACAATGCAATGATTTTCCTCCTGAACAATCAAATGTTATGGGAGATGGAGTGCAAAATCTTATTGCTATACTTACACAAGCTATGAATCATTCTGGACTTCCAAATGAGCAGAGAAGGGAACAATATTCTATTGAGTCCTTCATGAGGCAACGTCCACCATCTTTCACTAGGCCTTCTGATCCAATTGTTGCTGAACAATGGATCAGTACCACTGAAAAGATATTTTCAGTTCTTCAATTTTCAGAACATGATAAAGTCATATTAGCAGTATATTGTTTGGAAGGTGAAGCTGATCAATGGTGGAATCTTATCAAGAATACGAGGCCAAGAGATGAAATTTAGTCCGTGGAATGGGACGAGTTCAAGAACTTATTTTTCAATAAGTACTTCCCTCGTATTCTTTGAACAATGATGGAGAAGGAGTTTCTTGAACTAAAGAAAAAGGATGATGAATTTGTTAGTGTATACGAAGCAAATTTTACAAGGCTTGCAAGGAATGCATTTGGCTTTATCATCCAACCTGAAAGTAAAGTTGATCGATTCTTCAGTGGCTTAAGACCAAATCTTCGAAGGGCATTAGCTATAAGAGACTTCAGTAGCTATGAAGAAATTGTGCGTTGTGCTATCAAGGTTGAAATTAAATTTGGTGTTACTTATCCATCTAGTAGTTTTGACAAGAAACGAATGATGGATTTCAAGGAGAAATCTCAGAATAATGGTGAAAAGAAGATGAATGTTTCCTTATGCTCAAAGTGTGGAAAGAAGCATGGTGGAGATTGTCTTAAAGGGACTATAAAATGTATTAAGTGTGGAAAAGAAGTTCATCGAGCAGCTGAGTGTCGAAGTAATGGAAAAAGGGTTTCAAATGATGTGAATAAAGAAAAGATTGCAGAGAACACACCACCAACACTTCAATGCTTCAAGTGCAAGGAAATGGGGCATTATGCTAATAAATGCCCTAATCCAAGGGTTAGTGATGATCGACATGAGCAACCACTTAAGGAAAATGACAAAGGGAAGTCGCATGCAATCACTATTGGTGATGTTGAATATGAAAATGATGTGGTGGAATGATTAAGTGTTTATGTAATGGGATTCCAAAATAATGTTGTATATAGTATCGTGGATTATTAGAATATTTATGTATTGGTCTATTGTGGTTTTCAATAATTTTATGGTACCGGTAACCATGGAAAGTGATTGATATATTTTTGGAAAAAAGATGATATGTGCATAATGAAGGGATAAGGAGAAAATGAAATGTTTGATAGTATTCATGAGCTCATGACTGATATAAGGAAATAGTTATATCATGGTTTGAGGTTTTGGTATGTGAAAAGAGTTAACTTTTTACAGCACTCATGTTTTCACTAAGATTCAATGGGTATTCATTTTTCAAGAGAATACATGATTAAGGCCTTAGAATGTTTAGAATGTGACCAACAAGACATATCTCATGATATACGGGGATCAATGATGGTATTAACATGCTTTTTATATGAACTCTTTGGTAATCGTTTTCACTATAATATGAGATTGGACATTAGTATTTTGGATAAGCCTAAAGATTAAAAATGATTATGTTGGACATAAGTTAGTATTGTTTAAGGATAGAACTTTTTTCAATATTATTGATGGGATGTTATAGTAATGTAGTTTTAGAAAAAGAACAACCTGCAGGACGGGCGACAACCCATCGCGTCGGACAAGGCTGTGGGAATCGAACCCACAACCGAAATGCGACTGGCCTTTATCACCTACCACTTGCCTACAATAAGTCCCTGGTTAGTAGAAACAAGTTTTATTTTATTAAACGGTAAGATATATGAAGTATAAGTTCATTTTTGGAATCATATACGATTAACCTCACCATAGATGGTCTTATGTATTTTTGATAACTTTTGTAACCGTTTGTTTGAGACAGATGGAATGACCCATCATTCTATTACATGATCTGCTAACACTTCATGAATGACAAATCGAACTTTATTTCTTTAAGAGATGAAGTGGAAATTGTCCAAAGAAAGACCAATGGTGACACTATACCAAAATCACGAAAGTATTTCTTCTAATTCCAATTTCATCAACTTTAGGGAAATGATCTTGAAAACCAAAAATGTTGTCCTAGTACTCTTATATATGATGAATCAGATGGTACCTTAGATCATCACAAATTTATAGCTTTTTGATTGCTGGATTTTCCATATCCATGTTCTCTACCACTCTCCATCAGAACATGGTGGTTAGATTTCTCTTCCATATCCATATTTTCACCTATGTGGAAATCTAGTGATTAGTTTATTTGGGTAACCGTTACGTTTCATACTTTTGTTTTTAAAGATTGGTTTTGGTATTACATTTTACGATGTGGATTTTTATTAAAGAAACTTTCGAGTAGTAAACCATTTATAACCCCGACGAATTTCAATGGCAATATTCATTTTAAGGGGGGTAGAATGTAACACCCCGAGATTTTATGAAAAATATTCTATTTAATTTCATTAATGTCTTGTTTTGTACTCTAAACCAAAAGGATCTTGCACAACACGCATCCTTGATTTGCCTTTCATTACACGCAATCGCGGCCTTCCTCGATAGCTTGCGTCGTACGCAATACCGAGTTTCACTAAACAATGATATGCTATTAAAATATTATTAAAACAAGCAGTTATGAATAGTAATATCCACTTTTTGAAATTTTGTAAATTTTATTTTTCAAAATGGACATCATTTTTGGATTCGGAATATCGAAATTAGCTTAGGGTGAAATTTTGGTACGTTTCAGATAACTTTCATATTCTGATGAATAGTGAAAATTACTAAATTTTAATTACAAAACAACTTTTTTAATAAAAATAATTAATAGTGATAAATTATTAATTTGAGTGTTTTTAAAGTATATTTAGAATATATTTTTACAATTTAATACAATGTTGGTCATTTTATGTAATTTCACATTTAAACCAGATATAAACAAGTGTCAATCTTTTGATAGTTATTATCTCTTAAAAACACACTATTTGTTTTGACGACGAGAATTAATTGATAAATTAGTGAATGTAACTGATATATTTTGAATTTGATAAAATAGACCTCATTTTTTGAATTCATAATATCAAATATAGCTTAGGCCTAATTTTTGGTATTTTTCAGGAAACTTTCATTTTTTGATGAATAGTAAAACCACTAAGTGGTAGTTAAAAAACTGAATTTTTCATAAAACATAATTTTACCGCTTCTGTGAGTGGAATTTAGAAAATCCGGGAGACGCGATTAATATCAAGGACTAAAATGCAGTTCAATGAGATGAAAATAATTTTTTGTGAATAGTAACTTTTTACATTTTTTTACCACGGTTAAAAGTAAATAGGGTAATTAAGGGTAAAAATGATATTATTATTAGCCTAAAACATGTCCTAATTCTATTGTATAAGTGTAATTCGACCAAAAACAACCTTAGGAATAAAATATGACCATTTAAGCCCACTTGGATTAGATTAGGACATTTATTATTAATTTATTTAAAGAGGGGTTAAAATAGTTAAAATCAAAGTTTAATAAGTAAATCATTTTTAATATAGGGTTATACATAAGATAAATTTGACTATAAATATTAATTAGAAATATAAAATATTTCCTAAATAATTATATTTTATTTGTAATTTTTAGACTTTAAATAATTTAATTTATTTATGACACAATGATGATGCAGTAAATATCTTATTAATGAAGTATTGACATCATTGATGTTATAAATACCCAAATAAATGTAATTTGAGAATTTTTATGAATTACAAAAAATTTATATGTTAATATGACATGTTAGTGTTGATTTAATTAACTTTTTTCGAACTAATCATTCTTTTATGATTTTTACAAAAATCAATTTCCAAATAGTGTCAAAATTGACATAAAATAGTTTTTATAACAAATATTATATTATTAATTGTTATTATATTTCTAAAAATCTATGGTTCGGAAAAATGACTTAGATAAGGTTATATATATTAATAATAAATAAATTGGGGTTCTTTTGGCTTGTTATAGTAAGTTTATTAACCTTATAGTGTAAGAACACAAAAAGACACTGTAAAAGTAAAATTATCTAACTTAAAGTTAAAACTAAATGATAAAGTTAAAATAGTAAACTAAACTTGTCAAAATTCTATTGGATGATAGGATTTAGACCCATACCCACCTTATCTTATAAATAACACAATTTGGAGCTATTAAAAAACCGAATTTGACTTTATAATAAAATAATATTTTTAGTTATTCCAAAGGTGCCCCTCTCCTCCCTCATAAAAGGGCACTTCCTCCCTCTCTTCCTCACACCACATTGAGCCTTCATTCTCGGCAAACCCCTGCCAATTTATTCTATCCACTTCCCTAGAGACATCCTAGAGGTCTTGGTCTTCTTCAAAGAACAATTTTAGTGCCCTAAGAGGAGGTATCAAAGAGGCGCTTCAAAGAAAAGGTAATGTCCGTTACCAATTCTTTCACGTTTATTTCTTCTTCCACTTCTTCTTATTAGGTTTTTTCATTATGAAGTAATAACATCAGTATCACTCATATACTGATATGTCATTATAAGTATGAAACAACCCTATTTCACCATATATCCATCCTACGGAAACTGAAATCACCGCGCGTGCGTACGTACGGAATACCGTCTCCACGTCGTGGTGTAATCTATTTTCCACCACCACCTTACTTGGATGGGTATAATGGTGTAAATAATGACTATATCTAATTATTTTAAAGTGATATTGATTCAGAAATAGTATATATATACTCCAATATAATTCCACAATCATGTGAATGATACCATCGCTCGTGCGTACGTACGGAATACCGTCTCCACAATGTGATGCGACTCGTTCTACAAGATCTTTATTGCATAATGATTATATAAATGAATTGAATGAATTAATATGATATATATTACCCTAATACCATTCTGTAAATGAGGTATCTATAACCTAAAAAGAAAAATAAGAATTTATTCGACAAAACACGCATAAGAACAAAAATTAATAAACACCCGAATAACAAGTAATAATGAAATATTACCAATAAGAAGCTAATAATATGACCATATATGATATCATACAAATAAGTATGATTCTGGAATAAGTCAATAACATTATTTAAATCATTATACAGGAGGTTCGGACACTTATGAATCAAATTGGACCTAAGGTAAGGGAAATATCACAATCTCATTTTATCTGAGATTGTTTATACTTTGGTATTTACTAGGGTGTATTTTATCATCCACATCCATGTTTCCTCAATATGTAATATTAACATCCTTCTAAAATAGTTTATATCCAATTCTACCCTTCGGTGAGTTTTTAGTAAAATATATGAAAGGAATCTTTTGTCATTTTTCGTACGAGGTACTTTTTGACTTTTCCGACAAAAGTATGAGAAGAATGTTTTCTTTTAACTTATACGACATGAAAGGATTTTTAATAAATTATTTCCATGAAGCTTACTTTACATGTTTTAAAGTTTATTTTTAATCAACTTCTTTTAGTTTAGAATTGTATGACATGTTAAGAAAGGAAATGTTTTTTTGACGTAGAAAGGATATTTTCCTCAAGAATAGAGTTCAAGTGTTTTATCAAAATTATTTTCCATCTAAGATAATAAAGGGCTCTGTTTCTATACCTATTATTACATTGATTTGATTATGTTGTGATGGAATTATTTTTATGAATTCTTTTATCTTATATTAATTGTTTTATGATGTCACGATGTTTAAGAATCCAATTTTTATTACATGGGTTATGCTATGATGTATGGTTTATGATTTTGTGGCACACATACGAATGGTATCATTATAAGATGGGTGGGACCTATATCTCCCTCAAATGCATTGGGTAAATATTTTATATCTCATGAGATAGACCTGGATGGAACGGTAGGTTATACCGGTTCAGTGAAACAGGACTGAAACGAGGAGTGAACTCGGTTCAGAAAGCGACTTTATCCACTAAGATAGTCTTGGCAGTGAGTCTTGACTAATAAGAAATGATTCTCTATGATTATGTGTGTATTCCACAAAGTTTCATGTTTTAAGTTATGAGTATTGGGATTACATTTCACTACTATGATTTATCCCATGTTATGAAATTATGATCTCTTTTGCAGGCTAAGACTTCCAAAAGTTATGTTCTTATGAATATGATGTGATTAATATTTCTTTTGTTTACCCTTATTAAGCATTTGAGCTCACCCTTTTATGTTTTCTTTTCCCCAGGATATAAAGAAAGGATTTAGGTTTAAAAAAAAGATCTTTATGGGAGATGTCGAAGATCTTTCACCATGATTAGAAGATTATATTCTGAGTTTCCAAAGACACTAAACTATTACGGTCCTTGTGTGTATGTTTTTGTTATGTACTAAGTATTCCGCAAAAGTAATGTAATGTCTATGTACGTTAAGCTTCGGGTATCTACAGTTGGTATCAGAGGAAATGTTTAGTCAACCTTTGGAAAGTAGGATGCGAGAACTTTAGTGAGATCCCTAGAGATATTTCTACGGTATGTCTAGGGATGTCCCTAAGGTTAAGTATACGTATAAGTTTTAGTCCTAGAATTACGCTAACGATCATAGAATTAAACCTAAGATGTTAGATATTGAAGGTACTCCCCCTTTATTATGTTGTTTTCCCTAGCATGATTTTTTCCTCTCACACTATTCTTTTTGGGTTTTAGACGATGGTTGGAACTCGAAGGAACTGTGTTGATCAATGCAATGGACAATGCAATGATTTTCCTCCTGAAGAAACAAATGTTATGGGAGATGAAGTGAAAAATCTTATTGCTATACTTACACAAGCTATGAATCATTCTGGACTTCCAAATGAGAAGAGAAGGGAACTATATTCTATTGAGTCCTTCATGAGGAAACATCCACCTTCTTTCAGTGGGCCTTCTGATCCACTTGTTGCTGAACAATGGATCAGTACCACTGAAAATATATTTTTAGTTCTTCAATGTTTAGAACATGATAAAGTCATCTTAGCAGTATATCGTTTGGAAGGTGAAGCTGATCAATGGTGGAATCTTATCAAGAATACAAGGCCAAGAGATGATATTGATTCCATGGAATGGGATGAGTTCGAGAACTTATTTTTCAATAAGTACTTCCCTCGTATTCTTCGAACAAAGATGGAGAAGGAGTTTCTTGAACTAAAGAAAAAGGATGATGAATCTGTTGGTGTATATGAAGCGAAGTTTTACAAGGATTTCAAGGTATGCATCTGGATTTATCATCCAACCTGAAATTAAAGTTGATCGATTCTTCAGTGGCTTAAAACCAAATCTTTGAAGGGAATTAGCTATAAGATACTTCAGTAGCTATGAAGAAATTGTGTGTTGTGCTATCAAGGAAGAAATGGAAGTTGGTGTTACTTGTCCATCTAGTAGTTTTGACAAGAAATGAAAGATGGAGTTCAAGGAGAAATCTCAGAATAATGGTGAAAAGAAGATGAATGTTTCCTTGTGCTCAAAGTGTGGAAAGAAGCATGGTGGAGATTGTATTAAAGGGACTAGAAAATGTTTTAAGTGTGGAAAAGAAGTTCATCGAGCAGCTGAGTGTCGATGTAATGGAAAAAGAGTTTCTAATGATGTGAATAAAGAAAATACTGCAGAGCACACACCACCAACACTTCAATACATAAAGGGCAAGGAAATGGGGCATTATACTAATAAATTCCCTAATCCTAGGGTTAGTGATGATCGACATGAGCAACCACTTAAGGCAAAGGACAAGGTGAAGTCACATGCGATGACTATTAGCGATGTTGAATATGAAAACGATGTGGTGGAATGATTAAGTGTTTATGTAATGGGATTCCAAAATAATGTTGTATATAGTATCGTGGAATATTAGAATATTTATGTATTTGTCTATTGTGGTTTTCAATAATTTTATGGTACCGGTAACCATGGAAAGTGATTGAGATATTTTTGGAAAAAAGATGATATGCGCATAATGAAGGGATAAGGAGAAAATGAAATGTTTGACCATATTCATGAGCTCATGACTGATATAAGGAAATAGTTATATCATGGTTTGAGGTTTTGGTATGTGAAAAGAGTTAACTTTTGACAGCACTAATGTTTTCACTTAGATTCAATGGGTATTATTTTTTCAAGAGAATACATGATTAAGGCCTTCGAATGTTTGGACTGTGACCAACAAGACATATCTCATGATATATGGGGATCAACGATGGTATTAACATGCTTGTTATATGAACTCTTTGGTAATCCTTTTCACTATAATATGAGATTGGACAGCATTTTTTTGGATAATCCTAAAGATTGGAAATGATTATGTTGGACATAAGTTAGTATTTTTTAAGGATAGAACTTTTTTTCGATATTATTGATGGGATGTTATAGTAATGTAGTTTTAGAAAAAGTACAACCTGCAGGACGGGCGACAAACCATCGCGTCGGACAAGGCTGTGGGAATCGAACCCACAACCGAAGTGCGACTGGCCTTTATCGCCTACCACTAGCCTACATGAAGTCCCTGGTAAGTAGAAACTAGTTTTATTTTATTACGCGGTATGATATATGAAGTATAAGTTCATTTTTGTAATCGTATACGATTAACCTCACCATAGACGGTCTTATGTATTTTTGATAACTTTTGTAACCTTTTGTTTGAGATAGATGAAATGAGCCATCATTCTATCACATGATATGCTAACACTTCATGAATGACAAATCCAACTTCATTTCTTTAAGAGATGAAGTGGAAATTGTCCAAAGAACGACCAACGGTGACACTATACCAAAATCACGAAAGTATTTCTTCTAATTCCAATTTCATCAACTTTAGGGAAATGATCTTAAAAACCAAAAATGTTGTCCTATTACTATTATATCTGATGAATCAGATGATACCTTAGATCGTCACAAATTTATGGCTTTGTGATTGCTGGATTTTCCATTGCCATGTTCTCTACCACTCTCCAACAGAACATGGTGGTTAGATTTCTCTTCCATATCCATATTTTCACCTATGTGGAAACCCACTGATTAGTTTATTTGGGTAACCGTTACATTTCATACTTTTGTTTTTAAATATTGGTTTTGGTATTCCTTTTTACGATGTGGGTTTCTATTAAAGAAACTTTTGAGTAGTAAACCATTTATAACCCCGACGAATTTCAAGGGCGAAATTCATTTTAAGGGGGGTAGAATGTAACACCCCGAGATTTTATGAAAAACATTCTTTTTAATTTCATTAATATCTTGTGTTGTACACTACACCAAAAGGAGCTTGCACAACACACATCCTTGATTTTCCTTGCATTACACGCAATCGCGGCCTTTCTCGATAGCTTGCGTCGTACGCAATACCGAGTTTCACTAAACAATGATATGCTATTAAAATATTATTAAAACTAGCCGTTATGAATAGTAATAACCACTTTTTGAAATTTTTTAAATTCTATTTTTCAAAATGGTCTTCATTTTTGGATTCGGAATATCTAAATTAGCTCAGGGTGGAATTTTGGTACGTTTCGAATAACTTTCATATTCTAATGAATAGTGAAAATTACTAAATTTTAATTAAAAACAACTTTTTTAATCAAAATAATTAATAGTAATAAATTATTAATTTGAGTGGTTTTAAAATATATTTAGAAAATATTTTTACAATTTAATACAATGTTGGTCATTGGATGTAATTTCACATTTAAACCAGATATAAATAAGTGCCAATCTTTTGATAGTTATTATCTCTTAAAAATACTCTATTTGTTTTGACGACGGGAATTAATTTATAAATTAGTTAATGTAAATGATATGTTCTGAATTTGATAAAATAGACATCATTTTTTGAATTAATAATATCAAATATAGATTAGGCCTAATGTTTGGTATTTTTCTGGAAACTTTCATTTTTTTGATGAATAGTGAAACCACTAAGTGGTAGTTAAAAAACTGAATTTTTCATAAAACTTAATTTTACCGCTTCTGTGAGTGGAATTTTGAAAATCCAAGAGACACGGTTAATATCAAGGACTAAAATGTGGTTCAATGAGATGAAAATAATATTTCATGAATAGTAACTTTTTACTTTTTTTACCACGGTTAAAAGTAAATAGGGTAATTAAGGGTAAAAATGATATTATTATTACCCTAACACATGTCCTAATTCTATTGGATAAATGTAATTCGACCAAAAAAACCTTAGGAATAAAATATGACCATTTAAGCCCACTTGGATTAGATTAGGACATTTAATTTTAATTTATTTAAAGAAGGGTTAAAATAGTTAAAATCAAAGTTTAATAAGTAAATCATTTTTAATATAGGGTTATACATAAGATAAATTCGACTATAAATATTCCATAGAAAGATAAAAATATTTCCTACATAATGATATTTTATTTGTAATTTTTAGACTTTAAAAAATTTAATTTATTTATGACAAAATGATGATGCAGTAAATATCTTATTAATGAAATATTGACATAATTGATGTTATAAATACCCAAATAAATGTAATTTGAGACTTTTTATGAATTAAAAAAAAATTATATTTTAATATGACATGTTAGTGTTGATTTAATTAACTTTTTTAGAACTAATCGTTCTGTTATAAATTTTACAAAAATCAATTACCAAATAGTGTCAAAATTGACATAAAATAGTTTTTAAAACAAATATTACATTATTAATTGTTATTATATTCCTAAAAATATAAGGTTTGGCAAAATGACTTAGATAAGGTTATATATATTAATAATAAACAACTTGGGGTTTGTTTGGCTTGTTATAGTATGTTTATTAACCTTATAGTGTAAGAACACAAAAAGACAAGGTAAAAGTAAAATTATCTAACTTAAAGTTAAAACTAAATGATAAGGTCAAAATAGTAAACTAAACTTGTCCAAATTCTATCGGATGATAGTATTTCGACCCATACCCACCTTATCTTTGAAATAACTCAATTTGGAGCTATTAAGAAACCGAATTTGACTTTATAATAAAATAATATTTTTAGTTATTCCAAAGGTGCCCCTCTCCTCCCTTATAAAAGGGCACTTCCTCCCTCTCTTCCTCACACCACATTGAGCCTTCAAGCTCGTCCAACCCCTGCCAATTTCTTCTCTCCACTTCCCTAGAGACATCCTAGAGGTCCTAGTCTTCTTCAAAGACCACTTTTAGTGCCCTAAGAGGAGGTATCAAAGAGGCGCTTCAAAGAAGAGGTAATGTCCGTTACCGATTATTTCACCTTTGTTTCTTCTTCCACTTCTTCTTCTTAGGTTTTTTCATTATGAAGTAATAACATCATTATCACTCATATACTGATATGTTATTATAAGTATGAAACAACCCTATTTCACCATCTATCCATCCACTACCACAAAACTGGGCAAGGCATGCGCCTGCCTTTATCAACGCTAACAGTAAAGCGCTGATAAAGGGCCAGGCCTTTATCAGTGAATTTTTTAGCACTGATAAAGGTGTACCTTTATCAGCGCTTTTGTTAGCGCTGATAAAGGCCCGGCCCTTTATCACTGCTTTTTTTAGCACTGATAAAGGGCTTATTTATCAGCACTAAAAAAGCGCTGATAAAGGTTGTATTTATCAGTGCTTTTCATTTTAGCACTGATAAATACACCCTTTATCAGCGCTTTTTACTAGCGCTTATAAAGGCTCACGCGGATTTGTTAAAAACCCGCGGGTCCTCTTCCTCCTCCCTCCACCCGGTCAAGCTCTCGCGAAAGCCCTCCTTTGCGCCGCTGCCTCCACCGCCTCCTCCTCCTCCGCGGTCGCTGCCTCCTCCTCTGTCGCGGTCGCCGCCTCCTCCTTCTCCTCCTACTTCTCCTCCTCCTCCGGCTGCCGCCTCCTCCTCCTCCGGCCGCCGCTGCCTCCTCCTCCTCCTCCACCACCACGGCCTCGTCCTCCTCCTCCTCCACCGGTGCTTCCTCCTCCTCCTCCACCGGCGCTTCCTCCTCCTCCTCCTAGTTCACGACATCATCCTCCTCATCCTCCACCGGCGCCTCCTCCTCCTCTGCCTACTCTGCTGCCTCCACTACCTCCTCCCTACCTCTGCCCTGCCTTTGCGCTGCCTCCGCACTGCCTTCGGTGCCTCCACTGTTGACACCTCCTTATCCTCCACCACCGGGTCCTCCTCCTTAAGGGGATTCAAATTTAATTTTCATGAATTAATTATGTTTGGAATGGGTATGTGTTTGGCCAACTATTCTTCATGTTGAATCTTCAGTTTCCATTGGTGGTTTGGGATTGTGGTTATGTTTTGATCCTGACTATGGTTTGTTTTTATGATTTCCCACTACTTCATTAGATTTATTTAGTTATTCTTATTTTTTGGTTTTTTCATTTGGTTCATGTATCTCTTTATCTCCCCATGAACGATTATCTTATGGCTATTAATTTTGAGATGGGTTTGAGGAAATATATCAGATTTATTCTTATTGTTCTAAGTCTACCAACCTATTTTTTTGGTCTTTCCCAAGGTATTGATGTGAGAGGCATATTTTAATTGAAATATTGGTCTCAATGGTGTTCCATTAATGGGTGGTGTAGGCTCCACTTTTTTAAGGGCTCTTAGTTAAAATAAGAGGCTTCAAATGGTGGAGGATCACATCCTAAAAAAAGGGGGATTATTAATAGGGAAATAATACATAGACGAGTCTAATCCAGAAAAAATCAATGCAGTAGAGGTCATTCATGAGGACTCATAATCTTGGCCAACCACAATTTGAGGTGAATTTTTTTTAATTCTTCTATAGTATTCGTTTCATTTCCAAATGGTGAATCCTAGTCATTAATTTCACATATTTTTTTATTAATTGGTTATGACGGCAGAGTTTATGAATTATTTCACGTATATCCTAACCCTTTTGGGTAGGAAAAATGGTCATGGTTTCATGTTCTTTGAGAGTTGTGTTGTGCTACTTGGCATGGAGGACAATTCCGAATTCCGTGTTTTGGACCTGGTCTTTTCTGACCTCATTATCGTCTTGGATTTTTTTATTGGATTTAGTGCACTAGATGACTGTTATCACCATTGGGTTCAGTTACTTACTCTTAACAAGAGATTCCATGTCTTTTATGGAGATTGTGATCTATAACCATGGAAGGTATGACAAGTTGCTTCTATGTTATGGTTCACATCATGTCTTTTTTCCAAGGTTTTTCTTGGGGTTGTTGAGAAGTGTTCTTCATGTGAAATTCTAATGGTCGGGGAAAAGTACACAAAATCATTTCTAAAGGACTTCATGGGATAACCTCCCCAATGAGTGTTTGTGTTTTCTATCTATTTGCTTCATAGGAAGACCCCATTTTCCATTCCATCACATCATAAGGCTCTGGACGATTTAGAGGAGCTAAAATATCAGCTAGAAGATCTTTAGGGAAATGGTTCTATCTATATGATCATGTCACTATGGGATTTTCCAATTCTGTTTTCTATGAAGTCATATCATAGCCTATTAATTTTAACAGTCTATTGTAGTCATATCCAGGTGACAGTAATGAATAACTACATATTGCCTATAATTGATGATTTGTTTGACCATCTTATAATGTTATATTGGTTTTTGAAAATTTTCTAGAGATTAGGGTACCAACAGTTGAGGGTTTGGGAATAGGATCCTCAAAAGATAGATTTTTAAAGTCGATATAGAAATTTAAAGTATTTATGAATTCCATACGGGATCACCAATGCTCTATCTATTTCTTCGAACTAATGAACTAGATCTTTAATATCTTTCTAGACACCTCCATTTTCATTTTTTTAGAATAATTCTTGGTGTATTACAATATATAGGAGGAGTAGTCCGATAATCTGGAGGTTGTTTTGGGTGTTTTTAGAGAGCTTTATCTTTATTACAATATTATAAATTCCCTATATTTTGTTTAAGTAGTATTGTTTTATGGTCACATTATTTCATTGGAAGGAGTTCTAGGTTATCCAGAAAAGGTTCGAGAAGTCATTTCTCCTCTAACCTATATACTCATCCTATGGATTTCAAATAGGATGAATATAAATAAATAATGGATGAATGACAATCGGTTGACAAAAGATTATGAAGAAGGCGTGAAAGAATTTATCAAGTTTGCAAAAGATCATGCATGTGACTCTTCTCAAATCCTTTGTCCGTGTTTACGCTGTTGTTATTAAAAACAAATTAGTCCAGATGAGTTGGAAGTACACTTGATCTATCACGGAATATATCAAAGTTATACATGTTGGAATAAACATGGGGAAACAACGAATGTAAGTAGTGACTGGGGTGACACTGCGTTTTATGGATCATCTGATATGATTACAAACATGAACAATGAAGATGACCGTATGGAGGATGTGATTACAGATGTGAATGATGATAAAGATCGTATTTAGAAAATGACAAGGACCTTCAAAGATGAACTTTGTGATTGCCGAAAATTGTTTGAGAAGTTAAAAAGTTTGTGAAAAGACGCCATTGTATGCTGGTTTCACTAAATATACAGCATTGTCATCCGTACTGAAGCTATATAATTTGAAAGCAGATAACGGGTGGAGTGACGACAGTTTTATGAAACTACTTGCCCTCTTGAATGACATGATCGCAGAAGACAATGAGCTCCTGATCCAAACATACGATGCCAAACGAATGCTACGCTCTATGGGTATGATCTCTGAAAGAATACACACCTGCTCGAATGACTGTATACTGTTTCATAAGGACCACAAATCACTTAAAAAATGCCCAAAGTGTGGTGCTTCTCGATACAAGAAAGATGAATCTAGTCCTACTAAAGTTGTATGGTACTTTCCAATCATTCCAAGGTTTAGAAGCCTATATGGAAGTGAGGAGACTGGAGAACAATTAACATGGCATGCAGATAGAATAATTAAATATGGGATACTACGTCACCCGGCAGACTCTCTTCAGTGGAAGAGAATCGATCATGAGTATCCTGAATTTGGAAACGAGTCGAGAAACCTTCGTCTTGCGTTATCTACAGATGGAGTGAATCCTTTTGGTTTTCAAAGAAATAGTCACAGTACATGGCTGGTTATATTGATAAATTATAACTTACCCCCGTGGTTATGCATGAAATGAAAATGCATCATGTTATCTATGCTTATATCAGGACCAAAACAACCGGATAATGATATTGATGTTTATTTAGCTCCATTGATCGAAGATTTGAAATTATTGTGGGATTGAGGTGTTACATTGTATGATGCTTACAGAAAGGAAGATTTCACTTTGAGAGTCATGTTGTATGGGACGATAAATGACTTCCCTGCTTATGAAAATTTGTCAGTATATAGCATTAAAGGAACTCAAGGTTGTCCCATTTGCGAAGAAGGTATACAATCAATTAGGTTGAAAAATTCATCAAAAACCGTGTTTCTAGGACATCGCAGATTTCTACCATGATGACATAAGTACCGTTCTTAGAATAAATCATTTGATGGAAGTTCATAAGAACGTACAACACCATCTCCACCAACAGGAGATCAATTGTTTGAGAAAGTTAAATATTTGGACACTACTTTTGGTAAACCGGCTTCGAAAAACCTTAAAAAAATTGGTTGGAAAAAGAGATCAATTTTTTTGAATTACAATACTGGAATTGTCTGTATGTAAGACATTTTATTGATGTTATGCATGTAGAAAAAATGTATTTGACACTATTATCAGCACATTGCTAAATAAATCTGGAAAAACAAAAGATGGAATTAAGGCTAGGTTGGACATGGTTGAGATGGGAATATGAGAAGAGTTGGCACCAGTGAAGGGTGAAAAACGAACATTTCTTCCTCCTGCTACTTACACTCTTTCCAGGCAAGAGAGATATCAGTTTTGCAACATCTTGAATGACGTAAAGGTTCCAGAGGGGTATTTGTCAAATATCAGTAACCTTGTGTCAATGAGCGACTTGAAGTTAAAAGGTCTGAAATCACATGACTGTCATGTTTTGATGCAAAATCTCATTCTAATTTGAAAATGACATAAACTCTAGAAAACAACACCAATGACATACGGAAAACCAAGAAAACACATTATGATTGTTTTGATACTTTAGGACAACAATCCACGAGTCATTTGTGACGTGTACGAATCGACCGGACCTCAATCTGACGCACGGTGTGACCGGTATGACTAAAAGTGTCTGATATCAGTTTCAAATTGAGATAAACTTTGGAAAACAACACCAATGACAGATGGAAAACCGATCAAAAACATTCGGATTGTTTTGATACATTAGAAAAATGATCCACTAGTCATTTGTGATGTGTACGAATCGACCACACCACAATCTGACGCACGGTGTGACCGGTATGGCTAAAAGTGTCTGATATCAGTTTCAAATTTAGATAAACTTTGGAAAACAACACCAATTACATACGCCAAACTAAGAAAACACATTCGGATTATTTTTATACTTTAGGAAAACGATCCACGTGTCATTTGTGACGTGTACGAATCAACCGGACCGCAATCTGATGCACGGTGTGACCGGTATGGATAAAAGTGTCTGATATCAGTTTCAAATTGAGATAAACTTTCGAAAACAACACCAATGACATATGGAAAACCAAGAAAACATGTTCGGATTGTTTTGATACATTAGGACAACGATCCACGAGTCATTTTTGATGTGTACGAATCGACCACACCTCAATCCGACACACGGTGTGACCGGTATGGCTAAAAGTGTCTGGTATCAGTTTGAAATTGAGATAAACCTTGGAAAACAACACCAATGACATACGGAAAACTGAGAAAACACATTCAGATTGTTTTGATACATTAGGAAAATGATCCACGAGTCATTTGTGATGTGTACGAATCGACCGCACCTCAATCCGACACACGGTGTGACCGGTATGGCTAAAAGCGTCTGATATCAGTTCCAAATTGACATAAACATTGAAAAACAACACCAATGACATAAGGAAAACCAAGAAAACGCGTTCGGATTGTTTTTATAATTAGGACAATGATCCAAGAGTCATTTGTGATGTGTATGAATCGACCACACCACAATCCGACGCACAGTGTGACCGGTATGGCTAAAAGTGTCTGATATCAGTTTGAAATTGAGATAAACTTTGTAAAACAACACTAATGACATACGGAAAACCAAGCAAACACGTTCGGATTGTTTTGATACTTTAGGACAACGATCCACGAGTCATTTGTGACGTGTACAAATTGACTGCACCTCAATCCGACACACGGTGTGACCGGTATGGCTAAAAGTGTCGGATATCAGTTTCAAATTGAGATAAACTTTGGAAAACAACACCAATGACATACGGAAAACTGAGAAAATGAATTCGGATTGTTTTGATACATTAGGAAAATGATCCACGAGTTATTTGTGACGTGTACGAATCGACCGTACCTCAATCCGACGCATGGTGTGACTGGTATGGCTAAAAGTGCCTGATGTCATTTTTAAATTGACATATACTTTGGAAAACAACACCAATCACATACGGAAAACCAAGAAATCGTGTTCAGATTGTTTTGATACTTTAGGAAAACGATCCACGAGTCATTTGTGACATGTATGAATCGACCTCACTACAATCTGATGCACGATGTGACCGGTATGGCTAAAAGTGTCTGATATCAGTTTCAAATTTAGATAATCTTTGGAAAACAACACCAATGACATATGGTAAACCGAGAAAACGCGTTCGGATTGTTTTGATACTTTAGGACAATGATCCACGAGTCATTTGTGACGTGTACGAATCGACCGAACCTCAATCCGATGCACGGTGTGACCGGTATGGCTAAAAGTGTCTGATATCAGTTTCAAATTGAGATAAACTTTGGAAAAAACACCAATGACATATGGAAAACCAAGCAAATCCATTCGGATTGTTTTGATACTTTAGGACAATGATCCAGAGTCATTTTTGACATGTACGAATCGACCACACCTCAATCTGATGCACGGTGTGACCGGTATAGCTAAAAGTGTCTGATATCAGTTTCAAATTGAGATAATATTTGGAAAACAACACCAATGACATACAGAAAACCAAGAAAACGCGTTCGGATTGTTTTGATACGTTAGGAAAACGATCCACGAGTCATTTGTGACGTGTATAAATTGAACGCACCACAATCCGACGCATGGTGTGACCGGTATGGCTAACAGTGTCTGATATCAGTTTCAAATTGAGATAAACTTTGGAAAACAACAACAATAACATACTCCAAGCTATGAAAACGCGTTCGGATTGTTTTTATACTTTAGGACAACGATCCACGAGTCATTTGTGACGTGTACGAATAGACCGCGCCTCAATCTGACACACGGTGTGACCAGTATGGCTAAAAGTGTCTGATATCAGTTTCAAATTGAGATACATTTTGGAAAAAAAACACCAATGACATACAGCAAACTGAGAAAATGCGTTCGGATTAATTTGATACATTAGGAAAACGATCCACAAGTCATTTGTGACGTGTACGAATCGACTACTCCTCAATCCGACCGACGCACAGTGTGACCGGTAAAGCTTTTCATTAGATAAAGAATCAGTATTTATTAAATTAGATAAATCAATAAAAAACATATTTATTTTACATTATTCCCTTTCATTGTTATGAAAATGAAAACTTTTGACTTTAAAATTTCATATTTTAGTTTCACATTTCCATATTAATTTATTCTTTCATATTACTATTTTAATTTCTTTCATTATTGAATTACTAACATAATATTTGTTTTCTTATATAGGTGAATTGTTTTCCTTGAGTTCGGATGCTTTGTTCATCAACAAATACCATCGAGAGCAGATCACGGATATCAAGGGATGAAACATGAATGTTTATAACTGTTTTTGAATAATTGTAAATGTAACCATGTAAAAAAATGTTTGAAATGTATATAACACTGCATTTTTTTATTCATGATATTAAGTAAATGTATATACCGTTGTCGGTCAAAATATTGGGTGTGGGTGCTATGGTTTGTAGGTGTGCATGTGCTATATTGTGCAGGTATTCTCATGTGCAGGTGTGCAGGTGCTGTTTTGTAGGTGCAGGCGATGGGGCCTTTATCAGTGCTAAAAGAAGCGCTGATAAAGGTCCCCTATATCAGCGCTTCTCAGAGCACTGATAAAGGGGAACCCCCTTTATCTACGTCGGCATTAACAGCGCTTTTCTAGCGCTATTAATGCTGGTTTTTAGCGCCGATAATGGGCTAGGTTGTAGTAGTGATCCTACAGAAAACAAAATCACCGCGCGTGCGTACGTACAGAATACCGTCTCCACGCCGTGGTGTAATCTATTTTCCACCACCACCTTACTTGGATGGATATAATGGTGTAAATAATGACTATATATGATTATTGTAAAGGGATATTGATTCTGAAATAGTATATATATACTCCAATATAATTCCACAATCATGGGAACGATATCATCGCTCGTGCGTACATACGGAATATCGTCTCCACGATGTGATGCGACTCGTTCTACATGATCTTAATTGCATAATGATTATATAAATGAATTTAATGAATTAATATGATATATATTACCCTAAAACCATTCTGTAAATGAGGTATCTATAACCTAAAAAGAAAAATAAGAATTTATTCGACAAAACATGCATAAGAACAAAAAGTAATAAACACCCGAATAACAAGTAATAATGAAATATTACCAATACGAAGCTAAGAATATGACCATATATGATATCATAAAAATAATTATGATTCTAGAATAAGTCAATAACATTATTTAAATCATTATACCAGAGGTTCAGACACTTACGATGCAAATTGGACCTAAGGTAAGGGAAATATCAGAATCTCATTTTATCTGAGATTGTTTATACTTTGGTATTTACTGGGGTGTATTTTATCATCCACATCCATGTTTCCTCAATATGTAATATTTACATCCTTCTACAATATTTTATATCCAATTTTACCCTTCGGTGAGTTTTTAGTAAAATATATGTAAGGAGTATTTTTTCGTTTTTCATATGAGGTACTTTTTGACTTTTCCGACAAAAGTACGAGAAGAATGTTTTCTTTTAACTTATACGACATGAATGGATTTTTAAACCATTATTTCCATGAAGATTCCATTACAAGTTTTCAAGTTTATTTTTAATCAACTTCTTTTAGTTTAGAATTGTATGACATGTTAATAAAGGAAAAGTGTTTTTGAAGTAGAAAGGATATTTTCCTCAAGAATGGAGTTCAAGTGTTTTATCAAAATTATTTTCCATATAAGATAATAAAGGGTTCTGTTTCTATACCTATTATTAAATTGATTTTATTATGTTGTGATGGAATTATTTTTATGAATTCCTTTATCATATATTAATTGTTTTATGATGTCACGATGTTTAAGAATCCAATTTTTATAACATGGGTTATGCTATGATGTATGGTTTATGATTTTGTGGCACACATAAGAATGGTATCATTATAAGTTGGGTGGGACCTATATCTCCCTCCAATGCATTGGGTAAAGATTTTATAACTCATGAGATAGACATTGATGGAATGGTAGGTTATACCGGTTTAGTGAAACAGGACTGAAACGAGGAGTGAACTCGGTTCCGAAAGGGACTTTGTCCACTAAGATAGTCTTGGCAATGAGTCTTGACTAATAAGAAATGATTCTCTATGATTATGTGTGTATGCCACAAGGTTTCATGTTTTAAGTTATGATTATTGGGATTACATATCACTAGTATGATTTATCCCATGTTATGAAATTATGATCTCTTTTGCAGGATAAGATTTCCAAAAGATATGTTCTTATGAATATGATGTGGTTGATATTTCTTTTGTTTACCCTTACTGAGCATTTGAGCTCATCCTTTTATTTTTTCTTTTCCACAGGATATAAAGAAATGATTTAGGTTTAAAAAAAGAAGATCTTTATGGGAGATGTTGAAGATCTTTCACCATGATTAGAATATTATATTCCGAGTTTCCAAAGACACTAAACTATTACGGTCCTTGTGTGTGTGTGTTTTTGTTATGTACTAAGTATTCCGCAAAAGTAATGTAATGTCTATGTACGTTAAGATTCGGGTCTCTACACAATATCCATTCTTCTTCAAAAACATTTTCTTTTCTCAAAATATCATGCAATTTCAAAAGAAAAAATTGAGTTAAAAATACACTTCTGAACATCTTTATGAATCTTCTTGTAAAAAAGGTGTTTTATAGATTTAAAATCTCGTTCATACACTATAAGTTAAAAATCATTTTAATCGTACTTTTGCCGGAAAAGTCAAAAAGTACTCCGTACGATTAATAAAATAAATATTCCTTCGAAACATGGAGTAAAAGTCAAAATGGATAAAAATTTATTTAAATATAAAAATAATAATAGTACACATTTTGTGAGAATAATTTTTTAGAAAACGTGGATATATATGATAAATATATCCCCAATAAACAGTTATGAATAAACAATCTCAGATAAATCAAGATTAGAAAAGGTTTCCCTTACCTTAGGTTCGATATGATTCATATGTATTAAAACCTCTTGTATAATGATATAATAATGTTACTTATTTATTCCAGAATTATAATAATTTTTATGATAACATTTATGATCATGTTTTCATTTGTTTATGAGTAACATTTCAATGTTACTCATTATTCAGGTATTAACGGATTTAGGTTCGTATGTATGTTTTGACAGATAAGTTATTATTAATATTTTTGGGTTATAGTTATATCATTTAAATCATGGTATTATTATAATATATATCATATTTATTCATTCAATTCATTTATATAATCATGGTTTAATAAATATTATGTATAACGAATCACATCACACTCTAGAGATGGTATGTCGTACGTACACAGGAGCGACAATATCATTCTCATAATTATTGAATGGTTTTGATGTGGATTGTGTATAGTATCTAATAATTAGTATCATGTTATAATAATCATATATAGTTACTATTTCCACCATTATACCCATCCATGTAAGGTGGTGGTGAAAAACATATTACACTATGCCGTGGAGATGGTAAGTTGTACGTACGCACATACGGTGATTTCATTTTTCATAGGAAGGATAGAAGGTGAAATAGGGTTGTTTCATATTTATAATAACATATAAGTATATTAGTGATACTGAATTTATTAATTTATAATGAAACTAGTAATTAAGAGGAGGTATAATAAGAAATAAATTTCAAATAATCGGTAGAAGAGATTACATCTTCCTTGACGTGCCTCCTCTAAATTTCCTCTTAGAAAACTAGAGTTGGTCTTCTAATAAGACCAAAACCTATAGAATTTTACAAAGGAAGTTTAAAAAAGAAATTTCCATGGTTTATATGAGCTTAAAGTCTCAAAATGGAGTGAAGAGTAGAGGGAGGAGGTTCCCTTTTATACAAGAGGATAGGGTCACTTTAAGAAACTCTCAAAATATTAATTTATTATAAATTCATATCGGCTAAAAATGGTCCAATAATTATTTAATTCAAAGTTAAGATGATTTTGGTTTGAATACCCATCATACAATAATTTTAGATAATATTTAAATATTTTTTATCTTTATTTTTATGGTTTAACCCTTATTTTACCCTTTTAATCTTACTCTGATATCGTTTTTTTACATATTGTGGGTTAGTGAAATTATCATATCATGTCAAATGACCCAAAAAAGTAATTCCTGAAATATTTGGACTTATATTAACCATTTGACTGAATCATATAATTTTAAGAATTTAATATCATTTAATAAACTATTTTATGTTTTATGTTATGAATTATGCCAATTTTGGACACTATCCATACTTCACTTTTTTTTTAAAAAATTCATAACAACATGATTCCTTAGAAAATAAGGCGTTAAATAAAATATAATATATCAATATCATCCATAAAATTAATGGATAACATCAAAATAAACAAATTAAATTTTTTAAATATTTATAAATTAATTTATTTGAATCTTTCATTAATGAGGTAATCACTACATCATAATTTTGTCATAAATAAATATATTTATCTAATATCTAAAAATTATAAATAAACTACCATGATGTATGACATCATTATATCTCTATAATGATTATTTATATAAATATATATCATTTATATATACCTATATTAAAATTGAGTTAGTAAAAGATATGTTTCTAGGTTATAATTATCTTTACATTATAATAATTTTTTTAAAATATCATTTTCACATCCAAGTGAATCCATGGGGTCCCAAAATCAACCCCAGTATGCCCATGGTCTGAAATATATCATCCAATGGAATATTAACACATTTTAGTGTAGTTTTATATTATTAAATTTTTATTTTTTACCTTTATTTCGCAGATTTACCTTTTTACCATGGTAAATAAAATAATTACTGAAGTTAATATTCATAATTTCCGAAAATAAAAGGTACCTATTCACAAATTTTTTACCTTATGATTCCAAATATGGATTCCATTTTTCCAAATTCAAACCACAGAAGTTATAATAATTAGTTTAAAATTATTCCCATTGTTGAAATGAGAAAAAGTGTTTCAAAAGTTAAAACATATCAAAAGATTGAAATGTTTTTACCTTTGAATTTAATGTAGAATTAATGATAATGACATGAATTATATTAAATTGTAAAACTATATTCTATTTATACTTTAAAACCATTCACTATTATAATTTAACGATAAAAATTATCTTGATAAAAAAAGTTGTTTTTATGTAAAATTTAGCGTGTTTTTACTATTCATCAAAACATGAATGTTATCCGAAATTTATCAGAAATTTATCCAAAGTAAATTTTTATATACTTGATCAAAATAACATGTTTATGTTCTAATATATATATTATTAATGTTACAAAATCAATATTTAAAATGGGTTTGGCGTTCAAAGGTGTAAAATTAACCGTTAAAAAATAGGTTCTTATACATAAAATATGGTTTTATTCATACCCTATGACTAAAATATCCATTGGATGAATATAAAGAAAATTTTATTAAATATATAACACATATATCTCATTAATTTCATTACCAAATGTAATATACTTCAAAATACAAATATCTAATTGCTTTATATTTTTCAGAAATAATTAATTTCCAACGAATTCAGAATGAATTTTCGTAAGTTGGTTATAATTATATCAGCTGACCTAACGGATATGATATAATGGTAACTTTATATTAATGGAATTTCGCGGTTTTTTCAAACTCATGATTTCGTGAAAATCATGCAACTAAAGAATAAAAAATATTCAAAGAAAGTATTTCATAAAAACATCCAGGTGTTACATCTTGGGAGGCTAAGAAAGCTTTATTCTCATTTTGTGGGATCTTTTGTGGTTATTGAGAAGGTATGGAAATTTTATTAACATTTATCAATTAAATTATAGTTTACATCTAGAAATAATGTGTTCCATGTATCATGGCTTCAGAAGTATCTTCATGATCCATCTCCTATCTTGAGTTAGGAGGATCTTGATATTGATCCTGATTTATCAATGACCTAGCATCGAGTCTGGATAGTTGATTCTAACACAATGGTAATTTATGGGAGTATGATACCTTTGTTCTATGTTCTATGGAATCTTTGTTCTGATACACATGAGACATGGTATCTTGTGGCACTGATGAGAGATAAGTGGTTTCATCTCTTTAATATTGAAACATCTTAATAGGATTTTTAGGGAAATAATGTTTCTATAGTGGGGAGGTTATAACATCCCATTACTTTTTTTAGTACACTACTCAACCCATGTTTGATCTCATTTTCTTGAGACATGTTTAAGGGTACTTCGGGTGGAATTTTGAAAATTTTAGATGCATTTTGGCTTTTCCATGATGCTACATGGTTTTCCCAAACCATGCACCACCCTAGTACAAACCATATAACCTTAGATAGTGGGGGTTTTCATAGTTGGTGCATAGTTTGAAAAACTATGCCCCATCTAGTTTAAACCATGGACCCCAGTATAGTGGTGCATGGTTAGGGTGTATTATTTTTCTAACCATGATTCCCTAACCAACTAACCATGAACGCATGAATTTTTTATTCCAAAAATGTATCAAAAAATTATGGATCACCCATTTAAGCCCATGTTTAAACCTTACTCAACCTAATTAAAATTTTAAAGGTGGATAAGTCTCACAACAATTGGTTTTAGACCCTAAATCCCCTTCTCTTGATGGATTTAAACATGATTGATAATGTTCAATCACCTATAGGTTTGTGAATCTTCTCTCCTTGGTTTCTCACTATCTATCCTATCAACTTCATTTTTGTTTGATAGATTGACATGTATTGGATGGATCGAAATTTATTTCAATTTAATCATTGATATTGGATTTATTTAGTGAACTTTTTTTCCATAATTCAATTTTGGTGGTTCTTGTTGTGGATATTGTGCATTGAGATTCCATTATTTTAAGGTATGTGGTTCTAATTAAAATTTCCTTGTAATTAGATCCTTAATTTTTTAAAATGGATCCAGCTTGTATTCAATTGATTTATGAAAACCCAATATTATTTGATATTTTAAATTTTATTTCTATATTTCAGGGATTTTTGAAACCCCCCAATTCCAATTGAATTGTATTTTGGGAATATTTTGAAATTGATATAATTGTTGAATTATTTTGAGAATGTATTTTAGAAAAATGTATTAAATTGAATTGATAAAAACCTATGATTAGTTTTGTATTTAAAATTAATGAATTTATGAAAAACTAAAGTTTTGGTTTTGAAAATTAATCAGCATATTGATATAGAACATTGGAAAATTAAATTGTAAATGATATTTGATTTGTAATGATATGGTTTTCTCTTTTTTATTGACTGGTTGAGCACATGTGAGACTCGGTAGTTAGAGGGTTATTTGATTCATGAATAGTAGGATGATAATTAAATATAAATGTATTAACATTTAAAAGTATAACAGAAACCATGTTTGGAATATCTTATCCTAGATGACATGTTGATGAGTGTTGTTCGTCCAGAGCATAAGAGATGTTTGTAAACATATTTCCATGATAAGTGATAAGACATGTGTGAGGTTCCCATAACTGTGATCTATCATACCATAGGAAAGATGACCATGGTTCTTATTATGATTTTTTTGATATATATTCCATTTATTACAAATCGTTTTTACTCATATGAGTTAATTTATATAATTAATTTTATATAATGTGTTTATTTTATCCATGGTTGAAATTTTTTCCATCATTTTGAAATGAAATCATTTTTTTAAATATTAAATTGTATTACCATACCCTATTTTATTAAATTGAAATAATTATTTGGATTATTATTTTGGAATATTTTTATAGAGAACTTGGTTATAACCAACTGGATTTTATAACGTTCATCATACCCTATCCTTTAGGAATTTTTATATTTTCTTATATCTGGTCCCAGTTAATAAAAAACACCACTTAGAGGTGGTGAATATTCTTGATCCTTTGGCCTTTGAGTGATTCCTTCGTTATAATGATTGATTTTTATCTTCCCAATTGTTGAGTAATTTGATGATTTATGGATTTGGGTTTTGAAACACCTATTTGGATTCTATTATATTCTCTATTTTGGAGTATTGAGAATACTAACTTTTGTCTTTATTGTAACCACCCAAACTTTTATTAATGAAAATTCCTCTTGATCTAATTAAAGGTCTTATTATGTAAAATGGATATATAAAACATATGAGAATCCTTGTTTTTATGTTTTTGGATTATAAAATACAGTTAAGAATTGTTACCATTGCTAATATAGTCGTTGAACAGTGATCACATGATCAGAATAAATATAGATCATTAACAAATCAAATATACTCATACAAAGGAGGTGATGTACTCATCCTATAAAATTGCTCCACATGAATCTCATTTATCAAAGATTGGAAAAGATTTAGTGTCACAGAGCTTCAGAATTGACCAAGCACAAGCTGAGATTCAACACGTTAAGCTTGAACAAAATCACTTAAGGGAGAAGTGGAAGTTAATAAAGGTTACCACCCAAGCTATGTTATCTTAGTTGTCCCAAGAGTCTGTCACCATCACACACCATACCCTTATTTCTTATGTGGGTGTTATAAGTGGTTATGTAACAAGACCCTATCACTATGATTATGTGCATTATTTTTGTATAGAATAAAGAATATACATTCATTTTATTATTGTAACTTTTAAATGGGTTTTCAAGGAAAAATAGAATTTTTAGTTAATAGTTAAATTCATATAAAAATATATTTCGATGAATTAATGGATTTTTTAATTAAATAATATTTAATAAAATATTATTAATAAAATAATTTTTATTAAATATAAATTATCATGTAATTTTGATGAATATATTTGTAATTTTTATTAATGTTTGGAAACAGTTTTTGTCAGAACTAATAAATTTTCAATAAATGTTGGTTTTTATTTGAAAATTGAAAAATTCACATATTTAAAAAAATTAGATAAAATAACTATAATTTTTGGATTTTGGATGTTGAAATTATATAACGGTGAATTTTTCATAATTTTTTTAGACCATAAAATTTTTGGGTAAAAATTAAATACTGTTTAAATATATAGCATGTTTTATAACATCATAACGACCCAATAGTGATGTAATAAAATAAAAAAAAAGTGATATTCGGCCAATATATAATTTAACTTTCAAATAATGTGATTTTATATTTGTTTGATTAATTTTACAATGCCATAGTGGGCCCTCCAAGACTTATAAAACATTTTATCATTTTAAAATTATTTCTTTGAATGTTTGACTCACCTCCACATAATATAGCCTAATATTTTGACAATTTAGTTCATTTTTCTTATAAAATATTGTTTTACACTCCCCTTTGGAGAAATCCATGGGTAAAAACAATGGGTTGGTTTGTGGTTTTCATTAGTTTATGAGATAAGCATATAATTATTCAAGGTGTTATGGGACAATTTGAATAATTTAAATTATGAAACCACGTAATATATGTACTGGGAATGATAAGTAATTAATAAATCAAATTGGTATGTGTACTTTGATTTAGAGATATTAGGAATGCATTGGACCTAGTATGTTCTGGGGTGGGGACCGGTAAAATTAATCCCTCCGTGTTTGGGTCCAGTTACAGCAGACCCTCTGGGTTGGAGTCCAGTTATAGAGGCACTTCGGGTTGGTGTCCGGTTATTAGAGGCACTCTGGGTTGGAGTTCGGTTACATAGGATTTCAGGGTTGGGGTCTGGTTACAGTTAGCACCTAAATCTTGGAACGAGGCCTTGACATGGTCCAGCATATGCACTTCCCTCATTATGACTTAGTAATTTAATTAACCAGAAAAATATTCGACTAGTATAATATTAGGTTAAAGAGCTTATGGATTTTGGTTGAGGGCTTAATCATTAGATGTCTCGACCAAGGCCTTGACAATATGTTTCAGGACGTCTGGCATTATACATCTTGTCTATGTTAATCAATTAACCAAATGAATATTCGACTTGTATAATATCCACGGTTAAGAGACAATACTTATGAGTATTAGAAAAGTAAAATCTTATGGAATGAATTTTGTATATCACTCAGTGATTTTTGTATTTGATATATAAAATTGATGTGATTACCATTATGCGCAACTCTGAAAATTCATTGCACTTAGCTATTTTATTTGTGCTTATATATTCTTATATCATAGACGTTTATAATTTATTTTATTCACCATGCCTATATTCAAATCGTGTATCCTTGTGATTCTGTTTGCATCTCTTAAATTGAGCACCTTTATGATGTGTACATGTGTTATAGCTTTTATTAAAGAAGATTGTTTTATGAAATGTTTTGAAGAATGTTTTCAGAATTTTATATTGGTTTAATTTAAAACCCCTTACTAGGAATTCTTATGCTCAACATATGTTTTTTGTTAAAAAAAATTCAGGTATGGGATTTTACTAAAGAAGTTTTTCAGAAGTAGCTGGTTTCTCAGAGCCTGAACCAAATTCGATCCTCTCTATGGAACCAACTCTGGGTACCCGAAAGTTGGGGTGTGACAGTTGGTATCAAAGGATTCGGTTTAGCTAGCTCTTGAAAACCAAAACTGAATACAGAAAACATTAATTTAATCATTAATAAGTATAATGTTATTGGAAAAAAATATACCAGTCTTATGTCTCTTCGGTGACATCTGATAAAATTATAACTATACTAAAATCTTGGTTACGTGTTACTAAATGGTAGTTTCGTTAAATTTTTAGATGGCTGATGCATCGCGCCATCTATCTCTTCCAACGGAGATAGTCAAAACTATAGTGGTAAATTCATTTTTAGGGGACTACGAGACTTTCGAAAACCTTAGGTTGTCCTGTAAACAACTACATCGGGTTTCAAACTGCCCAAACATTCTCTATCTCTACCAAGTAAGTAATCTTGTCTTTTAACATATATCAATTTCATAGTTTGTAGCATATTGGAAAAGGGGGATGTTTCAGGAAACTATTTTTCTATGTTTTGATTTAGCTGATAACTACCGAGCTGTAGGTAAATTTCTAGAAGTCGCTTTAGATGGTGACCATTGAGCCACCTACCTATTCCAGGTCCTGATTTTTAGTATATAGAGAGAACATTAGGAAATCAATATTTTCAAGAACAATGTGGTGCGTGGGACTTATAGGGATTCAATCCATTTTGAAATTTCTGACCTCCACACTTCTCGTGCCTCTCTATGGAAGGTCGGGTGCTTTAGGCACAGGTACGACCCCAGCTGTTCATAGTCTGTCTGGGCCAAAGAGATCGAGCAGCTAAATACTACCTTAGAAATCCACCTAAGGTCATCAGCACCCTCATATCAGTGGTGTTCTTAGTAAAGGGACCTCGTGAGTGATGTGTGACTGGTGTTTCGTTGGTTTGTGTACGAGAGTTTAGAATTGCAAGGATGCAATTCTTTATAGGGGGAATAATGTAACGCCCCCAAAAAAATTTTCTCATGTAATGGTAATATTGAGGTTTTATGTTGTTATACAAAAAATTATAAACTTCAAATTAAATATTATCTCACTTTGTTTAAAGAATAAAAATAATAATAACAATTATTGTTACACATAATTTATTCTTACCGATTAATTTAATAGAATAACTATAATAACGTAACTAGTTTGTTTGTTTTCCAAAATTTGAAATATATATATATAGGTATATTTGTATATTAGATGAAAAATACAATTATTAGAATTATAATTTGAGATGCAGTTATACATTAATCGAATATTGTTATTTTAAAATATTTTCATGACATTATTTTTGCGTTATTTTAATTATATGGAAAATTATTTGATCTATTGTATGGATTCACAAATATGTTATATACACATGTATATATATAGAATTTAATAATTGATTATAAATTATCATTTTGAATTTTGTATTAATAAAATTATAAAAAAAATAATTAAATAATAATAATAATTTAACTAATATAATGATTAAAAATTCGACAAAAAATGATTGTAAACATATCATATTAGAATTTGTTTTAACAAGTTTCAAAATTACAAATTATTTGTAAAAATTAATGATAATTATTAATTTAATTAATAATAACATTAAGAGTATATAATATAAGGTATATAAATACATGTTTTATAAAAGAATTTATTAATAGTGTATTTTACTTTTAATAGGTTATTAGATAGCTTTAATGGTTATTTAGTTTAATATATATGACTTTTTTATTTTTTTTAAAGTTAAGGTAATAATTTAGATATAATAATAATATATTATTAAAATAAAAAAGTATAAGGAAATATCGTATGGGATTTGGGAGGAAACCCAAATTAGGGTTAGGCGCAAAACGGACCAAAAAAAGAAGAGAAATGAAAAATAGAACATAAAAAGGGGAAAACTGGACAAAAGAAAAATGGTAAATATTGTAAAGGGGTTTCTGTATCCCGTGAGATCTGTGAAGGGAGACCGCGCTCAGGTAGAGGGGTGTGTCGTGCTCTGGGTATATGTCGGTTCATCCATGAGCTGCCAGAAGGTGAGGTCGTAAGTTGGAGGCCCGACGTGTGGCTATTGTAGATCAGAAGGCTGAGCGATGTCTCTCCATAGGGTTTTGGCGTAGTGTCGAGTCACGATGGGGTTTATTCTGGGAAGGTTAGCGGTGATCCATGGAGGATGTGCTTGCTGATGTTGAAATCTATGGTTCATCTTCATCGTGCCGATGATGGTCCCACTGAAGTCAAGTGGTTGTTCGTGCAACATTTGATGATAGGGGTTCAATTGGTCCAGATTCAAAGTAGGTATCCTATTAGAAGTCTTCCTATATGAATAAGAATTTTGATTCCTTCATAGGCATCGAATCTTCCATGTCATGGAAAACCTTCTATTTCTACCCCATTTGACAACTGATTTAGCTTTAACTTGGAACGATTTTGGTCCATTGATAGAATCATATCCCATATAGGCGTGCTGCTTTGAAATACTAGTTTCATAATGGTTTGCACTTAATAAAATTAGATAATCTATTTTTATTGTTGTTTATGTACTGGTTTGAATTGACTTCCTTGAGCTGTCAATGTACAACTAATTTTAAAACGTTTCTGTCTATGTTATGATAGCTTTGTATTTTTTCTATGGGTGAATTGTTTGTTTGGATTCCCTAGAAAGCTCTTTTGTGTATGTTGTGTTGAGGGCTTGATATAAAACCATATGCTTTGAGAAAATAAATAGGGTAAAAAAACTATAAGTCTAAGAGTGTGTTCCTCGTGCAATGTCCCTCAAAATAATTATATCCTTCCTCGTTTGTCTTCTCATCTCACAACATCTCTGTTCATCACCTTATTGAAGCCTTGCACACACTACTGAGAGTTTTTCATATTCTTCTCAATCATTTCACCATTTGTGGGTAATCTTCACATGTTTGATGTAAGGGTTAAATAATTGTCTTGAACATTTATTTATTTTTACAAACTAATGTTTTGTAAGAAAAATTTATTTATTTCTTTATACCCATTATTTTCTGGTTGTGTAAGGGGAAAATTAGTATTTTTAAAAGGGTTCTATTTATTTTGGAATTCAATCAGTGTTTTGTTTCAAGTAGTTATTTATTTTCAAACTATTGGTTATTCATATAGGGGATTTATATTAGTCTTTATTATTGAGTTTTAACTTCTATGTTCATATACACCTGTTATATAAATATTCATCACCTTGCGGATGAGTTTGAACCCCTCCTTACCAGGATTAGAGCTTCAGAATTCTTCATGTTTATAGAGAATTAACGGACCTGAACATATATACCCCTTTAAAACTTATTCACATACCACTTCCACATTCCTAATACATCTAAATATATATAAATATATTTACATATGCACATCCCTAAAGATTTTCATAAAACCGTATGTCCATAATTATGTTTTACAAAAACATGAGTTTCAAAGTAAACGAAGAACTAAAAAATGCACGGAGTCACTTTGTGTGGGGAAATTTTATATCTAATCTTGTATGTTCTTATATATAAATAACATAATATAAATTCAGTCATGAAATGGAATTTAATATTTGTACCTTAATAATTAAATCCATTTTTTTGATAATTTTCAAGCGTCAAAATAAATACGAATGTGTTCCCTTACGTCTACTCATAATGTATAATTGTATGTGTGGGTATGTGTGCATATATGCAATCTTTTATCCCCTATTATATATATCAATTTCCAAGATTTGCAGAAAAAGTGTTTTAAAATGTTTTTTACTTGATTAAAACATCACTTTTTTTATGAATGCCCCGTTAAATGCATGGATTCATTTTTTTAAGGGTTTAATATAGTTTTTCTTGAATATTTATTTTATTATCTTTGGACTTATATGGGTTATGATTTAATATTTTTCATTAAATATATAATTTGTAAGAGTTTAATTAATTTGATCAAATTACGGTAGTTATATGTGTGTATATACATATATATATATATATTTATAAACATATATAAGTTATTATTTTATGTGTATATGAGTTAAGGGTTATTTTAATTTATAATTATTTTCTGTTATACACTTAGGGTATATTCGGGCATACACACATAACTCAATTTTATTTCTATTTTATGTTATTAAAGATATTTTACAATCTTTAAATAAAGAATTGGGTGAGAATTAAGTTTTGGGATCAAATGGAATGGCATAATTAATATACATACACCCATAGAGTTTTATTCCACCTGGTTAGCTTGAAAATAATGTAAGGAAAATTTATTTATGTATTTATACTATTTAATTTTATAGTTCTCACAAGGAAGTTAATTTGATTAAAATATGAATTACTTTTATGATGTTAAGCTTCTAATTATTAAACAGATTACAAATATTGTAAGATGTTAATATACAGACACATATATATACATATATATATATGTGTGTAATTTTAGTTTTTAGAATTTATAAAGTAAGGGTGAGACATGTACATATTTTATGTATATATATATATAGTTATGTGTATAAACCTATAAGTTTTAATCATAATCCGAATTAACTTGGCCTAAATAAATTTTGGTGGTTAAAGTGTGCTTTTGATATGTTTAATTTAATATATGTATTACCTAAAACAAATTATGTGCTGAAAATCAATTGGCCTTATATCTTATGCGACATAAGGCATGGCCTCTTAATAAGAAGTGACTGTTTATCAGTACATGCTTTCTCTCATAATTCAAACATATTTTTTTTAAACTATAAATATCTGTCTCCATAAATAAAGGATTCTGAAAATTAAGGAACTATAATTTTATGTGGTAACCCCATACATTCATTACTTGTATGTTTTAAATCAATATCACATGTGAAAATAATGGTTACTATATTATGCATGTCATTGAAAAATTTATTTTCTAAATGATAAGTGACACATTATAATTCAGTCCAACGTCATTTCCTTCTATCCGCACATTAATTGAGTATGAATAATGACCATGTATTTTAATTCATTAAAAGTTTGTTACTATGGAATAGTTGTAAAGTTATTATTTTACGTGATAATCAAAAAAATTATTATTTATAATTTATGAGATAAGCATATAATTATTAAAGGTAGTATGGGACACTTTGAATAATGTGAATATGAAACCAAATAATATGTGTACTAGGAATGATAAGTAATTAATAAATCAGAGTGTTATGTGCACTTTGATTTAGATATATGAGGAATTCATTGGACCTAGTATGTTCTGGGGTGGGGACCGGTAAAAGTAATCCTTCCAGGTTGGGGTCCGGTTAAAGCAGACCCTCCAGGTTGGTGTCCAGTAACAGAGGCAGTCTGGGTTGGTGTCCATTTATTAGAGGCACTCTAGGTTGGAGTCTGGTTACAGAGGCTCTCCTGGTTGGGTTTCGGTTACAGTTAGCCCCTAGGTGTTGGCACGAGGCCTTGACATGGTCCGACATATGCACTTCCCTCATTATGATTTTGTAATTTAATTAACCAGGAAAATATTCAACTAGTAGAATATTTGGTTAAATAGATTATGGATATTTTTTGAGGCCTTAATCATTAGATGTCTCGTCCAAGGTCTTGACAATATGTTTCAGAACTTCTGACATTATACATCATGTGTATGTTAATTATTTAACCAAATGGATATTCTACTAGTAGAATATTCATGGTTAAGAGCCATTACTTATGAGTATTAGAAAAGTAAAATCTTATGGCATGACATATGTATAACACTCAGTGATTTTAGTATTTGGCATGTGAAATTGAAGTGATTACTGTTATGTGCTGCTCAAAAAATTCATTTCACTTAGCTGTTTTATTTTTTCTTAAATATTATTATATAATACGTGTCTAAAATTTCTTTTATTCAACATGCCTATATTCAAATTGTGTATCCTTGTGATTCTGTTAGAATTTTTTAAATTGAGCACTTTTATGATGTGTACATGTGTTACAACTTTTATTTAAGAAGATTATTTCAGGAAATGTTTTAAAGAATGTTTTCAAAAAGTTATATTGGTTAATTTTAAAACCCCTTACTAGGCATTATTATGCTCACCCTCCATTTTTGGTTAAAATTTTTCAGGTATAGGATTTTACTAAAGATGTTTTTCATAATTATCTAGTTTATTAGATCCTAAACCGAATTTGATCCTCTTTATGGCACCGTCTATGGGTACTCCAATGCCAGGGTGTGACATATTAACTCTCATTTACCCCTTAAATAAACCACTATATACACTCATTATGTGTATTAAATTATCCAATGATTTTTCATGCCAAACAAGTGTATAGTGAATACCCATAATCATTTACACTCAATGGTATTCCACTAATTTTTCATATCCTTCATCAAAATAGGAATTCAATTAATGTAAACCGTACTCTATAATCATGGGGTTAAAATTTATTTAATTCATTCTTATTTTGTATGATATATGTGGAACACTTATGGATGTACAAGATATGAATGTGACAAGTAGACCAAGAATTATACAACCCTCCAATGCCTTGGGAAATGTTTTGATATCATGATAATCCATGTATAGTTCATGGTAGGTTATCTTAAGAACATTATGTTATAATGTCTTGTAGTTTATCCATGACATATGCTTTTGATTTCATATTTTATCTTGTTCCCACATTTCTATGCTTCAGTGATGTTATCATATTATATAATGCTTCAATAATCATGTTTATGATTCTCATCCATTTTCTATCACCTTGATATGCCTCTTGTCTATGATGTATTACTTTAAACATGTTATTCATTGATTATTCCCTTACTTTCCATTATAGGTCTCCCTTTTATTATATACATCTCTAGGTTATCTGGTGCATTTTTTGAAGAGCGGTAGAATTTTTAGAGGATGTAAAAGCATTTTAAATAATTTATTTGTATTCATGTTTATAGTTATTATATTATGTATCTAATTATGCAATGAAACTAGACCTCATGATATTCAATGTTTTTATTTTATGTATTATTATAAAATAAATTGTGGATTATGGTTTATTAAATATATGGGATATCATTGTTGGTATTGGAGGAAGTAATAGTTTTTTGTTTGAAATAATATTATAAAAACTTAGTCAATACATAGGTATATGACTAAAAATAGTAAAATATCCCTAAATTATGGTAATGTATAGTGTATATAGTTTCCATGTGAAAACATACTTATCTAGATATTATAAGTGTATGTTTATAAGGCACAGTTATACCTAGGGGTAATTTTCATAAAATGTGCACATTGGGATTTGAATCAATTGTCACCCAGTGTATGAAAAATTGGCCTCTATACACACATGGTTTGAAACTCATGGGGGATATTCTTTGGTAAATCTAAAATCATTATATGAACAATTATGAAGGTAAAAAATCCACATAATTTACATTTTAGGAAATAGGACATTGATAACTTTGATTGAACCATATAAATTTATAGGTTAAGGAATGAATGTAATATATTCGTTATTCATTCAATGTTCATAGTTTAACTTTTATATGTTTAGTAGTTTTAAAATTATCAACACTAGTTTTACCATTATTTTTAGTCAATCGATAGAAATAGGGGGAACTGATTCAAGAACCAATGTGATGGGAAATTCCCAAAAAATATTCTCAACCCAATGAAAGTATGAGTCAATAACTTCATGAAAATATTTTCAAAACTAACTCATGTTTTGTATATAAACATGAATATAGGGAAACATCGCATCCCCCAAATGAAGATAATGTTTAAATTGAGACCTCCATATGACAAGGGCCTTTTTATTTTAGTGTATCTTCTGATCCTTAAATCATTGAATACTGGGTCAACTATATTGAATATATCTTCTCCGTCCTTCAATGCTCTAAGTAAATGTAGGTCATAATTTTTGTTTATCAAATGAATATATAAGTTTATCAATGGTTTGTGTTTATAAAAAAATATGAACCATGTAGAGGATATTGAATCAATAGAGTGGATTGAATTTTGGAAATAAAAAATTGATAAATATTTTCCCCTCACTCTATTAATGAAAATTGAGAGGGATTTATTTATCCTCAAACAAAAGGATAGTGAATCTATGAGGGTGTATGTAGAAAACTTCAGAAGACATTCATGATATGCATACATATTTGTCATATCACCCAAATGTAAAATTTAACACTTCATTAGGGGGACAATGTATTCAAAAACAAATTTCTGATTTATGACATTGAAATCGATGAGAATATTTTCTAATGTTCCCTCAAAGTAAAAATTCAGATCATACAATCTCAAGGAACTCATGATACTAGTGATAGTAATCAAATAACAGAGTTTAATTATAGGAAGTGGTGGGTAAATATCATGGTATCAAGTAATTATAACACCCTAGTTGTCCAATGTCTAGGAAGAAAAATCTCAAAAATTTAAGAATGGGGTAAAATGCTTTAGGTACAATAAATAAGGGAACCAATCCAATGAATTTTGATGGAAGAAAACCACCAAAGTTTTGAATGAAAGGAATCTTCCAGTAAACTAATAGCCTATTATCCAATTTTTCAACTAAAAGGATCAAGGATACTATGTGAATCAATGCATTAAATAAAGGGTTATCAATGATAATTGAATCCAACAACCTCCATGTCCTAGAGAGCAAGAGAAATCTTACATCAGCACAACTGCTGAGGTGGATCCTACGAATTATATAGTGATAGGTACACTTATTATTCATTTAAGTATAATTAATATACTATTTTATTGTTTATCTAATAATCCTTTCATATCATGTAGGTTTTTTAGAACTATT
The DNA here is from genome assembly GCA_963277665.1 of Viscum album. Classification (NCBI taxonomy): domain Eukaryota; kingdom Viridiplantae; phylum Streptophyta; class Magnoliopsida; order Santalales; family Viscaceae; genus Viscum; species Viscum album. Next base: position 1,503,978,187 of record OY728137.1, on the reverse strand, counting down.
CAAACACCACCTAAAAACATGGAAGTAGAGATATTGGTGAATATGTTAAATGGGGTGATTATTTAATCTGTGGTATATGAATTCTTCCCTCCAAATATTTTTAGGCTAAACATACCATAAATAATTTTTATAATCCCTTTAGTGAAATTTTATGCAATTATTTATATATATTGGCTATCCTTATATAAAAAAACATAAATTGATGGAAGAGGAAAATTAACCTTTATGAACTAAATCACCCAATGAACCTATATAGGTGAAAGGAGTATGATGAATCTACATTAGTATCATCATATAAAACATGGATACTATTTTAGTTTTATCAATCATATCTAACTCAAATGATTGAGACTAAGAAAAATATCATCCTTGATGACATGACCCTTGTAAGGGAATATGGTGTGGTGTTTTCAAAATAATTACTAGATAGTACTCTAAACTATGAATTTGAGTTCTCAATAGATCGTATAACCAAGGAACTAATATTATTAAATACTCCATATATAATGTCAATTTTTTAAACTTGATTAACTAAAGGAACCACTATATTGTAATATGGATATAGGGTTTGTACACCTAAGTGATTCACCATGGGGTGCACTGGTACTCTTCATCAAGAAAAAGGATGGGTTGATGTGCCTCTCAATTAATTTTGGTGAGATCAAAAAGACTACAATAAAGAATATGTATTATATTCCATCGATAAATGACTTATTAGATCTAATATATGGAGTAAAATGCTTATCTAATGTATATCTTTATTCAGATATTATCATATAAAGGTGAAGAAGGTGGATATCATCATGAGGGCTTTTTTTATAATTTACAAAAACTATGAGTTCATAGTGATTTAATTTGGACTCAATTATTCTCTAACTATATTCATGTACTTAATGAATATATTAATTAGGGACTACCTTGATAATGTTTTGGTAGTGTTTATAAATGATATTCTTATGTACTTCGATTGAAAAGTGGAACATTAGAGGCATTTGAAGGTTTTACTGAAGACCTTGAAGAATGAAATTTTGTATGTTAAGTGAAGTAAATATGAGTTTTAGATGGATCATGTAACATTATTATAGAATTTTATCACTAGAAAAAGGATATTTATGGATCCTTCCAAAATAAGGGACCTTGGTGGATGGCTTGGACTAATATATATGATATAGACCTGTAGTTTCATTGGATTAGTTGGGTAAAATTATCAATTTTTGAGAAACTTTTCATGTTTTTAAATCCCAATAAACATGATGACTTCCAAAGGAGTGAAATTTTTATGGATACTTGAATGAAAGGAGATATTTAAATATCTAAATAAGAGGCTAATCACTACATTTATTCTCACATTACATAGTAGTGGGGAATGATTTGTGATCTATAGTGATGCACCCAAAAAATGGATTAGGTTGTATACTCATGAAAGATGAAAAGGTGATAGCCTTTGTCTCCCACTAATTAAATATACTTGAGAAGAACTACCCAATGTATTATCTGAAATTGCATATAGTGATCTTCAAATTGAATATTGGAATACATTATCTCTATGGAGAGAAGAGTGGCCAATATATGAATCACAAAATACTTAAGTGTATATTCACAAAAAAGGATAACCATATTTACAAATAAAGGTTCTTAGAGGTGATTAATGATTATGATTTTTGAATCCATTACAATCCTGTGAAGATGAACAATGTGGAATATTCTTTCAATAAAAAGGATCCTACAACCATATCTTGGATGAGAATTGAATGGGATCCCATCTTCTTGGAAAGGAAAATGATGGATATGATAACAATAAAATATTCTCCATTATATCATTGTCAAATAAGTGCTCAACCATCTATTAGTAATGATGTGGAGCTATAGAAAAAAGGTATCAAATATTATAGAATTTCACTTTGGTAAGAAAGAGTTATAAGGTTTGGAACTCGAATATGTATCCTATAAAACCCATAATTTAATAGGGAACTTCTAGATAATCTATATAGATTATACTTCTCTATTCATAAAAAAATTACAAAGATGTATATATATAAATATCATAAGAAAAACTTATGGTGGGATAACATTAAGAGGAAGATTGTGGAATTTGTATCTCAATGATTGGTATGATAACAAGTAAGAGATTAATGATTGAATTATAATGGTATGATGAAATCATTTATTATACGAGTATAGAATGGTAAAACATAAATATAGATTTTATTATAAGACCGCCTAATATATCTAAGGGAAATAATAGCCTCTTGGTGATAATCAATCACATTATTAATCTATAAAATTTTATTATTATCAAGGAAGATTTATCTCTTTCCCAATTAAGTAATATATATATATATAGTATTTGGTAAGACTATATGGACTACAACTCTTTATTCTATATGATCAATATATGATGTTTTTCAAGAGTTTCTAGAGAATCCTTTAGCAAGAATTAGATATCGAGTTATGTTTCAATTTTGTTTTTCACCCTTAGATGGAATTTCATTCTAAGAAAACCATTCAAACTCTAGAGTATATGATGAGATCATTTTAATGAATTTAAAATGGTGTTTGGATTAAGACCATCCCCTAGTGGAATTATAATAAGACAACAGTTTCCATTTGAGAATTCAAATGAAACCTTATGAGGCTCTTTATGGGAATATGTAATGACCTGGCCTTAAATAAAATATATTATTGAGATTCAATAAACAATTCACTTCCATTAAATTTGAGGATCATTTCATGTTTGATGTTTTATATAATTAGGTTATAACTCATACATAACAAGACTATAATTTTAAAAGGTGGACACATCTTATAAGTATCTATTTTCCCACAAAATAACACCTTTAAAACTAAGCATGGTTTATTTCTATGTAAAATCTTCACAAATTTAAATATGACTTCTTTTTTTTTTCTTCCCCATCCTTAGACCCTGTTAAAAAAATTAAAATATGGAATGAGAAATAAAATCTTAGTATGGTACATACAAGAAAAAAGAGGAACTATTTTTTCCATGATTACATAAAAAATGCCTTTATAAAAATACTTTTTAAGATTAAAATAAAGAAATTATTACCTAATAAATCACCGTCTCTACCCAAATATTTTCATAAAACATATCGTAAGAAAAAATATATTCAAAATGAAACTCATAAAGGTTTCCTTGAAAACATGATAAAAACTTGAAATTTGTTTCAAAAAGTTATAATTTTCACCAATAAAAAGAAAAAAATACATTCACTTCTACAAAATAGATAGTTAACAGCATTGGTATTTATTAGTTCTATTAAAAATGATGATAAATGGCATACTTATCAACATTAAAAGAAACACTGAGGAATTTAACCTTTTATCAGCACTTTTTAGTGATGATAAGGGGTATCCCATATTAGTGCTTTATTTTCACCACTGGTAAATATTTATTTCATCATAACATTTATAGTGCTGATAAATGTCCAAAAAATAGAATGAAGTAATTAAATAAATACAAAATAAAAAAAAATTATTAAAAAAATATTAAAATTTTAATTATTTAATTAATTATTGCTAAAAATGAATAGATTGATTATAAAATATTAAATATTAAAAATCTTATTAACTATATAATTATGATTGTTAATGTTATTAAATTGTATACATTTAATATATTAATATATATTAATGTATATATATATGATTAATATAATACAAAATATTTTTGAGATTTACATTAAGTAGTCATAAATTTATTGAATAATGGTTTATAATTAAAAATCATTATGAATAAAAAAATATTGACTAATTGGGTAGTACTCAAAATATAATTGAATGTTGTTTGATTTTTCAATTTAATATAGATCAAATGTGTGATATATTTTTTTCTCACATATGTAACAAATGTATTTTTATATATTACAATGCACACACACAAAACGTTTCCATTTTTTCAAAATGTTTAAAGTGTACTTATTCTTATCTTATTCAATTTCACTCATTTTAAACATATATGCACACACATAAAATTATATATTTATTATTAATGTTAAAAATATATTTGTAAAAAATATTTATAAATAAATTTATTTATGAATGTACATTTACTATATTAATACATTTATATATATATAATGTATTTATATAATTATAAATAAAATATTATATATATTTAAATATTTTTTAAATTTATAATAAATTTACTTAATTAATGAATATATTTACAATATTTATATTTATTTATATTTATTGAATATATATGTATAATTAAATAAATATCTCAAATGATATAAATATTTCTTTTTAAAAATATTTCTATAATTATAAATAAATAATTATAAAATTATAATAAATGTATTTAAAAAATAATATATGTTCTATATTTATATTTATATTTATTTATTATGTATATATAAATAATTATGATTTTTTATTTATAATTATAATTACAAATCATTTATCAGCACCTCAGTAATAAGCACTCATAAAATCATATTTATCAGTGCTTTTTTAGTACCGATAAATATAGGATTTATCTGTGCTAAATAAAGTATTGGTAAAATTCATATTTATTAGTGATATCACTTTAGGGTTGATAAAGAACAATCTTTATCAGTGCTAAATAAGCACTGATAAAGACCCCTTTTATCAACACTTAAGTAATATGCCCTGTTAAAAGGGGTCATTATCAACACTTATTTGTAATCACTGATAAAATTGTATATATCTATTTGAAAAACCCTATCAATTTGTGAACTCATCATGATATAGAAACTTTCTGTAGAATCTACCTTCTACCAGTGCTCCTCATAAGTGAATCGAAGGTGTAATCACACCACTCTACTATCTCTAGTTTCTCTAACATCTCATCTGGCATCCGGTGTTCGATTGAAGATACGATTTCTGATGGGGTCTCGAATTTTCTTCGACCTAGTGAGGTAAGACTTCATATTTTATTTGTTTCTTTTTTGTTTCTTTTTTTATTTATTCTTCTCTTATTTTTTATAATCTGTTTTTTATGATTTATGATCTATTATTTAGAAAAAAAAATTTGGTATGTTGTTTGTATTGACTACCGATGTATAATCTATTGTTTATATTAAACATTGAACCTTGGATTTATTCATTATTATTTTATGACAATGTTTTATATTTTCTTACTAAATAATTTTTTCATATATGTATACAAATGTGTATAAATTTACATGTATATTATATTTTAAAATTTTGGTACAACTGCAAAAGTAGTACGCAACGCGACAAAGAAAATACAAGTAAATCATTGGCCGAGGGACTTGACCCCACAACCACGCCCCAAACCTCTCCCCACCCTTACCACCCCAAACAAGTGCTAGGGGTAAATTTATTGAGACAATAAGGTTTCCTTATAAATTTACCATTCCTATGTTTTGAAAATCAAAAACACTTTATCTTAAGCAAAATTATCTTTCCCTAAGGTTTTTTTGTTAAAGAAAATTTCCCATCTCTAAGAAATATTAATCTTTAACTTTTTTTCATTTGTCTCTATTTAAAACCACTATGAATATAACTCATTGTATATATAATTAAAATATTAGATTCTTATCCAAAGCCTCAGAATATTATAATTCTTTGGATACAGAATTTTCTGTTTTCATACTCCAAATTCTTTGAAATTCAGATTCTGAATTCTATGAAATAAATGTTATTAATTCTATAAAATTCTGATTCTAAAGTCTCTGAAATTCAGATTCCAAATTCTATGAAATTTGGATTCCGAATTCTCTAAAATTCATATTTTGAGTTATCTGAAATTTACATTCTAAATTCTCTGAAATTTAGATTCAGAATTCTCTAAAAATTTGATTGTGAATTCTCTAAAATTTAGATACCAAATTCCTCATAATTCAGACTCTGAATTATTTAGAATTAATACACTAAATTAAATAGAATTAAGAATCTAAATTAATCCGATTTAAGACCCCAAATTGCTTATAATTAAGACTCAAAATTTCTCAGAATTCAGACTTTGAATTCATTGGAATTCAGACTCTGAATTCATTGGAATTCAGACTCTGAATTCATTGGAATTCAGACTCTGAATTCATTGGAATTCAGACTCTATAATCTATAAAATTCAGATTCTGAATTCATTGTAAATAAAAATATTAATATCCATGTTTTATAAGATCCTATTATTTATATGATTAGACTTTGAACATTATTTTTTCCTTATACAATAGATATTTAGATTTGGATAGGCTAATATATTTTCCTTACACATGTTATTATTACGAAACGATGTCATGCAATCTATTTCTAACTAACTGTTGGTTGAGTGACACGTGTACATGTCCCTTATTGATTCAAGGAAAAATATTACCATTATCGGAGGGAGCCAACAATTGGAGTTTCTCCTATAAATAAAATCTCCTTTTAATAAGCTAAGAAAACTTTCCATCAATCTATAGATTACATGTTTTAAAGTGATTTCTAGTGAGATAGACACTTATGCTTTGTGCTTTCTGAACACCTTATTCATCTTGCTTCATGCGACTCTGATTTTTGATGAGTACAATCAAGGGATTTCGGGGATAAGAAGACAAATTTGATGATAACCTTAATGTTTGAGGGATTTTAGGGATAAAAAGATATAGGTTCCAACTACCTTAATGTTTAAGGAATTCTTGGGATAGGAAGATAGAGGTGACGACTACCATAAAGATCGAGGGATTACAGGGATAATAGGAAAGATACTGTATTCCTATAGAGGGATTACACTGGTGTGGGTAAGGTAGAATTTCTTGAATTTATAAATCAAGGGACCTTTATTCATGGTTGTTAGATACCCTACTCTTTGGGATAAAATATTTTCTACTTTTTACTTTTTTTCTTTCAAGAATTATTTCTATTGTATTTTGATAAAAGAAGAACGTATAACATTCTTATACATTCTTAGACTTTTCTTTACTCTAATAAATAAGAATATAAACACTTTAAAGTATAATCTTTCCCTATGTAAACTTTCTTAAGTTTCATTTCCAAAACCATATTCCTGGAACCTAAGCAAGTTTGTTTCATAAAACTATTTTAGGGTTTGTAAATTTACGTTGTTTACCTTCATTAAACATAGCTTTCCTTAAGGATAAAAATGAATGTTTTTAAACATACAATTCACCCCCACCCCTCTTGTAATTAAGCTTCAACATATACTATTTTGATCCTACAATTGGGATCATAGGAGGTCTCCGAAATACTTATACTCACATATAAGTTTTTTTGCTCAAATTTTCCTTGTTCTAAATTTTCTAACTGACATTTTTCTTAAGGATTTTTATCTTTGTTTATAAAAATTTTACTATTAAAAAGTTTTGTGGAAAAGATACTTTCCTATAGAATGTTGGGAATGAATTTTGGTTCTATTGATAATATAAATCCTACCAGACCACCTATTTTTGAAGGTAATGATTATGAGTACTAGAGAGATATAATGTAGACCTTTATCATTAACATTAGAGTAGATAGTTTTGTTATAATTACTGGTGACTACAAAATTCTAGACAAGGACGTCAAAACCTTCACTAACCAAGAAAAATCAGAATATCAATTAAATTATAAGGTACACAATACATTGTTGTATTATATGACCAAGAACATATATAGTCAAATATCATTTTATGATGTTGCCAACTGCATTTTGAAGAAACATGAGGTTACAAATTTTGGTAGTTCCAAAGTGATAGAAACTAGAAGAGCTATGTTGAGAGCTGAATATCAAGGATTTTTATTTCCTTATGGAGAACCTATATGAAAATTAAAAAAATTATTTATGACTATCGTCTAAAATCATCTATCTATGGAAGAAAAAGATATTCATGATGAAACACTTGTGGATAAGAAAATTGATATTATGCCTAACAAGTGGGTATCAAAAAGGAAAACTATTGATGAAAATAGGAAAGCTTCCAATATTACACTTGATGAACTTTTTGGAACTCTTATTCTATAGGGGACAAGAATCAAAAGATATACTGATTTGAATAAGAAGAAGAATGGAAATGCAAGTGTATCCTTTACTACTACTAAATCCAAAACTCCGGAAAGGGTTACAAGATCTAATTCTAATAAAATCATTGTTCTATCTAAGTCTAGTGAAAGTGAACATTCTGAAAATAAATTATCCAATCTTTCTCGAAGGATGAATAAGATAGTGGGGAAGAAATATTTTCATTATAGATATAATAAGAAAGAAATAAAGGACAAAAAATACTTGGAAGTCACTTGTTATGAATTTAAAAGAGCCAAACACATCCGTCCAAATTTTCCCATGCTTAAGAGAAAATACAGGAAGGAAAAACATTCTAAGAGAAATAGAAATAAGTATTATAAGAATAAGGCTATGAGTGTTTTGAATGCTAATGAAACCTGGAGTGCCAGTGGTGGTGACTATTCAGATGAATATTTAGAGTATGAATCCTCTAGGAAGAATAATATTGGTCTACTATCCAAACTAGCCATTGAAAATAATTTTCTAATGGAAAAAGTACACAATGTCAAATATATTACCAATGTACCATTGAATGAAAAATATACTGATGATAAATATTATATGTCTTCAGATGAAGAATCTTCTTCTGATGAAGATAACTATTTACCTTCTTATGAAGAATGTCTAGGTTTTCGAAACTTCTTTAAAATGAAAATTGTAAGATAAATAATAAGATAAAGAAGGTAAATTCCTGAATTTATATTTTAATAGAAGAAGTATCAGATATTTCTAAATATATTGATCATAACACTTTTGACTTTGAATGTGTTTCTAAAAACATTAAGGAAGTTAATTCTAAGAAGGATAAAATTTCTGAGTATCCTGAAAATGTAAATTATAAGAAAAATATTTTGAAGGATTACACTAGTTCTTAATATAATAACTTTGATTATAAGACCATGGTTATTAAACTAAAGTCAGAAATATTTTCCTCAAGGATATTTCTATCAAACTTTACCTCTCGTAAGGAAAACATTGACAAAATGTATTCCCAAATTCATCCGATATGGAATAGTTTTGGATTTGGTTATACTCATCTGATACATGTTGTTAGGAATAATTATTTTGTTCCCCAAAGTGCCCCATTTTTTACTAAATGTCAATTTGGTGACATTGGTAGAAAAAAAATCAAATCTTTAGGTTTTCATAAATATTATTTTTCTATGAAATTTTGGGTTCCTAATATTTTACTTTCTAAAATTTCCTGATTCAATAAATTTTGGATTCCCAAAGTCTAACTATATTATTTACACGAAATTATAGAATGTACCAACAGAAATACTTTCTACATGGATAGTGGATGTTCCCATCATATGACTATTAACAAGAACTTCTTTGAAATTATTATCAAGATGAAAGGAGGAAAAGTAACATTTAGTGATAATTATCAGGGAGAAATTGTTAGAATAGGTAATATTGTTCTTCTTGAAAAAACGTTGATTTCAGATGAATTATCTTTTAAAGGTCTTAAGCACAAACTCATTATCATAATCCAATTATGTGATGATGGTTACCTTGTGAATTTTTTTATGATAAATGCTTCATACACAATTCCAAGTAAGAATTTATTCTTTATGACCATAGGAAAGAGAATTTATAAACACTAAACATAGAAGACCTTAGAACCCATGATCTACCTTGTCTTAGTGAAATGAGATATCAATATTGGTTATGGATTATAAGGATATGACACTATAACCTTAGTAACCTATGAAAAATCTCGAAGAAAATACTTTCAAAGGATCTACCAGAGCTTATATTTGATTCTTAGAAAGTTTGTGATCCTTGTCAATATGTAAAGAAATATAAATCAAGTTTTAAATCAATTGGTGATGTCTCAACTTATGATTCATTATTTTTAGTTCATATAGATCTTTTTGGTCCAACGGAAACTGGAAGTATTGGAGGAAAATATTATGTATTTTTCTTAGTTGATGATTACACTAGATTTAAATGGGTCTATTTTCTAGAAAAGAAATATGAAGCTTTTTATTATTTTAAAACTTTTATATCCCATGTTAAAAATGAAAAAAACCTTCCATTGATAACTATTCATAGTGATCATGGAGGAGAATTCCAAAATTTATATTTCGAAACTTTTTGTAGTAAGAAACGCATTACTCATAACTTATCAGCTCTAGGAACTCCTCACCAAAGTGGTGTTGATGAAATTAGAAATCAAATTCTTCAAGAGATAACTAGAACCATGTTGAGTGAATATTATATAGATAAAAACTTTGGTCTGAAGCTATTAGTAAATCCTTTTATACTATTAATCAAGTTTCAATCATACATTTTCTTAACAAAATTCTTTATAAATTGTTGTCTGGTAGAAAACCTAGAATTTATTTCTTCAAAGTAGTTGGTTGCAAAGTATTCATCCTAAATACTAAAGATAACTTACATAAATTTTCACCCAAATCTGATGAAGTAATATTCCTAGGATACTCCACAACATCTAAGGCTTATATAGTTTTTATTAAAAATACATGTACTGTTGAAGAAACAGTTCATGTTATATTCGATGAAACATATCCTTTTGTTTTTTAAGAACCCCAACCCAAATCTTCAGATGTGTTTTCAAAAACTGATGATCAAACATTGATGGAATATTATTCTAATAAATAAAATCCTCAAGAAAATATTTCTAAATCATTTACCCCAGAATATTTCCTACCATATATTGATCAACTGGTTTTACAAAATCCAAATTAGTTGTTTCATAAAAAACATCCTAGTGATAGTATCATTGGTGATGTAAATCATCTTGTAAGGACTATAGGTTACTTAAGGAATTAATTAGGACATATAGTATTCTTTTACTAATTAGAAACAAAAATAACTAACAAAGCTTTAGGTGATTATGGTTGGATTAAGGCCATGAAAGATGAGCTAAATGAATTCAAAAAGAACAAAGTCTGGACCCTAGTTGAAAGACCTAAGAAAACTTCTGTAATTGGAGTAAAATGGGTATTCATAAATAACTGTGATGTAATGGAATAATAATAAGAAATAAAACTAGATTAGTTGCTAAAGGCTGTAATCAACAAGAAGGAATAGACTATGAATAAACATATGCTTCACTAGCTAGACTTAAATCTATTTTTTGTTTAATTTCCTTTGTAGTATTATTTAATTTCAAACATTTCAATTGGATTTAAAGTGTTCTTTACCAAAATAATATGTCCAAGTGGAATTTTATGTTTAAAAACCTCTAGGTTTTGAAGACAAAAAACATCTTGAACATGGTTTCAAACATACCAAATCTTTATATGGACTTTAACAAGCCCCTAGATCCTGGTATGATTGACTTGTATGATTTTTGTTACAAAAAAAATGTGTTAGGAGAACTTTTGATCCAAATATTTTTATCAATAAGGATAAGAAAAATGTTTGGATTATTCAAATTTATGTTGATGAAATTATATTTGGTTCAACTCTGTAATCTTTATCTAATTCATTTGTAAATTCAATGAAATTTGAGTTTTAAATGAGTATGATTGGTGAGTAAACATTTTTTCCTGGTTTTAAAATTTCTCAAAAACCATAAGTAACATATATATCTCGACATAAGTATTTTAAATATCTTCTTAAAAAGTATGTATTTGACACCACTAAGAGTATAAACACTCGAATCGGTACCTCAAATTATCTTAATATTGATGATGCTGGGAAATCAGTAAATCAAACATCATTTAGAGGTATGACAGAAGGTTTACTATACTTGAAATCTAGCCATCCAAAATTAATGTTTTAAGTGTTCCTGTGTGCAAGATATCAATCCAATCCACAGAGGAATATCATTTAAAATAATTGAAAATAATTTTTCGCTATTTAAAGGGAACCATGGTTTTAGAACATTTCTATACTTATGGAAATTATTTTTTTTCAAAAAGTTCTTCAGATGCAGATTTTGGTGGATGTAGAATGGATAAGAAAATTACATCCGGAACTTGTCATTTTTTAGGAGATTAATTAGTTTCTTGGTCATGTAAGAAGAAACACTCAGTATCACTCTCTATTGATAAAGCTAAATATGTAGTAGTTGGAAGTTATTGTGCTCAAGTGTGGTAGAAACAACACACAGTCACAGAATATGGCATGACTTTTACAAAAACAAAAATATTGTGTGATAACACTAGTTCCACTTCCCTAAGAAAAATCCATGTCCATCACTTTCGTGAAAAACACATAGACATTAGGCATCACTTTATTATGGATCAATCACTAAAAAATATATATCATTCTTCAATTTATCATAACGCAAGATCAACTTACTGATATTTTCACAAAATCTTTACCCTTTTATAGATTTTAATATACTAAACAAATGGTATGAATGATAACCATAAGGAAATATTCCATATTAACTTTATATTGAAACATGTCTCCTTACATTAAGAAACTCTTTTTCATAGGGTGAGTAAATTTTCTTGTAACCAAAATTTTCTTAATCTATTTTTTTTGTTATCAAATGTTTTTTAATCAAATTGTTTCATAATCAAAATTTTTATAATCATTTCTTAAAAAAAATTCTTAATCAAATTATTTTTCATAATCAAAATCTTTATCAATTTGTAAAATAAATTTCCTAAATCAAAATTTTAGAATCCAAAATTCTCCTTTATTAATAAAATTTTCTGGAATCTAAAATTTCTCAAGAAGAATATTTTTCTTTATAGACAATTTTCTAGAAATTCGGAAGGTATGTTTCCTTACATAGGTTTTTTTAATTTAATTTGTTACTTGTTGGTATTTTTATATTGTTTTAAGATAATATTTTAGATTCATTTTCTGTAAATCTAAATTTTTATCTCAAAACCCTCAAAGGATCGGAACCTATAAAATCATTTTTCGGCTTTTATCTCAACCATCAGATAAAATCATGCTTGTTTCAACAGTTGGATCAATTCGAGAATATAAACCATCACATAAATTCCTATATAAAGTCCCCCTATTTATCTTCCCACATTTGTTTCATGTTTTTAATCCACAAAGCTCTACCTATCTTCAAAAGGTTTGTTCCACGTTTCAGAGTTTTCTTACACAACCAATGCCTTTGGAAGCCTCTCCAAAGAAACATATGGCTTCAGCCAATGAAATAATAGAGGGTCAAATATACTTAGAAAGGTTAATTGATCCGAGTTTTTTCAATAAGTATAATTCCCAGATTATGAAAAATATCAAGCTCAATGTGTGGGAGAGTCTTTGCGTAGACAAAGTGAAAACTCAGCATCTGGTTTACCCTTAGTTTCTTGTTGATTTCTATGAGACAGTAATATTTTTTAATGAAGGTGGAAGAGAAATGTCTATTTACCAATGTTTTGGGAAAAACCATTCCCTTTCTTTGAACATGGAAGCTAGTATCATTAGAATACCCTCTAAAGGGGAAGCTATTTTCTACACCCACAATCTACTAGATGAATCATAAAACATTGAGAATTAGAAAGAAATGCATTTACTTGGAATCAAAGGAGTAAAAACCCTGAATATAAACTTTTTCTCAACAAATTTCATGATGTTATAGTTATGGGTTTTGGGATTCTCAATTCTGAGAAAAGAGATACAGAATACTTGAAGAAAAGGGACATCTATGTTCTAAATTTTCTGGTCAACATGAGGAAGATAAACCTGGTGAATTATATCTTACTGATGATTTCCAATATCAATATTGGAACTCTAGAATTAAAAATCATCATGTATCTGGTAATTCTATCCAAAATCATAGTCTTATTCCTAGATTCATTCAAAAACCCCTATATCTCTAATCCAAGAACCTTCAAGATTTGTTGTTGAGTGATGATACCATGGGGAGGATAAAAATGGGTTTCAATAGGAAATCTAGAGAATTTTATCATCTATAAAAAATTGAAGTTTAAGCTTCAACTGAGAAGGTAAAAGTAGCAGAAACATCCAAGAAACCACATAAGAAGAGAATATAGAACGAACTGAAAACCAAAGAGAATCCATCAAATCTGGAAAGTCAGTCATCACCCCCAATGTCAAAGAAGTAAAAAACCTACCCTATTAAAGTTTTTGAATAGTAGAGGGAGGAGAAGAAAAATAACATGTAAGGAGATTCTAGATTTCTTCTAGATCCTAATAATATAAAGGCTTTGATAATTAAAGTTGTTGAGGAATATGAAATCCATGAAAAAGAGAATAAGGAAAAGAAGAAAATGTATGAAGCTGAGATTGTTCAAGAACTTCTCAAGGATGTTTAGAAAGCCTCTGAATAGATTCAAGTATCGAAATCATTTCTCAGAGAATTAGTATAATTAAGGACTCTTGGAAATAAGATCATAATTCTAGATCCTGATATGTAGGAAGAGATCGTTCAGGAAGAGGAAGTGGAAAAATAAGAAAAAGGAGGAGGAGGAGGAAATGATAGTGATGATGTGATTAGACTAGTTGAAGAATATCACGAGAAAGAAAGTACTTCTAAAAAGAATTCAATCCAGACTTACCAAGAAAAATCAACAAAAAAAATTCTCAAGTAAAAGATGATGAGGGTCAGGAAGTGGTTAATAAACCTTTTGATGATGAAAGCAGCAATCACGACTTCATTTAACCTGATGATTTTATGGAATATGGTGATAATGAAATGGTTAATGAAGATAAAATTGTCCAAGTTTCAAATATAGATCATGAATCTACAATGGATGTGAAGACTATTTCCAATGTAGATAATAGAATATATGTGATAGTTGATACACCTGATAAAACTATCTTGGTTAAGAAGGGTATGGGTGGATCGTTCAAGATGAAGGCTTTAGATCTAGAAAAAGAATCTTCAGCTATAAGGAAATCAAATTAAAATATTCATCCATGGTCCATGACATTGTTGTGTAGTCTCTAAAGAAATTAGTATACACCATTTCCTTTTTTCTGAGTATTGACTCAATGTGTCTGCTACTTCATCAGTCCTTTAATCAGAAGATAGAATCTGTAAGCATGCTCATGGAAAAAATCATCAAGATTGAGGCTGATTTCAAATCCTTTTATATCAATTATGATTCTCTTATAAGTTCTTGTAAGGAGATTCAAAAGTGTCCCAAGAAAAAAAATTAAATACCTGAGAATTATTGATAACATTCAGGATTCAGTAAAGGATTCTTTTGATATATCAGAATATAGGATTAAAGATCTCACGAAAAGTTTTTCTGAGAATCTAAACCTAGAACCAGTAGCTCGGATGAAGGAAGAAAAAGTTCTGAATGGGAAACTAAATTCAATTGATTTAAATTTGAAGAGGGAAAGGGATCTCAGAATAGAGTTTGAGGTAATGTTTAGTCGGTAAGAAGAGATTTTATTTCTTAGGAAAAAATACTTAAAACTCGTGATGAAAAGATCAAGGCTCTAGAAAAGAAAAATCTGGATCAGGAACTATTGATGAAGCTCTTTGAATAAGATCATAAGGACCTCAGGAATCTGAATTCTATAGTAAATAAGATCATGCCAAAAAAAATGAAGGATGAATATTTTTCATTACAATTCTGATCATTAGTTTTACTTCCTTGTCTCAATTTTTCCAATCATAATGAAAAATCTTATTGTTTATTATTTTTTGTGTTGTGTATAGTTCTAATATTTCAGGTACCATTTTTTCCCATTCTCTATATTCATTATTGAAAATCAAAAATTGGGAGATAATAATGATAAAAAGAACACTAAGTATAAAGAACAAAATTCCCTAAGTAAGGTGGAGTTTAAGTGAGGGGGAGCCTACTTAAAGAATACTTTTATATGAAAGAAAAAGAAAAATCTATCTATGAAAGAAAAGAATACAATCATTAGGGATTTCAAAACCTAATGGATATTTAGTCATATTCATCATGATTCATAATTAAAGGGAGATATGTTTTTTTTAATATTCAAAAATAAAACTCTTAGTCCTTATATTCTTTTTCGAAAGGATGTTTTTGCTTTCCAAAAAGGGGGATACTATTGAATCAATAGGGTTTCCCTATGATTTTTCCAATCCTATGTTCTGAAAATAAAAACACATTATCATAAGGGAAATTATCTTTCCCTAAGGTTCTTTTCATAAAGAAATTTTCCCTTCTCTAAATTAATTTTTATACTACCATTTGTTGTCATTTGTCTCTCTTTTAAACCTCTCTAAATCAAATTCATTCCATTCCAATGTCAGAATTAGAATTTGTATCTCAAACCTAGGAATATTATAATTCCTTGGACATAAAATGTTCTATTTTCAGACTTCTAATTCTCTAAAATTCAGTTTTTGAATTCTATGAAATTCAGATTCTAGATTCTCTGAAATTTCGATTTTGAATTCTCTAAAATTCAGATTTTGAATTCATTGAAATTCAGATTCTAAATTCTCTGAAATTCAGATTCTGAAATCATTGAAATTCAAATTCTAAATTCTCTGAAATTCCGATTCTGAATTCTCTGAAATTCAGACATCAAATTCCTTAGAATTCAGACTCCGAAATCCTCAAAATTCAATCGTTGAATTCATTGGAATTCAGCCTCCAAAATCAATAAAATCCTATTCTGAATTCTTTTTAAAATAGAATCGGAATATCCATGTTTCATAATCCTATTTTTTATATGATTATACTTTAGACTCTGGATATTTATATTTGGTTAATCTAATCTATTTTATTTATATATGTAATTATTATGAAATGATGTCATGCAATTTATTTCTAACTAAAAGTTGGTTGATTGACACATGTATATATCCCACCGAGATGCAACGAAAAATATGACCATTGGAGGAGGGATCCTGTCATTGGATTTGTGCCTATAAATAGGAGCTCATTAGAATGAGCTAAAAAAAGGTCCCATCAATCTAGTGATTACATGATGTGAAATGATTTCTAGAGAGAGAGACTCTCATTATTTTTGTGTTTTGAACACCTTTTTCAGCTTTCTTCCTGCGACTCTGATTATTGTTGAGTACAGTCGAGGGCTTCTGGGGATAGGAAGACAGAGGTTCTGACTACCTTAATGTGTGAGGGTTTTTGGGGATATGGAGACAGAGGTGACAATTACCTTAAATATTGAGGGCTTCTTGAGATTGGAAGAATTATGTTCTGACTACCTTAAAGATCGAGGGCTTGTGGGGATATCAAAATAGATTTTGATATTCTTATAGAGGGCTTACCCTTGTCTGGGAAAGATAGAATTTCGTGAAAGTTTAAATCAAGGAAAATCTATCCAAGGTTTTTTTATATCCAACTCTTTGGTTTAAAATATTTTCTACTTGTTACTTGTTTTGCATTAAGTCTTATTTCTAATATATTTTGATGAAGGAAGAAAGTATAACTTTTTTATACTTTCTTATACATTTATTTACTCTGATAAATAAGATCATATATGGTCTAAGGTAGAATCCTTTCCTAAGTAAACTTTTATTATGTTTCATTTCCAGAACCATATTTCGGGAACCAAAGAAAGTATGTTTCATAGAACAATTTTAGGGTTTATGAATTTACCTTGTATATCTTTGTTAAACGTATTTTTCCTTATGTTTAAAAATGAAATTTTTTAATCTTACAATTCACCCCCCACTCTCTTTTAATTGAGATTAAACATATACTATATCAATCCTATAAAATTCTCATGTATATTCTTATTTATTTACTAATATCTTTAGGCATATTGGTTGTTCTAATGATTATATATAAAATAACACCTTTTATGGACACCTCAGTGGACAAGCAGCTTCAGATTCTATTTTTCAGGAACAAAGTTAGTGGAGTGATGTATGTTCCTATATTGCTTATATGTATTATATGATCTACATCCTCTTATAATTCACTATGTTCCAAAGTTTTATTATGGAGTAGATTTAAATGGTTCATCCCCAGTTAAGCACATGAGGTTTTATTTCACCAATCCTTTTCTTTTTGAATGATTATGGTTCCTTTATATTTCATATTATGTTTGAATGTCATGTTTTAATCTATTTGATATTTCTTATAGATTATAAGTGAGTTTTTATTCTTAAATGACGTGTATTTGTGTCTATATCGCTATTTCATCATATATTTCCGTAGTTGTTTGTCTAATAGGTATGCCTATATTGGGTAATGATGATATTTAGTATACATGTCCATTGGCCCCAAGGGTCATTCTAGAATTTTTTTGGACCTCTAGTACTAATTATTTCTATTAAGGGGGGGGGACCACCTCCATATATGGTTTTTTTCACCAAAATTTTAATCCATTCTGTAGTGACATTGATTTTTATTAGAAGGCATAAGTTGATCTGACCTGGTGTTGTTTGGGTAATTCATGCTAGGGTCATTACACTATATATATTTTGGTTTACACCTATAATGTTTTGTGATAATATCATTTATTATCTTCCTTTATCTCCCTCTATTTTTCCAAATTCCAACAACCCTTATTATTAGATTTGGAATATATAGGTGCACATAGATTCTAGAATAATTGATCCATATTTCCCTTATTAGATCTGTTAATATCTTTCACTTTTGATAATGAATATTTATATTCATTTATCAATATATTGTATACAATTAATCATTTATGAACCCAATATGATGAATATGAACTGAAAATGGTTGTAGGATAATCATTTGACAAACTAATATGAAGATAAAGTTAAATAGTTCATCAAGTTTGAAAGAGATCATGCAGATAACCCTTTTAAAATCATATTTCTATGTTTACATTGTTGTTATTCAAGAAATATTAGTCCTGAATAGTTGGAAGAACATTTTATTTTTCAAAAAATAGATAAAAGATATAAATTTGGACTAAACATGGGGAAAAGCTAAACGTTGACATCAATTAATATGATACTATGGTTTATGACTTATTTGATATGAATACCTTTTTAAAAGATGATGGATATTGCTTGCAAGAAATGACAATGGGAATTGAAGATGACCTTCGTGATTGTACAATGTTTTTTGTGGAGTAAAATAGTTGTTCCAAGGTACTATTATGTATCAATTGTACTAAATAAAAAATTATCAACTGTATAGAAGTTATAGATTTATAGAATTACTTGATATTCTGAAAGATATTCTACCAAAAGAAAATGAACTACCATGTCAAGCACGTGATACTAAATTAATATTATGTTCAATGTTCATGATTTCTAAAAAAAATTATTCTTGTCCAAATGATTGCATATTGTTTCGCAAGGACCATGAATCACTCATAAAATTCCCTAAGTGTGGCGTAGATCAATAAAAAAATGAATCAAGTCCTTCAAAATTTGTATAGAACTTTCCTATCATTCTATAGTTTGAAAGACTATACATATGTCAGGAAACTATTAGGCAATTAACAGGGAATGCAGAAACAAGAATTAGATAAGGGTAACTACATTATCCAATTGATTCTCCTCAGTGGAATAAAATTAATATCATGTTTCCTAAATTAAGATATGAGCCTAGAAACTTTCATCTTGTATTATCTGAAGATGTAATAAATCCTTTTGGTGTATAGAGTGGTACTAACAGTACATGACCCGTCATATTGGAAAATTATAACTCTCCACCATGTTTATGAACTAATCTCAAATACATTATGTTTCTTCAACTTATCTCTGGACCAAATAAACTTGGTAATGATATTGATTTCTATTAGAATCCATTTATCTAAGATATGAAATTGATATGGGATACAGGTTTTACAATGTATGATTCTCATAAAAGTGAAGAATTCAAATTGAGGGCCATGTTATATGGAATGATAAATGAATTCACTACTTATAGAAAGTTGTCAGGTTATAGAATTAACGAAATGTTAGGATGTACCATTTTTGAAAAACACAAATACTCAGTTCATTTGAAACATTCCTTAAAGATTGTTTTTAGGACATTAGAAATATTTACCATAACAATATAAATACGAATCTTGGATATTAACATTCGATGGGAATATAGAACAAGATACTACACCATCTCTAGCAATGGGCGATGAACATTACAAAAAATTAAAAAATATTTACATTGTTTTCAATAAACCATTTTCAAGAAACCTTACAAAATCAGGTTGGAAGAAGAGATAAATTTTCTATAAATTATCGTATTATAATTTTTTTTATGTCATACATTTTCTTGATGTCAAGCATGTAGAGAAAATTGTATTTGATAGTGTTATTGGAACATTACTAAATGTTCCTCGAAAATTAATTGATGGAATCAAGGCTAGTTTATACTTGATTGAAATGGGGATACGGGAAGAGTTGTCATTGGATAAGGGTAAAAGGAAGACTTTTCTTTCTTCAGTATCATACAATTTTCCCATATAGGAAATAATTATAATTTTTTCATTTCATTACTAGTGTAAAGGTTCCAAAGGGGTATTCACCAAATATGAAGAATGTCATTTCAATGACTAATTTGAAGTTACATATAATAAAATCACATGAATGTCATGTTTTGATACAAGATTTAATTGCTATGATTTTCATTGAATTCTGCCTCAAAATGTACGACATACATTCACTAGAATTTTCTTATTTTTAAATCCATATGCAGTAATATTGAAGACCTGGAAAAGTTTCCCATCATGAATAAGGATATTAAAGTCATATTATATGAATTAGAGATGTTCTTCCCACCATTATTCTTTGATATGATGGCCTATAAGATGGTTCAATTAGTCATAGAGGTTCAATTATGAGGTCTTATCCATTATAGAAGGATTTACTCCATTGAATGGAATATAAATATTTTTAAAGGGTATGTCAAGAATCAAAGTTGTCTAGAAGGTTTTTTTGAAGAATGATATATTGTTGACTAATCTCTCAAATTATTTACTGATTACCTATTAAATGTTGAAAGCATCGGTCTACCAAATTATTGTCACAAAGAACACCATTTGGGTGAAGTGATTTTTAGAAGATATGTTTGGACAATTACCTTTCCCGAGCGTGAGAAAGCACATATTTACATATTACATAATTGTAAATATTTTTTTACATACATTTAATCCCACAAAGAAATTCTTAGATATTTGAATACATCAACGGATGAAGGATAGATAAAAAATATACATAATCAATAGTTTATATGATGGTTGAGAGATCAAATTTGTAAGGAGTTATCTAAAAATCCCAATTAAATTGGTGAACGAATTCAATGGATTCCCATAGGATAGAATTCAAATGTTATATCTTACACTGGTTTGGTAATAAATGGCCATATGTTCTATAAAAAAGAACATGATGACTTTATTATGATTTAAAAAAGTGGTGTAAATCTTGTGAATGAAGTGATGTACTTATCTGGTTCTAAGGATATAATTACTATTTATAAAAATATTTCATATTTTGGCATTATCGAACAAATATATGAGTTATATAATACAACATTTCATGTTTCTATTTTCCATTGAAAATGGGTTGAAAATATAAATGGAGTGAGAGTTGATTAAATGGTCACTGTGAAGGTAAGTATTAGTGTATAAATTAAAAAATATGGGTCATTCATAATGGAATTATAAGAAGTGTAAGTATTTTATATCTCTAATCCAAAAAACAATAATTGGTAAATTGTTCTATTGGTGACTAAAACTAATGTCCAGACAGATGAAAAATGATTCAAGGATGACCCTTTCATTGGGACATCACAATCTGTTCATGTTAGTACCAATGTAGAAAATTTCTTATATGTTATAGGGGTCCACAAATAGGGGATTTCAATTAATTAAAGAGGAACTAAATCCTTGAATCCTTTAAAAAAATAAAAGATAGTTAAATGATAAGGTAAAAGTGTTCTTTAATATATTATTTGATTCCTCATTATATTATATGTTCTCTACAATATTAACATAATCTAAATTTAATGATTGAGTACTCCTATAAACAATTTCTTCTGCATAGATGATGTTACCAATCCCTCATAAGAACAAACAATAATGAATTAAACCCTGTCGATAGATGAAAAATTAACGTTAATATATACTTTCTCTATTTTACCAAAAAAATTATATAATGGAATGTTGATTTCATGTTAATTATTACTTGAAAATTTTGTTTATTTTAGAAGATTTATGTCCATGTGTGAGTCCTGGTAAGAATAGGAATGACGTTTTATATTCTCAATCATAGATGTAATCTTGATGTTTGAATAGTAAAATAGTTGTCCATAAAATTAATGTATTACTTAATATTTTTGTTTAATTTATTTATTTTTAGTATTACTCACATAATAATATTTTTTTTATACAAGTGGGTTCTTTTAATTGATTTGGGGTGCTCTGTCAAACTTCATGTTTCTTCTCCCTTAAAATGTTTTCACCCCTACAGTCGTTCATTTATCACTTTCTTTAATGTTACCTCCCCTACCTTAGTAGGAAGAGAAATTACACTTCTTCTACTCAATTACAGAGGTAATCTTGATTCTTTCATAGTAAAATCATTTTCCATATAATAAATGTATTATTTTATAAATATGATTAATTTATTTCTATTTAGTATTACACATAATAATTGTTTTCTAATACAAGTGGATTATTTTTTTCAAATTGAGGTGGTTTGCACGAAACTACTCATGCAGTGTTTGTCGTTCGATAAAGAAAGTCATGGAAATAGTGTTAACAATGACTATTATGATTTTTTTTAATATATGTAATAAATTTTATTTGTGTAATTTTATAAAATATTGTTTGAAATATCTATAATATATAATTTTTTCTAGTATTTGGGTTGAATATTTTATTTCGTTTAAATTCTACATTGGGACTTTTTTTGTTGATATCAAGTTTTTTCCATGTTATAGTGTGTTGTTACAGTACACTACAATGCTGCTACAGTGTGTTGTAATTGTATACTATAGTATGGACCTTTGTGAGTGCTTTTAAAAGCGCTGATAAAAGGATCCTTTAGCAATGCAAAATAAAAGTGTTGATAAATGACCCTTTTATCAGTGATTTTTCGGTGTAGATAAATGTCCTAGTATTTTAACATTGCTCACATAGTCAGCGCTTTTCTAGCACTCATAAAGGCTATATCTAGATCTCTTAAAGGCATATTTTGTAGTTGTGATTATTTTGAAAATAAACTCATTACATGCAATTTTAGAAATCATAATATCACTATAAATTCCATAAAAATGATTGATAAAATATATAGTATATCATTACACCATTATCTATATGGATCTTACAAATTTAATCAAGATACAGTCAATTTCCATACCCAATGAATTATAGGTATATCATGAACCAACACATCCTTGGTTTATAACATAACCACTCATAGGTTTTTCATAACATAACCACCCATACATGTTTTATAATGTAACCACTCATCCTTGATTAATAACAAAACCACATATCCATGGTTTATAATAGAACCACCCTCCAGAATAAATCATGTTCAAGAACCATAACATAATTTTAAAAAATAAAATATTTCAATTTTCAACATTAAACTCATAAAATATTTGTTTCTAAAATAAGAAAAAATTTCAATATATTGAAATATCCACTCCATTAAAAAATCTTATTTTAATATAAAAATACACATATAAAGGAAAAGAGGGTTTTTCTTTGAAGAATGAATGAAACCTTATAAAATAATACATGCATTAAATTTTATTATTGTAGGAGGACAATTAATTGTTGATATATATGTTAAAATACAACACTCCTTTTTTTCATTTTGTTAAAACACTCTTTATAAAACATGTAAAATTATTCATTTTAAAAAAATATGAAAATTTTCAAAAGAGACATAAATTTTATTTTATAAATATTTTATTTCTCTACAAAAAATCCATAATTTTTTTAAAAAAATGTTCATGGAATAAAATAGTTGAAAAAATAAATCTTTAAAAGAATATTTTTTTAAATGAAAGTTTCTTACGTAAAACCTTAAAAGGATTCCCTCTTTAATAAAAAAACGTTTTAAAGGAAGTCAAATATGGTCAAAAATTACATTTTTCATCCATTCATGTATAAACTATATTTTTTTAATTATTTATATGAACATAGAAGAAATATATTTTGAAAATAAATCCTTAAAACTTTTTAAAATGATATTTTAAGTAAAAGAGTCTCTTAACTCGTGTTTGATTCATCATGTACATTCATTATATTCCTATATAATAAATATATATTAATTATTTTATTTATTAATACGCTTTTTTCATGTTTATAATTTCTTTTATTTTATCTTTTACCATTCTATACACAATTATCTAATCATTTATGCTCACTTTGGATGTTTTTATAGTTTTTTCTTAATATGTAAAAAATTACTCTGATAGGTTTACTATGGTCAAGGATGTAATTATTTAAACAAATATAGAATCATAATCACAACATAATAATATTTTTTTAAAATAAATTATTCTTTTAAAACCAATAATTAATGTTTTTGATAACAAATTAACTATATTATGATCATGGAGATGGTAGGACATACAAACACATGAATAACACTTCAGTTTTTCAATGATCATTATAGAAATAATATAAGTAATATTTTATCATTAAATAATTATCACCATATAATATATGTGATATTATTTCTTTAATTTTTTTATACATATCGTCAATTTAATGTGGTGAAGAAAAAAGAATCACATCGCTTTATGGAGGTTGTAGTCCACACGTATCCACGAACAACGTTTTGTTTTTTTGTAAAGGTAAGAAAAACTGATATATTATAATTTATTAATGATAAATACTTCTTTAATAGCATAATAATTTCATATATATATAACATATATTCATTAAATTTATCCTTATTATCTTCCATGTAAATCTTTAGGAAAAACAAAACACATCGCTTTGCAAGGTGGTAGTCTGTCACACACACAAGAGATGTTATTGTATCCACCACAAGAATGGAATGTAAAAAGTTAAATGTGCTTTAATAATTAAAAAAATATAATTATGTTAAAAAAATATAATATATATTCTTTAAATAAAAAATCAAATCATGTTGTGAGAGTTGATGATGAGAAACAAATTATATCAGTTTGTGATGTGGTAGTTCTCCTTGCACATGAACGATGGTTTCATTTCCTATATTATGAAAGAGGAGATGAATTTTGGTTATGAAATTAGAAAAAAAATATAATTATATGGGAGATATATAGTGACCCCATCTTGAAATACCTGGACATTACATCACTTTTTTTGGGACATTTCATACATTACAAAAACACACGCACAAAATACTGTATTCGTCTAGTGCATTTTGAAACTTAGAAACATAAAAAACTGGTTTGTAACAAATCTACTTATTCTCCAACCTATTTTATCATATCTAGACCCCTTTTTGATATATCATACTTATTACCTTTCTTCATATCCTAGGGGAAATTTTTTATAAATGGTGATCCTAGATGTTCAATAAGGGTAAACAAGGGAGACATGTGAAAATAATCATGAGAATAAGGGTATGAGAACATGATCATGAAAATAGAATATCATACCCTACATATCAAAGATCATAAATATGAATAATTTTATAAATATTTTGAGTTCATAAAACATTAATAATATGGAAATAAATAACATTATATATAGAATCATAACATGGGAATAAAATATGGAACATTGGAAGACACATAAGAATATAAAAAATATTTCTATAGTAGTCATGGAATCACTTACAATGCCATCTTGGTAGTATGGTTTCACTTCCAATACCATATTGGTTGTTATGGTTCAATCCCATAATCATCCTGGTAGTCTTGGTTCACTCCCATAACCATCTTAGAATACAATGTCCGTTGTGTATATACCATGAGATATAAATATTTACCCAATGAATTATAAGGATATATAGGTCCCACCCATATCATAATGTTATCATATATACTAGTTCCACAAGATTATATACAATAATATAATAACTAATGTAATGGAATGGGTGTCATAAACATGTAATCATATCATAACTTAGGGAAAATAGATATATTTCATAGTCATTTCACTAAAGCATAACCCATTAAAATAAGTGAGTTTCTTAATCATATAATATATGGAAGAGAAATGGGTTTTGTAAACATAATTCCACAAAAACATAAACTATTTAAAGAAATAATATGAATGTAAATATAGATCATTTCCAAGAAAGGAATGAGTAACACCAACCAATGTAATCTTATATGGTAAATAGTTTTGAAAGATCACTTCAAAACAATTCTTGAGGAAAATATTTCTCCTTCTTTGAAAACATTTTATTTTTCTAAAATGATGAGGTTTTTTAAAAGAAACCATTTTATTTGAAATTAATATTCTAATATTATAATGAAATATTCAAGGAAATAGGGTATCATGAAATCATAAAAATATATTCATGACATATAAGTTCAAATAAAACATTCCCCTAATATATTTGTTGAGAAAGTAACAAAGTACCTTTTTTGGAAAATGAAAAAAAAATATTCCTTTCAAACCATGTAGTAAAAAAGAGAAAATTGGTAAAAATGATTTTAAAAGCCTATAAGAGAATATTAAATCATTTTATGAAACTATTTTTTAGAAAACAAGGATATGGATTGTAAATATTCCTCAATATATTCTTACATATAAACAACCTTAGATAATAATAAGATCATAAAATTAAACCCTACAACTTTATAATCAGTAGAGTTGTATGCCCCATGAAATTAAGAAAATTATATGGATATAAAAATAGCATTATCTTAGTGTTATGAGTCATAAAAAAAATTGGTGGGTAGTATATACAACACGTAGAAGAAACAAGTATTGTATGAGGCATGTGTCTCATAGAAGTAAAGGTGAGGAAAAAATCCTTGATTCCTTTATAATCAGTCAAGTCGTATACCCCATGAATGAAATAAAATTATATATATATATATAAAATACCATTACCTTAAGAATAAGACTCATAAAATTCATTTAGGGTCAATATATACACTATGAAAAATAGGAGAGTGGTGAATATTACATGTGTCCCAAAAAATAAAAGTGAGACATAAATCCCTAGCCTTAGGTCTGATTCCCTCCGTACATGTCTGAAACTCTTATTATTCAATTATATCCCCTAAATATCCTCTTAGTGATAATAGAGTTGGTCAGATGAGAATACCATAACCTCTATAATATAACTAGGGATGTTGGAAAGGGAAATAGGTAGGGTATGGATTAGGTTTATGGCTTATTGTGAGGTGAAGAAGTGATGGAGGTGGTTCCCTTTTATAATTGAGGTGAGAGACACTATTGGAAATCCTAAAATATTATAATATAATAAGATTATTATTGATCTAAATACTTAAAAAATAAAAAAAATGGAAATTAGATGACATTTTAGATCACATCTTATCCCCTTGTGGTTATTTAACAGTTTTTTTAAATAATTTAATAATAAATTAATTCAATAAGATATCATTATTGTCAAATTTACTTATATTCATTTAATTTTACTTCAAATACATCAATACAAAGTGATAATTCGAATATAATGATTTCAAAAATCAATAATATATCATATACATCTTATAAATTTGTTATAAATGGTAACTAATTCAAAATATATCAAAATTAATTTATTAAAAACAATTCTTCTATTTTTTAATTAACTATTTTTTTAGCATTGAAGAATATTTCAATGTGTTTATATAACTTCTAAAAATTCTAGATAAATTCATATAATGAAAATAATTTCATTTATATCAAAATAGACATTTAGATATGTTCATAGATTGATTTTACATTTAAAGTGGACATATAAAAGATATTAAATAAAATAGAGTGACACGTAGTAACTATCATTGATTTAAATAATATATAATTTATTTTCATTTTAATTGTCTATTAAACAACATAAAATTGATCATAATGTGATATGGGTCTAATAACCTTAAACCAATATTTTTTTTTATTTTAAACCTTACCATTTGGATTTACCCTTAATTAATCTATTATAATTTTAATTGTAGTAACATCATTTTAAATATTTAAAGATTAGAAGTTGTAAGTTATATGGGGTAGATTGTACATAAATGGAAACTTTAAAAAAATTTATACCTTATCATAACCTATTTGAATTATTCAATGATTTTTATTATTTTTAATTAATTTAATAAAATATTACTTCTATAAAATACCATTAATGTCAATCTTGAAACTATTCAAAAATTTTCTTTAAATAAAATCCAAAATGCATGATAAATTCAAAACAAACCAATTAAGATACTCATAACATGTCATAGTTATCTATAAAAATATTGGGGACCATAATTAATAAATATTATATTTATTTAAATATTTATAATATAATTTATTGGATATTTCATTTAATTAAACTATTATAGTGTCATTATTGTGTAATCGTTTAAGGTAATTATCTTTTTCCTAAAAGTAAAAAATAAATTACTATTGTTTATATAATTATTTTATATTTCAATTAAAATTTATATTAAAATTTATCTTTTTTGTAATCATATATTAAAATGATTTACTTATAAAAATTATGAGTGTGAAATTTTCAACTTATCTTTAAATAAAATATAATAAATGTCATATTCTTACCCAAGTGGCATAAAAAGCATATAGTTTATACCTATGGTTGATTTTGGTCGAATCCCACTAATCTAATAATATTAGGACAAGTTTAAGGGTAATTTTATAATATTATAATATTATTTTACCTTTAACTACCTGATTTACCCTTAACCGTAGTAAATAAAAATACTTCAGATACTATTCACCAAAAATTAAGTTGATCTTATTAGAACAAGAATTTCATATTTATTACAAATTTTAATATCCATTTTTCATAACTCAATTCATAGGATCTAAAAAATAAATTTTAACACTAATCCCACAAATGTGGCGAGAATGTGGTAAAAAGAATGTTTAATAGTTCAATGAGTTTTATATCTAATTTTACTATAAAAATGATTCAAATGACTTAAATTGGATTAATATATTTGTAATTTATCTATTTTTAAATTAAAATACATTTAAAATATAATTATTATTTAAATAAAAAATGCAATTTTTAACTACAATGCAGTATTTTTCACTATTCATCAAAAATGAATATTCTTAGAGAAATAAAAAAATCACCCTAAGTTAATTTTGACATTAAAAATTAAAAAATTATTTTTATTTTACCAAATTCAATTTATATTAATTTCTAAAATTAATTTTATTATTGTTCAAAGAAGGACATTAAAAGCAGTTCTTTTAAGAAAAAAAATATTTCTATACATATAATGACTTTACCCAAAAATTATACATTACATATTATATATTATATATTTATGTGAAAAATATATAAATAAAATTTAAAAAGTATTTATTACTATTCATATTACTATGTTTAATTCCTATGTTATAACTGTCATATTTAAATAATTATAATAACAAAGTGTTGTGTCACAGAGACTCAGTATTGCATGTAGCACAAGCCCAGTTGGTGTTGCATGTAGTAAAAGATTAACTTGGCGTTTCGTATTACGTAATCTAAACATAGTGACTCTAAATAATAATAAAAATATATAATTATTATTAAATGAAGTAAAAAATATATAAAATATTAAATTAATTTGAAAAAAATCCCAAAATCTCAAGGTGTTACATTCTACCCCCTTAAAAGGAATTTCTCTCGAAAAAATCTTTTGGATTATCAACAGTTTAATACTTGAAATTTTGTTTCATAGAAACCCAAATCATAAAAATGAGTTATAAAAATACCTTCTAAAAAGGTAAATTTGGAAAATATTGGTTACCCAAATTAAATCATAATTATGTCTCTACATATCAGAACATAGGTGATGATTTGAGCATTGATGGAAAGCATAAATAATAATAAAGATTGATAAATATTGTTAATCATAAAAAAGTGGGTGATCCATAGAAAGTTAAAAATCACAAAACCATAATCTAAAGGAGAGTGAAAGAGGTTATTGATATCACCAAAATGATGATAATAGGACACCCTTTTACATTATGATCCCTTTTACTAATGTTGAATAATTTTCATGATGAGATATACTTAATTGATTTCAGTACAGTATCACCCTTTTTTGTTCCTTGATTAATTTTCACTTCATCTCTTATTATAAGAAATTTAGTTGAAGTTATCACTCCTGAATCATTAAAAGATCATGAGATCCATTAATATAATGATAGTTCATTCAATATGTCTTTAACACAAAAAAAGGTGATAAAAAGTTATGAAATATGCATAATTCAACCTGTAGTGATATAATAATTTATTCTAACTAACATAGTCTAAAGTTTCAATTAAAAATTCTATTAATAGATAACCATATAATCCTTCCAAATTCTGAATATCAAAAACATTAAAAATATGTGAACTAAATTGTCTTAAAATTTATCTCATATATATAACAAGGCAGTTCTTGCTTGTCACATCCCAATCATGTAAATACCTTAATCATTTATACTCTTGAAAAATTTTAATAACCTATATCACCAAAAATACTTTCCAAAAAGATAAATTATTCCTTATTAAAAATATTATTGTATATATTCCATAAATCCATGAAGTTGTAAAATTCATCTATGATGACATAGACAAGTTTGTCCACAAATCCTTAATTGGTTCTATGATAATTGGTAATATCTAATCTACTAGATATATTATTCTTAGATTTCCAACATATACGTGTCTACCTCCTACTCTTCCATGTCATATTTCTCTTGTGTGCCGCACCAACAGAGCTCCACGACTCCCTTCCCCATGTAATCTCCAAATTCTGTCCCCCTGCCCACCCCACGATTCCGAAAATTTCCTCCGCCTCTCGCTACTGCTGTTGACTGGAACCTACCGACTCTGAATCATTCGATCCCTCGAACATCCCCTCTTTCATCATCCAAATCCTGCTCTACTGGCTGTCCTTCAATAATTTCCTCCACCTCCCACTACCGCTCCCGACTGGAACCTCACGACTGTGGACATCCCGATCCCTCGAACTCCCCCTCTTTCATCGACCAACTCTGGATCTTCCAGATATTATTCGCCGACCACCTCATCCCGATTTCAACTACAGTCTCCCTGTTTTTTTCCTTTCCTAGTTTTGGTCAAGGTAAGTATATTGATGACCTAGGGTTTCGGTTGACTCCCCTCACAGACATCATCTACCTCTCGAATATCTTGAAGACCATCGTCCTCTCACTTCGTCTTCCTCCTTGCACCGGTTGAAGCTCCCGATTTCGACTTCAACTTCCATGCGTATCGCCTTCGACCACCTTCTCCAGCGATCTATTATAGTGTTGACGTTTTATTCCTTTACCGGTCGTGGTTGTTTCTAATATATTCTCGAGCTAGGGTTCCCGTAGACTCCCCAAGCAGTTGTCATCTACCTCCATGCTTTCTTCCAGAGCGACTTCCTCACACTTCGTATTCTTCACTGCACCTGCTGCAACATATTCTACCAAACGCTCTGTTGGACTTCCAAATTTCATGATCAGTTATCTTTAAATGCCTACTGAATTATCTGAATTTTTTGTTCTTTTATGTCAACTTACTCGGATTTTTATCTTTTTTTGGTTTTCAATCTCTAGATTATATTGATTTCGAGAGATGTTTTCACATAGAATATCTTGTTTTCTCATGGAAAAGTGTTGGTTCATATGAATCTTATACTTGGAGATTCCATTAGGACTATCACTACATTCTATGAATTCTCATTAAATCATCACGATTGATCTTGATGGTTTATTAGATTTGTGAACAATGACTGATTGCCTTATCATTTGAATAAGTACGATGCGTGTATCCTTTTGGCATGTTGGGAACAAGATGAGGCATTCATGATTTCCCCTTCTCCCTTTCTTCAACTTAATTTTATTTTAGTTCTGGTATAATCTTTTTAGGTCTATGTTTTGAATTTGGTTTATTAACCATCACAGTGAAACAATACTGCGATTGACAGTTAATTTGATTTTATACCATCTTTTTTATCAAATGAAGCTGGTACATGGAGATTCTGCTGGGACCGTCACCATATTCTGGTATAAACCTATCTTTTATTTGTTCCTATTTTATTGTCTAAATGCATAATTGATATTTTGATATGTTTGTTCTTAGTTGTTGACTTAATGGGACTTGATCCATCATCGAGATTCCTTTTTTTGTATTCAGTTTATTTGAGGAGATGGGTTTGCATAAAATAATATTTTTAGGCATGTTAAAGTGACGGTTCACTAAGAGTTACATCCTCACAATCCTACACTACTTTCAGTGGAACCATATCGAGGTATTGTAATACTTCTTTATCTATTTCTTTTAGTATTCCATTAAACCATATTATTCCTTTAATTTTTCATTCATTTTTCTATTATTATTATTATTAAATTGAAGAAATATTAGAATTATTATTGAATATTATATCTGTTAATTTTATGATCGATGATCTGATTAAGCATAATAATAAAGAAATCAATATATAATTATGTAGCTTCAATACCAATGAATATTATATCACTTTGAATTTATTTAATGTTGAAACATGAATAATATATTAATGGATAGTTTTCAATTTTTGAATAACTATATAATGATTAAATAGAATTATTGGATGGGTACATTGCTTTATTTTATGTCAATGATTTTGAGATTATCATGGGAAGTTTTTTTGTAAGTTATTTTCTGGTTTTGAATTATTTTCTTAGATTATTCTCTATAATTCAGTGCATGATAAGGGGGTGCGTACCTGGAAGAGATGGTGAGAGATGGAAACATTACACTAGATAAGATTATCTCTCTCCCCATCCATATCTCACAATATAGAACATCCATTTTCCATTTATTCATATATATTTATTTGGTTTATTTTAATGCTTTGAAAATACAGGCAACACAAGTGATCTCTGAAGGAGACAAGACAAATATAAGTTTTGTTGGTTAGCAGATCTCTCTCAATTTTAAATCAGTCATCAAAGTATCTCCTTGAAAAAACATATCATCAATCCGACATGATAAAAGTTTAGTTCATGTTCTAATATTGTCTCATAAATTTCATTTTTTTTTGACTTTGAGGCCTTATTTCCCATAAATATTATTTGATGTTGTTTTATGTGTTATTTTTTCATATATGACTCTATTTATTTTGGATTTTTAATGTGATGATGTGATGTATTATCTTGCAGTTCAAGATGAGGTCAATGGATTTTAATCATGGCATTACATGGAAATAGGGGGTTGGTATATCCTTCCCATTTTTTCTGAGTTCATATGAGTACATAAAGAAGAATTGAAAGTATGGTTTATTAGCAACATTCCAGTAGTTTCTAATACTAAAGTAACACATCAATCAAGTGTATTGTAAGACTCACAGTCTCCAATGTTCTACAACAATCATTTGTGAACTGTTTTGACTTGCATTCCATCAGATCACTACCATTGTCAAATTCATTGATTCTCTGTAATCACATTACATTAATCCTTTCCAACATCCCTTTATAGTTTTATTGGTTAATAAAATTTGATTACTAGGAAAATGTTAAAAATTAGTTTATTTTACTTTAGCATTCAACAGATTATTATGAAAAATATTTTTACTGCGATTTGTGTTTGTTGGGTGGGTGTCCTCATTTTCCAAATTTGGTTGCTGCTTCACACCTCATCATGAATCCTCATACCATATCTTCTTCTCTGGAGATTGGGAAGGACGTGGTCAATCAAGGGAGGGAAGACCTGTTTCACATCTATCTTTCCAGGTACATGTGAAATTAAAGGTTGTAGGACATGGGTTTCTGATAGAAGGGGTAGACTTGGTCCTGGCCTTCAAAATGCTACAACGAAGAGCCTGCATTGGGAGGAACGAAAGTTATGTCAAATAGGGGTTATGGATGTGATGGAATGTATATATTGAAGGGTTTATTTTAATTGGGTACTATTATTACTTAGCAGGGCATATACATGGTGGTAGGACAGATGTGGTTTGGTGGTACTGGGGTTCAATGAGTCTTTTTGTGGTGGGTCTTATCTTGAAGCATAGGAGAGGGTAAAAACTGGTATTTTTTCTATTAAATTTTATTTGTATTATAGAGAGTTGTCAATCTGAATTTTTTGACTATTTTTTGGGAATCCTAATTACTATAATGGACTTTTCTAACAGGTTAAATTACCTTACCAGGATAGGGTCTTCAACCGAATTATTTAAGGGCCCAATAAAAAAACTCATTTCTATTCAAACTGATTGCAAAATCACTGTAAGAGGTTATAGCCGATGGAAAAATTATGTTATGAATGATTGATAATTTCTGTTCAGATTGATATAAAATTTCTATTATTTGGGATGTCTGAACAGAACTGAGACATTTATGTTTTTCTATGGTTGTTACAAGGGTTCCATATTTGACAGTTAAGGTAATTTTGAAACATGTATGTTTCTCTTTGGTGATTGACAGGGGTTCCAAATCTGTTTCAAGATGTTCCCTTTGGTGGTTACAAATGTTCCATATTTTATAGATAAGTCTCTAAAACATGTATGTTTTTTGTTATATTCAGTGTTGTATTATAGTTATTTGTCAATCATATTTTTTAATTCTATTTGGGTTTCCAGTTTACTAAAATGGACTGTTATTTTACCTCCTTTCAAACTTCTCCTTTCCCTTTTCCTCATCCCCCTTCTGATTCTTCTCTTTTGTATTATAATTCTGATGTTCTCTTTATATGAAGTTATATTTTTATCAATTTTTTCGATCATGCATCAAATTCCACTTAATCCCATCCCAATATGGAACCATTTACTATTGTAAATAATTATTTTATTCTTATTTTATAAAATTCAACTAATTGGAGGCTATTGTAGATATGCCATGTTTTCCTTGATCAAAAATATATTTTCAGTTTTCTAGTTCATTATAGGATGTTCCATGTCTTTATCTACTTTCCCATTTTTTAATTTTCTTCCTTTCAATCCTAGTTGTCCAAAAACATGAAACTCCACAACAGACCTACTACTAATCCACCGCCAGGTTACCTCCATCTCTCATTGGTCCTTTGTCCTACCCATCTGCGCTTGACCTAACATCAAGCTCATCAAGTGATGTTTTGGAACACAACTATAACCTGGTGTGCTTCCCAGGCCCTGCTGCTCACCCAGGCCATGCATCATTTCCCAGGAAGAAACCAACATCCATCCACACATTCAGCATCAGGAATATAGGCCCCATGGTTCTCCTCAGTGCTTTCGGCCACACAGGTTATCTCTGTGCCCCCTGTAGCTTCTTTAATCTCTTCGACATGCATATCTGGCTTCCTTCCCCGTTGTCTATTGGCCTTTATGATATTCAGAACCATGTGATATCTCTCATTAAAGATTTCCAGAAACCCCAGACAACACATATGGTGATGAAACATGTGATGGAATTATTACTACTCTGATTGCTAATAGTTCAGCTGTTGAAAACAAAACATTACTGTCCTAAGAAAGCATTGATTTTTTGTTCTTTCATGTTGTATTATTTCTGGATACATGTGTGTTTTCATAAACATAAACACATAATGATTTATTATCAGTTTTTTATTCTATACCATATTAAATCTGATTTCTTTTGAACATTTTTTTCTTTACTTCTTGTAGGAAAAATATAGTTTTAAGAAGAATAATAAATATGCATCCAATGTAAACTTAAGGCGACCTTCTGTTCAAAGGTAACATTTTAGCATGCTCATTTATTTCTTATTACCATACTACAATTTTTATATTGAGAGGTGTCTTTTCTCATTATTCATTCATGTGGTTTTCCATGCAGAAATTCCTATTAAATATGTTCATACCTATATCGGGATTAAAAACTTTGATATTCCATATTTCATTGTTACTATTTATTTGTGGTTCGCAATTAATAATTTCATTAATTAAGCTTATTTTGCTTGTAGTATACCCATAATTCATGCCTTTAACATTTGTTATTTATGAACTCTTATCCACATGACTCTGCTTCTGTGTTATATCTTATTAAACATTTGGGTTTTAGTTGATTATTGTATAAGAACTGTCACTTAAGTAGTTTGGTTGATTCTAAGGGGGTGCATACCAGGAAGAGATACTGAGAGGTCTTAATGGACATCGTATTGACTTCACTCAAGTTGAAGTTCAAGAGGAACTAAAATAAACATTCAATAGAAACAAGATGTGGTGGTTCCTACTCTGAAGACCGCACCCACTAATGGACCGGGGTTGACTTGATAGAACTGTCTAGCTATGGAAAGGTTAACAACAGCACCTGTTCAGGGTTCGAAACCAAAAAATTCTTTTCCCTTTTATTTTCTTTTATTTCCATTAGTTATTTTACTATTTAATAATATTTTCTTGTGTTTTTTGGGCAGCAAAAAAGCTGGATAGCATCTCATGCACCTATTGAAGATCAAATCATACTGTTGTTGGAAGCATAAACAAACATCAAGGTTTGTGTTTCTACACTGTTTTCAATGTTTTTTATATTTTCCAACCTCCTCTTCAAAGTGTGTGAGAGAAATTTCCCATTTAATTTGTAGGATCTATGTCACTGTTATCGAAGATGTCATTTAGTGCACTCTGTAATGGACATTTGTGAGACTATTCAGGTAAATATCTCATATAAAATGTTTTTCTGCGGATGCTTCCATCGAAGGAATTAGGTAACTCTACCTCCATCAACACTACAACCCACTCCAAGATACCCTCAACTCATCCTCCAATTTTCAGAAGGTATGATTTATTTCATTCAATTTATTGTATTTATTATGGTCATATCTCCTTCCTGATCTTCATGCCTCTTTCTTGGTATTTTTAAATCATTTCAGATGATGGTATCACTAAATTTTGAAATGGTGAATGTTGATCCGTAGGTTTTGGCGTTTCTAGAGTATATGGAGAAGACCAACCAGCTTAAACATGCATTTTTATTGCGATGTCGGTGGCCATTTCTGATTTTGTTTCTTGAAATATAACTTCACCCCTTGATGTTTTCAAGATAAAATTCTAGATCTGACTATAATTCCATGATTTTCATTTTCTGTACAATCGCATTCCTATCAAAATATTATACTCTATAAAAACAATACTTGATGTTTGGGATACTGTCAATGTATTTGTATTTTTTCATTTATTTATTTTACTATTGTATAACATTTTTTTGTGCTTTATAGGTAGGAAAAAAGTTGGACAACACCTCACACACCTATTGAAGATTGAATCATACTATTGTTGAAAGCATAAAGAAACATTCAGGTTCATGTTTCTACATTCTTTTCAATGTTTTTGATGATTTCCACCTTCCTCTTTAAACTGTATGTGATACATTTCGCATTTAATGTGTAGGTTTATCTAACATAAATTTTATGTGCAGGCTTCAAGCTTTAGAAGAAATAAAAACACGTATTGATCTTATCATGTCTTATTGTCACTCATTTCCCTTTTCCTTAATCTTACACCTTGGAACCGGAAAAATATGTACAATCAGGAATGGATCTTAACATATTTTACTCTCAAAATCTTAATTAATGTTCTTTTATTTTATGAATACCTTCATGTTTCTACCTTTATTCCTTTTAGTTCTTGGTGATTTTTTTTTACTTAAGATTTGAATTATATGATAATACAAAATAATTAGATCATGTGATTTTTTTGAATAATATCTATAGAACATATAATAAAACATCTTATTTATTCAATGTAGAGAGTTCTTGGATAATATTAACAGGATCTGTTGATATTAGATCACAAGGTTTTGTTTATTCTTGGGTTAGTTGGAAGGATCATGAGGCATTAGACAAGGAATTCAGTGCATGATTATTAAGGGTGGTAGAATAACCTTTGTTGTATTCTTGGTGAAGGCATTCACGTGTTTTTTTTTTGTGTGGTAAATTAACCATTTTGAAATTTTCAATTTACCTTCTTCTACAAATATCCACAGCAGGTGCATTTTCTTCTCTTCTTCCCTTTTATCTTCAATTTGTTATTCATTTTAAAAATACATTATTATATGAATATTCCTAATCTGTAGATTATATTTGGGTAATTCCTATTCGATATGCTATATATTATCCACTGATTATTTCATATCCACCACATGCATATTACATATTCATTGAAAAGATATTCATTTTAGTTTTTACCGATATCATAATTCAGACTCAATTTTCACACATATTCTTTATATAATATGTATTCTAGATCGCTAAATCCTTCCACACTATTTTTTATTGGTTCTATGCATCGATAATATTTTATATTTTCTTCCATTAGTTCTATTATAATATGTCCATGATATACATTAGCTATACATGTTATGCTGTCTTGATTCCTTTAATACACCCAATATTCGATTTACAGATTAGGAGGCATTGATCCACCCAATTTATGAAGATATTTGGGACCTAATTAGATGGTTTTCAAACATGTGTTTTCAATAATGTTCAGCTTCAAGCCTCATGAGCTGAAGTGTCTATCAGTGGTGCTGGGGAATTTTATTCCATGACATGCAAGGAGTCAATGCGCGGTCTAGAGAATTTTTAGTATAGTTTTATCACTGATATTTCTATCACACTTGACAATATGTAAAGTCAATGAAATGATATAATTTTTAATATAAATTACCTTGAAAATTCTTGATTAAATGTATTATTTAATATAAGTGTTTTATATCATTTCATATAATCTTCTATTGATGTATAACCAGCATATTATACAGTGTTCTCTAATATGGAATATCAGTATAATATAAAATATATATTTAACATTATGAAATATCTTGAATATGGATGAAAATATATAATTTGTATGGTAATAAATATTATGGAATTTAAAATCCTTGCCTATGCATTATATTCATTTGTAAGTGTAATCATTGGTTATAATGCATCTCAATTCTGAAATCTATGAGTAAAAATTCAAACAAATAAGCTCTCGTGAATTTGTGAAATATTTCCGCCTCCGTCCTTACATATTGTTCAATATAAGAATGGATTCAATCTATTTTATTTTTTATAAGCAGCCCAATCATAAAATTTAGTTTTAATTCAATTATTTTCACATGTCTCATTTTTATTATTACAACTACTATCTTATCATTCATTTTTTATTTTAGTTTTCAAATTACTATTATTTTAATTGTTGAAGTTGAAAATGTATCCAAATCTCCATCCTAAAAATTTAAAAATTCATATACTTTTACTCCTTATTCTTTTTCAACTATTTAAATAGTGTCTGTATATTATATGCACTCCTATTACATTATCATAAATCATTACATTATATTTAAAATTTTCTCTACATTACCATTTCTTATCCACTTTTATAAATATTAATATCTTATTAAAAGAAAAACCATTAATCGAATATGTCGTGCAATAGCACGGGTGAGTACTAGTTTACTTTATACCAAATCAATCATATCTATATCCAAGATAAACACAATTTTCTAAACATCTTGATCACATTAAGGTTTATCTTCCATTAATCAAAATATCACTTTTCTATGTCTTCAACAACATTCAAGATATACATCTCATTTCTTAATGAAAATTTATTCTGAAAATACTTATATATTTTATGTTAAATATAACATAATATTTGAAGTCAAAAAACATAAATACTCCATTCATCCTACTTAATTCTTAATCCATTACTCAGGATTCATCAACTTATTCCTTAATATCACTTTCTTATAATTAGAATTTTGAATCATGTATTAAGTTTCCTCAGATTAAATCTAATCATGATTCTTATGTTTAATGTAAGCAACACTAGAAGAACATCACATACCTATCACATGTCATTTTTGGTATCTTAATCTTTACAAGTACAACCAATGCTCATACAACCTTCCTAATTCTATTTATAAAAATTCCACTTGGGGAATCAAATTTCATAATTCCAATAATTTCCACATCTATAAAATTCAATGTTAACGAAGTTCCTTCTCGTTCCTGCCATTGACTAAAACCAGAAAGAATAGTGTGAGAAACATTTACCATAATGTAAAACCACATAATCATTAAAAATCACTTATAGAATTTCTAAATCATGATAACTACTTTTAAATCTACGAAATCATAGGGTTATCCTTAGATACATCCTGGGAAATATCCTTATAAATATCACTAGGGTTCTCTATATGTTATTTCTTCCTAGTTTCCAATGGTTAACTACACATTATCTCTCATACCAACTATAGATACCCAATCCTGACATACATGGACATTACATCATTTTTTTGGAAACATTTCATACATTTCATAAACAAATTCCCATATACTGTGTTAGTCTAGTACCTTTCGAAACTAATAAACATAATCAACTCATTCATAGAAAATATACTTCTTCTCCCACCCATTTCATCATAACTATACCCCTTTGGACATATTAGACTTATTAATTTTCTAAATATCATAGGGAGAAGAACCATAAGAAATGGTGAGATCAGATGCTTAGTGAGGTTAAAAAAAGAGACATGTAAGCATAATAATGAGAATAAGATTATGATAAAATGATCATCAAAATAGAATATCATACCCTATATATAGATGATCATAAATGGGAATCATGGAATAAATATTGGATGTTCATAAAACATGAATCATAAATAAATAATGAACATGATCAATGGAAGTATAACATATGAATAAAACATCGAACTGTAGAAGACACATGAGCGTGTAAAAATGATTTCCATAGTAGTAAAGGATTTATTGCCAAGGCCATCGTGGTAGTATAGATTCACTTACCATACCATCTTGGCAGTCATGGTTCACTCCCATTAACATCCCAATAGTCATGGTTCACTCTTATAACCATCTTAGTGGACAAGGTCCTTCGTGTCTACCTCATGATATATAAATCTCTTCCCAATGCATTGGAAGAAGATATAGGTCCCACCAATATCATAATGGAATCATACATACTTGTTCCATTAGATAATAAACACTCATATCATAACCAATGTAATGTAATTGGTGTCATAAACTTGTAATCATATCATAAAATGTGGAAAAGAGAGGTTTCATAATCATTCCAGCAAAGCTTAACCCATGAAAAGATGTTGGTTTCATAAGAATATTACTCATGGAAGATAAATAGATTCCCTAAACTTCATTCCATCAAATCATAAATCCTTAATAGAACTAATATAAATATATACTTTGATCATTTCCTAGATAATATTGAGTAGCACCAACAGATGTCATCTTATATGAGAAATAATTTTGTAAGATCACATGAAAACAATTATTAGGGAAAAATAACCTTATTCTTTGAAAACATTTTCATTTTTTACAATGATGAGAAATTTTAAAAGAAATCATTTTATTTGAAAATAATATTCTAATATTATAAGAGAAGATTCATGGAAATAAGGTGTCATTAAAACATAAAAACATATTCATTCCATACAAGATAAAATAAAACATTCTCCTCTTACATTTTATGAAAAATTCATAAAGTACCTTGTTTGTAAAATAACAAAAATATTCTTTTCAACCCATATAGTAAAAAATTAAAAAATGGTAAAAATGACTTTAAACATCTGTAGTAGAATTGTAAAATACTTTATGAATTTGCTTTTAGAAAACATGGAAATGGAAGCTAAATATTCCAAAATATATTCTTACATATAAACAACTTTAGATAATAATGAGATCATGAAATTAACCCTTACAACTTTATAATTAGTAGAATTGTATTCCCCATAGAAAAAATAATATTACTTGGATAAGAAAATACCATAATCTTATGTTAAATAATCATAAATGGAATTCATGGGAAGTATATAAACCATGTATTAGAAGAAATTATTATATGTGGAATGTCTCATAGAAGTAATTGTGAGACAAAAATCCCCCACAACTTTATAATCAGATGAATCATATGCCCCATGAAAAAAATAAAACTATATGTAAATAAAAATAACATATCATTTAGAATAAGACTCACAAAAGAAATTAATGTTTAGTATATGCACCCCACAAAATATGTGAGTGTTGAATATGATATCTGTCCGATAGACATAAATGTGTGACATAAATCCCTTACCTTATGTGTGATTCCCTCTATTTGTGTTCGAAACTACGCTTCCTCATCGATATCCCTCTTGATCTAATCTTAGGGGCACTAGAGTTGGTCTTTTGACAAGACCAACACCTCTATAATGTTATTATGGGGTTTGATAATGGAAATGGGTTTGGTAAGGTTTGGATAGAGAGCTAAAATTTTATTTAAGAAGTGAGGGAGGAGGTTCCCTTTTATAATTTAGGTGAGGGGTACCTTCAAAAATTCTCAAAATATTAAAATATAATAAGATTATTCTAAATCTAAATACATACAAATGAACAAAAAATGAAAATTATAAGACATTTTCGACTATATCCTATCCCCTTGTGATTATTTAACAATTTCGTTTTGAAGAATTAATTAATTAATTAAGATATCAATATTTCCATATTTAATACTATTAATTTAATTTGACTTTAAATACATCAATAAAATGTGGGAATTTGAATATAATGCTTTAAAACAACTATAATATATCATGTATATCTATGAAATTTATTAGATGCATTAAATAATTCCAAATATATAAGAATTGATATTATTTAAATAAATTATTTTATTTTGCTATTAATTAAATAAATATATTTTATCCTTGAATAATATTTTAAGGTAATTATATAACATATAAAAATTAAATTTTTTTTCCATAATGAAAATAATTTCATTTATATATAAAATATACATTTATATTCGTTCATAGATTGATTTTGTCCCTAAGTTGACACATAAAAGATGCTAAATACAAGAATGTGATACTTCGTAACTATATTTGATTTAAATTATATATAATTTATTTTCATGGGAAAGTGTCCATTAAATAACATAAAATTTATCATAATGTAATATAGGTATAATCCTCTTTATATAATATTTTTTTGGTTTTATTTTAATCCTTATCATTTGATTTACCCTTAATTAATCTACTAAAATTTTAATTGTGGTGACAACATTTTAATTATTAAGTGGTTTTAAATTATTAATTATATGGGGTAAATTGTACATAAATTTAAACTTTATCATATTTTATACTTTATAATAATCTATTTTTATTATTTTAATGATTTTTATAATTTTTAATTAATTTAATAGTATATTATTTTTATAAAATACCATTAGTGTTAACTTTTACACTATTCGCAACTTTGTCTTTAGATAAAATAAAAGTAGAAATAAAATTTAGAAAAAAAACCTTTTAAGATACTATTAACATCTCGTAGTGACCATTAAAATTCATGGGAGACCTTAATTAAATAAAATTAGACTTATTTTAATATTTTTAATGTCATTTATTTGATATTTCCATCAATTAAACAATTGTTGCATCGTCATTTTGTACGCCGTTAAAGTAATTAAAAATTTATTAAAAAATAAAAATAAATTACTATGAAAAATATATTAATTTTTTTACTTCAAATATATATTTATATTCGAATTTATATTTCTTATAAACCTATATTAAAAATTATTTACTTGTTAAAATTATGAGTATGGCATTTTTAACTGTTCATTAAATAAAAAATAATAAATGTCATATTATTTCCCAAGTGGATTAGAAATGATATAATTTCAGAATAAGGTTGGTTTTAGTCAAATCTCACTCATCCAATTAAATTAGTATAAGTTTTAGGATAAATTTATGATATTATAATATTATTTTTACCTTTAATTACTCGATTTACCCTTAAGTGGCAAATTAAAATACTAAAGTTACTATTCACCACAAATTAATTTTATCTTATTAAAGCTTAAATTTTTTATTTATTTAAATTGTGTATTTTTTTCAAAATTCATTTCAGAAAATTAAAAAAAAAAATTAGTTTAAAACTAATCCTTCAGATGTGGCGAGAAGACGGTAAAAAGAACATTTAAAAGTGTATATATGTTTTTGTATTTAATTTTAAAATAAAAAATATTCCAGTGATATGATTTTGATTAATATATGTATAATTGATATATTATGACTTTAAAATAGATTTAAAATATAATAATTATTTAAACAAAAAACACAATTTTTAACTACAATGCAGTATTTATCACTATTCATCAAACAATGAACCTTCTCAGAAAAATACTAAATTTTTTGCATAAGTTTATAATGAAATTAAAAACTTCAAAAATGATTTTTATTTTACCATATTCAATTTCTAAGAGTGTCTAAAAATAAACATTATTATTTTTCACAAACGGACTTAAAAATTAGTTCCTTTAAGAAAATATTATTTCTAAACATATAAATACTTTACTAAAAAAATTATACATTTCATTATAAATATGTTCTATTTATGTGAAAATTTTATAAATAACATTTAAAAATGAGGTATTATTATTCATATTATTATGTTTAATTTCTACGTTATAATTTTCTTGTTTAAATAATTATGAAAACAATGTGTTGTTTCACAGAGACTCAATGTTCTGTGTATCACAAGACAAGTCGGTGTTGCATGTAGTTCAAGCATAACATGGTGTTTCATATTACATAAAAAAATTTAGTTCTTTTGCATAATAGTAAAAATCTATACACAGTGTTACCTGAAGTGAAAAATATCAAAAAGATTAAACTAATTCAAATATAATAATTCATAACATCTCTAGGTGTTACAAGATACTCGTGTTATTATATCAACATTATTGAAAAAAATTATAAGGTGGTGGAGGAATGAAAAAAATAATAAAAAAATTGGTTAATAATGATACCTCTTCTTCGAACAACCTCATTATGTTAGCATAAAAAACCTTCTTTTGATATCTTCATGATAA
This sequence comes from Viscum album, assembly GCA_963277665.1. Classification (NCBI taxonomy): domain Eukaryota; kingdom Viridiplantae; phylum Streptophyta; class Magnoliopsida; order Santalales; family Viscaceae; genus Viscum; species Viscum album. The sequence continues at coordinate 1,503,933,481 of OY728137.1, read as the reverse complement.
AAATAGGGGATTTAGGAATTTGTTAGGGAATTATTTAAGGTATCTAGCTAGATCTAGGTTGATAAAAAATTTTGTTAAGGTTTGTGGATGAGAGGAGAGTGGGTGGCCTTTTATAAGCGAGGTCGATGGAACACCTATACTTTTTCAAACATTATTAATAATTCAATGTCACTTTGGGGGATTTCTGGGGAAAGAAAAAAGGTTCATGTGGTGTGTTCCATTTTGGTTGACATGCCTCTTCAGGTGGCATTGATAAGAGGGGTGGTAATTTAGTGTTGGTGATGAGAAAGTTGGTGGTGCAATGATAGAAGATCTTTGGTTGATAGTAGGGAGAAGAGTGGGATTGTGAGACCTCCCCAGATGATGGAAAAATGAGATGAAGGAAAGGTGGTGATAGGGTTCTTAGTTAGGTAGTGTATATCTAAAAGCCTGGATGGATTCTATATCTGGTGATGGTCGGAGTGTGAGGGTTGCAGTCGGACGTGATGTAGAAGGTCAGCGGTAACGCTGTGGAAAATCCATCTTGATAGTAGGATGAGATTGTATTCAATAATTATTTCAGAGAATATTTTGTGTTGTAGTCCCAAATAAGTCTATATAAAGAATAATTCACCAGAAATGTTCTAATATGAGGATTAATGATAGGGTAAGGATTTTCCCTCGATACTAGGCCCATGTTGTCAGGCATTGGTATTTGCTTACTGAGGAGCTTTGCAGGTTAGTTGCTAAGAATCGAAAATTTACATCAGTTGGGTGGGAATTGATGTTGTTCATTTTGTAATTGGTACTGAAATTTCCATGTATTAAGGCTTTGTTCCTCCTTTTCTACAGACTATGTAAAGGTTACCTTTCAACCTTTAAAAACATATTACCAAAAATTAAAATATTTATAAAAAACATTGGGAATTTAAGAAAGGTAACTTATTAGTAAAAGAGATGCAAAGTGGACCATTATCAAGAAATAGATGATATATCGTCTAAATATTACACTAAAATATAATTTTGAACATCTTTTAGTCCTTGTAACTCATATATTTTTAGTTTGATCCCTCGGTAAACCCATTTCTACCTTAGCCACAGTACTTTTTTTACTGTTTTCACCATTAATTATGAACCAAAATGATGTTGAAATTATAATATAATATAAATTATTTTGATTAGAAATAATTATTCTATTTTTTAGAAATTTAATTCATAGTATTGGTAGAATTTAATTTAAAATTAAACACGTAGATATGATGAAAAATAAGTTTCTAAAAAGTGTATTATCCAAGAAATGGATGATTTTTTATTAACTCTATAAAAAGTAAGAATCGATATAATAATTTCAATTAATATTTTTAGACATATCAAATATAAATTTCAATTATGTTTTTAATTATTATTTATCATTTTAATAAATTTAATTGGAGAAACATTATGCATTTTAAAATAGTTTTTAGAAGAAAATAAAACCGGTTTTTTAAAACAAAAAAAAACATAAACTAAAATACAATATAAATATTATATGATTGTAATTATGTTTATTAAATTTAAATAAATAATACTTATACTGAATAAGATCATATTATAATCACAATTATATTTTTAAATTACTTTATTTATTGAAAATAAATAACATTTTTATAAAAAAATATATATTTCACTAATCACCGAAATGTCAATAATTTCCAAAAAAATCTCAAATTATCACCCTAAGTTAATTTTGATGTGATGATTTCAAAAATAAATTTATTTTTACAAAATAAATTTTCTAACCATTCTAAAAATTAACTATAATATTTTTTCACAATAATAAATAGAAATCAATTTTGAAGAAAACATATTTTTGATGAATAAAAGAGTTGTACTAAATATTAAGTAGTTATATAAAAATAATTTATCATAATATTTATATTGTTTAATAAATATATAAATATATATATATATATAATTATTTAAAAAATTTCATACCTCCAATTTAACTAATAAGTAATATCTTCCATTTATTTTACGGGTCGTTTAAGCTCAGTTTTGTGTGTCGAATATGATATTTAACATAATGTTATTATTTTTAAATATCAGGGTATTATATCCCCCCCCCCCAATTAAATAAGTAAAAGCATCATTTTTTAAAATTTATCTTATTAATGAAATGTTTTACATTTTAAAGTAACATTATTGATGTCCGACATCATAAAAAGTGTTAATAAAAATTCCTATTGATAAGAGAGAAATTGATGTACAAATGTTTCTGGAATAACACATACTATGTTTAAAAATTGAGTAAAATTAGTGGGGCTAAATATTTGTTCATGTAAGAAATGTGTAATTAAAAAATAATAAAGAAGAGTGATAGAGATCCTTGATAACTATAAAGTGAATAATCATGAGAAAGTCAGCATCCAAAGACCCATAAACTAAATAGATCTAGAAAAAGAAATTGTTTCATCAGAAATGAATGTAATAAGATAAATTTTTTATTTTCACAATATTTTTCCTAGTGTTGAGTAATTACTTACCATCTAGACTAATAAAAACAGTAAATATACTAATGTGATAATTTTAATTTCATCCTTTAATCAAATTCTACCACAATCTCATCTTTTTCTCAAAATGATATGTATTCAAGATCGATTTTTCATCACCGAGGAACTAAAAAACTATTAAATTATCATATAACTATAATAGAATAATAATATATTCCTCATATATTGATATATTATCCAAATCCAAAATAGTTAGCACAAGATAAGATAATTACCAAAAACAAAATAAAATATCATGTGATAAAATAAGAAATTAATCACTACGACCTCTATAATAATTAATAAACATTATATTAGATCATTTGATAAATAACTAACCTTAAAATTACACAAACTATTCCTAAATAAAATTGTAACCCTAAAATAAAAAGGGTTTGATCACATATTCTCATGAGATTGATTTATCATTTATCTCTAAATAACAGTAAACACATTTAAATTCACATAAAAAATTTATGCTATTTAATAATATACTCTACAAGATATAAAAATCATTTCCATAAATAACATGAATTTAAAAAATATACAATAAATAGATAATTTAACGATTATTCCTCAAATAAAATATCATAATGTTATGTTTACATTAATCATATAAGGATCCCAAAATCATGAAATTATTCTGAAATAACATTATTCAACTAATCACCAAAAATCACTTTTACACCCCATGGTTATCTATATGATAAAACATGTTCTCTCATTACTATATGTCAAATTATTTTAGTGAAAAAAAGATAGCATACTAACTAGAACATCAGATAGGCCATTGGTAGGTGGTGCACCTATATCACCCTCAAATTTTGGTTTCAAGCCCAATAGACTTTCTACATGTGATGTGTAGTAATTTTTCAAAAATTATACTCATATAGTTATTATAAAATTCCAATAAATATGGTGAGAATACTCAAAAACAATCTTAATCATCAATGACTGTATAACCACTGAAGGTTTCAATGCCATTAAACTTATTTCCTCAAAATGTAAAATTTAATTCTCCCCTAAATAACATGTTCACATGTTAAATTTGGGTTATATATACCTTAAAAATCAATCCAAACCTTTTAATTTCCTGAACAAATACTCCCATCACATAAAACATCAAAATAGTATTAATGCATTTAAACGAACGATCATCCTTAAATCTATAACTACATCAAAACTCTTGAATCCCTTTATGTGTAAACCTTAATCCCTCAGTGTTATTCATAATCGATTAACTGTGATTTTTCATATTATTCCTTAATACGTCATACAAAAAAATGAATCATTTTTTAAGAGTCAACAATCCGAAAACATAAGCCAAGATATAATCTATACCTTTCATATATATCATCTTCATTTTCATCATCATAAACTATAATTATAGCAACCCTAACCCCACTAGCCTAGAGTTAGTGGTTACTTTATTACATTATCATAAAAAAAACAAGTTATCACCTCCGAAAAAAATTATTTTATTAGTCATGGTAATATAGATACATATTTGTAATTCAAATTACATATTAATCATAATATATGAAAAAAGTATTTTCTTTGATAACACCATTATTATCCTAGTTTATCCCGAAATATCAATCATAATATAAATCTTAGAAACCTGGGAAAAAAAGAATAATAAAAGGGGTGAGCTTACTGGCTTAGTACGGGTAAGGATACAACAGAATTTTTCACTAATGTATAAGAATAAATAATAAGGCAAGGTGAATAATTGAAACACATTCCATTTAAACATATTTGGATAATAATATGGATAAAATAAATAATACCATATAAATAATTACATGAGATAGAAAACATAACCATGGATATTATACTATTCAAATAATCCCATGGAATATCAATAAAAAATCTCATAATGAGGGAATGCATAATGTTGGGCATCATAAAAAAACCGTCATGGTTTCATTAATGACCCCACACATAAATGGGTAATAAATCATCCGTTAACCATATTATTTTTTCTCATTAGACCTACCTATGCATTTAGAGGCTATAGTGGGCCTCTCCAATCACATAACGAGTCAATGTATTCATCAAATGAAAAGGGTGAAATAAAAACAATATAAAAATTCCAATTAAAAAACAATCGTACAAAATTTGAATACTTCAACAATGAATGGTATGAAAATATAATATCCAAAGTAATAAATGATGATAAACCCATCAATAAAATATTGTATAAGTTATCATAAGAGATCAACCTCAATCAATAATATTATCCAACAAAGGATATGAACATATATAAAAATACTCTAATAAAATCATTAAAATTTTATTGATAGAAATAACCATTTTTTAATTTGAAATAATTTATTTAAAAGGAAACATAGTTTTAAAAGAAATAATTTTCCTAGAAAATTATATTTTAAATTTTTAATGGAAGTTTCAATATATTAAGGTTTCATGATGGCAGAAAAATCCCCTCAATCTGTATAAGTTCAAAAACATTACTTCTGTATTTTTATTGAAAAATGCATGATGTACCTCATATAAAAAACAACAAAAAGATTCCATTCAAACCATTTTATAAAAATTTGAACATGGGTAAAAATAAAATAAATATTTTTATGATATTAGTAAAAATTAATTTGAAAAAAAACATGAAACATGGACATAAATGATAAATATTCCTCAATAGATATTACGTCTAAACAACCCTGAATAATAATGACATTGTTAGATTAACCCTTACATTATACATTTCATTAGTTGAATTTGATTCAAACTCACTTATAATGTCTTTAAAAAATTATTTAATTTATATGAAAACAATATCCTAATTTATGATATCAAATATGATCTTATTATATCGTTTTTTACTAATATTTTGTCATTACCCATGTTTCGGATGTTAACAACTTCATTTTTATAGGCATGTTTTGTCAAGTAAGTCCTATTTTTTATGAATATGATCTATTTGATTTATCTCCAAAATTATATTATGTTCATAGATATCATATTTACTCATTAAATATAACTAAATATTCATTTTTTAATTGTTAACATGGAAAATGAATCACATCGTTTCTTGGAGACGGTAGGTCGTACGTAGGCACGAGTGACATTATCATTCCCTTAATGGTGAAATGGGTAAAGAATCGGGTAGTATATAAATTATATAGAATCAATATCATGTCATAAATAATATATATAAACATTATTTTCATCATTATACCCATTATATAAATTGGGGATTAAAAACCAATTACAGCACGATGTGGAGACGGTAAGTCGTACGTATACACGTACGACATTCTCATTTTTCATAAAATGTATAAAAGGTGGAAGATGGTTGTCCCATGATCATAATAAAATATATATAAACATATATCATACTAGAGTTATTATATTATAATGGAAAAATAGATAAATAGTAAGAATATTAAGAAATTTACCTGACAGAGTTATAAAAACGATTACCGCCTCTTTGGCGGACTTCCTTCATATCTCTTCTTAAGGGATCTAAGATTGGACTTTTTGGAAGACCAGGATATCTATAACTTAGATATGGATGTTTAAAAGATAAATGGGAAGTAAATGGTTTATCTATAAGGCTCAATGTTGTGTGAGGAATTGAGGGTGGAGGTTCCCTTTTCTAATTGATGTGAGGGGCACTTTTGGAAATCCAAAAATATTAATATATTATAAGGCTATTATGGGGAAATATTCTTCCAAATGGACTATAAATTAAACAGTGAATAAATTTTCAACCATATATTATCCCCTTTAAAATTAATTAATATTTCTAGGATTTCTAAATAATTTAATTGTATATTAATTCAATAAAGTACCAATATTGTCATGTTTGGTACTATTCATTTAATTTGACATAAAATAAATCAATATAAAGTGGTATTTAAAATATAATGCCTAAAAATCTCTAATATATTTTATAAATCTATAAAAACGTTTATACACATTAACTCATTCAAAATATTTCAAAATTATTATAAATAAAATCAATTATTTTATCTTTATGTCAATTAAATAAATATTGTTTTTTGTATTGAAGAAGATTTCAAGGTAATCATATAAATTATAAAAATTATAAAAAACTATAAAATTAAATTAATTTTATTAGTATCAAAATATAAATTTTGGTTCATTTCTATCTTTTTTCCCTATGTTGACACATAAAAGTTATTAAATACAAAGAGAGTGACATTTGGTAAATATATTTGATATAAATAATATATAAGTTTTTCTTATGTAAAAGTGTCCATTAAAAACTAAAATTATATCATATAATTATTTTTGTATAATAATATTAAAACATTAATTTTCGGACAAGTTTAGGTCATGCTTATTTGTTTATATTTTGGTTTTAACCCTTATTTATGCCTTTTAACCTTTTTCGTGACAACATTTTTTTTACATTGTAAAGGATAAAATAGTTACTATAAATTTACAAAAGAAAATTAAATGAGTCTTGGATGGAATTTTCAAATTTATCAAAATAATTTGGATTTATTTTAAATTATTATGAATTTTATATCATTTAATAAAATATTATTTATTTTAAAATACAATTAGTGTCAATTTTGACACTATTCATTACCTGACTTTTTAAAAATATCATAACTACATGATAAATTCAAAAAAAAATATAAAACATCATAAACATGTCAAATTCAAATAAAAAATTTAGGGATTAACATAAAAATCTCAAATAATATTTATTTTAGTATTTTTAATATTATATATTTAAAATTTTATTTAATAAAGCAATTATTTCATTATCATTTTGAAATTTATTAATTTTTTTCTCTCCCCTAAAAAATAAAAATATAATATCAGGATAGAGATAAATATTTTATCTTGAAAAAAATTATTTATAGCTAAATAGATCTATCATATATCCTAATATTAAAAACATTTCACTTATTAAAAACAAAAGGATGAAAAAATTATCTTTCCTTTGAATATATATTATAAAGGTTATATTATCATCCAAAAATACATAAATGGCATCATAATTGACACATTAATGATTTGGGACTAAACATACTTATCAAATAAAATTTGGAAAATTGTTAGGGTAATTTTAAAATATTTATAATATTTTTTCAACCTTTAATTACCGGATTATCCCTTAACCGTGGTAATAAAATTTTATAATTGAAGTTACTATTTCTATTTTAAAAAAATAAAAGGGACATATTTAAAATAATTTGGTATTATTTTTATAAATATGTAACCAATTTTTAAAAATTTAAATAACATAAATTTTGAAAATTAATTAAAAATTAATCTCATTGACAGAATGAGAAAACCTGTTTTTAAATAAAAAATGTTCAAAATGTCACAATGTTTTTAAATTAAATTTCAATGTAAAATAGGTTGCAATTACCTAAATTTGATTAACATATATAAAATTGATCTAATTATACTTTTAAACCAATTAAATATACAATTTAAAGCTATAAATTTTTTATATGAAAAAGATTTTATCAATTAAAAAATGCAATATATATTTTTATTATTCATCAAAACATAAATTTTTTTAGAAAAATATAAAAAATTCAGCCAAATTTAATTTTTATATAACACTTCCAAAAAATAATTTTATTTTTTTTGAATGGGATTTATAAAATTTAACAAACTAGATTTAAAACAAGTGCACCATTAAAAGGCGGCATAACTACCTTTTGAAAATTATACCCTTTTAATGTGTAAGATTGAATTCATTTTGATCATATGCCCATAAAATATTTTGAATTAATGTTAATTATATTTGATTAAATATATATAACATATAAATTTCATGATTTGTTTAATAATATTCATTCTCTCTATTTTAATAGTTAGGTTATAACATTCATTTATTAATAGATCGCGGCCCGTTTGAAATCGGTGTTGTGTGAAATGTATACTATCTAAGAAATTTAGTTTAGTTTAGAACATACATACTGTAAAATATTGGGGTGTTACATTCTGCCTTACTTCAATAAATTTTGCCCTCGCAATTAGATATTTCACTTTGAAAATCAAAGGTTGATATTTTAAAATTTCTTTGTGGGAAACCAACATCGGATATAGTGTTAATAAAACATGCACTTAATACATGGGAAATGAAAATGTGAAGGTTACCACGAAATTAGGATTTAAAATTGTAAAGACCTGTAAAATTCAAGGGAAATGTATTTCTTAATTTTCTTTGGGATTTTACAAGAACACAGTTTCTGACGACACCTGATTCCGAGGCCCGGTGTGCCCGGAATCAATTTCCGAAGTTTAGCTTAGGTAAGTTCAGTGAACGAACGAGCGGATTTTTCCTAACTTTTTAACCGGTGCTCGGAATCAAGATCTGAGGGCACCAATAAAACCGCAGCGCCGATAATTTCTTAGGAACAACTTTTCTGGAGTTTTGTTTGCTCGGGTGTGGTTATTAAATTAATGGGTTAAGTAATGAATAAAATAAAATTTATGCAACCAATTTTATTTTTATCTAAGTAGTTATATCCTATGTAAGGGAGTTGGGGTGGGAGACACTAGTGAGGTGGGCCCCACACGAGCCCCACCCCTTTCAACTTCCATGAACCCCCATTAATTTTGTAACTCACCTGCACCCCCCTTAAATGAAAAGTCAACTCTCGACTTAAATTGGATTATTAAACGCCTTCAGTTAAGTCAAATAATTAAATGCGATCTTTTGAAATTCAAAAGGGATTGGCATGAGAAATAAAATAAGGCAAAGCCTTATTTTATTGGGTTGTTTTTTTGTGCGAGAAGGATTTGAAGAGGAGAGCTCAAGTATTGGATTCCTCATCTTCCTCCTTGAAGAACGCGAAGACGCACCGTTGCCGATGAAGAACACCAGCCTCTGACGAAGGACGATGAAGAACGCCTAATCCTCAGAGATCGACGGGGCGACGCCATGTACCACAACGCCAACGATTCTCTTCTTTGTGACGTCGATGACGCTTACGGAACCTTGTTCCGCGACGCCATCTTCCGCGATGATTATTTCCCGCGACAAACCTTCGTTCGACAACTCCTTGTGGTAGGGGTTTGGTTTTGTTCGTGTATAATTCCTTGAGTTCTTCGTTTAATATTCAGACCGCATATTAACAATTTAATTGGAGGAGGTCGGACCACCCCAACACGGCCGATCCTCCTCCCCCTTAGATGTTGTGTTCATTGCGGCTCGAACAAAGGCAGCGCGGTGCAACGACACCATGCAGAAACAAGAAGGAACGCGAAAAAGTAGCGCGGCACTGTCGCACAGCGTCGGTTGGGCAAGGCCGCGACGGTGCAAGGCGGGGCGGCCGGAACCGCCGGCCGCCGGCACCTCGGAGGGCAGGACCGCGGCGGCAGCACCGGCTGGCCGGACCGGGCCGACCGTTTCAGAAGGGAGACTAGGGGTCGAAACCCCTTGGCTAGCAAGAAGGATCGGCCTCACGTGGGGGGGGGGGGGGGGGGGTTCAATCAAGGGGGGCAGCCCCCCCCCCCCCCCTTTCCGCTCAGCTCGGCCAACACCGAGCTGGCCACCCGCGAGCCGCGCCCGCGCCAGGCCAACAGGCCGCCCAGGCCACACCGGCCGCACCTGGCTGGACCGGCCCAGGTCAGCCCGGTCTGCGCCCTAATGGGCCAGACCCGGACCCCGGTCGGGTCGACCCGGTTTAGGCCGACCTAGGGCGTCTCAAGTCGGGTCGGTCGGGACCCAAAACCCCCTAAAACCGGACAGGTTCGTTAATTTGCTCATATCTTGGACTACGGACCTCCGATCGATGCACCATCAATTGAGATGAAATCCTTGGATCGATACGGTCGTTTTGGTATATTACACTCAAGGTTATAGAGAACCTTGGGTATGGCCGAGTTTGTTCGAACACGAATCCAACCGGGCCCTCGGAGCAGAAATGCTTAAAACATTAGCTCCAGACGTCCGATTGACGTGCCGTCGACTTTGTTAAATTCCTATTAGTGATACGGACCTTTTGTATTACTTCGCTCGAGGTTTGGATGTAGTTGAAGTGTGGTCGGGTTGATTTTGACTTAAAAACCAACCGGGCCCCTGGAACGAAAAAGCCAATAACTCTCAGACCGGGTGTCTGATTGACGCGTCGTCTGTCACATTGAGTTTCTGTTGATGATACGGAACTTTAGGATACATCAACTCCGGAATTCGTGTCAGTCGATGTATCAAACCCTTGACTCTTGGAGCAAACCCTCCCTGAACGAGCTTGTTGTGTGCAAGAACCCTAAAGGAGGCTGCGACTGCGACGACGATGAATACTGTACAGAAATCCCTTGTTGGTTCGACAGCGATGACTACAGCACTCAGCGATCTTGTGTGGATCAGTGCTACCAATCTTTTGTTGGTCAGATCCTGTGTGGGTTAGCGCTCAACGGTCCTGTGTGGTCCAGCGCATGTCGATCCTATGTGGGTCAGATCCTATGTGGGTCATTGCGGGGGTTAGTACCTATTGATCCTGTGTGGGTCTGACAGATTAGATGAATCAGTGGCTACATCTAATCATCTCTATTGTCTTACGAAGAAATATACCTGTGTGAGCAGAGTCTTGACTTTCAATCATTATCTTCGATAATATTGACTTGATATCCTGTGTGGATTACGTTATGCATTCCTGTGTGGATTGGGTTGTGAATTCCTATGTGGAATTTGTTATGTTTTCCTGTGTGGACTGGGTTGTACATGGGCTCGGATGTTGGAGCCGAACAGGAATTGATGACTTAGGTATATGTATGGGCATATACCTAAGTAGTGTCGGATGTTACTTCATGATTGTATCTTTACTTTGTGGATTATCCTTGTGGATTTTGGGAGACCTTCGGGGGTCTTGGGCTCCGTACTGAGTAGTGTATACTCACCCCTACACGGGCTATGCCCGTACTACGTTGTGTTGGATGCCGACGACAGACAGCACTGATCATGGTTGAGGCTGGTGGAGCAGGTCGGTACCTGGAGGTGGACCACTGGGTGGGACGTACACGGATCGGATGGCTGGACCGCGGAGCTGAGGAGATTATCTGTACCCACCCTTCAAGTGGTATTTCCAGTGGACAGCTCGACGTTGCTGTTTTACTTACAGTTGTTCTGTTTTCTTTCCAGTTGTACTTTACTTTCAGTTTGGGTATGTATTCTGGCCCACTTACTTTTCCGCACTTACTACTGTAACAGTTTTACTTAGTGTTTACTTCTGCTGGCTTACTCTATTTTGTGGGTTTACATTATAAGGAAATGCCTTCCCCTTTTTTTTGGGATTTATGCCATGGTGGTACTCGCCAGCCCCTGGCCTATGGGAGGCGGCTTGGCATAGTCACAGCACGAGTCCCGAGGATGGGTTGTGACAAATTGGTATGAGAGGAGTTCGGTTCTACCATAGAACTCAGGACTCTGATCTTTCTTCTATGTGAAGCAATAGTGTTAAGGGTATTGAGTGTGGTTATTAGTCCAGGGAGTCCAGTATTGGTGTGGCGGCTGACGTATACGTACACCAGGACCCTGACTTCAGATTTCTAACTCAATGCATGAAAACATTGATTGCCTGTGTGTTTCAAATGTTTTCTTTGTGATTACTTTGTGTCAGCTCACCAGGTTTACTGTTTTGACCATGGTGCACCTATTTCTTTACAGGATGGCCCCACAATGGTAGCCAGCTAGGGTTCTGAGCTTTGTGCATGAAGACATCCCAACGAGCGATGAGGCCTCAGTGTAGGGCCCTTTTTCAGCGGAGGCACCGGCGGTACCTCTACCCGCCGAGCCACCTATGCCACCAGCCCCAGCCGCTGAGAGTGCATGTCGCCTTAGTTCACTGCATGAGTTTCACCATTAGAGACCGCCCATGTTCTGCAGGGGGACTGACCCTCAGGCAGCCGAGGATTGGCTGGAGGCGGTTGTGCGAGTTTTCAGGTTAGTGGGGACACCAGCTGACCTCATGGTGATCCACGCAGCGTGCCTCTTGTACGCGGCAGCAGGCAGATGGTGGAGCTTGATGATCAAGGTGAATGATGAGGCATCTCTTCCCTAGACGGACATTGAGAGATTCTTCCGCTCGGAGTTCGTCCCAGCCACCCTCTTTGCGGTGCGCATCTAGGAGATTCTACAGCTTCGGTAGGGCAGCATGATGGTCGCCCACTACTCGGCGAGATTTACCGATCTCTCACGCTATTCAACGGACATGGTACGTAACCCGTTATTCCGGGCCCGGACCTTCGACCAGGAACTGAGGCATGAGATCAGGGCATCGCTGATCTCCCTCAGCATTCCGACACTGGCAGGAGTACTGGAGCGAGCCCTTCTCATTTAGAGCTTTCTTGTTGAGCCTACACCAGTAGGGAGACCTACCACAGGGCGGCATGTAGCGGAGTCTTCTACAGCCGGCAGTAGAAAGATGTCGCAGAGGTCCAAGCGGACCAGGCCATCAGGCGGACGACCACAGGATACTGGCTCGGAGGTGTGGGGCACATGCAGCAGAACTAGTCTTACGAGTGGCAGACAGTGCTATGCATGCGGCAGGCAGGGCCACATGGCTTGTGACTGCCCGACCCGCCATGCAGAGGGGTAGCAGACGGCTGAGGGACCACCTAGACAGAGGCAGAAGCTCAACTGTGGCGGTCCGCAGGGATCAGGCGGACGAGGCCGAAGAGCTGGTCGAGCAGCAGGTGGTGGAAAACGTTTTGAGGCTCTACCACCACCACCACCAGGAGGTCCACCCTGACCACAGGGGAGAGCAGAGCTTCAGGCAGCTGAAGCTTACGATCATGGAGCTCTGGAAGCGGGTGGACAAGTGCGGGACTATCTCCAGGCATAGAGGCCGTTTCCCATAATGCCTCTAGCTTCGTTGTTTGTGTTTCTTTGTGTCCTTGTACTTTGAGTTGAATTAATAAAAGACACTTTCAATAATGATGTTTGATATCTTGTCTTTTTTATGTTAATACTAAGAGGTTCCAGTTAATAAAAACTGTTGACTTGACCCTCACATACGAGATTCCTACTGGAGGAGACCCAGTGACCACACACTAATGCCGACAGTGTGACTCAACCCTTGGAGGCGAGTGTAATGGTTGGATCTCTTGGTAGCAGCGTCGAGGTCTTACGATGTCATCCATGACATGAATTAACTGATCTTGACAAGATTGACTGTATTAGGAAAGGAACGTTATTCATCCAGGGGATGAGACCAGATTTCGTTTTTCGGCAAAGGAGAAATCTTTGAAGCTTTGCAAAACGTTAAGGAAGAAGGGAAAACCCTTCATGTGGTCAGACAGATGTCAGAAGAGATTCTAGGAGCTGAGATAGAGATTGACCAGCGCACCTATCTCGAGGCTACCAGAGGAGGGATTAGGGTACGTAGTCTACTGCGATGCATCAGGGACTAGACTCAGATGTGTCATAATGTAGGAGCGGGCTGTGATCGCCTATAGATCACATCAGTTGAGGCAGCATGAGAAGAACTACGCTACCCATGACCTGGAGTTAGCAGCAGTGGTCTTCACTCTAAAGATGTGGTGACAATATCTGATTCGTGAGTGCTTTACAGTCTACTCTGACCACTAGAGTCTCATGTACATCTTCTCACATAAGGACCTGAATCTGAGACAGCAGCGATGGCTTGAGTTCCTCTATGACTATGACTTTGAGAAAGTCTATTCTTCTGGAAAGGGGAATGTAGTAGCCAATGCTCTCAGCAGGAGGACGGGAATTCAGCTACTCGGGGAGGCGACGGGGCAGCTATCCGCTTTGCAGATATCCTTCATGGATAGAGATGGTGCAACCTTTCTTCAGTCACTCACAATCACTCCTCCACTACTGCAGTGGGTCAGAGAGGCACAGTATAGGGACGCTGACTGTGAGACGCGGCGTGCGCAGATATCCTCAGGACAGGCACCTGATGGATTCTCTGTAGGAGTAGAGCACGTCGTCCTTTTCAGAGGATGTAACATGGTACCAGTTGCTTTACAGGAGGAGGTTCTGAGAGAGTTTCACACTTCCCCTTTAGAGATACATCCAGGAGTGGCAAAGATGTACCAGGATCTCAGATGACACCACTGGTGGCCGAGTATGAAGAAGGATATGGCAGAGTTCGTTTCTCGATGCCTCACCTTCCAGCAGGTGAAGGTAGAACACCAGGTACTAGCATGCTTGGTACAACTCTTGGAGGTCCCAGAGTGGAAGTGTGACGGGATATCTATGGATTTCATGACTGGAATTCCACGCACTTACAGAGGTCATGAATCCATTTGGGTGATTGTCGACCGACTCACCAAGTCGGCCCACTTCTTACCCATCAGAGAGCAGGGCTCAGTAGAGAGCTTGGGACGTCTCTACATTCAGGTGATTGTACGGCTTCATGGTGTGCCATCATCTATCATCTCCGATCGAGATTCTCATTTAACTTCCCAGCTTTGGAAGGGGTTGCAGGAGGCATTCAGGACGCAGCTACGTCTGAGCACCGCCTTTCACCCTCAGACGGATGGTCAGACGGAGAGGACCATTCAGACCCTCGAGGACATGATCAGTGCATGTGTCCTCAAATTTGGTCGCAGCTAGGGGGATCACCTAACTTTGGTGGAGTTTTCATACAACAACAGCTACCACTCCTCCATCGGGATGGCACCATACGAGGCATTGTACGGCCGACCTTGCAGATCACGGCTATGCTGGACAGACCCTGCGGTGTCAGCACTTGTCGGATCGGAGATGGTCCAGGCCACGACAGAGAAGGTCCAGGTCATCCAGGAGTGCATGAGGATAGCTCAGAGCTGGCACAAGTCTTATGCTGACAAGAGGCGGAGACCACTAGTGTTTGAGGATGGCGACCACGTCTTCTTGCGGGTCTCACCTCGACGTGGTTTGCGGAGATTTGGCCGAGGTGGAAAGTTATCTCCGCGGTTCATCGGACCTTTCCAGGTCCTCAGCAGGATAGGTGGGGTTGCTTATCGCCTGGCTCTACCACCTCAGTTGCACCGGGTGCACAACGTCTTCCACGTATCTCAGCTGAGGAGATATGTGCACGACCCGATGCATACCATCGACCATGGGGAGCTAGACATTGATGATGGGGCGACTTTTGCGGAGGTCCCGGTAGAGATCTAGGATCGACAATAGTGGGTCCTACATGGGAGGTCGATTCCTTAGTGCGCGTCAGGTGGTAGCACGAGAACCTCCAGGAGATCACTTTGGAGTGGGAGGCTCAGATGTGTGCATATTACCCACTTTTGTTTCCCTAGTATTTGATATATCTTTACGGGGACGTAAATCCCTGAGGTGGGAGTAATGTAAAGACCCGTAAAATTCAAGGGAAATTTTTTTCTTAATTTTCTTTGAGATTTTACAAGAACGCAGTTTCTGAAGGCACCTGATTCCGAGGCCCGTTGTGCCCGAAATCAATTTCCGAAGTTTATCTCAGGTGCGTTTATTGAATGAACAAGCGGGTTTTTCATAACTTTTGAACCGTTTCGTGGAATCAATATCTGAGGGCACCGATGAAACCGCAGCACTGGTAATTGCTTAGGAACACCTTTTCTGGAGTTGTGTTTCCTCGGGTGTGTTTTTTAAATTAATGGGTTAAGTAATGAATAAAATAAAATTTCTGCAACCAATTTTATTTTTATCTAAGTAGTTATACACTATGTAAGAGAGTTGGGTGGGACCCACTAGTGAGGTGGGCCCCACACGAGACCCACCCATTTCAACTTCCATGAACCCCCATTAATTTTGTAACTCACTCGCACCCCCCTAAAATGAAAAGTCAACTCTCGACTTAAATTGGATTATTAAATTCCATCAGTTAAGTCAAACAATTAAATGCGATATTTTGAAATTCAAAAGGGATTGGCATGAGAAATAAAATAAGGCAAATCCTTATTTTATTGGGTTATTTCGTTGTGCGAGAAGGATTTGAAGAGGAGGGCTCAAGTCTTGGAATCCTCATCTTCCTCCTTGAAAAACATGAAGAACGCACCATTGCCAATGAAGAACACTATCCTCCGATGAAGGATGACAAAGAACATTGAATCCTCGGAGATCGAGGATGCGACGCCGTGTACCTCAATGCCAACGATTCTCTTCTCCATGATGTCGACGACGCTTATTGAACCTTGTTCTGCGATGCCGTCTTCCGCGACGATTATTTCCCGCGACGAACCTTCGTTCGACAACTCCTTGAGGTAGGGGTTTGGTTTTGTTCGTGTATAATTCCTTGCATTCTTTGTTTAATATTTGGGTCGCCTATTATCAATTTAATGGGAGGAGTTTGGACCGCCCCAACAAGGCCGATCCTCCTCCCCCTTTGATGTTCTGTTTGTTGCGGCTCGAACAAAGGCGGCGCGGTGCAATGGCACCGCGTGGAAAAAAGAAGGAATGCGACGAAGGAGCACGATGCTGTCGTGTCGCGCCATTGAGGCCGAACAAGCCACAGTGTCGTCGCGTGACGCCGGAGAACCACAAAGAGGCCGTGGCCGGAGCGGGTCTGTGGCAGAGGGGCACAATGCCATCGCGTCGCGCCGGTCGGACAAATCCGTGGTGGTGCAAGACGGGGCGGCCGGAACCGCCGGCCGCTGGCACCTCAGAGAGCGGGACCGCGACGGTCCCGCGGCAGCAGCACCGTCCGGTCGGACCGGGCCGGCCATTTTGGAAGGAAGACCGGGGGTCGTAACCCCTGGCTGGGAAGAAGAAGCGGCCCCACGTGGGGGGGGGGGGGGGGTCGCGGTTTCAATCAAGGTGGGTAGCCCCCCCCCCTTTTTCTCAGCTCGTCCAGCACCGTGCTGGCCACCCACGAGCCGCGCCCGCACCAGGCCAACCGGCCGCCCAGGCCAGACCGGCCACACCGGGCCGGACCGCCCAGGCCGGTTCGGGCCGCACGAGCTGGTCTGGGTTGCGCCGGCTGGGCCAGGCCGTGCCAGCCGGGCCGCGCCGGCTGGGCCAGGCCATGCCAGCCAGTCCGGACCCGAACCTGGGTCGAGTCGACCCGGTTCGGGCTGACCCAGGGGGTCTCGGGCGGGGTCGGTCCGGGCCCAAAACCCCCTAAAACCGGACATGTTTGTTCATTTGCCCATATCTTGGGCTACAGACCTCTAATTAATGCACCGTCAGTTGTGATGCAATCTTTGGATCGAGATGGTCATTTAGGTATATTACACTCAAGGTTTCGGTAAACCTTGGGTACGGCTGGGTTGGTTCGAACATAAAACCAACCAGGCCCTTTGAGCGGAAACGCTTATAACTTGAGCTCCGGACGTCCCATTGATGTGCTGTCGACTTTGTTGGATTATTCTTAGTGAGACGGACCTTTTGTCTTACTTTGATCGAGGTTTGGACACAGTTGGAGTGTGGTCGGGTTGGTTTTGACATAAAAACCAACCGGGCCCCTGGACGAAAAATCCAATAACTCTCAGACCGGGCGTCCGATTGACGCGTCGTCTGTCACGTTGACTTCCTATTGACGATATGGAACTTTAGGATACATCAAATCCGGACTTTTTGTCAGTTGATGTATCGGCCCCTTGACTCGTGGAGCGGACCCTCCCCGAATGAGCTTGCTGTGTGTGGGAACCCATGAGCTGGTTGCGACTGCGACGATGATGAAGACTGTACAGAAATCCTCTGTGGGTTCGACAGCGATGACTACAACACTCAGAAATCCTGTGTGGATCAGCACTACCGATCCTGTGTGGGTCAGATCCTGTGTGGGTCAGCGCTCAGCGGTCCTGTGTGGGCCAGCGCATACCGATCCTATGTGGGTCAGATCTTGTGTGGGTCATTGCGGGGGTTAGTACCTATCGATCCTGTGTGGTCCCGATAGCTTAGATGAATCAATGGCTACATCTGATCATCTCTATTGTCTTACAAAAAAGTGTACATGTGTTAGATGAGTCTTGACTTTTAATCATTATCTTCGATAATATTGACTTGATATCCTGTGTGGATTATGTTATTCTTTCTTGTGTGGATTGGGTTGTGAATTCCTATGTGGAATGAGTTATGTTTTCCTGTTTGGATTGGGTTGTACTTAGGCTCGGATGTTGGAGCCGAATCGAAATTGATGACTTAGGTATATGTATGGGAATATACCTAAGTAGTTTTGGATTTTACTTAGTGATTGTATCGTTCCTTTGGGGTTTACCCTTGTGGATTCTGGGAAACCTTCTAGGGTCTCGGGGTCTCTACTGAGTAGTGTATACTCACCCCTGCACAGGCTATGCCCACACTGCGTTGTGTTGGATGCAGACGACGGACAGCGCTGATCGTGGTTGAGGCTGGTGGAGCAGGTCGATACCTGGAGGTGGACCACTAGGAGGGACGTACACGGAGCAGACCGATGGACCGCGGAGCTGAGGAGATTATATGTACCCACCCTTCAGGTGGCATTTCTAGTGGACAGCTTGACCTTGCTGCTTTACATTCAGTTGTGGTACTTTCTTTCTAGTTGTACTTTACTTTCAGATTGGGTTTGTATTCTAGCCCACTTACTTTTTCCCACTTACTACTTTACTAGTTTTACTTAGTGTTTACTTCTGTCGGCTTACTCTGTGTTGTTGGTTTACTTTATAAGGCAATGCCTTCCCCTTTTTGTCGGGATTTATTCCTTGGTGCCAGTCGCCAGCCCCTGGGCTATGGGAGGCGGGCTTGGGGTAGTCATAGCATGGGTCCCGAGGACGGGTCGTGACAAAAATAGGAAAAAATAATCGGGAAGGGAAAATATGGACATGAAAGAGAAAAAAAAAACTATCAAGTTCTAATAGATATTGTTAAAGAACAATGTCATCAGAAAGTATACCTCGCAAAATCATAAATCTATGATTGGTTAAAGACGACATTAATTTTTTTCTAATAAAAATAAACAAGTATATTTTTCATTCTAAATTACTTTTCATATAGTTGAGGAATCATTTTACTTCTATAAATAAAAAATACATACTTGAAAATAAATTTTTCATCCTTAAACAATTTCCACCGCAAACTCATAAAATTGAAAAATATTATATTTATCTTAATTATATAGGCTTCCAAAAATGAAATTACAATTTATCTATATTACCATTTTTAAAAAACAAAAAACATGTTATACTAACTAGGACATCACGTAGGTCTGTGGTAGGTGAAGCACCCTTGTCACCCTTCAGTTGCGGGTTTAAGCCTCGTGACCCTACCAAGTATGATGGATTGTCACCAAACCTACGATTTATCCTTTTACTAAAAATATAATAGCATAATCCTTAAAAAATTCAAAAAATAACCACAATATATTCAACATTAAATAATTTTCATAACATTAAAGGTTATCTAATTCATTTCATTTTTTTCATTCTTATATTACATCATTCTTTCTTAGATTATTTGGTAAATTGTTGAAAAGTACATAGCAACATCGACCCTTAATTTTAGAAAATGAATATCCAAAAATGAATTTCCATTATTTAGGAAGCAGAAAAATTCACTTAAAATCCATAAATACTGAAAATTTATTCCATCTACATCAAATTTTTCTCAAAAAGCAATATGGTTGGCATAAGTTATATGATATGCATAAACAAATTAATATTTAAACTACTTTCGAAGGTCAATTTAATTGATTTCATAAATAGCTATCCTTATAAAAATTCCAAAAGATCAAGATCCAAAACTAATGAAGGAATGTTACTAAATTTCCGTAATAAACTTAAAATTATATTCCCCAAACACCATAATGTAGCACTAATCTTCACACACCAAATATTTGATCACCTTAAAAACCTTAATGAAAATTTTCATGCTTCCAACTTCTTATATAATATGTACTATAGTAAAATCCTTATGTATTTAAAAATTCATATGAATAGTATATCATTGATAAAATAATCAAATGATATAATTATTTAAACAATAATAATTATATTAATCACTCTTCTTCATCTGTGGTAAGATCCTAAGCTTCACCATAATCCATTATATTTTTTTGAGGCTAATTCCTTTGATGATTATTGAACACTCTTCTATAGTGACGCAAATCATTATAGTAGAAGCATTTAGAAATGGAAAATTCTTTCCATCCCTTTTAATAATGATCACGGTGGTCTTTTTATACAAACTTGAATCAAATTAATTTTCCTCTTAAGCGTATACCAGGGTGTTTCCTTCTACAATTACCACATGTGGGAAAATCCTTCCTTCACTTCTACAATTTATCTATCTTTTTATCTACCATACTCTTCTTTTCATGATTCCTTATAAATGCATAATACTAAGAAAATTATTTCTCTATCTTGTTATCATGTGATATTATTTCCTCATATGATGAGAGTGTTTGGGAAACTAGTTCCCTTCGGAATACTTTCTTATGCCCATAAAATATGTTATGATAATTATTCTTTAGATCACGTGCATTGGTGAGGTTCACATTTATTCTTATATGCACCATTTCTAAATGTATAAATATACTATATAAAATCATGTCATAATGTATAATAAAAAATCATTAGGAATTTATTTCATACTAATCCTCAATGTATATCATTTATGTTTCTAAATGTATGTTTTTGTAAATCTAGTTCCCAATGTAACTATTAAACTTCCTCTGATACCAACCTTAACAATCTCAACCCTCGTTTCTCAGAGCTAGTGGTTACAATATTATATTATCATAAGATACAAGTAATTTCATCCCAATGAACAAAATATTTTATAAATATTGGTAAACTATATTCATATTTGAAATTAAAATTAAATTTTAATCATAAAATATAAAAAAATTATTTTCTTTGAGAACACCATTATTATCCAAGATTATACCTACATTTCAATCATAATACAAATCATGGAATCCTGGGGAAAATAAAACATAAGAAAAGGTGTGAGTTCAGATTCTCAGTAAGTGTAAGTGTACAACAAAAGCTATCACGAACATATAATAATAAACAATAAATTAAGGTTAATAATTGAAATACATTCCATTTATATATATCCTATCAATGATACGGATAGAATAAATGTTTCCATATAAATAATAACATGATCTAGAAAACATAACCATGGATACTATTCTAGTCAAATGATCTCATGGAATATCAATAACAAATCTCATAATGAGGAAATATATAGTGTCAGACATCATAAACATATTGTCAAGGCTTCATCAAAGACATCATACATAAAAGGGTAAGAAATTATCTATTGTCCAAACTAGTTTGTCTCATAATATCTACCGATGCATCTAGGGGATATATATGTCCCTTCTTGTAAATTAATAAGTTTAATTAATTCCTCATATGAAATTGGTGAAACATAAAAAACATAAATATTCATATTGAAAAACTAGCATACAAAATGTGAATACTTCAACAATGAATGGTATCAAAATAGCTCATTCATAGTCAAAATAATCATAAAACTTTAAAAATATGGTGTAAGGTATGATAATATATAACCCTAAATCATGTATACAATGAAAAAAATGATTCTGAAATAAATTAAAATACTATATTAAAATCATTAAAATTTTCTTGAGAGAAATACCCATTTTTTACTTTGAAACCATTTATTTAAAAGGCCACATGATTATAAAATAAAATAAATTCATTTAAAATAATATTTTAAACATGTAAATAATGTTTCAAGACATTAAGTATTTATGACATCATAAGAATTCTCTCATGCCATATATTTTAAAAAACATTACTTCTATATTTTTTGTCAAAAAATTCATAAAGTACCTTATTTGAAAAATAAAAAATATATATTACTTTCAAACCATTTCATAAAAATTTAAAAATGGGAAAAAATAATTTAATTATTTTTATTATAATATTAATAATAATTTATAAAAAGTTTTTAAGAAACATGTGCATGTATTATAATCATTCCATAAGAGATACTTATGTATAAACAACCGCTAATAGTAATGAGATTGTGAAACTAACCCTTACTGTGTATTATTATTTAGTTCAATGAGATTTAGCCTCTTTTATAAAGGTTTGAAACAAATTTTTAATTTATTTTGCAACAATATCCATATTTAGTATATAATATATGATCTTTTTATAATTTTTTGTTAATAATATTCTAGTATTACCCTTGGTTCATGTGTTAACTCCTTCATTTCTCTATGCATGTTTTGTCGTGTCATTCCTATTTATTATGAATAATATATATTTATTTTATCACAAAAATTATATTAAGTTCATAGATATAATATTTACTCATTAAATATATTTTAATAATCTTTCTTGTATGGTTAACATGGAAAATAAATCACATCGCATCATGGAGACGGTAGGTCGTGCATATGCACGAGCAACGATATCATTCCCTTAATGGTGAAAAGGGTAATAAATTGGATTGAATGTTAATTATATTGATTAAATCTCACGTAATAAGTACTATATATACCCAATATTTTCATCATTATACCCATTAATATAAAGTGTTGATTAAAAAAATTACACCACGATTGGGAGA
Source organism: Viscum album (assembly GCA_963277665.1). Taxonomy (NCBI): domain Eukaryota; kingdom Viridiplantae; phylum Streptophyta; class Magnoliopsida; order Santalales; family Viscaceae; genus Viscum; species Viscum album. Next base: position 1,503,910,549 of record OY728137.1, on the reverse strand, counting down.
CGGTAACTCATACGTACGCGCGCACGGTTTTTTCGTTTTTATAGGATGGATAAAATGTGGAATATGGTTGCACCATAATCATAAAAACATATCAAAATATATATGATATTATTTTTATTAAAATATAATGGAAATTACACATAAAGAGTAATTATAATAAGAAATTAACTTGAATGACTTAGTAAAAACGATTACCTCTTCATCAGTAGTCTTCTTTTAGATATCTTCTTGATGGAACTATGATTGGTCTTGTTGGAGGAACAAAGCCTCTATAACTCATAAAAAGATTTTTAGAAGATAAATGTGTAGGAATTGGTCGATTTATAAGTCTCAATGTTTTTTGAGGAAGTGAGGGAGGAGGTTCCCTTTTATAATTGAGGTGAGGGGAAATTTTAGAAATCCTCCAAATATTACAATATAATAAGGCTTTTATAAAGCCAAAGTATTCCAAAATGACAATAAATGAATATAAAAATTCATTTCAAAACATATATTATCCACTTTTAAATTAATTAATTTTTTTTATGTTTTTAAAATAATTTAATAAAATATTAATTCAATAAATTACCATTATTGTCTAATTTTGTACTATTAATTTAATTTGACATAAAATACATCAATACCAAGTGGGATTTATAATATAATGATTTTATACTTTTATAATATGTCTTATAAATCTAAAAAGAAACTAGACACGTTAAATCATCTAAAATTTATCATATTTATTTTTATTAAAATCAATTATTTTATTTTAATGTAAGTTAAATGATTACTATTTTTAGAATTGAAGAAGCAATTATAGTAGTTATATAATTTATTAAAATTTTAAATAATTTTATATAATGAAAATAATATCATTATTATCAAAATAGGAAATTGTTTTTATTTATATTATTTTCCCTATGTGTACATATAAAATATATAAAATACAAAGAGAGTGACATTTTGTAAGTATCTTTGATTTATATATTTTATAAGCTATTTTCATGGAAAAGTATCCATTAAAAAACTAAAATTAGATATTGAAATTATATATGTCTAATCATATTAATCCAATAATTTTTTTACATGTTTAGGTCATGGTTATATCCTTATATTTTGGTTTTAACCCTTATTTAATCCTTTTACCTCTTACCGTGACATCATTTGTGTTTACTATGTAATGGATAAAATAGTTACAATAAAATGCCAAAAAATCATAAATAAGTCACGAATGAAATTTAAAAAATTATACCAATCATTTTGATGAATTTTATTTTTTTATGAATTTTATATCATTTAATAAAATATTATTTATTTTAAAATATCAATAGTATTAGTTTTGACACTATTTATTACATGACTTCTTAAAAATATCTTAACCACATAATTAATTCAAAAAAATACTTATAAAACATAATAAACGTGACAAATTCATATTAAAAATTCTTGGATGACATTAATCATCTCACATTATATTTATTTTATAATTTTTAATATTATTTCTTTGATATTTACTTTAATTAAATAATAAATGTATCATCATTGTACAAGCCTTTAATTTAATTATTTATTCCCTAAAAATGAAAAATAAAATATTATGAAAATAATAAACATTTTATCTTTCAAAAAACATTTTATAGTGAAACATATACCCTATATATATCCCCATATTAAAAATATTTCACTTATTAAAAACAAAATTACGACAAAATAAACTTTCCTTGGAAAATAATATTATAAAGGTTATATTATCTTCCAAAAAGAAATAAATGGTCTAATAAATGATCCTTTAATGCTTAGGTATGAGAAATAATCATCCAAAAAAATCATGATAGGTGTTATGGTAATTTTATAGTATTTATAATATTTTTTTTACCTTTAATTACCCGATTTTCCATTAACTGTGTTAATAAAAAATATTACTAATGATAATATTCATATTGTTCAAAAATTAAAGTGAACTAATTAATTATTTGGGACTTTTTGTCACAAATGTGGACTATTTTTCCAAAATTTAATACATGTAAATTATAAAAATTAATTAAAAATTTGTCCCATTGATGGAACTAGAAAAAGAGTTTTTATTGTAAAGACGTTCAAAAGTTCAAAAAGTTTTTTATATCCAATTTTAATGTGAAATTTATTACAATGGGATACATTGGATTAATTGTTATAAAATGTATCTAATTATACTTTAAAACCAATTAAATATATAATTTAACAAGATAAATGTTTTTGATGAAAAATATATTTTCAATTAAAAAACATTGTACTGTTTTTTACTATTAATCAATACTTGAATATTATCAGAAAAAATATAAAAAAATCGTCCAATTTAAATTTTTATATTCCAATTCCAAATAATAAGTTTATTTTTTCTAATAGAATTTACAAAATTGAAAAAAAAAATCTTGATTTAAAACAAGTACATCTTCAAAATGAGGAAAATCTACCTTTAGAAAAATATATCCTTTTAATGCATAAAATAGAATTCATATTAATATTATGCCTATAAAATATTGTCGATAAATGTTAAAAATATTTGATTAAATATATATATTATATAAATGTTATAATGTGGTTATTTCTATTCATTCCCACCATTTTAACAGCTAGTTTATAAAATTCACTTATTAATCAATTGTGCTCCCTTTAAAAATGATGGTGTGTGCAACATATACAATCAACGAAATTGAATTTATTTTAGAATAGAAATACCCTAAAATAATTGTGTGTTACAATAATTTAATTATGCATTGCTATGAATTTCTTTTTCCGGTCTTGCTAATCCCATTCTTGAGCTTTCCCCCTAGGATAATGATTTTCATAATTACCAAACTCACATCATTTAAAATATTCAATTTATAAATATTGATGAATTTTATTACCATGTTTGGTGTTAACTAAATGCTTTCTTTTTTCCTTAGCAGGTTATTACTCTATTCCTACTTTACTACAAACAAAACATCTTCCAATTCTCTTTCGATATTTTTTTGTATGTTTCCCCCACATTCAAGACACATAGGTTATTGAATATTTTTACCTTTTTCATCTTTATTGCATTAAATTCAATTTTTTTAATTTTTATCTTATTCAGTGCATTAGGAAACTCACCAATGTCCAATTTTTCAATCATAAATCATTATATCTAGTTAAAAATAACCACAAGTTTTTTTACAATATCTCCAATTCTATTCAAATTCTCATCCATAATACCACTACATTTTTCTTCACAGTCATTATTAATATTTTTCTTACCGGACCCATCCATTTACTAAAAAAGTGTTATTTTGAGCATATCAAATAAACCATAATAAACCATCTTGTGTAGAGGATAAATACTAAGATATCATTAACCATGCCATCATCTATTAAAATATTTCTATTTTCACAAAATAAACATGATTCTCTTTGGAATACTAACCTTTGTGAATATATTGTATTTTTAACTTAATCTCAAATAACATCCTTACTTATGAAGTTCTATAGACCTTTCTTGTTATACCAAATGTAATGAACATTCTTTAAATATAGCATAATCATGATTATTAGTCAAATATTAACTTTTTGTCCTTTTGAGGATCATTTTAGGTTTAGAGTTTTAGATAATTTGTTTATAACACATACATAGAAAACCATAATTTTACAATTAGGAAACATATAATCAGTGTTAATTTTTTCCAAAATAAAAAAAACTTAAGAAAAAGAAACACATTTTATTTTCATGAAAAGTCTCCACAAAATTCAAATTAACATCTTATTTTTCCTTAATCTTCCCTAAATCATTTGAAAAACATTTTAAAATGTGGGATAATCACAAGAATCTCATTAGTGGACATAAATGAAAAGAAAGTAATGAACCAGTACATGATTACTTATAAAAAGTTTCATTTTCAAAGTAAGATTTATGATCTAAATAAATATTTTCTTTTCCAACAAAACAAATTAATTATCCAAATATTTTCATAAAACATTTTATGCAAAAACAGAAAGTAAAAAAATAAAACTCATAATGGTTTCTTTAAAAACATGATAAACACCTGTATAATATTTGAAAAATTTATACTTCTCACCCTTAATAAGTAACAAATACTTTCTTCTGAAAATAATCTCACTTTTTACATTTTTTTAAATAATAATAATACCACAAAAACTCATAGATAGCATAAATAAACCATATGGTTATCTTGGGACATAATTATCTATATTACTCCTAATATGGAAAAACTATTGGGTTGAGTTCCTTTCTTTATACATTGGAGGGATATCATGGACCCACTCATCCTTCATTTATAACATAACCACCCTATCTTGGTTCATAATGTTACCACCCATCCTTAGTACATAACATAACAAACCATCATTCGTTTATCACCAAACCACATATTCTTTTTTTATAACAGAACCACCCATCATAATAAATAATCTTCAAAAACTATAAAATAATTAGAACACATAAAAGATTTTAATATTTACCATTAATGTCATAAAATATTCTTTAGGCCAATAAGAAATCATTTTTTGATATTGAAATATCCACTCCATTTAAAAATCAATTTTTAATAACAATATACCAAAAAATATTGAAGAGTATTTTTATTTATTGAAAACAAGAAATATCTTAAAGGAATCCAAACATATAATAATAGTTTTGGTGGACGGAAAATTTATTTTCATCATATACGTTAAAATAAAAAATTTGTTTTTTCTTTTTATCAAAATGCTATATATAAAATACATAAAAATATTCCTTCTGAAAAAAGTAAAAAGGGAAAAAATAACCTTTATAAATATTTTATTTCCATATAAAAATATCCTTAAAATAATTTTTAAAATATGGAATTGGAAGAAAAATGTTTGAAAAAATAAATATTTTAAAAAATATTTTTCTAAAATAAAATCTTCCTTATTTAAAACCTAAAAAGGTTTCCTTATTTTAAAAAAATAAATAAATTAAAATATGGTAAAAAATAAATTTATAATCTATTTAAAAATTTATAATAATTTTCATGAAACATATAGAAAAAACTGAATAAAAATATTTATAAGATAAAGCATTAAAACTTTTTAAAATGAGATTTTAATTAAAAGATTCCCTTACCTTGAGTCACATTCATCGTGTACGTTATTTATCTTCATATATAATAATATCAATTTAATTATTTACTTTATTTGATAAAATTTTTACTTTTATTATTCCTTTTATTTTATCTCTTACCATGTCATATTAAATTTTTTTACCATTTAAGCACACTTAAGAAGTTTTGATAGTATTCGGCCAATATGAGAAGAATGACTTCGATAAGCTGACTATGGTCAAGGAGGTCATTGTTTAAATACCTATAGAAAAATAATCATGATATAATTATCATTTCAATTACCAAATTATTCTTTTGAACATAATAATTAATGTTGGTTAGGAAAAATAAACTATGTTACAATCATGGAGACTGTAGGTCGTACGTACACCTAAGTAACGTTTCTATTTTTCAACAATCATTATAGAAAGAAGAAGTGTAATCTATTTTATTTAGATAATTATAGTTATATCATAAATAAAATATTATTTATTTTAATATAATTATTTACATATATATCATCTATGTGATTTGGTGATGAAAAAATAATCGCGTTACTTCGTTAAGGCAGTAGTCCACACGTACGCACTAATAACATTATCGTTTTTTAATAAGTGTAAATGTAGAAAATAACATGATATATTATATTTTAATATTTATAAATATTTCATTAAAATAATAATTATTTCATATATATCACATATATTCAATAAATGTAACCATATTACCTTCCATCTACGGCATTAGTGAAAAATAAATCACATCGCTTCACGAGGTGGTTGTTTGTTGTACACACAAGGGATGTTATCATCTCCCACATGGAATGGAATATAAGAAAATATATTAGATATAGTTATTAAAAAAGAATAATTATTTTAAAAATATAATATATATATATATATATATATACATTAAACCCAAAATTGCAACCATCCATGAGTAATGATGGTGAAAAACAAATTACATTGGTTTGTGAGGCTGTTTTACACCGTACACACGAACGATGGTTTCATTTCCCATTTGATGGAAAAGGAGATGGATTTTTTTTATAATATTAAAATATTAAAATATCAGTATATATGATATAATGGTTTCATTATATCATCATAATTGAAGAATATTTGAAGGATGTGGAAGAAGAAATAAAATAGAAATTCTTGGTTACTCATCATACCTCATTATCGAGAAACCTTCTTAGGTTAGCACCAAGAACCTTATTAGGATTAATTCAGGATCAAAACAAGGGATATAATTACTTTTAATGGAATTAAGGAAGTTATTTGGTCAATTATTTCCTGAGAAAAGTTACTTTTAAGGTGTGAATATGAGTGGAGAGGGTGGCCTTTTATAAGTTGGGTGAGGGGAACACTTATAATTTATTCAAGTTTATCAATAATTCTTTATCACTTTCTATGTCACAAGGATCCAAAATAAAACATTAATGAGACATAAATAATATAAGGCCTAAATATTTTCAAAAAATATAATTTATAAAATTTTTATATCATTTTAACCCTTATCTTTTTTGTTTAACCCGTTATAAACTCGTTTTCACCTTAATAATGGGAAACTTTTTTTACTTTTTTTACTATTACTTATGAAAAAAATTAATGTTAACATATTATATAATATATATTATTATGATTCCAAATATTTAATTATTTTTTAAAAATTCAATTAAGATAAGTGGAATAAATTTATTTAAATTGAAACCCAAAGATTCGATGAAATAAAAGTTTTTCAGGATATGTATTATTCAAGCAAAAAATGATTTTATATTAACTATATGAATCGAAATAATCATTATATAAATTTAAATTAATATTTATTGATATATAATATATATATATTATTCAAATATTTCCTCATTTGGTATTATTTTAATTAATTAAAATTGATAAACATCATGCACTTTAAAATAATTTTATGAAAAAAAAAATCAATTTTAAACACAAAAATAATCATTTCTTAAAATCCAATATAAATTTTCTTAAGATATATTTAAGTAAATAAAATATAAATAAAGAATAATTCCATTTATTTAAATAATATTCAATACATGGGGGGGATTTTAATTAAATAATTTATTGAAAATAAATGACATTTTAAAAAAAATTAGTATTTTTCATCATTCACAAAAAAATTAATATTTTCCAAGAAATCCCAAAATGTAAAACTGAGTAAATTATTATTTAGTGATTTAAAAAAAAATTAAATTTATCAGATTGTATTTATAAATTTTTTAAAACCTAATTATAATATTTTCTAACAAAAAAACAATAAAGATCATTTTTTCAAAAAACATATTTTTAAAGAATAAATTGAAATTACAAAAAATTGAGTAATTATTTACTAATAATTTATCAAATAAATTATACTGAGAAGGATATATATTTATATATATTAGAAATTAATTGATCATATTTATACCACCAATTTAACGGCTTTGTAATAATGGTCATACATTTTGTGGGGTGTTTAAGATCGGTGATGCATGTCAAATAAGTTATCGAACATAATGTTCTTATTTTAAATTGTAAATATGTTATAGAAGAGGTCACAAAATCCAACATTCTAGGATGAAGTTTGATATTTTTAGCTTATGTGACTTGATATTAATCAAGATATGACATATAAGGTTCAAATCATTCAATTCCACATGAAATCTGCACCAATTTGTTTGAAAATCTATGAAAACATACGTTAATGATACGTGGAGTTTGAGGTCAGAGATAATGTGTTCCTTTTTATATCACCATGTAAGAAAGTAATAAGATTTGGGAATAATTGAAATCATAGTCCAAGATACATCATCCCCATTGAGATCCTTGATCGCATCGGAGTTGTGTCCCATTGACTATAAAGCCCACCTAACTTATCCCATGTATATATGTGTTCCAAGTATCTCTCTTCATAAAGTTAATACTTGAACCCCTTCTTGTAATTAATTAAGAGTTGGTACCCTTAGATAAAGATATTTCATTTGAGGAGTATCAAATGATGATCTTAGATTATAGAGACAATTTTCTACGAAACAAGAAAACTCACTCGATCAATGTGTTGTGAAAAAACCAAAAGATTGAGGAAACAACATGGGAATAGGAAGAAGAAATGAAACAAAATTAACCTCCTAAGTTTTAGTGTATGAAATAAAGTTTTTTGGGTGAAATTTATGAAGGGTGGAATAATGTGATGACCTAAACATTTATAAATTAAATCCCTCCTTTGAATTAATAGATGTATTATTAACTATTGTAGTCATAGAAAACACATTCACTACATTAGTTATTTTGAACCAATTATAAAATATAGACTATCAGATTTAATACACCATTATTCATTGTAACCATTTATAATTTATCAATTGTACAATGACCGATAAGATTAGTTTATATTAAGGGTTATGAGAACTTTAATTTCTACAAATGGAAGGGGAAATAACATCTACCAATTTGACCGTACTCTATGAATCCTATGTATCGGAGCTTCCCGGGGAGATATCATCACTGGGGTTTTACTTCGACCAAGCCAAATATGAATTTCAATAACTTTAGCATGAATGAAACCATTTATGGGAGAATTTGAATCTTATCAAGTTCATAGACTAATCCTTATTCACAAAACCACCCTAAAAAAGCCCCAGAATCGCACACCTTACCCTTGCGGTGTAGGGTGGTGTAATAAGGGGATATGAATCTATACCCTAATAGTAATTATTTTTATATTTTTTAGTAAAATAATTATTATATTTATCCATTTTTATAATTAAATTATAAATTATTATATAATTTTTTAGATAAGAATTAAATTTTTACCTAATAAATAAAAAATATTTATTTGGGAAATATATAGTTTCAAATAATAAACGGTTTCCGTAAATTAAATAATTTTTTAAGTAAACTATATTTTAATAAAATATTTTTATTAGATTATAATTATTTATAAATAAATTATAATATAATTTAACTAATTCCATTGTAATTTTTATAATGGTCTGAAAGTGGCTGATATCATAAAACATAGTATTTTTTAGTAAATAATGGTTTTTTTAAATTGAAAATTCTCATTTTTTTTATATTTATATTGATAAAATATTTATTATTTTTGAAATTATTATGTCAAAATTATCCAATGGTGAATTTATCATAATTTTCTGAGTCATTTTTATTTTAGGGTCAAAATTAAATACAATATAAATATACAGTCAGTATTATGACATCATAATGCCCCAAATGTGATGTAATAAATATTATAAAGGGTATATATGACCAAAAATATGTTTCCCCTTTAAACTAATGTATTGTTTAAATTATTTGGTAATGATCCTCTAAAACATACATTATATTTTATGGTTTTAAAATCTATAGTTTATAAACTTGAATCACTTCCCCATAACCAAGGGTGTTATTTTAAGGATTTGTGTTCATGTAATTATAAAATATTTAAAATCAATCTTATTTGGTTGAAACCATAGGCAAAACTATGGGAAGGTTTTTTGTTTTGATAATTTTATCATATAGATTCTAAGAAATATTTTTAGAAATTAATAAATCCCCCCATCTTATGTTCTAAATACCCACTCTTCTTCACTAAAATCCCAATAATCATGAATATAATTGTACTATACTTCTATAAATCCCTCTCATGGTGTTCCCAAACTCTTAATAATATCCTCCCGTTAATTTATAAGCACTCTCTCATGGTATGGAACTCTCCCCTCTACATTTTATTCCCACTACTTTATTTGTACCAAGCCCTTTTGATTTCCAATTTTACATGTTGTAATGTATTTTTACACATCAATTTAATTCCCTTGTAATTGTTATGAAATGAGCGTCTTCCATTCACCCTAATTCTCCCATTGCATAAACTATTATGTATACCTATTATGTTGCTGAAATTATCTTATGATTTTTAATACTAAACATGTGTGTAATGAATTACCATCCTCATTTCCACTTAAGGGTATTCACCTAGATTTACATATCCTTAATTGATTTGGTTCTTCTATGAATGTAACCCAAACTCTAAAATAGTGGTATTAAAAGTGATTAAATGTGTTCTTATGTTTAATGATCTATGTGGCACACTTAGGCATTTACATGATACGAATATGATGTGTGAGACCAGAATTATATATCCCTAAAATACGTTAGGTAATTTTTTTAATATCATGATATTACATGTATAATACAAGGGATTTTATCCTAATAACACTATTTTATCATTTCTTAGTGTTTATCCTTGACTTATTCTTATACTATCTTTTTTATTTTGTTTCCAAATTCCTATGGTTCCTTGATGTTATAATTTTATATCTCACTTTATGATCATGTTTATGATTTTCATCCATTTTTTTTCACCTTCATATGCATCTTGAAAAAAATTTGTTACATTCATCATGTTATGCATTGATTATTCTCATACTAGGATTTATAGCTCACTCGTTTCTAATGTACAGCCCCAGGTATTCCTGTTCAATTTTTGAAAAGTGATGGAATTGTAAGATCATGATAAAGAGTTTTCAATAATTTTATTATATACATGTTTCAAGTTATTATGTTATATATCTAATTACCCAAAATAAATACACTTCGTGATATTTTGGGATTATATTATGAGTTTTTTCATGTAGGAAATAATTAATTACGGTGTAATAATGATATGGGTTTTCATTTAAATTTTCATGTTTGAGGTGTAAGGATACAACTTTATCTAAGATCGATTCCAGAATTTATTCCCCTTTGATCATGGGTTGGTTTATCATTAGATCCAAAACCATCCAGTAGTAAATCTCATAATCATTCCATATATTTATTTAATTTTTATATAGTTTATTTTTTAAATTATTTTTATTGATTTCCTATTTAAACATGATCTTGTAAAATATATAAATTAATTAAAATTAAATATGGAATAAAATAAATATATTATGCATAAATTATTTGATAAATACATGGTGAATTAGTTACTTAAATATTGACATAATATTAACAATCATGTAAATGAATAAAATAAATTATATTTAAACAAAAGATAAAATCCATCAAGGAAATATTAATTCAGTAAATTCTTCCACTACATGAGTTAAACAGAAACTGTGGTTCAAAGTACTTGTCTAGCCTATGTCAAGGTACTTTCAATTATCAGGGAGTTTTAAAAAATGTTTTTGGTTGACATAATATATTTGGAATCAAGGGTTGATTACCTCTATATGACATAGTGAAAATGAAATTAATTATTTGAAGAAATATATGTCTAGGATTTCAGGATTCGGGAGTAAAATCAATGGACCACGAATCTATGAGTTTATTCAGTTAACAAGACAACTTACCTAAATACCTTTGAATAACATATTAGGTCTTCATTGTGGTTATAAAAAGGGAAATGTGGATCCTTTCCACTAGAATACACACATTATAGTAAACTATGAATATAATGGTGAGTTCTATTGGGATTTGGTAAAATAGAGGGAGAAAAATGAATAAAATTTATTATGACACATTTCGGTAATAAAGGTAAATCACCAAGACCATTTTTGATAGAAAATGTAAAGTAATATGCCCTTGAAATAATCTATTTGGTCAATATTGTAGAAATCTAATATCCTTATATTTTTGAATTTATCAGATTAATAATAATTATCTCACAACATAATACTCCAGGAGAAGCAATTATATGTGTTAGAGTCCCCTATTCTAGAGAAATACCCTTCTCAGGAGGCTTGTGAAGAGGAATACACTATGTTTTCAAAATATATAGATGATGCATCGGATTTGTAATGCCTCATTATATCATCGATGTCTATTAACATCCAAAAGTTTCATGATGTCATGGGTTTATAGACCATGTTGACACATATTTGTGATATTTTACAAGAAAAGTCTTGAAAGAATAGGTATGAGATCCCTAAGAAACTTTTCAGGTAAAATATTAGACAAGTTTCACCATAGTCCCTCATGCAATGGACATGATTAACTATATTGAGAATTTAGAAAACATGGGATTTACACTACCCACTGAGTTGTGCACAGACCTCGTTATATTATCTCTACCATAGAGAATCTCTAGTTTTAGTGTGAATTATAATTTTATCAATATTGATAATTCACTCTCATAACTCCTTACTTTGATTCACTAGGAAGATAAAGACATGATACATGAAAAATATATAGTTATTTTGGTGAATCAGATGCAGGGAACAGAAAGGAGGCCTAAGACCCATTCATTTACTATTGCTTCTTAAAACCTCCCATACAGTCATAGGAATATATATAGGTAGAATAAGGAACAATATGAGGAATTTTATTCATGTGGTAAGAAATTAAACTAGAATAATAACTACATCCTAATGTAGAAGCATTGGGAATATTCAAGTGCATTTATTATTAATTGTATCCTATCTATTTACACCTGTTTGGTATTCGACATAACTTTTTGTGCTCACATTTGTATCATAATATTGGAAATAAGTAGATTTAGGAAGGTTTTAAAAGGTATGGTTGATCTTTGAGGTACTAATGGAGAAAGACTAATTTAATTAGATATTAGACCCTATAACATTACTTTTCTAAGGGGATTTATTTTAGTATTAAAGAAATATCTTTATGTTCACAGTTCTACCAATAACATTATATTTATGTTTATTTTAGACATTGATGTATTTTTATTCAATTTTGGAAATTAAATATGTTACTTTTAAAAAGATTCAATTTTTTATAGTTTGTAAAATGTTTACAATTATATTTTTATACTATAATACAAAAACCACGTGTTTGAATTCATTTAAAAATAAATATCATTTGAATCATATCACACCCATAGTGGAATCACCAAATTGGTCATGTAAAATAAAATAAATTGAATGTCTGTATCAATAAGGGTATTCAGATTATTTTAAACTAAAACTACTTGGTATGTGTCATGCCTATTTTCCAGGTAAGATAACAAAACCACCATTTAGTGTAAATGGTGAAAGGGATACTGAGATTCTTGAATTAGTTCATAAATATGTGTGTAGACCTTTTCTAGTTGAACATATAGCTGGATAATATTACATAATAACTTTTAGTGACGTATTTATTAGACATGGATATGTCTACTTAATGAGGTGTAGGTTTAAATCCTTTGATAACTTTAATGTGTTTATGAATGAAGTATAGAATAATTTTGATAAGAAGATAAGGAAACACCGCTCAGAACAAGGAAGAGAGTATCTTAACCATGATTTTACTAAATATATAAGGGATTTCCGGATTCTATCGCAACTCATTCATCCTTATACACCCTTGTGTAATGATGTTAGTAAAAGGAGGAACATAACCTTGTTGGACATGGTAAGGTAAATGATAATTCATGAAAATATTCCATTATCCTTTTTGGGATTTTAATTAAAGGATGTGGCACACACGCTAAACAATGTACCAATTAAAGTGGAAAATGTGATTAATTATGAGTTGATATATACAAAGAAATAATTTTTCCCATATAAACATGTATTTTGATGACTGTAATTTATTAAGGATATATCTTAAAAAACTCACAAATTGATGCATGAAGTGTATCTTTATAGGATATAATATAGAAACAACGGTATGTTATATATATTAACCCATTTATAAGAAATTAATAGTTTATAGGAATGCCATATTTCATGAGAGGAAGCATATTTCTACATGAGATAGAGGGAGAAAGATCGACAACAATGAATTCAGTGTTCAATGTACACAATAGTTAAAACTAGAACAAATTACACAAGGCCCAAAGAAATAGATTATTCCAAAGACATAATTACTATGTTGGAGTAGTGATGAGGTTAGAGAACCAAAGGGATATTGATTTATAGCCATCATTGATTTTGAATAATTATTATTTGATGATGATAAGACTTATTCTATAAGCATTTAGTAAGAAATTCACAAGATATAAGCTATAAAGAATACATGATTTTTTATATGGATTCCATATACTATAACTAAGTATAGGTTTTGATAGATTCTCCAAAAAGTGTGTTGAGTGAAAATGGTTATTCAAGAAAAAATCAAACATGAAATGTAAATTTAGTACATATATGTATAGGTGAGTTACAAAAGGGTATAATAAATTTCAATAAATAGACTAAAAAACATCCTCACTAGTTTTTATGTTGAAATCCATCATAATTCTTCAGGCCATGGAATATTGCCATGATTATGAGATTTAGAAAATGTATTTAAAAATAGGTATCATTAATGGGAACCTAATTTAATATATATATATGAAACAAATGTAGGGTCTTGTGCCTATAATGGATTCCAATAAGGTATAAAAGTTTCAGAGATCCATTTATGGGTGGAATAAAGCATCTATATCAGGGGATATTAATTTTGATAAATCCATAAGGGAATTTTATTTTATAAAGAATAAATGTGATGAAGGTTACGGGCGCAGCGGAAGTGCGTGGGTGGATGTGCCCACTTGTCTTTTTGTCATTAGCAATGATCAATCCGGGATCAATATGATGGTAAACGCCAGTCTCCACGGTTCGAATCACAGAAAAAAACAAAGAAGATGGTTTGTCCTGGAACCACAAACAAGGATCATTACAGGTTGATTATAATTAATTTAATTAATTATAAAGAAATATGTTTTGGGTGTTCTTTCTTCATTGATGTTCTCAATCACGTTGTCGATGTGATCTGTCGTTGCATCGCAGAATCCAAGTGTAGACTCCCTCTAGCGGTGATCCACACGTGTACCTCGTATCTCTGGACGTCGCCAAAGGATTCTCCGGGTTCTAGCATGGAGAATACTTTTCTTGCATTTTCCGCCTTAGATCATCTTTATCCGATGGAAGAGGATCTCTCTGGGTATTGAGAGCGTTCTTGGAGAAAGAGGTTCTTTCGGTCTTGAAAGAATTCTCCAGAGATGTTGTGCACAACGATTCTCTTGTGTAGGAAAAGAGTTGGGGTTGTGAGGATATTTATAATTGAGTTTGGGGTTGTGAATTATGGCAATAAAAAAAAGCGTTACGCATTTCCTTTATTTCATTAACTCTTATTGAAAACCCCTAGTCGAATAAATAATTCCTTGACATGCGCTCACGCCGATTATAATAAATATCATTTAATAAAAAGATATTATATCCTCAAAAACCCGACTGGAAAAACTACACGGCGTGTAATAATAAATACACACTGTGTACTTGTTTTTCATTGAAAACTACATGGCATGTACATTAAATGTACACGGCATGTATATCTTGTTTTCATTTATTCATTTATTTTCGAAAATAAAACTACACGGCGTGTACATTTAATAATACATGGCACGTACTTGTTTTATTTTATTTTTCCTCCATCATTTAAAACAACATAGGCTTCCTTGAATAATTATTAAACCACATACGGGATTAATCTTTATTCAACTTGAGATACTTGGATACACATAGTGTGTGACCCTCAAGTCCTCTTTCTCGTTGGCATTAGGAAAGCTTGCCTAAAGTCCAAGATTACTGTCTAGTAACGGGTCAAGGCACCCAAGAGAAAGAAGTTGACGCCGCATTGACGTATCACCTCATATGAATGCTTACTATGTAATTAAATCCCTTTGTCTCGATATCTCATCAAGCAGGTTTCATGGTAGTGTCATAAACCTATATTCTTGATATGTCGTTCATTGACTACCTGAAATAAACTCTTCGTTTACACCATGGCCATGGAATTTAATGCGACAGTTCTATTTCAATGAAAGGGCTGAGATATCAACTTCCATAAATGGAAGGGAAAAATCCTTCCTCGACTTATCCATTAACAACATGTCACTCGTGACGCACCCAACGTACCCTACTTCCCGCCAACTGTCTACGTGACGGTTTTCGTCAGTAAATCTAAGTGCACGAGTCATGACATGAGTTAATGATAATCTTCCAGTCTAAGGACCATTACACATGCTTGGAGATAGCAATATCTGATGCCACTAAGACATGCATAATTACTACTGGTGGGTCTGTTATCATAATCTCCCATCTTGGAGATTACCAAGTGTGAACTCCATGAGAGAGAGTCTCGTCTTCTTACGAGTACTCCCACATGAAGGTCTTTATACTATGTGTCCTATCATAGTATGTCATCCAACCACAAAACTTTATTTAAGAATATTGTTATAACATTTCAAGGTTCTCATCATAGCGGGGATCTACTATGACCTTATTAATGCAACAAATATTCTAGGATATTATTATATTATAGTCATGCAGAACAATGAACAATATATAATAAGTGAACATTCATGTAATCAAAGTACAAAATAGTTGGTTCTGAGGACACCAACCCTTACAAACTCCCACTTGGACTAGAGCCAACTGGCTACGACTTTTAGTCCGCTAGACCTCACATGATGATCATGTTTCTGCTGAGTCAAGGGTTTAGTCAATGGTTCCTCCACGTTGTCTTCTGTGGAAATACTTCTCACTACAACTTCACCTCTCTGAGAAAATCCCTCAAGAGATGATACTTCTAAAGTATGTGCTTTGTCCGCTAGTGTGACCTTGGCTCTTTTGCAAGTTCCACCGCTACAGTATTATCACAATAGAGTGTGATAGGATCTTTACTGCTCAGTACAATATCCAGTTGTTGGATGAAGCTTCGCATCCATACTGCTTCTTTAGCTACCTCAGAAGCTGTGATATACTCGGACTCTGCTATAGAATCTGCCACCACACTTTGTTTTGAGCTCTTCCAGCTCACTGCACCTCCATTCAAACTAAATATGTATCCAGTCTGTGACTTCATGTCATCTTGATCAGTCTGGAAACTAGCATCTACATGTCCTCTGATGACTAGTTCCTCATATCCTCCATAAACCAGGAACATATCCTTAGTATGCCTCAGATACTTAAGGATAGTATTGAATGCCATCCAATGGTGGTCTCCTAGATCAGCTTGATATCTTCCTACCGCACTTAATGCGTAAGCATCATCTAGCCTCATACATATCATAGCATACATGACTGCCCCAATCGCGGATGCGTAAGGGATCCTTTCCATCCTCTTTCTTTCCTCATGTGTCTGAGGACACATTTTCTTGGAAAGATGAATGCCATGTGACACTGGAAAAAATCTTCTCTTGGACTATTCCATACTGAATCCCTTCATTATCTTGTCAATGTATGTACTTTGACTCAAGCCCAGCATTCTCTTGGATCTATCATGATGGATCTTGATCCCAAGAATATATGCCACCTCTCCCAAGTCATTCATGGAGAAGAATTTATACAACCATGCCTTAACTGATTGTAAGACATGTACTTCATTTCCAATTAGAAATATGTCATCAAAATATGCTATTAGGAAAACGACTGCACTTCCACTAAATCTTTTGTAGACACAAGGCTCACATTCATTCTTAACAAAGCCAAATTCTGTAACAGCTTCATCAAAACGAATGTTCCATGACCTTGATGCTTTCTTTAATCCATAAATGGATTTCTGCAACTTGCATACCTTGTTGGCATCCTTTGGAGTCACAAACCCTTTAGGTTGTGTCATATAGACATCTTCCTTGAGGTTCCCATTAAGTAAAGCAGTTTTGACATCCATTTTCCAAATTTCATAGTCATGGTAAGAAGAAATGGCCAATAGGATTCTGATGGACTACAACATTGCAACCGGTGAAAAGGTTTCATCATAGTCAATTCCTTGACGCTGTCTAAAACCTTTTGCAACCAGTCATTCCTTGTAGGCGCTGACTTTCCCCTCCATGTCGAGTTTTTTCTTGAATACCCATTTATTACAAATAGGCTTTACATCAACTGGAGGATCTACCAAAATACATACTTGATTTTGGTACATGGAATCCATTTCAGAATTCATGGATTCATGCCACTTGGCAATGTCTATGCCTTTAACTGCTTCCTTGTAGGTAAGAGGATTATCATTGTCAACCAATAATGAGTCACCATCCCTGGTGAAAAGAAAACCATATCGTTCTGGTTCATTCACCTCTCTCGTGCTCCTACGCAGTTCTTATGTCTCTGGAACAGATTTTTCTTCCACGGGGCTTTGTGAAATCTATTCTTGTACCAACTCCTGTGTATCTTGAGCCTCGACTTCATCAAAGTCTATCTCGCTCCCACTATCTCTTTTGGAGATGTGCTCCCACTCAAGGAATATGGCGTGTCTTGCCATTGTAACCTTTTTGTCTGAGGGTTTGTATAGGTAATATCCCCTTGTCTCCTTGGGATATCCTATAAAGATACACTTTGTGCCTCGGGGTGCAAGTTTGTTACCTGAAGAGGCCTTAACAAATGTTTCACTACCCCACACATGTAAATTCGATAACATGGATTTTCTTCCACTCCATAATTCGTATGGAATAACATTTATCGATTTAGTTGGTACATGGTTTAGTATGTGCGCTGCTGTTTGTAATGCATATCCCCAAAAGGATAATGGAAGAATCGCATGACCCATCATTGATCTCACCATGTCCAACATGGTGTGGTTCATTCTTTCACTTACACCATTCCACTGTGGTGTGTAAGGAGGAGTGAGTTGAGATAGAATCCCAAACTCCCGTAAGAAATCAATGAAGTCCTGATTAGGATATTCTCCTCCTCTATCTGAGCGGAGTTTCTTAATCTTCTTACCAAGCTGGTTCTCAACTTCATTCTTGTATTCTTTGAACCGATCAAAAGAATCTGACTTATACCTCATTAAATAGATATATCCATATCTACTAAAATAATCAGTAAAAGTTATGAAGTACGAGAACCCACACCTTGCTTCAACTGGAAACGGTCCACACACATTTTTGTGAAATAATTCTAGAAGCTCTTTAGCTCTTTCACCTTTCCCACTAAATGGTGCTTTGGTCATTTTTCCTTGTAGACACGCATGACATACACCAAGTGGTTTTAGTTCGAAAGAATATAAATACCCATATTGATGTAATTTTGTCAAACGTTTCTCATTGACATGACCTAGCTGGTGATGCCAAAGTTGGGTGTGGTATGAGTCATGTGAATTAACTTTGTTATCGATTTCCATCACTCAGTTTGTTTAGTCTAACACATAAAGGCCGTTATATAAATGTTCCCTACCAAAACAAATGATATCTTTATAAAAGTAGCAACATTCATTTCCAAACATTAATATAAATCCATCATTATCTAATCTGGATACTGAAATAATGTTTTTAGTAACAGAAGGCACATAATAACAACCTTTAAAAACCAAGACCATCCCGGTAGGCAATGTGAGGTGGTAGTCTCCGACAGCTACATCAGTGAGTCTGGCTCCGTTGGTTGCTCGTAGATCTACCTCCCCTTGATCAATCTTCTTGAATCTACTTGTTCCTATATTTGGATACAGATCTGAGCACCACAAGAAGTATCTAATACCCAATTAGTAGAAACAGATAGATTGCATTCGATAACAAATGCTCCTGAATCTTCCCCTTGCTTCCTTGGCTGGGTGCAGTTTTTCTTCCAGTGGCCCTTCTTGCCACATGTGAAACAAACAGCATCTTGTTCCTTTGCCTCCCCTTTGATATTCCTTTTCTTGGAAGGCCTTGAAGAAGCTTTGGGCTTAAATCTCTTCACCTTCCCTTTCCTTTTATTCACCATGAGGACAGAAGGCTTTTCACGCTTCATGTCATTGTCCACTTGGCGAATAAGGATAAGAAGATCAGATAGAGACTTCTCAATGTTGTTCATGTTGAAGATCACAACAATGTTCGAGAAGCTCTGGGGGAGTGATGCAAGAATGAGATTGGTGCCCAGTTCTTCAGGGAGTTTAAACCCTAGAACCTCTAAGCGCTCAATGTATCCAAAGAGCTTGACTACATGAGGCCCAGCTGGGGCACCCTCCCCAAGCTTGCTCTGAAATAGATCCTTGGAGATCTCAAACCTCTCCAATCTTTCACTCTCCTAGTATAGTCCATGGAGATGCTCGAGCATTCTATAGGCATCCATGTCTTCATGAGACTTCATGATCTCACTAGACATTGATGATAGCATCAAACATTGAACGTCGAGTGCATCGTTAAAATGTTGATCATAGACTAGGAAATATTCATCACTCGCCCCTGGGGCAGGGCAATCAGGAAGTGAGGACTCCGGCACGTAAAACTTTTGTTCATGGAGTAGGATAACCCGAAGGCGCCTAAAACATTCCTGAAAGTTACTATCAGTGAGGATATTGTCTTTATCTAGTATTGATCGCAGAGAAAATGTGGTTGATGAGTTTGTCATCTTGATTATACAATTTAAAAGATCATATTTTTTAGTACTTTCTTGATTACATTTTTATGAGAAATAATAAATTTAGTTAATTCTCCCACTATTTTATCAAGTCCCAACGACCCTCACCATTGAACTCAGAATGTCCAGTTGATTTGACATTCTAGTGGAAAGGATCCATATTCCCCTTCGCATAACCCCAACAAGGGTTGGTCAAGCTATTTTAAGGTATTTAGGTAGGCAGGTCTTTGCCAACTATGAGCTTATAGTTCCTTGATCTGTTGAGTGGACTCCCCAATCCTAAAATCCTGACTTGGATTTCCTCAAATCTTGCCTCCAATATTACATCAAGTCTAGCAAGGGCTACTTCTCTTGATTTAATATGGTTAAGTCAATGTGAATCCTTTCATAAGGGATTCCTTTATAAAAGTAAGTGTCCCAAAAAGGGTTGTTCAAACACATAGTTTTATTGAGTCTTGCCCTTAATCAAGTAACGGAAGGCTTCGTCTGACTTAATATAGTATTTGAGGGATTTTATTCTTTATGCATATCTTTGCATTATCAAATTCTTGTTAATATTAAGTGATACTTTCTTAAGTGATTAACCATGTTCCGATAATGTTTATGCATAGTCCGGTTTTTATTTTATTCCATATTTGTATGCTTGTTCATTTTATTAATTATGTGATTGTGACAACACATACATTATAAATAAACCATGCAATCAGACAGAAATAAAATAAGATGGCATGATCATGAGCTTCTATTTGGTTAGCTTATCTAGCGGTTTTGATAAGCTAACCCTGACCTAGGGAAAACACATTGAACCTGATGGTTCATGTTTTGCAGCTCCCACCAGTCCACCTTTGTATCTTCTTGTGTCGGTTTCGCCTCGGCTTCGGGATTTGAACCATCTCCTATAGCTTGGGATATCCTCCATTACATGGGTTTACATCAAAGAAACCATGGGCACGCAGGCCCTACATTTTATTGAAAGAAGGCTCGCAGGCCAACAAATTTAAATTAAATAAATTTAAATGAAACCATACACATACAAAGGGTCTTTGGTCTAGCTCATTATCATCCATAGTATGCAACGAAATTTACACATATTTAGAATTCAAATTCTTTTAATCGTTCTTTTATTTAAGATAAGATGCACCCAAATTCAATTAATTATGATCTTATAATTAATCAATTCTTTATATTAAATTCCTTTCTGAATTTCCTTGAGATTCTTCTCATCCATATTCCTTGTACAGGTCTTTGTACATTGGAGGAAACCTGGTGAAATTCCATTTTTGGAAAGTACACGGCGTGTAGTTTATAATTACACGGCGTGTATTTTTCTTTTCACCCTTTATCCAAAGTACACGTCGGGGATTTGGCATGTTTTCTGTACTTTGGAAATTTTAGAGTACACGGCATGTAGATGAATGATACACGGCGTGTACTTCCTTGTTACGCGGTAACCGGCCTGGCGATCCCATGTACGCGGTACGCGGCTTATCTTTGTACACATTTTCACCTAGGTCGGAACGGACTGCACGACGTGTTGTTCCAACATACACGCCGTGTATTCTGGTTTCCACGTGTCGTTCCGGTCAACACGGCGTGATTAAAACTTAGGCATAATCAATTCACACGGCGTGGTTTGGCATACCAGTGCCGGTTCGTTGAACCTAAGTACACGACGTGTAGTTTTAATTACACGTCGTGTAATCCCGTGTTGTAGAGACAGAAAGAGCGGCTCCTCCGAATGAGCTCCTCATTTTTATTTTAATCAAAATTAAAATTAAAAGGTCGTTTCTGTGATATGAATCAAGAAACGAAGGAGGAATAATAGATATCGTTAATTCATATTTATATAACGATTTATTTATAATTGAATCAAATATGAATTCGTAAATTATCAACGAAAATTAAATAACTATAATCAATGTTGTAACCTCGCTCTGATACCATTTGAAGGTTCTGGGCACTGCAGAAGCACATGGGTGGATGTTCCCACTTGGATTTTTGTCATTAGAAATGATCAATCCGGGATCAATACGACGATAAACGCCAGTCTCCACGGATCGAATAACAGAAAAAAAACAAAGAAGATTGTTTGTCCCAGAACCACAAACAAGGATCGTTATAGGTTGATAATAATTAATTTAATTAATTATAAAGAAATAACTTTTGGTTGTTCTTTCTTCGTTGATTTTCTCGATCACGTTGTCGATGTGATCCGTCATTATGTCGCAGAAGCCAAGTGTAGACTCCCTGTAGCGGTGATCCACATGTGTACCTCGTATCTCTGGACGTCACCAAAGGATTCTCTAGGTGCTAACGTGGAGAAGAATTTGTGTGCATTGTCTGCCTTAGATCGTCTTTATCCGATGGAAGAGGATCTCTCTCGGTCTTGAGAGCATTCTTGGAGGAAGAGGTTCTTTCGGTCTTGAAATAATTCTCCAAACATGTTGTGCACAACGATTCTCTTATGTAGGAAAAGAGTTGGGGTTGTGAGGATATTTATAATCGAGTTTGAGGTTGTAGAGTTTTGGCAATAAATAAACGCGTTACATGTTTCATTTATTTCATTAACTCTTATTGAAAACCCCATGTCGAATAATTAATTCCGTGACATGCGCTCACGCTGATTATAATAAATATCATTTAATAAAATGATATTATATCCTCAAACACCCGACTGGAAAAACTACACGACGTGTAATAATAAATACACGGCGTGTACTTGTTTTTTATTGAAAACTAAATGGCGTGTACATTAAATGTACACGACATTTATATCTTGTTTTCATTTATTCATTTCCTTTCCAAAATAAAACTACATGGCGTGTACATTTAATAATACACGGTGTGTACTTGTTTTATTTTATTCTCCCTCCAACATTTAAAACAACTTAGGCTTCCTTGAATAATTATTAAACCACGTACGAGATTAATCTTTATTCAACTTGAGATACTTGGATACACATAGTGTGTGACCCTCTAGGCCTCTTTCTCGTTGGCATTAGGCAGGCTTGCCTAAAGTCCAAGATTACTGTCTAGCAACGGGTCAAGGCACCCAAGAGAAAGAAGTTGACGCCGCATTGACGTATCACCTCATACGAATGCTTACTATTTATTTTAATCCCTTTGTCTTGATATCTCACCAAGTTGGTTTCATGGCAGTGTCATAAACCTATATGCTTGATATGTCGTTCTTTTACTACCTGAAATAAACTCGTCGTTTACACCATTGCCATGGAATTTAATGCGACAGTTCTATTTCAATCAAAGGGCCGAGATATCAACTTCCATAAATGGAAGGGACAAATCCTTCCTCGACTTATCCATTAACAACATGTCACTTGTGACGCACCCAACATACCCTACTTCCCGCCAACTATCTGCATGACGGTTTTCTTCAGTAAATCTAAGTGCGCGAGTCATGACATGAGTTAATGATAATCTTCCAGTCTAAGGACCATTACACACGCTCGCAGATAGCAATATCCGATGACACCAAGACATGCAGAATTACTACTGACGGGTCTGTTCTCATAATCTCCCATCATGGAGATTACCAAGTGCGAACTTCATGAGAGAGAGTCTCGTATTCTTACAAGTACTCACACATGATGGTCTGTATACTATGTGTCCTATCATAGTATGTCATCCAACCACAGAACATTATTTAAGAATATTGTTATAGCATTTCAAGGTTCTCATCATAGCGGGGATCTGCTATGACTTTATTAATGCAACAAATATTCCAGAACATTATTATATTATAGTCATGCAGAACAATGAACAATATATAATAAGTGAACATTTATGTAATCAAAGTACAAAACAGTTGGTTCTGAGGAAACCAACCCTTACATGTGAGACATGTGTCTATTAGATATTTAGTGGGAGTGTAGTTATTTTCAATGTAGTACATGTTGATAAAATATTACTAATTGGGAAAAAATATCCATTTTATAGTCAATTAATGCATGGTTGAACAAGTGTTTCTCCAAATAATACTTTGGTGATGTAACTTATATTCTAGGGGTCAAGATCATTAATGATAGATCCAAGAAGAGTGTTTGACTATGTCAATATACATAAATTGAATAGATAATAAAGGTATTTAATATAGGAAAATACAATAGGGGATTGTTTCTAGTTTATATGGTATACATGTCTCTGTGAAAATGAAAAATCAGACTCAAAAAGAGAGGGGGGGATTAGTAGACTCTTGTACTTTTTTCTGATAGGTTATATCATGTATGACATGTTATGTACTAGGATTGAACATTATATCACATTTATAACGGTGGTATTATATCATTAAATCCCAAGATTCTTGTATTATACTTACGTAAATACTTTTCTAAAGTACTTAAGGCATACTTTTCTTATTCTTCTAGTTTAGGTTGAATATGAGGAGATAATACTTAGATTATATACAGATTATTTTTTCCAAATATATTAGCATGATATAAAATAATAGTTGGGATTTTTATTCTATCTTAACAAAAGACCTGTGAGGTATGAGAGCTCAAAATTTCTAGTGGTCACTAATTTTATAGTAGATTCTGGGAATATAGGGATTATTATGCAGCTAAAGAAGTTTTATGGATAATCAATGTGGTGACCCAAGTTTGTAACCTAATGAGACGTAGATTAATACTTATTTTAAATGTCTTAAGACCTCCATAGAGGTAAAATTTTAATTTTAACCTATAGAAAACCTTTAAACAAAATTGATGGTTCCATTGATTCAAGAGCATGGTGCTTACCCTTAGGCTCAATCGGTGTAGTGTTGCACGTTTGGTGTGTCCTCGATGAAGATATATTGATTATAAAAAATTATATATAGCTCATGAACATGTATCTTGTATAAATTTATTATATATAATTAATAGAGATTCATATGGTAATAACAACACTATGGTTGAATCTATAATGGGGGGTTTCCCTAACAGTGGTGTTAATTTTATTTTCATAGGGACCCTCAAGTGTTCACTATCATGGATAGATTAATTAATTAATTTTTTGACATAATTAGTTAATTAATCAATTAAATACTCAATTTAACAATGAAAAAACCCTAGAGAGTTCATCTATCTAAACACAATTAGGGTCCCTCTCTAAGGTTCTCTATTGAAGGAAAAAATAACCCTATAGAGGGAGAGGGTGGGTAAATCATATCATGGTGGTAATGATGTTAGTCCCAAGGAGTATAATTGAGTCTATAGCATCATAAATGATGAAATTTATTGAAGATAATGAAAAATCCTATGTTAATAATTATGATTCAATGAGTTTTTGATTATCCATAGGGTGTGTATTATTTTTTGATTTTATACCTCAATATTCATGTTTTATTTCATAATTATTTTTCATATGATTGATTTTTATCCTCGTTTGAATTACTTTGATATATTGACATTGTTTCAAATTGAATGTTCTTTATAAAATATTCATGAAATGTTTCTTCATGGTTTTCATCCTTGATCTATGCTAATTTAATCCCCTTTGATTAATTCTCCTTATCATACATGTATTTTTTTTGATTTTGAATGATTATTTGGTGGTTAGTATTTTCATTGGCCACCGTATTCAATTTATCCTTGTTCATTTGATGAACGATTAGCACTATCCATTATTTGGGCTATTAGTTTGACTTTGTGGAGATCTTCTTTTCCTTATCATCTACATTGGGCAAGTATGTGGGTAATCTGGTCATGGAAGTGGTGAATAACTAACCTCAAGTAGTGTGGTAGGGGTTTGTGTGTGATATGGATTTAAAGCATCCACTAGATAACAAAAATATTATGTATTTGTGAAAAGAAGGAACCTTATTTACCTTGAAATGGTTTTTAGGATGGAACTATGTATTTTGTATAATTCATGAAAATTTATGGCAAGATTGGCCATTGGATCTACATCCTTTTGGAATTTCCCTACTACACGACATGTAATTAGAAATAACACACATAGTGTATAGATTTTTTATGGTGATTGGGTTTTAGGTGTTTATTAATATTACATAGTGTATATTTAGGATTACACTCTTTTTATGGTGTCTAATAACACACCCATCGACATAGAGTGTCGTCAGTATAAACCCAATGTAAGGTTTTCACGACACATCCTATGTAGAATTACATGCCCTGGGTGGTATGGTGTTTCACATGTTGTGTGTCCAAATGATCTGTCCATGATGTCAAAGACTACACATCTTAGTGACCTAGTAGTGTATATCAGGTTCACCGGTGGGAGCTACACACCATGTTTCATTCCGAAACACACCATGTACTCAAATACTGTTAGTGACATGTGTGTTTGGGGTACATATCAAGTACTCTAAATGCCTCACACATCATTTACCACCCTTGTATGTGATGTGATGTGAGGTTTTTTATGCAATGTTGTGAGACAGTACAATGCCAGACAGTTGATGAGGGGTTAGATACCATGCTCCCCTATAGAGAATGCAGTTTACCTTCTTATCCATAGTGGATCAACACAACTCTTTGATCATGGATCATATTTGGGCATGTGGATTTTTATACAATTTTTTTTCATATATAATATAATGGTGGACATATTTTTGATATTAAATATGAGACATGAGGCAGTATGATCATTTTACTTTATTCTATTTTTTAATAAATAGTGATGGGAATTAGGTATCAACATTATAGTGATATTGGGGTCGATACTCCCCTATTACCATGGCTATGTCTGGGCATAGTCCCCTTACATTCTATATACAGATAGGTTCAGGTACTCCCCTCATATAGATGGGGCACGATATCCTATATCTCATCCTACATGTAGAGTTAGGTATCCCCTGTATACTCAGGCACAATATTCTATATCTATGTTTCTATTCACAAATGGGGTCAGTTATCCCTGTCCCATATACTCAAGGCATGGGATCCTCAATATCATCCTATGGGTGGAGTCTTATATCTCCCTACTTACTTGAGGCATGGGATCCTCTATCTGCAAGTTTTCCTTACTCGACTAAGATGTCTTACAGTGTTGCATGAGTTTCCATCTTCAAATCAATTTAGATTACATTTGTTATTTGGAATAAGTATTTTAGAGGCTTTTTAGATGTTATGGTACTCATGGACCGGTGGGTGTATTGATCCCACATCTAATGATTTATCATTAACAATATGCTAGTTCCCATTCATGGTTTTTTTATAGTTGTGTGATTGATGGAGTGGTTGAGATGATTGATCTTCCTCAAGACTTTTGATTCTTTAGAACCTCATTGGGTTTCATTCATGAAAACATATGAAGATATCTATCAAATTTATATTTTTTTGGACTCTTTAGTGTTCTAAGATTCACTATTTACATTTATGTTATTACTTCATGTATTATAGCCAAGCTGACAAAGAACTATCTATGACACTAAGACTAGTAGTGTTAGAGTTTATATAGAATATCATTCATTATCATTCATCTATATAATATTTCAGAACCTAGAGGTTTGAGAAGACTTGGTGTTCTATTTTTACTCTTTTTCTTCCTATTGGTCACCATTCATACCTTGAATTTAGATGACTTGTATCTTTTCTAAATTATGATTTTAGGGTTGTCTTATCCAGTAAGTTTGTACTCACCCATGCACGAGCCTGTAACCCATACCTGTTATGTCTATAAAGTTTAAACACATGTTATGTGGTTCTTTAGATATACTTAGAGTTGGTGTATCTTGGTTAGATATGATGTTTTGTGTGAATATTTAATGCATTATTGGGTCTAGATATTGTTTATGATGGTGGGGACTGATGTGGCTAATGTGTGATCCAGGAATATATGTATCGTAGAGGATCTTATTATTGATATGTGTTCATGGGAATATAAAATGTTCCATTTCCCTTGTATTTACCTTATGGTATGTACTTGTTCTTGATGTCTCTTTCATGACTCAAAGAGATTTAATTTGATTATATATATTCTACTAGTGTTTTGGGGTTATCTTTTGTATTATAGATGTGTTTGTGGTAGGCTATTATTGGTTAAGGTCTCTTATATTATGGTACATGCCTACTCAATTATAGTCACTAACACTAGGCCTTTTGAATGTGTGCATAGGGTGGCACTATCATCTTACATTCTTCTGAGGATGGACTTTAATGGGTCTAGTCATGTATGAATGGTATCAAAAAAGATGAACATAGAGATGAAGTTTAGAGTTAGTGGTTATGTGGGGAATATATTGGAAATTTAGGGAAATAATGTTAAATATTTCTCAAGTTTAGTTATCAGGCCAAGGAGACTAGTGTAGGTGTAGTGGTTGATGTATATTTTCACCGGGACTCTAGAAACCTATTAGTTGACCCGAAACTCTAAGACCTTGATTGATGGGTATAGTAAAGTTAGTACATGTATCAAATAGTGGTCTATTATGTTCCTCCATTTCCTTCATGTGTCAAATCACCTAGATATTCTCCGACCCTTATGGATTCATTAAATTAATTGTACATTCATACCGAATGATATCCAAGTTTTATGCAGAGGTAGGGTCATGATGATCCCATTCCTATAATTGGGCCTCTAACTACCAATTAATGAGTGATGATGAACTGGTTTTGAGACTTTATTTAGAGATATTTTTTCTCCATGATCATAGGTACATTCCCTCCATTATTTTCTTAGTACGAACCAATCTCATACATAATATAGTGTTCTCCACATCATTGGATGATACCGGATATAGGTGGAGATATTGTGTGCATTATTATAATAGAGGCCTCATGGGTTAGTGAGATTATCCTTATCTGCAAGAGGAAAAGTATTGATCAGAGACTAAGGATCATATTTCTATGAGGATAAATATTTTTACTAACCAAATTTTCATCCTAGTATCATGTTTGTTGTGTGGAACATTTAGAAATTGGTTTAAAATGATTTATCATACCCTTGGAAAGACTATTCTACTATGGAGGGAGTTTGAACTTTGTAATGAGAAGGATGTTTTATATAATGGTGTTGAACCCTCCATAGGGAGGTGTAACTATGTCTGAGTATTCATCAAGAAACATAGATGTCATTAGGTATTCCTTAAAAACATTCATAGTGGAATTTTAAAGTTCCATGATTCAAGTGAAATCATTGAAAGAGGAGTTGTAAATATTTGGTTTTTTTTTTTGCAAAATACCACTTACTCTAGGGTTCTATAAGATAAAATTTTGAAATTTGAGTATTCTAGGAAGAGATACACCCTAGATATGGGAGTAGGTTATATTTTCTCATAAATATAGTCAGATTTGTTTCATGGATTTACCAACATGTTAGAGATGGTGATGAGATCTATCTCTTCATTATTATAATCCATATTGATTTCTAAGTGGATTATCTAGTGACGAAATGGGTAGTGTTGAAGTAGTTTAATATACATAAATAGTTGATCATATCCCCCAATCACCACCTTTGGCTATATCCTATTTAGTGTGAAGTGGTAATAGTCAAATATAAGGGATGGTGCGTGCAATACATTCCAATAATTAGGAATTAATATGTGTATATAATGTTACAATTCATGTCCATTCTTCAAAAACCCATATACTGGTTGAAGTCTCCAGGAACTATCCTTCATTTACTATATATTTTGGTGTTGGAGATTATATTGGGGCCTTATTCATGACCTTTATTATTTTAAGAGGTTATTTTAATGGTTAGATTCATTTACTCTCCTTTTCTATTGAAGTGAATCTATCTATGATGGAGGAAGGGTTATTTTTAGATATTCCTCATGGTATAGAAGACGTGAAATGGTATCAACTACGGTAATGTATTGGATATCTATTGTTGGTTTCATGAGATTATGGAGATTATGTTGATGGGGTGGATCCCTTTTATCAACAGTGTGTGATACCCTATTTAATGTGGTGAGTAGGACCAACCCATTGGTATTTAATATTAACTTAACATATAGTGGTTTTCATGGCTATAAACTATTTTTTGTGAGTAATAAATTATCCCCCTTGTGATGTTGGGGGATGGTATGGATTTATTAGTTTACTATGTGTGTGGATACAAACTTTCTTCCAATGACTATATAGGAATTAGAGGATGATTTTGAAGGGTAACACATAAATAACCATTGTCAAAATTCTATATTATTCATTGAATTACATACCAAGGATGATGCCAAAATGTTTTTGATTTGGATAATGATTAATCCTATGGAGTTTATAGGCATGTAGAATGAGCTCACCTAACAATAAATTTTCTGAGGGACTTGTTGTCTATCAGAAGGATTTTCCCTTATCTTGCCACAAGTGTGACGATTATACTAAATAATATTATAGCATGGGATATAAACTATTGGCATTTAATTGGTATTTGTAAAGTTGGTATTTTTTAGATTATTCCTATTGTGGTGGTATCTATGTATGGATGGTAGAGGAGATGCTTGAGTGGAAAGATTCAGAGTGGATGTTTCAAATGTGTAGAGGAAGAAATGGATTGCCATCAGATGATGATAAGTTATCACATGGTCTTCCCTTTTTTTGAGTGAGTTTTTTAGTGGAGATAGTTTATTTAAGGTTATGTGTGACAAGATGTTCTAAAGTGATAAACATGAATGGGTTTTTTTAATATGGTAAGAATATCACCCTCCATCCAAGAAGGATATTGGTCTTCTATTTGTGATCATCTTAAATATCTGGATGGATATCATGAGTGGAGACCACCCTTGTAAAGTCATACCCTTAGTGTGGTATGCCAAATGAAACTTTTATGAAACTTATCATCACATCAAAAACCCTTTCTATGCAGTGAATGAAGAGTCTATATTAATAGTTCAATGTTTCTTATTTCTCTAGTTTAGAAGTCTTATCCTAGGGTCTAGATCCAATAAATAAGGTTCAAATAAATGTTAAGGACCATATGCTTCAAAGTATGGTAGACTGGGACACCTGATGAGTAGTTGTAAGATGTTGTGTGACTTTATGAGGTTGGTTCTGTAAATTTGGCGCTCATATAAATCTTTCCAAAATTAGTGTCGATTAGAAATTAGGTTAACCTTTACTATGAATGTGAAGCCTATTGAAGGTTAGGATGTTTATGTAGGATTCTCATTAATGTTGATGTTGTAGAAGAATACCTATATCACCTTTGTTTCATGATCTAGAAACATTGTTACATGTGCATTGTAGGTATGATATTCTAGGTAATTTGATGTGGGATATAATGAGATTACTGTTTTTCAACCCTTTAGGTGTAGGTGTGGAATATGGTGAAGTGATCAGTGGTCAAGTGCAGAATGGATGGATTTATCATATATGAAAAACCATCATGAAATCTTTGCAAGGTATGGATCAGGGAACTTACACTAGTTATTACCTTATTGATGGGAAATTTCAGGATGAGTTCTGATTGATCATGTTTTTTTGTTCTGTTTAGTGGGATGATATACCTATGAGAAAATGTTTTGGTTGTTAATCAATTGAAATAATCCCTTATAGTAGATGTTTGTTTCTACTTAGTTCTTATATTTTGATGGTTGGGGATGGCATCTTTATTCATAGAAGAGTATTTTTCCTTCCTTTGCAGTTGAGTATCATGCTTATTCATATATTAGACCTATATAGTTGAAGAAGGTGTACACTATTGTTGTGTTTTACCACATGATATTTATTTTTAAATTTCCTTGTTGGGTAGCCTCAGTTGTTTAATTTTTAGGGATGAAAAGGTATCAATTTGGGGAGATTTAAGTGATCCATTTTTTTACCTGGATGATACATGGATTAATTTTGAGTTTTAAAGTCCCAAAACCTCCCTAAAGTTAAAGTGGTAAATTTACCCTAACATATGACCATGGAAAAATTATCTAGATGGTTCCATTGATTTTTTGTTATAGTTTTTACCCTCTTATAGACCCAACATAAGATTTTAAGCATCTAAGGGCCTTGATAAAAATACATTATATAGAAAACATTATTTTTTTCATGATAATGTGTATTTTTGATGAATTGAATTTATCTCCTTAAAAGACCATTAGATGAGAATATTTACAATATGGTTATGTATAAAATAAAGGGTTTTCCCTTGTAGTGGTGTTAGTTTTTTTCACACTAGGACCCATTTGTGTTGACGATTGCAGATGGATTAATTAATTAATTTGATTTACTTAATTAATTTTTTTAAATAAAAGGGAAACCCTTGAGATTTCCCTAATATAAACTTTGTAATGATCCCTCTGGAGGGTTATCCATTAACCATAAATGAAACCTAGAGAGGTAGATGGTGGAGAAGTTGGATCTTGGGGGAAACTATGTCAGATAAAAAGAGTATAATCATGTTTTTGGTGTCATAAATGACTAAATTATTTGATTTTATTTAACATTGGTATGTTTGTGATTAATGATTATTGTTATTTTGATTCACCATGAGGTGGAAATTACTTATTAAATTAATACTGTGTCCTTCCTGTAATATCTCTTATATATTGTTATTATTATCCATATTTATCATTGTGTTGGTAATTATGGTATGTTGAATTCATTTAAATTTGATCATTCATGGGAAATTATTCATGTTATGTTTATTTTTCATGTTCCTCCTTTCTACATGATAAGTTTTTCCCCTTTGAGTAATTTTCCTTGTTCTATAAGTATTGTTATGGATTATGAAATATTATTAGGTGGTCTGTAATTTCATCTAACACAATTTCCCATTTATAATTCTTCATGTGATGAAAAATAACCATCAACCATCTCTTGGATTAGTGGTATGAATTTTGGATGATCGTTTATGGCTTGGATTTAGTTGTGGGTGAGCATATGGTAATCTAGGCATGGAAGAACATGAGAAAAAAACCTTGGGCAGTGTAATAGGGGTTTGAGTGTGATGGAAATCATATATATCCATGAGATAACATAATGATGATTTATTTTTCTAGGAAGGACACCTGGTGGCTCTAGATTGCATTGGATGGTGTAATGGCTTGACTAGAAGTGATCCTGGGTAGAAATGACATGAATAGAAATTAAATCCACATCCTAGGAAAATATCCCAGCTAAAAAGAATGTAGTTCATAAGAACACATATTATATCAATAATAGCTATAGTGTGGGGATTTTGGGATATTATAAATATCACACAATGTGTAGTTGGGACTTACACACCATTTTGGCTGGTTGAGTGCATGCCTATACACATAGCATGTAGTTAAGTTGCAATTCATATAAGGCTTATAGGATGTATAGTAGGTTTTCGAACATGTATATGGTGTTATAATGTTTCAAACACTATTTATCTTATGGTTAAGGGTCAATAGTCATAAACCAAACATATTAGAGAACATGAGCTATATATTTAGTTCATTGGCGGGAGTTACAAGTCATGTCTCACTCCTAGACACGTGGAGTACTCAGTGGATAGTAGGTACTTGTATACTAGGGTTTCACAAAATTTGCATTGATTGTATCATGTTCTATGTACCACCCTCATAAATTCCATTTAACTAGGATTTTCACACAATATAGTGAGATAGTACATGATTAACCTGTTGTTTTGGGGATACTTATCATGTACCCCTATAGACCATGCAATATACCTTTGTATCAATAATGGGTCTTCTTATTTCTTTTCTCAGGCCTTAAATCAGTGCATTTGGATAGGGTATCTAGAGATTTTTCCCATTTAAAACATGATATTTTCCATATTTTCAATATCTGATATGAGAAGTTATTTAGTGTGAGAGGGTTACTCATACTACAGGTATAGTTAGCTTTGTCCCCCCCGGATACCTATGTATGAAATACTTTATCTGTACTTTTATTGAAAATAGGGTCTGGTACCCCCCCCCCCCCGAAATATACTCAGGTTATAGTATCCTCTATCTCATCTAACAAGTGGATTCATGTATCCCACAAGCTTATCCAAGGTGTAGATCCTCTATTTGTAGTTTTTTATCCATCATTTGAGGTTTATTCCAACAAGGAGTGGGTTTAACTCTTAAAAATTTATGATATTATGTGGATTCATTAACATTGTCAATATGGAGGATGATTTGATGGTACGGTATTGATGGACCAGAGGGTGAGGTTCTTCCTTGTATAATGAGTAGGCTTTACTGATGTGTTGGTTCTCCTTGATGGTTTCGAATGGTACTGTGGTATATTTTTAGGATAACTGTGGCGGTCTTCATTAATACTTGTGAATCCTTGGTACCCTAATTGGTTTCTCTCATGATGTGATATATAGATGGTTATCGACTTCATATTTTTTATACACTTCAGTGTTTTGAGATTCCCTATATACTTTTATGGTATGAAATTCAAGTATTAGAGAATATATGGCCAAGAATTATCCATGTCCTTGAAACTTCTAGTGATAGATTATATATGTATTTTTGTTCCTTTTCATTCAAATAGTAACACTTTAAAGCCCAAAGATTTATGATGAGTTGGTGTTTTAGTTTCTCCTATTAATCTTCCTCTAGGTCACGACTTGTACTAGGATTTGAGTTGAATTATTCATTTATGTTTCCTTTGTTTTTTCATGGGTATCTTATGGGGTGTGTTTATACTCACCCTTGCATGGGTTGTGACCCAAAGTTATTAGGTCTATGAAAATTACCATGGGTTTTTATATGGTCTGAGTAAACATGAATCTAGTGTGTCCTGTTCAAAGATGATTCCTAGTAATTATTGATAAACCATTATAGAGAATGGTCATTCGTTTTGTTATTGGTGAACAACGTGGTCAATGTGTGGTCCATTAGTATATACCATGTGGATTATCTTCTCAATGCATTATATTCTATGGATTATCATATATTATGTATTTGTTTATTTTTCCTTATGGGGTGTGTTTGTGCTTGATTCCACTTTCTTTCATAATATACAGTTTATTTAATTATATATATCCCACTAATAATTTGGATTTATACTATGTATGGGATATATGTATGTTACATGTCATTATAGGTTAAATCCTCTCATATTGTTAGAGATCCCTACATAATGAAAGTCACCAACACATGGATTACTGGATGTGGGTGTGAGGTGGTACTCTCGTATTACCATTATCTCAAGTGGGGCCTCTCTAGGTTGGGTTGTATCACCCAAATTCATCTAGTAACTTTTGTGGTTCCTATAAGCAAAGTACCTATCACATTATATTTTGATTATACTGGTATGGTGAAAACTTCCAATGGTCCAATTTCACATCAATGGAAGGAGTATATACTTTATAATTACCACTTCATGAGTTATTTTTCTCAAATGGTTGATGTTATAGTAAAAATAGTTTCCACATAGGAGAATGTGGTGGATTTTTTTACTAAAGACTAATCTTAGAAGAAGCATTAATATCACTTGAGAGATAATGAACTAAAATTCATTATCAATTGGATCTAGTACAAGTGGGAGTCTATTAGGGTTCGTTCATTATAACCAATAACTTTTCACTCTCAATTACATGTATATTCATGACATTAATATCAAAAAAATTCTTATCTCATGATGAGTTTTATTTTTTGTAACATAAATATGATAATTTTCTTAGAGCATTATTCACATAAAAAGTTCATAAAAGTTCCTCACTATGATGATAACCCTAGATTTTTATGAATTTATTTTTAAATATATTTTATATAGTCTAATGAAATTTATCTAACAAGATACAAATGATATTTGGTTATGATGTTGTGGAGGCTTATAAGATAGTGAGTGTTCTACTCAATAAGTTCAGACATAGTAATCTCTAAGAGAGGAGTTATGGGAAAAGACCCACCTGTAGGATATACACATGATTTATATGTCATTGGATAAACCAATTTATAGATGAGTTTATTGGTCCTTAGACTTGTGGATATTATTAATGTATACCATGAATCATTTTCTTAGATGTATTGATGAAAACTATGACAACATATGCTATTTCTGAGATAGGATATGTCGGGTGGTTCATAAGTGATATGATATTAATGAATAATTCAAGATATTATTGGTCCTTTATGATTTTATGTAAATATATTTTTTATTCCTTTGGTAGGAATGGAAATTTCTAATTAAATCCAAGGATATGGTGGTTTGTCTATGAGTTCTTTTCTATAAATTCATAGAAAGATATATCATTCATACATGTTGATGAGATAAGTAATGAATCCTTCTTGATGATATATCTAGACAAAGGGATTATACTACATTGTGATAATTCATAGGAGATTATTTTCATTTTGACATTGATGACTTTCTATATGGGTTTCTTGATGTGTTTCTATACACCGATCTTGGAAATTGGGTTAGTTCACCTAAATCATCTATGAAAGTGACCTAGAGAGTCAAATACAATGTGTATCTCAAACATCAGTTAGATTCTATTTGAATTTACTATTAGAAAAAAATATTATTCTCATGTTCTGAGGAATAATAATTATTTGGGTTATCTTGATCGAAAATATTCACATGTCAGTTATTTGAAACAATATATATGTGATTTAAATAATAAATAAATGTTTATTCGTGAGCTAGTGAATATAATATTTTTTTATTTATTGAATTAATAATCGTGTCATTATTTTTAAATAAATAGTTATTATTAAAGTTTTGATAAATGTTTAGAATGACTTACAAGTTGATTTAAGGATCTGGTTGGAAACATATAATTATTTTAAAAAATTAAATAAATAAATATTTATTTATTTATATAGTGATATTTAAATATCCATGAGTTTTAACCATGTCAATGAAATATTATTATTATTATTATTATTCGGTGTGGGGTTTACTCAAAATTAAGAGATTAGTTAATGGACTTTGTGAAATAACTAATTCTTTGACCTAAGTATATAGCCTGTTTTATAATTTTTTAGGAAAAAATAAAATTTTTAATAAAATTTACCTCTACATAATTCTCCCAATCCTAGAAAGAATTTTCATTATAATACTCTCAAAAATAAAGAGAATCAATCCTCATCCTCCCTATCAATAATGAGAGAACTATAATAATCATTCAAGTTCAAAGGGTATTCTTATTACGATCAATGGTGAATAATGAAAGTGGTTAAAATCATCCATGATAACACCCAAAGATTTGATAGAGATGTTCTGTGGTTCCTATAGAATGTGTGGATACCACTAGAGGGATTGTACACGTAGATCCTTCATAGAAATTATGGTATGAAATTAGTTCTCAAATGATTCAATAAAAAGAAATAATTTCAATAAAACAATATTCTTCATTATATAAATAATAAGTGATAATATATTCTCTTAAAATATCTTATGGTCAATATCATAAGTTCTGGTTTTTTATCCGATGAAATCGATGCAAAATTATTTTTTTGAATGAGTCCAACACATTTTTTTTTGCCGGATCAAACATTCAATACAATTTAGTGAGGTCAAAGTAGATCAACTGTAACTATGAAGACCAATACTAGGTTAGAATACCTCTCAGAGATTTGTAAATGGTTTATAATAACAGTTTCTTGGATTAGAAGACGAGATAAACTATATAGAAAGATAAAGGTAGCAATAATACATGAATAAATAACCCAATACTGATACAGAAAATATCACTGATGTATTAAAATATTTTAGGTTATTAATGCTAATACCATTTATTGGGTGTGATATAAAAACCTCGATTGGGTTCAAGAGATGAGATCACTCGACACTTTTTTAAAATATTATGACAGGGATGTAAATAGTAGCCTAAGGTATTTGAACCAGGATATAATGGGTTTGGATAAGTATATAGAGGATGATCATAGAAAGCAATTCTAATTATGGGATCTATCTAAATGTTTCTAGGGTATACAAATATTATATAACCATCTCCTTATGATGAAAACATGCATTTGTTTGGTAGTGCCAAATATAGTGGATTGAATATAATTTCCATGAAGATATGTACCTTCTAGTTTAACAAACTAGTTTATAATATCAATGAAAGGTCTATAATGATATAAAATCATGAGTAAAGAAGTATAATTTTGGTTAATTGGATATTAAAAGAAGGACAGGGATATTCAAGTACCAAACAAACCATGTTTGTGTTGTAATGATCCTTTGAAATGGAGTAGAGATGGATTGTCATCTACAGTTAGGTTCAAAATATATGGTTCCGAACTCACTATAAATCCTATGATAATTGGAATCAAGACATGCATAATTTTTTATATAGTAATCCCTATGTCGATCAGACTCATGTGCTAGATAGGGAAGTTTTTACAATTTTGTTCTGTGATTGGGACTAGAAGATGCTCTTGGGATTTTACTCAGGATGGAAGATCTTGGTTGCCTCATTAATGACAGGATTTAACCTTATCATTTATTTATGGATAGGAACCATATTTAAGGTTACCTTATATAGATCTGTCTCTCATATAAGAAGTTTGGGTCATATAGAAAACGCAACCTTACGTTTCTTATGGTCTTGCAGGGTGAACTATATGTCATTCAGTTTAACATCATGAAGAAATGACTCAAATTCCATGCAGTTTAGGGTCTTTTAAATAGGACCTTTATGGGTACTTTAACTAATATAACTCATGAACAATAAAAAGGAATTTTTTCATCAATTAACCTTCAATGTAAAAAACCATACATATTTGAGATTGTCCAACACAAAAGTTGAGTGGGGGGTTTGGTTAGAGTTTGAAGCTCTTACCATGATAGAAGGTCTGAGGAGAACAATGTATCATGTCATAGGATTAATCAATTCATGTGTAGTTATTGAATGTGGAATATCTCTATATATGTTTCTCTCATGTACAATAGAGGAAGTGTCTAACATATGGGTTCCCTAGTGAGAGAAATATGAAATATGAGATAAATTTTGAAGGGCTCATAACTATAGAAGAATACAATATATAAATAATAGTTATAGTTGGGCCTAGGATAGAAGACCCTAGTGTAACTATTTATCTAGAGTTTGTATGAATTAATAAACATGTATTTGAAACATATATAAGGGTATTATTCTAGTCATAGTCTAGGTCAACTATGACACCAAAGAATGAAAAACTAACCATAACTGTAAAATCTCTGAAGAATGAGATCACGCAAATGGGGTTACCTTTTTCACATGGAAACATTGTTTATTATATAGAACAATTTCCTATTTTAAAGGATATTTTATACCTTGGGGACACATGGGGTTGATCAATTTATTCAATTTATGTCCATTCAATGTCGACCATAGGTCATGCAGTTTAACATTATGTAATAAGGACTCAAATTCCATTCATTTGTTTGGGTAGTGTGATGAAGATATTTATATGAGGGATATGACATAGATTTGGATCATGTTTAATATGAGATAATAATGACATGGTGATAATTGAATAAGAGGGGGTTAGGACCCAAGGACAAAGTAGAAGTTTTAACTGGAATTTATAGTTAATCAAAATATTGGAGATTCAGGTGTCACTATATATCCTAAAGTATTAGGAAAAATAAACATATAATTATTATATGAGGAATTTTGGTTCATAGGTTCTATGAACATAATTTGAGGGTTTTCCATTATATCCACAACCATTGTATCGCCAAAGAAAAAAATAAATTCTCTATAGTTCATACTCTTATTCAAGGGAGGGGGGATTTTGTTTTAGAATAGTTTTACAGATAAGGAACCATATGTTGTGGACTTTTATATAGATATATCTCACATATAAGGAAGTATGGCCTCATCAAATGGATTTCTATAATAAATTTTAGGTCATGTAGGATGGACCTGAGGTTCTAGGAATATTAATGTTATACAAGTAGTATGAATTTCTGTACAATTTAATTTCATGTAGCAGGGACTACAAACCCAATGCGATGTTATATGAAATACTTTTTAAGGAAACTCACATTGGTAGTTAGTGTGACATGTTATCTGTCTATTGTAATCAATGCGTATGATATATTATATTATACTATGTGTATAACATATGGCGCCTCCCATTTTGGTACCATTTTAGAGGTTTCCTATTAGGTATAATCATAGTTCTTAAATCCAACACAAATTCTCCTTAAATTAATGTTTGGACAAAAAAATATTATTCAATGCTTGTTTGACTCAGTCCTGGTGGATCTCCATGTTATGTAATGTGCGTAGCCTTTTTCCATCATGTCACTCATACTCATCCATCAATATTTGAGCCTCCACATATTTATATAGCTAATTGCATATGGAAATGTGGAGTGAATGTAGTTAAACCTTAATGGAAAATATTTCTTGTGTTCCATATTCAAGAGAATATGTGGCCTCCTATGTAAAAATACAGATTGTGGTGTAATAATCCTAAAAATGAATATGGGATATTATCATGAAAATATTAATTATCATTGTACATTATTTTATTAAGGATATTATTTAGATATTAGTCTAATTCCTTAATCTACCTGTTAGTAGTTTCAGTAATTGAGGAATGAAGTTTTAAGGTATCTAAAATCATAGAATTTACTCTTAATCTCTAAGTAGTCTTGAATCATTATTATCCAAAAATATCCAGGTCACTTAATTTCAGGGAAGATATTGGATCATGACTGGTAACCACTATAGGTGATAGAATAAACTTATTATATAATAGAAAGGATCTCTCATTCCTTAATTCACTTGGGGATGATACCATAATAGCCTCATTTGTAAAGAAATTTTGTGTACTTCTGGTATTCATAAATGATAAAACCTATTCCCCAACACTGGATATGTTCTTTACTGTCTTGATTAAGTGGTAGAATACTACATTAGTGATAGTATATTATAATAGATATCCATCCAATTTTTATTTTAGTTAGTGATGATATGGGATAACCTTAGTTAGGGGTAATGTTGATTTCATTGATATCCTTCATATCAATGTTGATAAATGGTGAAACCACCGTATAATGAATGAATTGAATGAATATTTAATTATAGTCTAGATCTCCTTGGGTTATGTTAGCATTATCCAATGCATTGGAATGTAAATTATATGAATGTGAGATATGAGATTGTATTGGTTAAAAAGGGAATTCAATCATCTTTCTATGTACTTATTAAAGATAGTGGAAAAATTCTTCTTTATTAATGGCATATTCACTATTGATTTTCTTAATATCCATATATGAGTTACCCTTGATATTCAAGTGAAAAATTTATATCTTTAAATCTAACTCCAAACCCAAAATGAGGGCTTTGTATTCAACTTCATTATTTTCTCAACCATTCATCAGTAAGAAATAATATAGAAAAACTATATTCATTAGGGAGATGAGTACAGTTCCCAATCCAACCCTATTGAGATTTATATTTTATATTATCCTTATTATCAACCCTCTAAACTTTTCATCAATATATATCTTATATATCTAGATAGTTGCATTGATGAAGAAAACCTCTTCATTATTGAGCACTATATTCACCAGTGAACTTTCAAAGGTAACATGTTTTGTGAGGAAATATGATAATGATTTCCATTTTACTACCTTATAAGACATAAAATGGATATCAAAATATTAGATAATGAATAAAAAAATAAATTAATATTTAACATTGGATGAATATGTTTTAACTTTAGTAGATCGATATGAGAAAATAAATTAAACTCATGATACGATAATTAATGTCTCAATATTTTCACTAAAATTATCAACACCAATAAGTTCTTTTAATTTTTTAAGTATCAATTCTAAATATAAAATTTCATCTTAAAGAGATAATAATGGGTGTTCAAATTAATCACATCATTATTTATGTAAAAGAGTTCATAGAGTAATCATAATACAATCTCCACATAGAGAATAATAGGTTTCTATTCAACTGGTGGAAATAAAACTAGTGGGTGTGTAATATATTTATTATGATCATTGAAATATTTTTTAAAAACCTTATTCCATTGATAGGTGACTCGTCTTTTCATAAACCTCATAGAGGGAAAAAATTTACCAATGAGGTTGGATATGAAATAACTAAGATAAAAAATGGGATCCCTAGAGTCCCATAAACTTTTTAAGATTCTAAGGTGGTGACATATCTAGTATCACCTTGGTCTTATCATAATCAACTTAGATACCATAGTGGGATACCAAATTGTTGACAAATTAACTTATATTTCCCTAAAAGTACACTTCAAGGTGTTAATATTCAAGATGAATTGTCTCAGTTTATTTAAAATGTATCAAGATCAGTGAAATGATCATAGTGTTATTGAGGCTTGGACACTAAATCATCAAACTTTTATTCTGTGATATTACCCAAAAAGGATATGAAGATATTATTTATGTAACATTGATATGTATTTCCAGAATTATTCGAGGAAAGGGACATTACATGACAATAGTATACCAATTGAGGTGCCATTAAGGAAATGGTATCCCCATTTTTTAGGACCATCTATATCTGATTATATCCTAAATACCTATACAAAAAAGAGAGGCCACAAAACCATTCATCACATCAATCATAAATCCAGTGATATGAATTAGGAATTCATCCTTTGGAGAGTGTTGGTTGAGGTCCCTAAAATTGATACAAACTCAAATATTCTATTCGAATTTATGTATGGGTAAAATATTGATCATCCATGCTGGGTATTGGACTTCCCTAGTGAATTTTGTTTTGATAATATTGTAAACATTGGAAAACCCATTGGTAGTTTGGGTTGGATGCATTCTTATGGAAACTTTATTATATACATTTTCATCATACAAAAAACCCAAGTGATGGTTAGACACAT
The DNA here is from genome assembly GCA_963277665.1 of Viscum album. Taxonomy (NCBI): domain Eukaryota; kingdom Viridiplantae; phylum Streptophyta; class Magnoliopsida; order Santalales; family Viscaceae; genus Viscum; species Viscum album. Next base: position 1,503,867,594 of record OY728137.1, on the reverse strand, counting down.
TGGGATCCAATCTAACATTAATTGTTGTTCTCGGTTAATACATGTTAATACCATTTGAGTTGGGAGATATATGTCACTTTTTATTTACAGGTCATGGTGGAACTGAACAATATAGGTTCTAGATTTTCCTCTACATCCAAGTTAACATTTTATGCTTAATAAAAGTAGTGGATGAGAGTTCCTAGAATACTATAGGTTTATACCTGAGATCTTATTCATCTTATACCTCTACCTCACTATTGTGAAAAGTTTAAGATAACATAAATATATGGGATATGGGAGATAATTATAGGGTTATACAATCCCAACCCTAACCCATTAGCTTGAGTAGAAACATAATGTTATGAACATTAGGTGTATCCCTTAGAATCTAAAGGTTATTAAATAATTCCACAAGCATCACCAAATCATGGGGAATGATTTTCCCAAATATATAATAAATTATCCAATAAAAACTTCAATAAAATATATATAATGTGATGCATGATATATATAATACTAACTCGAATATATAACACCAATAACAAAAATAAAAGATGGAGCATTTATAAAAGATTCCAAATGAGACTATAATAACAATGACCCAAAAAGAGTAAGGTTGTCAAAAATTGAAATTCCACCTTATGAGTCTACTTAGTGATCCTGGAGTGTTTTCACCGTGTCTAAAAGTTTACCCACGAGTTTACCATGAGTCTACCAAGTTTTCTTCAATGCCAAAATATAAAAATCATGAGTTTTACTTCCTTGATATGGAAGAACAAGTGCCAACATAGAACACTCCCATACTCCATAATAAATGTTGACTCTAACCTCCCAGATCCATAACTCAATACCATATCATTCATGTTCTCTACAATAATGTTAAGATATATCTATTTTTCTATAGAATACTATCAATGGATAAATATTCTACAAAATTCATATACAGTTAGTGAGTATAAAAAATCAGTGGGAAATTCCCTAAATACTTCCCAAATATTCCACTTAAAAAAGAACAAGTTATCTCATATTTATACAAACTGGATAGAAACAAAATAAAATAATTAATCCCTAGAAAACCATATTAGTAAATCACACCAAAATACCAATTTCTTTTTCCAAACCATTATTTCCATGAAATAAAATACACTCTAACTCACACATCCATGCCTGAACTCACACCCATGAATGCATCCCCCTCTAAATAGAAACTCCAAATGAAAAACACAAATCATGAGTGAAATCCCATTTGACACATCCCAAGCCATATCTTGGTGATACCAATCCATGTCCCCTAAATTTGACATCATCATCCATTTTTTAACTAATAATTCCCTATTAAATATATAATAAACACACCCAAACCCATGAAATTCAGTATTCCTAAATTTTACCAGGGCATTCAAGTCTGGACCAATAATTTTACAACCATAGGAAATATTAATACACCCCATACCATCCTTTATAAATAACTATTTCATCAAATAATGAGTGAACACACACTCACACTATGTTTCACAATAAGTGATTTTCCAAATATTTTTTTTAATTATTTATTATACATTAAAAAGGTATTTGAATCTAAAAACACCAAACCATAAAATATAAAATAATTTGTTTAGGTAGAAAGAACCCACCAACACCAACCATGTTTTTCTAGAAGAATCTAAAATAAAAATATTTATATAAACGAATCACTAGAAGTTTCCTCCAAAAATCGTATGGTTTTGGAGACCTAGGGGGAGATTAAGAATGATTGTTTTTAGGGAAGTAATTAGTTCATGAATCAAATTCATAATAACCCCAAAAGTACCCAAGCTGTTTCATTTTCATGGAAAATATATTCCTTTAAAATCTTGGTATCCATTTCTCCCATTAAAAATGGGTTTGACCCCTACCATTTCTTTGTCCATGTCGTAGTGGATCCTCCAAATTCATTCCACACCCACCATGGAATGAAACATGGAATAGGATAATCTACCTCAATATTTCTGACTCTCCATCATCCCTTATTTACACCATGCCCAAGAACCACCATATCTAATGATATGGTAATAGAGACATCCATGGTTTAAATAGGTGAACCACCCAATGAATCACACCCACTACGATGGTGTAGGGAGCCTCTAATTAACATTTCCAAATCCCCCACCCATATCAACTTTCCACAACATAGGACCACCACACTGACACACCAAGAATATCAGCCTCTCCGATTCCTATAGTGGATACCTTCCCAAGGACCATTCCCTCTAAGAAAGCATTCCCAATGAAGTGTTGTCATTAACCTCACACCAAAAAACCATCTTCTTGATGTGGTTATATCCTCATTTCACAAAGGAAAAATCCCACATGCACCATGACCATAGTTGTAACATAACCCATAGTATGGGCTCCATCCCACCTACCACTGTGGCTTTGACTATGGTGTGGTAAATCCTAGAGGCCCAAAACTCAATTCTCTAACTTCTCACACTTCTTAAACATCCTAATACATATAATACCTAATATATATATATATATATACCCAATAAGTTAATAAAAAAATTGGAATCACATTCTCCCAACTATTAGGCCTTCCATCCTCAAAAAATTAGAAGGTTGGTAATGTCCAAACTGAAGTTTAGGCTACATGTCTAAAAAAACATTTTCTTATAATTCCACCCAAACCTTATGATACTACTGCAATAGTCATACCAAAGGTACAAATCAACATAACAAGAACTTTCCATTCCCATCCTAAGATTTGATACATGTGGATAAACCAATTGAAATTAAATCTCAAAAAAAGGATCTCAACCAATTACGCAACTAGAATCTTACTCACACTTAAACCATAAGGATGAGGAATAATTATATGAACTACATTTTATTGAGGATGCAATTCTACCTGATAGACAACCCCTACTAATGTTTACAAGAATCTCTAATTCTTTGAAACACTGATGTGCAAACTACTTTCAATTATCTAGATGAAAAATCCCTAATAATGAATATACCCAAAAAAAATCTATGATTTCCCATCACTAATGATAATGAAAATAATGATAAACCAAATTGTAAACCCACTATAGACATGGATAATGGTACAAAGCTTCAAATAGGTACATATAAAAAATATATGGATAAATGGATGCCTACTAAATCTATGAAAATGATACATAAGAATCAAATGACCCAATAATGTTCTCCACACACCTTCTTAGATAGTAATGATCACCTCAATTCCCCCTTAGATAAATGGTGTCATAATGTACTCATAAATAACCAAGATCCCAAGGGTATTTTCATTAAACACTAAACCATAAAAGAAAAATATTTATTGCTCAAAGGTGATGATAATAAGTACATGATGTCAGTTCAAAACATCTTGAACGTGACCCAATACTAATGTTTCACACATATTATACCCAAAATAGGAATGAAAATTGCTGACTCAATATGTTTTATAACTACCACCTTGATTAAATCATGATTTTTAAGGCATATTGGTTCCAAATCCTATGATAACTCACTCCCAATAAACATAATATATTTGAAATTTTTTGTAAAATTCTCATTGGTAGATGGTGTTCAAACTCTATTTACTTGTATACACATTAAGTACATGGATTTATAATTCGATTAAGTAATGATAGGTTCAATGATACTATCCTCGTATAAGGAGGAATCCAAATTGGATTCAAAATTTTAATAGGTAATTTTAATTCCCTTACCAACCCTCAATAGATCCCCACCTTTAAGGTTTTACTAAATATTAAGGTTAAAGATTAATCAACTGAACTTCCTAGGACTAGATTACCTAAATGAGTAATTAGAGCCACCTGATAAGAAGCAACAACATCACCTTAGTTTTTATAACCAAATTTTATGTCATTAATTTATTGTATAAATCACTAATGATCAAAAACTACACCCACTCATCACCCGACAATGTGCTATTTAAGACATCCAATACCCAATACCTTAAGTATTGTTAGATCTAGTCATAGTAGTCTACAGTGAGACCATATAGGAGAATACACAGACAAGAATCTAGAAATAACCCGCTTTCAATATAGGGTAATAGTTTTTGAGGTATCTAGAAATTATACTATTCAACTGTGCCATGGAAATAGCTCGAACATTATTAAAGTCGAGGACATGACCTTGTACTCACTCATACCATGTAAAAAATAAAAAGAGGCTACACATCCTAAAACTACTCTTGAAGAACCATAAATAACTGAGAAATTATACCCAAGATGGTTCCTAAAAAGTGTGGTAAACCTTATTTCATAATTCCCCCCCCCCCCCAACTAAGCTGTGAGTTTCAAATGTTTGGTTTGAAATAAAAATGATATAGTTTCCAATTGACTTAGCTACTCTAGCTCGATTCATGAACCATCACTATTGAAAAATTAAACTAATACTTTAGAATACTTGAGAGTGATTCACTAGGTATATCATTCAACATGACATAAATTTATAACAACCATTGCATTCGTTGAATTATAGAAAATACACACCAAATATAGTGATTTCAATAAAATCTAGACCATTTTAATGGTAATTGATCTTGGTGACCACTCTAGGTTCTGGAATATCCCATTACAAATGACATGTACTTGTGGTCATCCCATGAGAAATAATTTATCATAACTACCAATTACCCTTCTATATATTACCTTTAATCATATAAAAATAATACCCAACCAATCTAGCTTAATGTGAAACCCACACGTAACTTTTGTTTATTATTTTTTACTATTTTGTCTTATCTTATGGTATTTATGTTTCTTGTAAGTCTCAACAAAAAATGGTAAATATCAAAATTTTCCATCTATGTATGGATTTCATGCACTATTTAGGTGAAACCCTATATCTACCTTTACATAGGGACCTTTACAATTAGTTTTCATATTATATGATTTAGTATGCATGGTAGTTCATGGTTCTTATAGACCATGTGAAGCCTAAGGAAAACCTTTTATGTTTATTTGGGCATAGGTACATGCACATGACATACACATGGTTATAAGAAACCATGCGACAAGTGTGTTAGAATGTCTATAATTTTTACCTATGCGTTCTCATAGTTGGTACATGTTTTTTAAACCCTGTGGCCAAATTGTGCTAGTCAATCTTATTTATGTAGTTCCATGTGCATGGTTAGTGCAAATTTTGTAATATCATATGGAAAAAAATGTAGTCTCTCCATATTTTATTAAATGTATGAAATGACCATTATACCCATTATGGATTTTAAGACCCACCCCCGTTCTCTCCTTTATCTCAATAATTCATTTGGTATGCTTTGGGGAGCACTCTCTATTCATACTCTTTGATTTGGAGACTTGTACAATTGTATTTAATGTGAGTAATTGCTCATTTATTCTCTTTTTATTCTCCCAAATTATTTATTTTCCCTCTCTATATATCAATTTTTATTACTCCCATGAACCCTATCTACTATTTAGTTTTGGATTAGGGTTCAGGGAGGTTCTGATGATAAGGATTTGGGGTTTCTAGGGTTGAGGAGTTCATTTATTTTCTCAGTTGGGAATTATATATTAAAGACACTATGTTTTAGATGGGTTTATATCAATAAGGTAGTCGTTTTTATGAAAATCTAGTTTAATACATGTTATAAAAAAATTGTGTCTTTAAAAATTATTTCTTATGACTTTAAAAGAATATTTTAAGCTTGTAGTAGGCTAAAAATAATTTCTAAATGGATTGTACACTTGGCATGGAAGTGTAGCATGCTAACCACTTGTGAAAACCCATAGAGAATATTTTGGAAGTGATTCTAGTGCATTTAAATTCTATATATTGAAATTATAATCCTATAGAATGCCTTATTGTGTTTCAAATAGGTTTTTTACTAGTTTAAAGAATTTTTATGGAAGAATTTCACATATCTTGTGTTTGGTAAAATGATCATGTGGATTTTGTAAAAGAATTTAAATATTTTATAAGGTTATTTTACATTGGTTTTGTCTTTAAAGAGTGTTTTAAAATTTTAAATGAATTTTTATTAAAATAGGTAGTAGTCTATTATTATCTTTCGATGCTTTTCAGAACATGGGGTCCTGAGGTTACATAAAATGCTTTTTAATATGGATGTTTGGTTTTGTGAAAGGGTTAGGGGGTGTGTTATTTAAAATTACATTTAATGTAATTTGTTGGATTTAAAAATTTTCATTCAATGTATTTTTTTATAAATGGTTTTCAAAGAACATTTGAAAATTGGTTTTCAAATGGTATGAAAATTTGATTGGCTTTCAAACTACTATTGAGAAAGCTCGATTGTCAAATTAACTGAATTTTTTTATAAATGTTTGTGACCCTAAATTGATCCTCATGTGACCATTTTTATTCCGTTTGTGGTTTAAGATACTTAAGAAGGTGTTTTATATTATTATATCATTATATTATGCTTATATGAGGATGTAAAATGGGGATGTTTCATATGAGAGTGTAGGATGTGAGGTACGGTTATTTAAAATTAATTATATTTGATTTATGTTGTGGTTTTATTATGATCACCTCTATTTTAATTCTGGTGGGAGTAAAAGGTAAATAGTCGGTTATCTATATGAGAGAAACCCATTGTGTGAAACTGTGGGCTATCTAGATAGATTATTCTAGATATACCTTCTCAGTTTGGTCGAGAGGATAGTATGTCATGAAAAAGAAACACTTTTCGTATCCTATGCTAGTGAAGGAGATTATGAAACATTGATTTATGGATAATATGATAGGACTACTAGGGAAATGTATAGGTTTACTAGTGTTGTCCTAGTTTCTTTGGTGCCAATTCAGGTCTTTATTATTAGAACATAAGGATTAATCCCATGAATCAAGGTCCCTTTGAGATGTAATTTTTTAAGGGATTTTGTAACAAGATTAAATTTCTTTCCCCTAGTAAATTTTTTGTATGCCGCCATTATTTTTTGGTTTATATTGAACTATTTTCCCTATTTTTCTTAGTTCATTAAAGTTATCATGGATCACCTTGAGTTGATTTTGGTTTACATTCAAATTAGTTGTGTTAAAATGATTTGAAAGTGTGTATTAAAAATAAAGGAATATTTTTTTATTTATTAAATTATATTTAAGAAATAGTTTTTCCTTGAAATTTATAAGGAAAATATTTTATTGTCCATGATTTTTTATAAAAATGGTGTTTATTAAAAAAAATTGTAAATGGGATATTTAGTGGTTTTTTATAAATCATGTGAAAAAGACAAATTTTTTAATTATTTTTAATAAATAATTTTAGAAAATATTTTATGAATGTAATTTCCATAGTCTTTGTTTTTTTGAACCACTGGGAAGTTTAGATCATGCCTATATAGATCTTTTTTTTTCAAGTTTCAGTACCAAAATATACTTTAGTTTATTGGTTTGAGTTTTTCCTCATATATACCATTGGGATTTTATGAGTGATAAAGATCACATGGGGCTTTTTTTGAGTTGTTTAGGTTCTTTTATCCTATTATTTTATTATTTGATATTGTATTAACCTTTAATCCTAAGATTTTTATCTATATATTATTCCGCTATGTATTTATTATAGTTTTGTATTTGTTCATGGATGCTTATTTATTATTCCTTGTATTTATGGTTATTTTCATTAAGTTAATTTCATATTTAGGGAGAATTCATTCCCAAGGATCATTATTGAGACACAGACACTAGTTCTAAACTTTTTGGGATCAAGATCCCCCTTGGGGCCTAGTGGTGGCCCAAGTCGAGTGGCAGTTTGGATTGTATCTGGAGTTAGTTCATTACAAATAGTATCCAAGACTAGTTTTCCTAGTGGAGTCTGAGGTTATGTAGAACTATATCTTGTTATTTTTGGTTCATTGGTAATGCTAATTTAGTATTATAATCAGGACTTAGGTGGTTTTTTCATGAGTGTATTTTTGATAACCAACCATCACGATGATGCCTAAGTTACCATGGGTGGTGGGGTTTGAATTTGGAATTAGAAATTTGTCTAGATTTATAATTGATTGTGTGATTATCATCATTTTTATTGTGTGAGTTTACATGGGTGTGGGATTGAATTTTGGTATGGGAATGGAAATTGTATTGATGGTGTGAGGTTAGTTTTCATAACTAGATATATCTAGGTAGTAACCAAGTGATCAATCCTAAAGATATTATAGGAATTTCTTCATGGATATACCACGGTCCATCAAACATTGTGGTTGAGTCGATCATGGTTCTATATCCCATTTCAATTTTTGTTTAGACCACCCTTTAGATCAATTAAAGGAAATGAGTCAAGGTGGGTCTTATGAAATATTGGTTTTATTTTTTGTGATTTTATTTGTGTTCCTATATTTTTTTGTGACTGTTGTGAAAAAGGTTTTTTGACAAGGGAGTACTTTTTGAAATTGGTTTTAGTTAAAAATTAGTCCTTGAAACTCATTTATTAAAATAGGTTTAAATTTAATCAAAATTACTTTTATTAGAATTTAATTCTTTGGTATTATAGGTAAAATGGGAAGGATTTTCCAAAAAAGATTTTGGGCATGTTTAACCATTAATGAGATGATTTTTTTATGAAGTCTAGATAATATTTTGGTTTTAAAACTCATTGATGTTAAATTTTAAGTAAATTAGGAAACCTATGTGGTTATTTTGTAAAATTTATTGCTTTCATTTAATGAAAATAAAATGGTAAATGTCTTTAAATGTTTTATGGAATAAGCTTTGAGAAGATCAGGTGGAATCCTTATTTTGTAAAAGAAAAAGATGTTTTTAAAAACATGGTTAAAACATTTTCAAATTCCCTTAGGGAAATTAAGATTATAAATAAAATTATTATTTTTAAATGCTTTAGTGGTTTTAAGAGACCATACATTTTTTGGTAATGGAAATTTATTCTGCTAGGAATATAGTAGTTTTCAAATAAATTGTATTTTTGGAATGTGATTTTCCTTTTTTATTGAAATTTTTAGACTTTTTCCCTCTATGTGGTTTGGGACTCAGAGTTTTGATTTGAGTAACATTATTAGGTTGATATCATGTTTAGTTTTATATAAATTATACCATTCAGAATGGTCTCAAGTAAAAGTTGAGTGTTTATCTTTAATGGTAGTTATTTATATGTTATTAGATCATTCCTAAGACACCAAGTGGAGTTTAAACATTCGTTCCCCTTTTTTATATTTGAAGGTAATGGAATTTTTTTAAATGCATCCATTGGGGAACCACTCTACAAACTAGGAACCCACATCCTTAGACTATTCACGGTCCTTGTTTCCCCTCATTATTGATTTATAATGATGGGAAGCCTCCACCGCCATGGTTGATGATGTCATCTCCTTGATCAGAATGGGATTATTTGATGTCATATCCTCCACCCATGGATTCTTCCTTGGAGTTCACCACCTTGTCTGGTTCTCCATTATAGATCTAAGACATTTTCATGAATCTTGTTCCTAATTCCATCTTCTAGTGGACCCCAGTTAATTATGATTCTTTTTATCATGATAGGGAAGATAATTATTATTGGAGATGATAATGACAATTGGTATGTTAGGTATCTATAAAGTTCATCCTCACTTGAGTTTTTTAGGGAATCTTATTCTCATGACATAAGGTATCTCAGGTACAAAACATGGGGAATCCTATAATTTCCATGAAGTAACATGAATCTATATTGTAAGTCCTATGAGGCTCGTCATCTCATGTATCACATGTTCTAAACATAGGATCACTCACATTCAGAATGTGAGGAATCTGGTGTATTTTATTCAAGGAAGATTATTCTCATCACATAAGACTTGTCTCCTAGGATTCTCATGCTCATCATAAGAAGTAGAAACTCAAGATCATAACCTAAGTGAGAAATAATAGTTTATATTATCATCACATAAATTTCATAGTGTCACCACCTAAGGTACCCAAGGATCACCAGCTAGATCTACGATTCTAATACATCAGGAGGGTTCACAGGTTTATATCTAGGTGAAGTCACTCACTGGTTTACAGAATACTGGGGGACCCTCCAAATACATCATTACATATTAGGCATAGCATACGTTCTTATCTGATTGAGTATATTTATATATTTAAATTCCAATAGAGGTATGATTCCCATATACTCTCATCACATATTAGGCCAGTAATGGGTTAGTTTCCTTTGGTGATGCCAAACTCCAATGAGGAACATTATATTTTTAGGGTGAGAGGTTTGGAATACTTCTGAAATTTAATAAAATTTTGAGTTACCGCCTCTGGAGGGAAAGATATATTTATTCTAATTTTGGGATTAAACCTCAATTACATATAATATGTACCCAATTTTAATACAGGAATCAAACCCCACATAGATTGTGTTTTAAAACTTTATGTCTTATAATGGGACTAAACCATGATGTTTAAAGCAATAAAGTAAGGTTTATTGTGTCAATAAACGATAAACAATAAGGGATTGTGTGAAGCTTATGCAAAGGAACTTCTAGGGGGATGGGGTGATCATATCATTCTCATCACATGAGGCATCCTACATTTATCATATAGGGTAAGATGATAGTATAACAACTTGTGATGAGTGCATTTTTAGGTTGTTTAATGTTTTACAACTAACATGTTATTATATACAGTTTATATTATTTGATCACATACATTATCATGGTTTACATGTGAAGATATCTATTCCCAACTAGGGTAGGAGAAGAGAAGTATATGGGGATCTCGTATGGCCTCATCAAATAGAATGATGGTTGGTTTCCCTTAATTATGTTAACACTATTTATTAGGTTTCAACTAAGTATATGACTTTAGGGAGGGAAATTTGGGAACACTAAACATTTCCGGTAAAATGCAATGGTCATGGAGAGAGGAGACCTATACTTAAGAGAATATGGCTATGAGGATTTCAAGCCCATTCTTGGAGAAATTGTATTTGGCATAAGGTTCCATGATACCTGTCATTCATATTGGATATGAATGAATGAATCTAGTTTAAATGGATGTGGGTCCCATGATCACTCAACCTGTGCAAAAATTGTTTTGGTTGAAGGAGGAATAAAATTGTGGACCCCGAGGTTGTGTCATGAAAATTTGGAGTTACATGAAGCTTTATAGTTACGTGAACCATGTCATATAAAATAATGATAGTACATGGATGGTGGAGGAATAGTTTCAAACAACTTTTACAGTTATATAAAACATGGAGTTTTGTAAAGGAATTCCATCTTTAATGAACTCTTTTATCCATTAGGGGAAGTTACATAAGGTCATATATGAAATAAGACAAGGTAATTTATATTATATATAAGGGTTTTCATACATGTTTTATACCTATGAGAATACCTGGTAGGATCAAATTCTGAAACTTAATTAAATAGAGAGTTGTATGAGTTGGGATCATGCGGATTATACTTTCATATTAATATCCCCAAAATGGGTGGGAGGTGCTTTACTTATAAATGTTTTGGTATTTTGTGATTCTATGCCATGAAACTATGTGTTTGTCATGCAACATGTAACTAGATAATAAAATATTGTGTATCTTTAGTATTCTTAGATTGTGCCTTTCAACTTTGGATTACGAGACACTTGTTCCTTTTCTTATAGAATTGGGTTAGAATAACCACAAAACTCTTCCAATTTATATAAGATTTTTCATTAATCTCACCCATTTATAGAGTTACGTTCACTACTTGAATGTTTTATGTGGATCCTCTCATTTTTTTAAAGGAATTTCTGGTATCAATGGAACACTATGAATTTGAAATCTCTTTTCTCATGAAACTCAGTTGTCTGAAAAATTTGGTTATTTTGCACAAATTATGAATGCTGAGTAAAATTGCATTATATATTTCAGAATCATCCTTGGGAATTTATTTCCCTATCTCCTTAGAGATATATATAATTCCAATTTTTGAGAAGTATTTTTTGTGCTAACAAATTATCACCCTCGTGATTGGAGCTAATGAGGAAGTGGATGGTCAAATTACAAGGAAAACAACTTGTATTGGGTAATTTTACACTATTTTTTTACAACTGGGTTATGTATCAAAGAATTTAGTATCTTATATTTGTAACATCGATGGTTCTTGGCTTATAAATTGTGTTAGGGGGCCACTTATGGTCACCAATCTCTTATTATTGACTGTATCTCTCTCATATGTGGAACTATAGACTTGTATGAAATCCCAGTTCATAGATATTTGAATCAAACTCTAGGATCCTTACCAGATTAGTGGGATTCCTCTCATGGGTTTTCAATATAATGAGTTTCTCCTTGTGTCCAGTTCGTGGGGAGGCATATATTGAATTCCCATAGCAATGAAGATCCTTGTTTATCAATTTATTTTTATGCTACAACATCACCTAAACCTCCGCATATATATTTTTATTATGTGTTGGTTATGTATTTTTTTGAATAAGTATGTGGTTTGCATGCTAGGATGACCTGAGAAGTGCGAAGTCATTAAGAATCATAGGAATCCAGGTTCATATTGTCTCTCTATGAAGATTAGAAACTACCATAATTTGGGGTTTATTGTGATATTTTGGCACATGTAGGTCCATTTTGTAGTGTTCTGAGTAGCCATGTTAAGTGGATGGTCATTTCTAATGAGGGACACACATATAAGGGTGCGGTCAGGAACCTTGGTCATGATTGTATTTGAGGCCTTAGACATCCATTTCAACCATTTCATCCTTGTTATGGATAGGATTTCTAATCAATTAGGGAAGGATAATAGAGGGTACATTCCCAAGTACATCATCTCCCCTTTATAATTTCACCATATATGGGTCGCAGTGCATTTCTGGGGGTATGAGTCACCAAATATAATCACCCACCCCCCCCCCCCAAACTAACTTTAGGCTGAAATTTATCAATTTCATTGGAGTATTACTAGAGTAAATCAACAAAACTTGGGTGATGGACTATATTAGTATCAAGGAAACCTTCAACTTCAAGACTTTCCCCATTCCGACTAGGGGTTTCATCAACAACCTTGAAATGAAAGACAATCATAGGTAATATCTATAAAACCATCAAATATGGGGTGTTGGTTGCATAGATCACTAGATAAATCTTTTATGATATATACACCCTACTCATATTTTCATTCTAGTTCGACTGCATTCAATATACTATGCCACAAGTATACAACAATGTGTAATCGAAGAGGCGCAAACATGTCATACGACAGTTGTGGGGAATGTTGATCTAGGAGGTATGTTGATGGAAAAATAAATTTGTATCATCATTTGTAGTAATTGTCCTATATAAGGACTACAGTTAGAATTTGGAGACAGTTTACAATAAGGAGTTCATGTGCGGACCGATGTGGTGGGTTTTCCCTTTTGGAGGAACCCTATGATAAATATAGTAGTTGGAGGGATTCCATTGGGAGATCTCGCCAAGATAAGAGGTGGGCCTATACTAACGTAGATGAAGTATAAGAGGGCCTCAGGAGCCTCCCATTACCCCTCCATCTAGTAGGTACCATAGAGTGAGAATGTTCAGAGGTATAGGGATCCCCTAGAAGGGGACACATGATCAAGATGTGATCTCTCCTAATGCAACCATAATGTCTTTCAAATCCCCCAAAATGAAGTTTCACTATATGGTATAGGTGTAAATGATGTGATTCATCCTGATCTCTAGGTAGTATGGGATATGTTATGGCTACCCTAAATGATGGATCATCTATGATGGCTTCTCCCTAGGGATGAGATTGAGATTCTAGGGGTTGGGCTCATTAGGATGGGCACTTTTCTTGACTACTAGTAGCATTTCAAATACCTAGAATGTTGTCTTGAGGAGGGAGATCTTTTTACCACATATTTTTGGGCTATTCTTGGTGGGGATTCTAACAAGGAAGACACCAATGAAGCACTATATTAAGAGGCTCTAGATCACAAAATAGATTCATATAACTATAGTGATGAGGATTATTGGGGCACTTCCACTAAGAATAAAAGTTACTATAAGAGTTGGTGGGTCACTCATAATGATGGCCAAACTGAGGTCCTTTTGGTGAGGTAAGCTGCAATATTTTAGGTTTTAAGTCATAAATGGATAAAAATAACTATTAAATAATGATTTATACTTGAGCTAAAATAAATATGAGTGGATGAGGAATCCTCATCAGAAGTCAGGGAGGGCTCCGAGATGATGATAAATAGAAAACCCACATGTTTTTCTAGGGTCAACCTATGGGGGATGTCATAGAACCAATAGATGAAGATGATTCTATCTCCCTAGAACTTCCATTCATATATGGGGGGCCTCACCATGGTGCCTCAGTGTTTCCACCTTTGGTGGGAAAGACTCATTATCCTTGGTGAGAGACCATATTAGTCCCTCTATATATTTGAGGTAAAACTCATTTTTCCCCTAGATTCCCTTTGCTTTAGGTATTTACCTAACCCGTTGTTCTGACGAAAATATTTTTTATTTGCACATATCAAAATAAAAAATCCTCAAAATACCCTATAGTGTTTTAGGGAGTTCTTATCAGTATAAAAGTAACTATTATGGTGGATCGTACCTTCAATTATTTGAACACCCATGACATTGTGTTTGATGGGGTTTTGAAAATGGAAATCATTAGGGAATTCATATCATATAATTATTCTATCATATATCTTGTATATATTTTATTCACTTTTTAGATTATAATAACCAATATTTTATCACTCATTTGTTTTCAATAGTGTATGAGGAGGAATCCCTTCAGTGGATAAGAATTCGATAGGGTTTGAAGGTTCTAATTTTTATCTGGATGTTCAAGCTAGGATCTGGGGAGTTGGTTGTTCTGGAGGAGATGGATCCTGTCAAAGAAGAGCTTCATTTAACATAGGTATGGATCGTTGAGGGATGGGTAGATATTCCACCCAAAGAAGAGGTAGTTGGTAGAAATGGGTATTTAAAATCCAATATTCCTCTTGGCATGAATCTTTTTCCAATAAGTAGGATCCTCATGGAAGATCCTATCATCAATGTACTTTAATCCATTCTTGAGTACCATTTCATGTAACTCAAAGACCTCAAGGATTCTGGGTTGGATGATACTGAATATAGATGGATATTTTAGCATTAATATAGGGGAATTTCTATATCTTCCTCACCTGCACCCCATTTTAAAATTTAGCTGTCCAGATGGGTCACTTCACATTTGGCTGCTGAATCTAGGGACCAATGGTGTGGACTACCACTCACTCCACTTGTTGGATTGGGACTTCATGGACAAATGGGTTCCCAGGGAATGTATATAGTTCAATTTATCTTAGAATAAGTACTCTTATAAATTTGTTAAGAAACTCAGGTTAATTTAAAGAGATATCAAATTAGCACGAAAACATGAGGTGGCCATCAGTTCAAAGGAAGAATTCATCATCCACCTAAGGGAATAGTTTTTATTGGCCATGGATGAGGAGGTTTGGTAGCATCCTTATCAGTGGAGTGTAGCACTGAATAGGCTTAGGTATAAGAATAGAACAATAATGTTTGTATTATAGTTAATGAGGATATGTAGTTGATAGTCAGGTGGTTGTAGGTCCTTGAGGCAACTCGGAAAAGGCTGACCAAGATGGAGTAGACTCTCACCCAGGCTGAGATATAGGGTCGTTTTGGTTTTTTCATAAGGTATATGATCTATTAAGAGGATTTTCACAAACCAGGCCGGATTACCATCCATCCTGACACCTGACCAGGCCCAAGACAAAGCCCAAAGGGAGTTCCCAATCCCCATGGGATAGAAACTAGTTCTAGAGAATCAAAATAGTAAACAAGGGAACTATTTATCCAAATATAAATAAACCCAACATGGAAAATAAATAGAGAATCCAAATATAAATATGATTACCAAACATAAATTCATTTACACATAAATAGAAAATACAAAAAACTGGACAACAGAACTATACAGAAAAACCCAACTAAGCAAGAAAACCACAACATCTCCACATGACCCCAAGGGTCACTCTAAAATCCATAACAAATCATCTCCCAAGGAAATCAAACCTAAGATAAAACCTGTAATAGAAATTAAAACAAGAAATATCTATAGGAATGACTATTAAAACTCATAATGGCATTCCTGAAATAATCTATTCCCAATTAACTTCCTTTAAATAAATGGAACATAAACATCATGTTTGAAATACAATATACAAAGACAATTTTTTCACACACATTTTCCCATTTTAAATCCCATCACATTTAATTTCACCTTTTCTATTTAAAACAAAAAATCTACAAGGAAAGAACCATTTTTCAGTTTAGAAAATAAGTATAATGTTTTCTATTAAAATGGTAGAAAGTGAATATATAAAAAAATTTAAAACATTTTCCTTGAACCTTTGAGACCCAATTAACCACTTTTCCAAAGAATAAAACTAAAAAATATAATAAAAAAATGATTACATAATATGGGAAATGGAAATAAGCACACAACAGTAACCAACCAACAAGCATCCCAATCATCTGCCATAGAAAACTAACTAAAAAGTACATGGGAGAACCTAAGAGCTAGTAAATAATCTATAACACACTGTACATGTGACTCATCCCAAAGGCATGCCTTATTCAATGAAATCATAATGCCCAAACACATGATCAGAACCTACATGGCATGAATGTGGGGCACAATCCCAAAGCAGGTAATCCATACTAAGGGAAACAAGCTAGTGTGTAATATAAACTAGGGAATCAATTATTCACCAAAAATACACTCACTATACGAGGTCCCATATCAAGAATAAAAAGTGGGTGATCCAACCAATGAAAATAGATAATACAATCACAAGAAAATATATATATACATCACGCATAACCATATCACACAACAAGTCACCCCCGAGTCACCCCAAGGAACAACTTCTTGCCATTAAACCATTCAAGGAAAAGGGATCCACTCAGCGTAGACCTCCCAAAACATTAAATCATAACCAAAGAAAGAGATTTATTAAAGCATAGTTTTCACCAGAACCATTTTCACAAAAGTTGGAACTAAACCTCAAACGCCTTTCAAGAAATCACCCTTTTCCAAAAGTAAAACAACACATTTTCACCACATTCCAAGCCATTTTTAAATAACCAAACCCACACCACATTAAAGACAAATACATTTTATAAATACATTTTTTGAAACACCAACAACCATTTTGATGTCAAAAAATCATTTACATTACCAAACTATTCTTTTAAAAATGAAAAATCACTTGAAATGTCCAACAAGGAAATTTATCAAACACTTGGTGTGCACAGCTCAAAAAATTCACACCATATATTCAAAAAAAAAGTAATAAAACCACCTTATTTTACATCAAAAATTTATTCTAATAGTCATAAATCACTAATTACCATCCAAGGAGTGTTCTAAAATCCTGAAACCAATGATTCTTAAATTTAACAGACAAGTTCAAGGGAAACCTACCTCAAATCGCATGCACTTCAACGACACCCAAACAAAATGAATATACAAAGGATTCAAAAAGAAAGAAAATCCAAAAGGAACCCTAAGAAGGAAACCCCCAATTTTTCCCCACCCTAGGTGTGATAATTATCTAAAAATGTCCACTAAGTTGAGAGGAGAAATGGAAAATGGAAGAAAAAGAAAAAGGGAAAGAGAGTGAATCCCTAACCTTTCAATCTAGGTGAAGAATCTCCATGAAACCACATTGAACCCCACTTATATGGGCTTGTAGGAGCCAAAAACCTCTATGGGAGGTGTTTGGGTCATAGGGTTTGGATGGTGGAGTCCAAGAGAAAAAAGCCCACTTAAAAAGGTGGAGAAAACCTAAATACCCTTTCTTGAGTGGGTTTCACTGTTGGATCGCACGATTTAATAAATAATGCACAAACTATGCAATTTCCCATTATCAAGTGTTTCATAGGCAGCAAACTTAGGTTGTATGGTTAGTAAAATTGTGAATCCCCTCCAAAATTAGGCTATATGATTAAACTAACCATGTGGCTTAACTGTGTGACTAGGAAAAATGCCCACAAACATAACCCTTTTCACCCCAAACCTCTTCTAACTCAAGGGAATAAACAATCAATCAAACACACCCTATAGAGAAGTGACACAAGGGGTTTCAAAAACTCTATACTAATCAATTTTCTCCCCATACATTCACACTAACAATTAATAATTCCAAATAAGACCCAAAACTTCCATGGACTCAAAATTTAAATCAAGAACACCTGAAACACCAAATTTAAATCTAGAACACCCAGAAAATGAGAGAAAACCCAAGAACAAAATGATAGTTCCAAAAAAGGATGAAAATAAAAATCTAGTTTTAACAATTCTCCCCACCATTATGCTTTCTCCCCCTAGAAAGCAACAAAATTTCTAGTTTATATATCAATGACAAAGGTTCTCACACTTTGATGATCCATTTGCCAAAACAAAGAAGAGACTTGACTATCACCAAGATGAAAAATGTGATTTTACCAGAACTGAAACAACTACTTAGGACATTACTGGGAAATAACCTAAAACATGAGCCAAAACCTATTAGACCACATCGAAGATTAAACCACATTCTCAACACAAGAGGCCAGAATGGGCTCCCTACCATTAGAAAATGACTAACACTCAACAATTCATGAAGAAATCTCAAAATGACATGTAGGGTCTCCCCACTATTAAGAACAATCTTGATTTAACCAACGACAAATGTTAATATGGAAAACATAATACTGGAAAATAGTGGTGTCCATGGGTCGGGTTAGGTCAGTTTGAGGGCTATTTTGGACCCAACCCAAGAAAAATAAGTTGGGTTGGGTCGGGTCGGTTCAGAGTTGTTTTTGGATTCAGACCTGACCTAACCCAACCCATCTCAAATCCGGTTGGGGAAGGTCGAGTTAATCGGGTTAAGGAAAAAAATCGTTTGGTATTTTTTTATGATCCCAACCCGCAGGTTGACTGAGTTACGACAAAAAAAATTATTCAGTTCTTTTTTTGGTTATCATCCCATGGATTGATCGGGTTATGTACTCCACTACTTCATCTTCTTCACCACATTAGGGAATTCCCTCATCCTCCACCCTGTAATAAATCGACCCAAAAAATGCCAGTCTGTGACTCGAGGGTTTGATGTGATTAGCTTTCCTGCAAGTAGTTATCATGGTTTGAGGAGGTTCAAGACAACTCCATAAGGGTGGTGAGAATGGGGTAGTTCCTGACACTGATAGATTTTCCACTTCACACAATCTCTATGGAGATGGAGGTGGTGGTAGAGGCAGGGGTACATGCAGGTGCGGTGAAGTGGATACACTAGATTAGTGAGGGTGAAGGAGATGATCAATGAACATTTTCTTAGTCGATCCTCTACATTCAGATCTTCAAATCATTAAAATTGTTCTATCTTCCTTTAATTTTTTTCTTGTTCATTAGTTTTCGTAGAAAAATTGAATGAAATACAGTTATCTTTATGTTTTTTTATTGATCAGGCATTGTTTTTTCATTGATTTCACATTTCTCGATTCCTTTAAATTTATTATATGTTTGTCTTAGAAATTTCATAGAAGATTCAATCATCTATGCAATTAATATATTATTCATGTAATGGTGGGTGATAGAATAGACTCAATGGATGGTGTAGGAAAGGAGAAAGACAGCAGCATGGGGCAAGGGTGAGGGGGCATTGGGTTGAGAGGTAGGGGGAGAGGGCGAAGTCTGAAGAGGCGACTCATAGTAGTCTGGTTCGTTGGGTTGGGTTGTGTCAATTTTTTCCCAACCCATGACCCGACCCAACCCGAGCATGATATAACCCAACCCGACCCAACCTGTGGTATAAATTTTTTAACACGACCCAACCCGATCGGGTCGAGTTGGGTTGGGTCTGGACACCCCTACTAGAAAACACAAGAACATTCCCACATGGACTACCAACCCCTGCCACCAGGGGCCCAATTGATAGAAATTCAATCCAAACGATACCCAATCCATGATAAATTAAACATATAAAAAAAGAATTTATAATTCCCACTCCCCAACATGGGTTAAAAGAACTGAGCTAAATGTCCCCACACCCCCAGCGGTTTCCTATATATGTGAAAAAGAATCATCCCAAGACCTATGGCTAGAGCTCTGATTTTTGAAGAATCTACTACAACAATGTCTAGAGCTAAAAATTCTTGATTGTAACTCCTCATTTTTGTTACACAAGCAGTCAAATATCACCCTTGGAAAACCAAAGGATACTGATACACCATGGAACTCACTTAGCTACTATAAGTAACATTCACTAAGATAGGGATTTAGGATATACACAAGTATCATCCCCTTTCACCCTAATGAGAAATAGTGAGAAAAGGTCACACATAGAACAAACCTCAACTTAGAAAAGAAAAATTCAGAATATCCAAAAGAAACACATTCATTAAAATAGAATGCACAAAATATACACAACATCCTTAACTATTAATAGGAATGTAAAACATGTCCTTTGGGCCAACAAAATGGGCTTTCAAGACTTTTTTTCAGGCCACTTTGCCTTGGGGCTTCGAGCTATGTAATGGGTCTCCCTCTACCCAGTCTAAAGAGGTATTTTCTTTAATAATAAATTGAGTCTTCGATCCCAAAAAAATAGGAATGTAAAACATGACAAAAAAACCACTAAAATGGATGTGACACTCAAACAAAAGGGGTCTTCAATATAAACCAATGATGGCACCTTGACCCTTCAAAGAGAAAGGGGTGACTTTCAGAAACATCGAACTGGTTCCACATTTCTTCTTGGAAACACACTGATAAAACCTTTTCATGTTACCTAGGATTCCACGAGAATAGATGATCCTTGAAGTACTCATACATGATGAATTATTATAACCTATCTTACCACACAAATTGCACATCAATATATTGCACTCAAAAAGATGATAATGAAAGATCTAGAGGCCTCTTAATTCCTCTACCAGCACCACTAGCTTCATGAATCTTCCCACTATTCATTTTGTAATTTCCTTCACCAATTATAGAGACAAGAGGAAGGTCAGAATTCTTAGTAACTCCTAGTAGCACTGCTTCAACACGAATATATTTTCACACCACATCGACAAAAGAGGTTATGTTGAACTCTGAAACCTCTGACTGTAGATCAAGAAAAATCCCATATATGAAATACAAAGCCTTAAAAGGATTTTTCTAAACATACCTTGGATCATATGGAACTATATATACCATGAAATTATAGAACTCTAACCCTAAATCATCACCTTACTATAAACAGCACATCTTCTTCCCCTTCCTCACCTTCTCGACCTCACAGAAATATGGCCGAATGAATGAAGTCTTGAAGAACTCCCATGTAATATCTTCCTGAGACTTTGTTAAAGAGACCTACTTCCACTAATTCCAGGGAGGACCTTTGAGAATAAAGGTACAAAACTATACCTTTAATGACCCATGAAACTCAAGGAAACTGAAGTTTCTCTCAATATTCTATATCCACTCTTCCTCTTTTAGAAGATTTTCATGACTATAAAAGAGAGGAGTATCCAACTTCCAGAATTCAATAAGGTATTCTATGGGTTCATCAATGAGAAAGTATTCTTATAGTGCACTGCCCATATCCGAATATCAAAAATCCTTCTAATATTTGGGGGGAGTCAATAAGTAAAAATTAAATGAAGAACTCAATCAATACCAATACCTAAAAAACAATTCTCAATCTTAAAACCCCGCATAAGAAACTTCATTCCCAAAACACAAGAAAATAAACTACACCACAATAAATCACCAAAACATCACAATTTTTTTACTCTTTAATTTTTTTCAAAAATAAAGACAATTTCAAATGTAATTAAAATCTCCAATAATATTCCTTAGAGCCTCACACATACACATCCCCAAGCCAATCTATTCTCCCATCCACTAATTCCATCAACCATCCACCCTTTCACACACATCCTAGCATGTGGATGCTCACAAGAATACCAAAGGCCAACCAAAAATTCTATTCTACTATAATAGGACATTAAACCCATGTTTTATCATTTTAAATACACCTAGGAACTCGTAGGTTTTGGCTGCATGGTTTGCAAACTGTGCGCCCATCAAGTGTAATGGTTCTTTCTCAAGATAGTGGTAACCTAAATGCTTTAATAGTATTTTGACTAACCATGTGTGGGTCATGCACCCTCAACCAGAGGCACCCCAAATCCTTTACGGTTTCTTGGATCGTGATGCATGGTTTTAAAAAACCATGCGCTAACCAGGTTTTGAGGGAAAAACACCTCAAAACTAAAAATGTAAATCTGAATAACCTAAAAACTGAAAGTGAAACAATGAAAAAAAGTATAAATAAAAATAAGACCAAATCATCTCATTAAAAACATTTATAACAATTCCAAAACTCTCATTTCTTCAATAATGATTTCATTAAAAAATAATTTCATCAAAAATAGCTTGATTAAGACTCATTTTATCAAAAACATTCTTCTTACTTAATGATAATTTCCAAAGTCATTTCTCTAAAAAGAATCTGAAAATTCATTTTTTGTCTTCCAAAAATATGAAAAATTACCACCAAAAATGTGGTTTTAAAAATTACAATTCAAGTGTTCCCAAAAAAAAATTCAAAATTCCAAAGATCTCAAAGAAACTCCCAACGAGAGACCTATTTTGATGGGTGACTTTCTCATATGGTTTGTGGCCATATGAAAATCACACCACCATCACAAATAGTATTCTAGGACCATGTCCCCAATATAACATGGATTTCTAGTCCCTGTGAGCTCATGGATACCACTATCCTAACTCCATTTTTGTATCCAAAAAACCAAAAAATTTACAAGAACTAATGAAACTAAATAAAACTACACATCCCATGGAAACCCAAGGCTTGGTATATAAATTTTTGGCTAAACAGTGCCTCATACCTACACCTCGAGGTTCCGAAAATTCTACTGCATCTACCATGACATTACAAAATATCAAAGGTTATCTGAAAGTAAGGTCCTATGAAAAGCCTGGACTCTTTTAATACCATTATTTCATGAGCCATGCTGGGATATCAACCAACCCAACACCCGACCCAGCCTGAGACAAGGCCTGAAGGGCATTCTCGACCCCCATGGGTTGCCAACTATCTCAAGTGTTCAACAGAGTAAACAATGGAATTCTTTATACCAGTATAAATAAAATTAATAACATAAATAAATATAAAAAACCAATATAAATATGAATACCAAATTGAACATTATTTACGAATAGACTGAAAATACAATAAATGGCCCCAAAAACTATACTAAAAACCCAAACTAAACCTGAAAACCACAATATCTCCATGTGGCCCAATAGGTCACTCTCCAATCCATAACCAACCATTTCTCAAGGTAATCAAAACCAATATATAACACATAATAGAAACTAAAAAATAAATAACTATAGGCATGATTATTAAAACTCAGTAGGCTTCCCAAAATATTCTACTCTTAATTCACTTCCTTTAAATAGAAGATACATCAAATTCACATTTCAAATGCAATTTACAAAGCTAGTTTTTTCACACCCATTTTTTCATTTTAAAACTGATCATGTTCTACTACCATTTTCAATTTAAAACCAAATATCTTCCATGAAAGAACCATTTTCACTTTAGATAACAAGGATAATGTTTTATCCTAAAATTGGGGAAAGGGAAAACAAAACATTATTTTGCAAAAAATTTACTTAATCCTTTAAAAAACTTTTCACCACTTTTCTAATGAATCAAACTACACAAGAGAGAAACAAAAAGGATCATATAATAAGGGAAATTGATATAAGCATACAAGAGTAACCAACCAAGAAGAATCACAATCATCTTCCATAGACAACTATGTTATAAAGAACATGGGAGAAACTATAAGCTAATGAATAATCTTGAACATACTATTAATGTGACTCATCTCAATGGTATTCCTTAATTGATGAAATCATAACATCCTAATGATCGACCACACCGTACCTATCCTGACCAAGAGACAAAATACCAAAGACATTAGTCCATATTAAGGGCCACTAGCTAGTGCATAATCTAAACTAGTGGAGCAATCATTCATCAAAAATTCTCTCACACTTCTAGGTTTGCATGTTAGGAATAAAAAGAGGTGATCCAATCAATTCCAACTGATCATCCAATCACAAGAAAATATATATATCACACATAACTATCTCACACAACAAGTCACCACATAGTCACCCATGTAACAACCATATTTCTTTCAACCATTTGAGAAAAAGTGAGCCAATCAGCATGGGCCTCCCAAAAAAATCAATCATAACCACGGAAAGATAATTATCTAATGAGATTTTTTACTACAACCACTTTCACAAAAGTTCTAAGAGGACCTCAAATATCCTTCACGAAGTCACTCTTTTCCAAAAAGAAAACAAAAAATTTCTGTTACATTCCAGACCATTTTTGAAGGACCAAACACGCACCACTTTCAAGTCCAAAAGAATTTATAAATTTATTTGAGTAACACCAACCGCCATTTTAGATCTAAGAAGATCATTTAGAAAACCAAACCATTATTTTAAAAATCACTAACCTGTTTCAAAATCTAACCAGGAAATTTATCAAACATTTGGTGTGCACAACTCAACCAAGACATACCATATATACAAAACAAGAAATCAAAACACCTCATTTCACATCAAAAAAGTATTCTAGAAATAAAACATCAGTAATTTATATCCAAGGAGGGAATAAAAAGTAATAAAATAATGAATAACAAATTTAACGGTCAATTGCATGGGAAAACTACGTCAAATCACATGTTCTCTGAAGATGCCCAACCAAAAAGACTTCATGAGGGTTCCAAGAAGAAATAAAATCCACAAGTAACCCTAAGAAGGAGACCCCCCAAATGTTTCACCACCCTAGGTATAAAAATTATCAAAAAATGGCCAGTAGGGTGACAGAAGAAAGGGAAATGGAAGAAAAGAAAATGAGAAAGAGAGGGAAGCCCTAACCTTTCAATATGGGTAAAGAATCACCCATAAATCACCTTGAATTCCAATTAGATAGGAATGGAGGATCCCAAAACCCTCATAGGATATGCTTCAGTCATAAGTTTTGGATGTGGGAGTCCAAGAGAAGAAACCCCACATATAAAGGAGGATAAAATCCCAAAATAACCTTTCTCGAGTGGGTTGCATAGTTATCTTTCATGGTTTAACAAACCATGTGAAAATTGTCTGATTTCAAACTATATAGTGTTGCACGAGCTACACAATTAGGCTACCTAGTTAGTTAAATCATTTCACCTAACCATGCACCCCCTTCACACATTGGATTCATGGTTAAACTAACCATTCACATTAACCATGTGACCTAGAGAAAATCCCCAAAACATCGCCCTATTCACCCCAAAACTCTTATAACTAAAGGGGGTAAACCATCCATCAAACATATCCTATAGAGAAGTGACACTAGGGGTTTAAAAAAATTATTTCCCAGCTATTACCTCCCCATACCTTCACACTAATAATGAATAAGTCCAAATACCACCCAAAACATCCATAAACTCAAAATAAAATTCAATAAGACCAGAATCACCAAATTTAAATCCAGAACACCTAGAACATGGGAGAAAATCCAAGAACGAAATGATTGTTTAGAAAAAAGGATAAAAATGAAAATACAGTTGTGACATGGATGAACCTCATCATTTCTATTTTAATCAACTCAATTTTTTCATTTTATCTCTACTATCTCCTTTAAATGTCTCATCTCTATCATAATAAAATGACCACCAACAAAAAATATATAAGCATGCATCAATCATTATTACTATGAGAAATAAGAGACCAATTGATAATTTTTTATTTATAAATGAGTGTTAGATGGTAATTCAAGGTCTGGGATTGAAGTCCAATATAACCCACCTTTAATAACCATGGCTTTGGGAAATGGGTGTGTGGATTCTAGGGGTTTGGTATTTCATATATGTGTTCAGGGTGGATAAGGGTGAAAAATGAAGGGTTTTAAAATTAAAAATGAGTTAGGGGAAAGAATAGAGATTTAAATTTTGACCTCAAGATTCAATATAGATGAATGGAGGCATTTGGGTTGAGGATAATCATTGACTATATTCTAAATATAGCTTACACAACTATTTTGTGAAGATGTTTCATCCAAAACATGTTCCCCGGATAGGAGTCAAGCCTATTTTATCCATACACCATTGTCATAGGGGATTCTATTCAAAGATCATGGAGATATATCCTCTGAGGTGTCCCCCTTAGATGGAATTCAATCCTATTTAATCCATGAATAATTACCATATGGGAGACCATTTAGGCATAAAATATGGATTTTGATCTAGATTAAGGGGTTAGATTGTGTTTCAATGAAAGAGAATAATGCTTAAGAAGAGTTCAAGACTCTTAATGATACACTGTCATAAATTTTTCATATTTATGGGAGCATACCAAATTTAATAAATGTAGACAATATAGGGGGGAAACCTAAACAAAAATCAGCTGAAATACATGAGATCAAGGCTCAATCATGCTCCAAGGAGGATTTTATTGGTCTCCTCAGTCACTTAATTTAAGGTCATATATCATTGACCTTGGAGAATTTCATTTAGGTTCGTTCATCCCATAGTAGCGGGGTAACTACAGTTTAAGGTCTTGCATCTAGGATCGTATGATGCATGGTTTTAAGTTCATGTGTCTTATAATAAGAGGATGCGAGATTATAGGTCGAGGAAAAGAAAAATCTATGTGAATGGATGGACCTAGGTGGGTCCAATTCCTCCACAAGTAACCTCTACTTTGGGGGTGAAGTTCATGTATGGGATTGAGACTAATGTTTTGGGTGTCACTATGTATCCCATGCATGGGAATAAAGTCATGAATAGTTCTATATGAGGTTTAATAGATAACTAGCACTGAAGGTGGAATGTGGATGGAAGACAATATGATATAAAAGATGGATTATCAACTGAGGATTGTGATATCATTTAGTTTGAAGTCATATAATAGAAATGTGAATTATATGGTTTAAAATCTTATAATAAGTATTTTTCAAACATATTTTGATGTCATATAGTGAGGATAAATGTAGGGGAAAGGGGGAAAGGGTTGGATTTGACAAAGAGCGTTACAAGGGATAACTATGGCTTGGAACTCTTGGATCTTTGACAATTTACAGATTCCTAAGGATGTGATAGATTTCACTCCAGTCCATCCCTCATCGGAGTGGGAGGGACACCTACTATATTCCTCAAAAGCCCAGCCTCTTCCATTTCCCCCATTCTCTAGACCAAATTCTAGGCCACCATTTCCTAAAATCATTCTTATCTTGAAAGGCCCAGATATTTTCAATGGATTTCCTAAACTTTCAATTTCATCCATGGAGTCAACAGAGCCCTAGGCTCTCCTCAATCTGACCTTGGTAGCTTGATTCAATAATAAACGTCCATCGGTCATTTCTTTTAACAAGTTTGTGTCCAAATATTGGGGTTTATAGGGGAGTTTTATTTTAGTACTTCTTGACATGAGAAAATTCACGATTCGATTTTACTCAGAGGATTTTTTTTAAAGTTGATTACCTGGTCAAAAGAACAAATCAATAAGATAGATAAAAAAGTTAATCTTACACAAGTCGAAAAGAGGTAATTTATTACAATCATTATGATGAAGAGGGGTGAATTCATCTAGAAAGTTCTCTGTGTACATGTGGTTTCTATCAACACCCTTATTGGAAAGACCATCTGCCACTTTATTCACCTCTTTGTATGTCTGAGTGATAATATGATTGAGCCCTGATAGGTAATGTAGGTAGATGATCTGTTTATTAGTGAGGGCCCATTCCAGGTTAATTATTCCATGTCTGAGAGCCTGAATAATGGTCTTTGAATCACTTTCAATCCAATTATTTTCCCATACTTTTTACCTTATTAAATCAAATACACTAATGACATTGACCATCTCCACTTCAAGGGATGAGACATTACCACACGAACCATAGTAGCAACCAAGAATGTATCTATTGTGGTTTCTATATATGATTCCATAGCCATCCATTCTCGAGTTTCCTTTTGAGGCACCATCACATTAAGCTTTATCCACCCAGGAATAGGCAGTATCCAGAATACTTCCAGCTGACCTTTCAGTGGGCCGTATCTTCCTTTGATCCCAAGTTGTCTCAGGATACAGAAATACTTAAATTAACTATAGAAAGTCCCTTATTTCATGATACCAGCCTCCGTGATTGCAATGTGGATTTTTATTTTAGCTTCACAAAAATCGAAAGTATTATTTTTGTGCTTGATTGAATTTCTTTCATATCAAATATGATGCATTAGTTCTGCCACAGCAGAAGTGAAAAGATGATGAATTTGAGGAGAGGTATCCATGGCAGTAAATTTTTGAATTTGCAATCCAATATAGTCCAAACCTATCCATCTAAAATCAAAAATGTCAAAATTGTAATCTCATAAAGTAGAAGCACTAGCATAAGATAGATAAATGTGATCAGTGTATTTTCTGTGTTGATTACACATGAAACATTTGGAACAAGGTTTTATACCACACATCTAAAGATTGCAATCATTGGGAATTCTATTATGATCAATTATCTAAACTAGAGTGTTTCTGGAGGGTCTAACCCATTTTTTGTTAAAATTTGTTAACCAGGAAAAAACATTAGTGTTTTCAGTGACATTATATCTATAGAAATGTTTGGAATTTATAAAACCATTATAAAATGGTTCCCAAACTAATAAATCATTGGTGTTGACAAAAGTATAATTATTTATAACTAAAGATACTCCATATGATAACCCAAAATTAGGAGAACTCAAACAATCATTGATGGTGATGTCTAGATTTGTGGAAAAATGGATTGGATTTACCATGTTATAGATAGGAGTGGCATTCTAGTTATCAAAACAAAAAAGAAGGGAGGAATTCATGTTGACTACCCATCTAGAGATAGCCATGATTTTTGAAAAACTATGTTTTATAGAAAGCCATATCGAGGAGTCCATATAAGAATTTTTTCATTTCCTAAGGTTATTGTAGAATATATCATGAAGTAACGTATAGATATGTGAGTTGTTTTTCATAATATTTCAAGTATGTTTAGCTTGAAGGGATTCATTGAAATGATTATGGTTCTCAATACCATGCCCCACACTACCAATGGGAGTGCAACAAGTTTTTTAGCAAATAGTGACAAGTTTCCTTTCAAAAGTGCTTCCACTCAAAAAAAATTATGCTTCTATTGATCTTGGTTAATAAGTCAATTGGCCATTTTTACACCACCATAGAGTAAACCATTTTATAAACAATAACATTCTTGATAAGTCAGATTTTTCCTACCATCGATAATGTTTTCCCTTCCAAAAGAAGTGTTGGATACTGATCTGGTCAAAAATGATTGAGATGTAAGTGTTTTTAGGATTCCCCCAAAATATAGGGACCCCAAGGTAATTAAAATGGAATAATCCTTTATTTATCCGAAGTTCATTCATGACATCAATTTTATTAGGGGCAGGAATATTTTTACAAAAGAAAATAAAATATTTGTTCCAGTTTATGGATTGACTAGAGAAATCCTCATAATGGGAGAGGAAATCCTTAATCATTTTTATGTTTTTCTTATCTCTTTGAAAAAATAAAATTATATCATCAACATGTAAAATATTTGAGGGAAGAGTCAGAGTTCTAGAGGCAAAAATTGGGATTATATTACCCTGATTAATAGAATTCCTGATAAGCCTGCTGAGGTATTCATCGTAAATAACAAAGAGAATGGATGAAATAGGGCCCCCTACCTAACACCCTTTGTACAAGTGAAATATCCCTTGGGGTAACCATTAATTGGGATAGAAATATGAGCAGAGTTAAAATGGGTTTTTTTTCTAACAAGGTTATCATTAAATCCAAAACTTTATAAGATTTTGTAGATAAAACTCCAATTAATGGTGTCTAAAGACTTCCTAATATACAATTTAATGGAAACACTTCGCCCTCTTTGATTTTTTTAACAAGTTTGTACTTTCAAAGGAAACACAAATACAGTATTGTATATTTCTCCTATTAAGGAAGCCAAATTGATTCTAGGATATAATATTGGTGACAATAGGTTCCATTATCTTTGCTAAAATCTTGGACTTAATTTTATATACAGTGTTAATAAGAGAAATGGGTCTAAAAAGATGAATTTTCGAATCATTGTCCACTTTAGGAATGAGGGTAAGAAACTTGGCATTGATTCTATAAGGGAGGTAGCCATTAATGAAAAAATATTTAACTAGAAAAAAACATCATTGGAAACAATGTCCCAATGATGCTAAAAAAGGCATTATAGAAACCATCAGGGCTAGGGGAACTATCATGTTTTAAACTAAATACAACTTTATTTATTTCATGATCAATTGGAATACTATTTAGAAGGTCATTATCATTTTCCCCAACCAAGAGAGGAATGATATCAGGCTTGATATCATTATTCTGAGAAGACCCACTAAAGAGGTTATTAAAGTAGTGACATGATTGTCCAAAGTACCCTCATGTTAAATGATTTCATCCCCATATTTAAGTAAGGAAATAGGTATACTATCCTTTATAGCCCTCTATAAAGCATTAAATAATTTAGTTTTTATGTCACCATCTTTAAGCCAGGTGACTCTGAGAGTTTGATTCCTAATATTATCCTTTAAATCAAGAAGATTGTTAAGTTTATTGATAATCTCTATTTTATGAGTTGGATATGAAGTAAAGTCATTTTTATTTAGAATGGTTTGTATCTAGTTAAGGTCATTCTCTAGGGAGCTAATTTCAATATCAGCCTGCTAGATTTTTCCTTTACTCTAGACTTTTAATTTTTTCTTTAGAATTTTAATCTTTATGAAGCAGGAAAAAATATAATTTGAGTTAAAATAATTCCTTGAATCTTTGAAAATATTATTACGATCTCAGACAGTGTTCCAAGAATTATTAAACCTAAAAAAATAGGCTTATTATCTCTAGGTTTTATTTTGATCAAAATTTGATGATGATCAGAATTTAATTTAGGAAAAGTAATACTGGAGATGGTATTCCATTTATCAAGAACATGGAAATTTTTGAAAGCTCTATCTATTTTACTTTTGAATGTTATATTGTGTTGTATTATATAAAAAGTGTATTTACCACCAACAGGACTAATCTCTTCAAGGTTTTTATCCTCAATACAGAGTTTAAACTCTTTAGTGGAGATATTAGAATTTAATTGTCCCAATTTAACACTAGGTCCCAAGATAGCAATAAAGTCACCAGTAATGACCCAAGGATCGTGGATAGTGTTTTAAGGGAGGATATATTTTTCTAAAGAGTTCTTTTATACTGATATCTAGTTCAAGCATACACAAAAGTAAAAAAGAAGGTATCTACATGAAATTTTATTTCACATGTTAAAGATTTATTATCAACATTATAAATATGACAGTTACCTATAGTGGTATGAGAAAAGATCCACAAGGAGTCACAAGTTCCATTGTTATAAGTTGAACCTATAAAATTATAACTATATTATCCAAACTATTAAAATAAAAATCAATGTTAATTTTAGGTTCAGATATAGAAAAAATCATAGGTTTATGCATAAATAAAAAATTATTACACGTTGTGAATATATCAAGGTTTGCAATACCATGACAATTCTAGTAGAAAATATTCATTTATACTTACAATTGGGGTTGGGACACTTATTTTTGGTACCTCTGGAGTTCTTTCCCCAATTTGATTTCCTTAATTTCATTGGAGACACGTTGTTTTTCTTTGTGTTTTTTCCTACAATTAAATGGAAGAGTTAGGAGAAATGTTATTTATTTTCATGCCAGTTGAGCCCCCTTCATATTGTACTTGCATGCCTTCCTCATCCTTTTTTATATCTATTTGTCTATTTTATTCTTCCATGAGTTTTGGACTGTTGGAGTTGTGAATTGGGGTGCTAATCACAGGTGTATGGAAGGGAATTTTTATGTCCACCAGACTATCCTTAGATGCAAATTGTACAGATGTGCTTCCATTCCTTGGATCCTTCAGATCCTATGTAGAATGAGGAGGATTTGGGTTGTAAACAGGTCTATTTAACTCAATTTCATCATTTATTACATCTCCCCTCCCAATTCTACTATCGTGAGATGCACTGGTTTCCTCCTCCTACTTAAAATTTGTTTGTCCCTATTCATTAGTAATCCTTTCTTGTGGATTAATAGTTATGGAGTTGAGGACAATAGTGGCCATCTCGGTCATATTTAGGGGTTCCCTGTGTGTATCCTACATACTACCCTCAGTTATAGGCTTCACAGGTTTATTTTCATTCCGAGTGGTCCATGGAGTCTGCGTATTATGAGGTGAAAATAGTTTGTGAGAAGAGATTCGTGACCCCTCTATTATAGAGTTCATCACATCACCCTTCCCTATTATTCGATGATTTGTTTGGGGTTTTGTGGGTCTGTCTTGATATACACTAGACACTATTTTACTAATCTCTTCCAGTTTGAAGAAATTGGGGTCTCAAGTGTCATCAACAGATTTATAAGGCACCACGAACCTGTTACTGCAACATAGTTCATTGAAAAAATTATGCCCAGTAGACTGTATATGAAAATATCCAGAACTCTGTGTTATTTTTAATATTTCCAAAGTAGAAGATGAATCCTTCATTTTTGGATCAAGAGTCCTACCTTCCAATGAGTGATCATTATTAATAGGAGGCCTATGCAACATCTGATCTATATCTATATTCACATACATTCCCTACTTAGTATTTAGACTAAGCTTAGTAGTATCAGCATGGATAGTAATATTGATAGTGTCAAGAACCATGGATACTATTTCATCAAAGATAGACTCCTCCTCTTTCTCAATTTCATCCATATCATCCATATCTTCCCATGTGTGTTTGGGGGGGAATTTGAGGTAGAAGGATCACCACTCTTCCTAATCCATTTTTCATTTTTCTTTTAATGATTCTCATACTTTTCAAAGTCTGCTTTATTATCCTTATTACCTTTCCTAACTTCAGTACAATCCTTCTCAGTAGGGGGTGTGTTTTCTTTTTTATCACATGATAATTTATAACAGTATGACCAATTATTTTGCCATAATCACAAAAGGGGGCCTATGTTAATACTCAATTATTACCTATTTACTATATTCCTTGGTTCATAACCCAAGGTTCATGCATATTTTTGATTCTTTGAGGACGGATTTGGCTACTTCCAAGCTGGCAGAGCAGGTCCTAGGAGAGGTTGGTACATTCTCTCCGATGTTCCTTCCCTCTTTTTCTAACACTATTAAAGCAGACATTACTGGTAATGGAAAAGATCTCATTCAAACCAATGTTGAAACTCATGTTGCTTCTAGGGAGCATTATGTGTCACAGGATCTCCCATGTTTGGATGGTGAATTATCTCTGAGGTAAGGTTCTCTAGAATAATGTGACTCTTCAAGACCAATTTAGAGTTATCCAGGTGAATTCAATGTGGCTTCCAATCGATTTGGGATTCAAAAATATTTTTAGTGTTGGTGATGGTGATCCAACCCTACATGAAGGAGAGAATATAAAAGAGGTTGGTCTCAATGAGAAAAATATTTTAGGTGATGGGATAGATGTAAAAGAAGAAAAA
Organism: Viscum album; assembly: GCA_963277665.1. Taxonomy (NCBI): domain Eukaryota; kingdom Viridiplantae; phylum Streptophyta; class Magnoliopsida; order Santalales; family Viscaceae; genus Viscum; species Viscum album. The sequence goes on along the minus strand of OY728137.1, from coordinate 1,503,834,011 downwards.
AGTATCATGATTCTAGAACATAGTCCTATGATCCAAAGAAGTGGAACTAGTGTAAGTGTACCTTTAAACCTCCTCAAATAAAGGAAAGAAGACCCTTTTTGATTCAGAGGGGTTCATTCTTCTTGATTAGAGGCTGTGAAGATATAAGAACTACTCCAATATAAACATTCCTTTAAATACATGATCACATGGTAAAGGAACCTTCTCTCAAAATAGAATGGTTAAAGTTGTTGTCTCCCAAAAGGAAATAGGTATTCGAAAGGGCCATTCTGATAGTAGAGGTATTTCTCATTTGATACCTAAAGTAAGAAAGTATGAGGGGCTTGGTTATGAGGATATTGAAACACTTGAAGGCATAGAAATAATCCGCTACCAAAAGCTATAATCAAGTACCAGTGCTTCGAATAATAGAGATAAGGAGGTTTATAATATAGAGAACATGAAGGAGCCCCTCATGTACTCTAATTAATAGATTCTATAAATGTTCTTCATAATCAATTTCTCAAAGGAGGATTATCATAGAATGTTTAAAATACCTCAATGATTTGACATGAATTATGAACAAACCTCTAGGATTGATAAATAATTAGACTTTGATATGTTGTTTCAACGAGGGGAAAATGAGCCAAGAAGAACATTTATAGACCGGGACAACATGGAAAATATCTTCACGAATCTCCTAAAGGAAAAACTAGATATTGAGGTTCCCTCCATCAAATTCCAATTATTCAAGGTAAATAATTTTATCCTTTTTAATTTATTCATGAATTGCCTAACTATCACCTATGTGGTTTGATGTTTTTTTGTTATTCTTACCTTTGATGGTTTCCTACAATACATTAAAAGTGATTCTAAAATAAAATATTAAATTGATATGGTTTTCCATGAAATTTTCCTTGACCAATGGGTATAGTAATAATATCCAGGTATTTCTAGGATCTGATTATGAGTCTCATGGAATTTGTACCTTTTCCATATGCGAATTTATTTTTTTCCAAGTTGTATGGGAGACTTGGTGAGAAAAGACCTTAATTTTGATCAGGCTTCCTTTTGACACCTTTTTACCAAATGAGTGTTTGGGGATATTTCATTGGGTAGTTTATAGTCATACATGGTGTACTTTTCGAAGGCTATAGTTTGATTTCATACTTCCCTGAACACATAATTATATATTTTAAAGTCTCATAGTTTTGATATAAAAGGCAGGTGAAAAACTCAATACAATAAGGGAAAGGATAAAACTAATATGAATAAATTGAACAAATACTAACATAAGAAATCCAAAAAGAAGATATGGACTTAAGATTATGGTCATGGATATTGGACACTGGCATAGAGTTTAGGGTCGTATGTCTTGGAATAAAAGGGTCGATTCCATTTAAGATCATATGACAAAAACTAAGATCATGCTGAGGGGGTCATGTGGTATAAAAGGTTACATTAACCCGATATGAATGGAGGGAGATATATCCTCAGTTCTTTACACACATCCCCCCAGATGGGGTGAACATATTTTAATGTCATAATTCTTAGATAACTTTTATATTATCATCACACCATCTTGTTGTGCAAGGAGAATCTATGGCTCATCCACATGACACAAAGTTCCAAAATAATATGGGATCGATAGGAAGCATGGGTTTGTACGTAAGATAGTAGATCATTATATCCCTACATATCCTATGAAATGGGGATCAAGCCACATGTAGTTCTATAAGGTGATGTTGTAGGATACCATCACTAAAAAGGGGAATTGGTTTTTACAACACTAGAGGTAGCACAAACCTAATGTGAATGGAATTCCAAAGGTTAAGCACTTCACAAACACAATTTTTTTTGGATTCATGTACTTAGATTAGAGGAATATTGAATGGATCATATGAATACATCCTAAGGAATTAATTATTTTTCAGAAGCTATTTTAAGTCCATGCAGCTTAGACTTGGAGGTTGTTGTCAGTTTAAGGTCATGGAGCTTATACTATTGGGGATTCAATTATTTTAATCTCATAGATCTTAGATCAAATGGGTGTTTTATATAATTTTATGTATCATTTAAGAGGTTAATAACCTGATGTTAAACTAGGTAAAAGTAGTTGGGAATCAAAACATGTATTTATAATGGTCGTCACATCATTTAAGGCCAAGATGCTTGGAACCAGGGGATGTCCTTCTTTGGAATGTTGGTGTGTCTTGATCATTTTTGTGAGGATCCACCAAGATTCCTATGCCCAAGTGAGTCATACATGATTTGGGAAACAAAGAACAATGGGATACCTCCCCTATCACATGATATCACGTCATAATATGAAATTGAATCCATCTCAAGAAGGCTCCAATGACACCAACCTACTTAGCTGACATGAATTGAATGATGAAGAAGTAACATTGAAGGTGTTAAAAATACACTAGAACAAATAGCGGTGGAGAGGAAGTAAATCTTGAATTTTAGGAACTAAACCAAAATAAGTTGGTAAAGAGTAAGTGAGGATGATTGCTGATCATGTTTAAAAAATATGAAACCTAATCATATCTTCCTGGATGATGAAATCATTTTAATGATCCATCATTAACTATGTTTAAACATCAGATCTATGACTTATCAGGAGATTTCCTCCATGGCATGTTTCCTGGAGGGGAGGTGAGTCTATTTTTTCATGTTAAGTTACTGGAGTGGAGCTATTTCATACATAAAGGATAATGAGGATCCAAATCAAGGAAGTTTCAAAGTGTGGAGGTGAAGGTGAGGAGGATTCTATGGATATATAGACACTCTATATACAATACCACCATGTGTTTGAGAACATTGAATGGGTGAATTGATGAGAGAGAGCCAAACCTGTTCTCAAGGAGATATCCCAAATAATTTTTGTGGTTTGTCCCAGATGAAGGCAAAACAATATCTTTATATATCCCATGAAATTTAAATCAAACCATATATAGTTCTATAAGGTGGTTTGGTGGGTAACCAACACTAAAAGTGGAGGTCCTATCAGGAATGATCCAAAGATCCACATAGTTTTACATCATGTTGTAAGGACATGAACCTTGAAATTGAACATCACGTAGAAAGGAAATTAGCCAATAAAATTAACATCAGGTGTTGAGGATGATGTTCTATATAATTTAACATCTTATAATCAGAACATTTTCATGTTGTTTAATGTCATGTGACCAGGATGTTGTCATGTAGTTTAACATCATGTGACTATGATAGTGTGTCATACAATTTAATGTCTTGTGACTGAGACTTTATCCTATTGTTTAATGTTATGTGACTATGAAGGAATAATCAATTTTAAGAAAAGTACTATTTGATGAACCTTTCATTGGTGGGAGGTGTGATATTATCTGTAGAGACCCGAAGCCTGACGTACATTGACATTACATTACATTTGCGGAATACTTAGTACATAACATTAACACACACGCAAGGATCGTAATAGTTTAGTGTCTTTGGAAACTCGGAACGTAATCTTCTAATCGTGGTGAAAGATCTCCAATATCTCCCATAAAGATCTTCCCTTTTTTTACCTAAAACCTTTCTTTATATCCTGGGGAAAAGAAAACATAAAAGGGTGAGCTCAAATGCTCAGTAAGGGTAAACAAAAGAAAAATCAATCACATCATATTCATAAGAACATAACTTTTGGAAATCTTAACCTGTAAAAGAGAGCATAATTTCATAACATGGGATAAATCATAGTAGTGAAATGAAATCACAATAATCATAACTTAAAATATGAAACTTTGTGGCATTCACACATAATCATAAACCATACATCATAGCGTAACCCATGTAATAAAAATGAGATTCTTAAACAACATGACATCATAAAACAATTCATATAAGATAAAGGAATTCATAAAAAATATTTCCATCACAACATAATCAAACTAATGTAATAATAGGGATAAAAACAGAACCCTTTTATTATCTGAGATGGAAAATAATTTTGATAAAATACTTGAACTCCATTCTTGAGGAAAATATCCTTTCTACTTCAAAAACATTTTCCTTTCTTAACATGTCATACAATTTTAAACTAAAAGAAGTTGATTAAAAATAAACTTGAAAACATGTAAAGGAATCTTCTTGGAAATAATTTTTTTTAAAATCCATTCATGCCGTATAAGTTAAAAAAACATTCTTCTCGTACTTTTGTCGGAAAAGTCAAAAAATACCTCGTACGAAAAACGCCAAAAGATTCCTTTCATATCTTTTACTAAAATCTCACCGAAGGGTAAAATTTGATATAAACTATTGTAGAAGGATATAAATATTACATATTGGGGAAACATGGATGCGGATGATAAAATACACCCCAGTAAATACTAAAGTATAAACAATCTCGGATAAAAATGAGATTGTGATATTTCCCTTACCTTAGGTCCGATTTGCTTCGTAAGTGTCCGAACCTCCTGTATAATGATTTAAATAATGTCATTGACTTATTACAGAATCATACTAATTGTTATGATATCATATATGGTTCACTTATGACTTTATTTTACCCGTTCTTTTGTAAATCCCATGTTAAAGAGCGTTTTGGGTAAAATCGTTTCATTTATCGTAGGTGTTTTGACTTGTTGTTCTTGACATTATTATTACTTATATCATTATTTAATTACTTCTAGAATATAAAATATGATTTATATATAATATATATTCAGTATATATATATATAATATATAGATAAATGAAATGAAAAACACCGTTCATGGAGACGGTAATCCGTACGTACGCATGAACGTTGTTTTTCTTTCCTTATTGTCTTGAATGGAAGTAAGTAGATGAAATACATATAAATATACATAAATACAGTATCATTATTATGTCATATATTTCATTAGTACTTATTATATATACTTTATAATCATTCATGAATGGTTAATCATTGAGAATGAATCTCATCGCGTCGTGGAGACGGTAGTCCGTACGTACGCACGAGCGATGATATCATTTCCATAATTATTGAATTGGATTGGATTAGATGATACAATATATCAGAATCATTATGATGTTATAATAACTATGTATAGTTATTCTTTACACCATAATACTCATCCATGTAAGGTGTTGGTGGAAAAACAGATTACACCACAGCGTGGAGACGGTATTCCGTACGTACGCACGTGCGGTGATTTCGTTTTCCGTAGGATGGATAGATGATGAATTAGGATTTTTTCGTACTTATAATAAAATATCAGTATATTAGTGATACTGATGTTATTACTTCATAATGAAACAACCTATGAAGAAGAAGTGGAAGAAGAAATAAAGGTGAAAGAATTGGTAACGGAAATTACCTCTTCTTTGAAGCGCCTCTTTGAGACCTCCTCTTAGGGCACTAACATTGGTCTTTGAGGAAGACCAGAACCTCTAAGATTATTATAGGGAAGTGGAGAAGGGATTTTTTCAGGGGTTGGCCGAGCTTGAGTGCTCAAATTGGTGTGAGGAGGAGGGGGAGGAGGTGTCCTTTTATAAGGGAGGAGAGGGGCACCTTAGGAATATCTCAAAATATTATTTTATATTAAAGTCAAAATCAGTTTATAATGGTTACAAAGGGTCTTATATCGAATATAAAGTGGGTATGGGTAGAAATCCTATCAACCAATAGGATTTAGACAAGTTTAGGTTATTATTTTAACCTTATCAATTAGATTTAACTCTAAGTTAAATAATTTAACTTTTACCGTGTCTTTTTGTTTTCTTACACTATATGGTTAATACACTTACTATAACATGCCAAAAGAACCCCAAATTGTTTATTATTAATATATATATCCTTATCTAAGTCATTTGGCCGAACCTTAGATTTTTAGGAATAAAATAACAATTAATAATATAATATTTGATTTAAAAACTATTTTGTGTCAATTTTGACACTATTTGATATATGATTTTTGTGAAAGTCATAACAGAATTATATGTTAAAACCAAGTTGATTAAATCAACACTAATATATCATAGTAACCTAGAAAATTAGTGTAATTCATAAAAAGTCTCAAATTATATTTATTTGGGTATTAAGAACATCAATTATGTCAATATTTCATTAATAAGATAATTACTGCATCATCTTTGTGTCATAAATAAATTAAATTATTTAATGTCTAAAAATTATAAATAAAATACCATTATGTAGGAAAGCTTTTTATCTTTCTAATAAATATTTATAGTCGAATTTATCTTATGTATAACCCCATATTAAAAATGTTTTAGTAAATAAACTTTGATTTTAACTCTTTTAACCCTTCTTTAAATAAATTAATAATAAATGTCCTAATCTAATCCAAGTGGGACTAAATGGTCATATTTTATTCCTAAGTTTGTTTTTGATCGAATTTAACTTATCCAATAGAATTATGACATGTGTTAGGGTAATAATAATATCATCTTTACCCTTAATTACCCTATTTACTTTTAACCGTGGTAAAAAAAAGTAAAAAGTTACTATTCACCAAAAATTATTTTCATCTCATTGAACCACATTTTAGTCCTTGATATTAACCGTGTCTCTTGGATTTTCAAAATTCCATTCACATAAGCGGTAAAATTATGTTTTATGCAAAATTCAGTTTTTAACCTACCACTTTGTGGTTTCACTATCCATCGAAAATTGAAAGTTTTCAGAAAATACCAAAAATTAGGCCTAAGCTATATTTGATATTATGAACTCAAAAATGATGTCTATTTTACCAAATTCAAAACATATCAGTTGCATTAACTAATTTAAAAATTAATTCTCGTCGACAAAACTAATAGCGTGTTTTTAAGAGATAATAACTATCAAAAGATTGACACTAGTTTATAACTGGTTTAAATGTGAAATTACATCCAATGACCAACATTGTATTAAATTGTAAAAATATATTCTAAATATACTTTAAAACCACTCAAATTAATAATTTATCACTATTAATTATTTCGATTAAAAAAGTTGTTTTAAATTAAAATTTAGTAATTTTCACTATTCATCAGAATATGAAAGTTATCCGAAAAGTACCAAAATTTCACCCTAAGCTAATTTCGATATTACGAATCCAAAAATGAATTCCATTTTGAAAAATAAAATTTACAAAATTTCAAAAAGTGGTTATTACTATTCATAACGGCTAGTTTTAATAATATTTTAATAGCATATTGTTGTTTAGTGAAACTCGTTATTGCGTACTATACATGCTATCGAGGAAGGTCGCGATTGCGTGTAATGCAAGGCGAGTCAAGGATGTGTGTTGTGCAAGCTCCTTTTGGTGTAGCGTACAACACAAGACATTAATAAAATTAAAAAGAATATTTTTCATAAAATCTCGGGCTGTTACATTCTACCCCCCTTAAAATGAATTTCGCCCTCGAAATTCGTCTGGGTTATAAATGGTTTACTATTCAAAAGTTTCTTTAATAGAAACCCACATCGTAAAAAGGAATACCAAAACCAATCTTTAAAAACAAAGGTATGAAACGTAATGGTTACCCCAAATAAACTAATCACTGGGTTTCCACATAGGTGAAAATATGGATATGGAAGAAAAATATAACCATCATGTTCTGATGGAGAGTGGTAGAGAACATGGCTATGGAAAAGCTATAAATCACAAAGCCATAAATTTGTGATGATCTAAGGTACCATCTGATTCATCAAATATAAGAGCACTAAGACAACATTTTTGGTTTTCAAGATCATTTCCCTAAAGTTAATGAAATTGGAATTAGAAGAAATACTTTCGTGATTTTCGTATAGTCTCACCGTTTGTCGTTCTTTGGACAATTTCCACTACATCTCTTAATGAAATGAAGTTGAATTTGTCATTCGTGATGTGTTAGCAGATCATGTAATAGAATTATGGGTCATTCCATCTGTCTCAAACAAAAGGATAGAAAATTTATCAAAAAATACATAAGTCCATCTATAGTGAGATTAATCATATATGGTACCTAAAATGAACTTATACTTCACATGTCATACTGATTAATATAATAAAACTAGTTTCTACTAAATAGGGACTTCCTGTAGGTCAGTGGTAGGCGATAAAGGCCAGTCGCACTTCGGTTGTGGGTTCGATTCCCACAGCCTTGTCCGAAGTGATGGGCTGTCGCCCGTCCTGCAGGTTGTCCTTTTTCTAAAACTACATTACTATAACATCACATAAATAATATCAAAAAAAAGTTCTATACTTAAACAATACTAACTTAGGGTTAACATAATCCATTACAATCTTTAGGCTTATCTAAAATACTTCGGTCCAAGCTCATAGTATAAAGAAAATGATTACTTGAAATGTCGTCAACCAAGCATGTGAATACCATCATTTATCCACCATATATCATAAGATATATCTTGTTGGTCAAATTAAAAACATGTGAATACCTAAATCTTGTATTCTCTTGAAGAATGAATACCCATTGAACCTTAGTGAAAACATGAATGCAGTTAAAAGTTAACACTTTCCACATACCAAAATCCTCAAAATTCTATATACTCAAACCATGATATCACTTAGTCCTTATATAAATCATGAGCTCATGAATACAATCAAACATCTCATTATCATCTTATCCCTTCATTATGCGCATATCATCTACATTCCAAAAATATCTGAATAACCTTTCATGGATACTAGTACCATTAATCATACACTTTCAAAACTCAAGGAAAGACAACAGTGTAACAATCCTTAGATGTCTCTTTATTCCATAGTACCATGAGATTATTTATACAACATTACACATGATAAACATGTCATCATTCCACTACATTCTTAAACCATTGACAGGGCTTCAACAATTCTTTCATCTCGCATATCATTTGTAGTCTCTTCATCATCATCAACATAAATACTACCCAAACGACCATACTGATTCTCTTCATGAGACTTTCCCTTAGAGCATTGGTTTGCATAATGCCCGTACATTACACATTTAAAACATTTAACCATTGTTGATGTCGTAGAAATACCATTATCCTCATCCCTAGTGTTAACTGATCCTTTTCCTTTGCACTTACTGGATTTGTGTTCTTCTTTTCCACACCCAAAGAATCTTCCAGTTCCTTTGAAACATTATCCTTGATGCCTCTTCCCACATGATTTACATAGGGGAAATTGAACTTTCTTTCCTCTATGATCATCATGAAACTCCATCTTTCTCTTATTAGCCGAGTCAGGAAACTTACCAAATTTCACTTTATTGATCATATTATGAGATTGCTAATTCGGCATAATAATTATGTTTAGACTTCCAAATCCGATTTCATTATGAAGAATATCATTCCATTGTCCAGCATATCCTCCATTATCGTGAATCATCTTGTTTCTAGCCATTTTCTAAAACCCAAAAAAGAATAGTGTGAGAGGAAAAAATCATGCTAGGGAAAAGAACATAATAAAGGGGGAGTACCCTCAATATCTAACATCTTATGTTAAATTCTATGATAGTTACTGTAGTTCTAGGACTGTATCCTATATGTATACTTATCCTTAGGGACATCCCTAGACATACCTTATAAATATCTCTAGGGATCTCACTAAAGTTCTCGCATCCTAGTTTGCAAAGGTTGACTAAACCTTTCCTCTGATACCAACTGTAGAGACCCGAAGCCTAACGTACATTGACATTACATTACATTTGCGGAATACTTAGTACATAACAAAAACACACACGCAAGGATCGTAATAGTTTAGTGTCTTTGGAAACTCGGAACGTAATCTTCTAATCCTGGTGAAAGATCTCCAATATCTCCCATAAAGATCTTCCCTTTTTTTACCTAAAACCTTTCTTTATATCCTGGGGAAAAGTAAATATAAAAGGGTGAGCTCAAATGCTCAGTAAGGGTAAAAAAAAGAAAAATCAATCACATCATATTCATAAGAACATAAATTTTGGAAATCTTAACCTGTAAAAGAGAGCATAATTTCATAACATGGGATAAATCATAGTAGTGAAATGAAATCACAATAATCATAACTTAAAACATGAAACTTTGTGGCATTCACACATAATCATAAACCATACATCATAGTGTAACCCATGTAATAAAAATGGGATTCTTAAACAACATGACATCATAAAAAAATTCATATAAGATAAAGGAATTCATAAAAAATATTTCCATCACAGCATAATCAAACCAATGTAATAATAGGGATAAAAACAGAACCCTTTTATTATCTTAGATGGAAAATAATTTTGATAAAATACTTGAACTCCATTCTTGAGGAAAATATCCTTTCTACTTCAAAAACATTTTCCTTTCTTAACATGTCATACAATTTTAAACTAAAAGAAGTTGATTAAAAATAAACTTGAAAACATGTAAAGGAAGATTCTTGGAAATAATTTTTTTTAAAATCCATTCATGTCGTATAAGTTAAAAAAACATTCTTCTCGTACTTTTGTCGGAAAAGTCAAAAAATACCTCGTACGAAAAACGCCAAAAGATTCCTTTCATATATTTTACTAAAATCTCACCGAAGGGTAAAATTTGATATAATCTATTGTAGAAGGATATAAATATTACATATTGGGGAAACATGGATGTGGATGATAAAATACACCCCAGTAAATACTAAAGTATAAACAATCTCGGATAAAAATGAGATTGTGATATTTCCCTTACCTTAGGTCCGATTTGCTTCGTAAGTGTCCGAACCTCCTATATAATGATTTAAATAATGTCATTTACTTATTCCATAATCATAATAATTGTTATGATATCATATATGGTTCACTTATGACATTATTTTACCCGTTCTTTTGTAAATCCCATGTTAAAGAGCGTTTTGGGTAAAATCGTTTCATTTATCGTAGGTGTTTTGACTTGTTGTTCTTGACATTATTATTACTTATATCATTATTTACTTACTTAAAGAATTTAAAATATGATTTATATATCATATATGTTCAGTATATATATATATATATATAATATATAGATAAATGAAATGAAAAACACCGTTCATGGAGACGGTAGTCCGTACGTACGCATGAACACTGTTTTTCATTCCTTATTCTCTTGAATGGAAGTAAGTATATGACATACATATAAATATACATAAATCCAGTATCATTATTATGTCATATATTTCATTAGTACTTATTATATATACTTTATAATCATTCATGAATGGTTAATCATTGAGAATGAATCTCATCGCGTCGTGGAGACGGTAGTCCGTACGTACGCACGAGCGATGATATCATTTCCATAATTATTGAATTGAATTGCAGTGGATGATACAATATATCAGAATCATTATGATGTTATAATAACTATGTATAGTTATTCTTTACACCATAATACCCATCCATGTAAGGTGTTGGTGGAAAAACAGATTACACCACAGCGTGGAGACGGTATTCTGTACGTACGCACGTGCGGTGATTTCGTTTTCCGTAGGATGGATAGATGGTGAATTAGGATTTTTTCATACTTATAATAACATATCAGTATATTAGTGATACTTATGTTATTACTTCATAATGAAACAACCTAAGAAGAAGAAGTGGAAGAAGAAATAAAGGTGAAAGAATTGGTAACGGAAATTACCTCTTCTTTGAAACGCCTCTTTGAGACCTCCTCTTAGGGCACTAAAATTGGTCTTTGAGGAAGACCAGAACCTCTAGGATTATTCTAGGGAAGTGGAGAAGGGATTTTGGCAGGGTTTGGCCGAGCTTGAGTGCTCAAATTGGTGTGAGGAGGAGGGGGAGGAGGTGTCCTTTTATAAGGGAAGAGAGGGGCACCTTAGGAATATCTCAAAATATTATTTTATATTAAAGTCAAAATAGGTTTATAATGGTTCCAAAGGGTCTTATTTCTAATCTAAAGTGGGGATGGTTCTAAATCCTATAAACCAATAGGATTTAGACAAGTTTAGGTTATTATTTTAACCTTATCAATTAGATTTAACTCTAAGTTAAATAATTTAACTTTTACCGTGTCTTTTTGTTTTCTTACACTATATGGATAATACACATACTATAACATGCCAAACGAACCCCAAATTGTTTATTATTAATATATATATCCCTATATAAGTAATTTTTCCGAACCTTATATTTTTAGGAATAAAATAACAATTAATAATATAATATTTGATTTAAAAACAATTCTGTGTCAATTTTGACACTATTTGATATATGATTTTTGTGAAAGTCATAACAGAATTATATGTTCGACCCAAGTTGATTAAATCAACACTAATATATCATAGTAACCTAGAAAATTAGTGGAATTCATATAAAGTCTCAAATTATATTTATTTTGGTATTTATAACATCAATTATGTCAATATTTCATTAATAAGATAATTACTGCACCATCTTTTTGTCATAAATAAATTAAATTATTTAATGTCTACAAATTAAAAATAAAATACCATTATGTAGGAAAGCGTTTTATCTTTCTAATGAATATTTATAGTCGAATTTATCTTATGTATAACCCCATATTAAAAATGTTTTAGTAAATAAACTTTGATTTTAACTCTTTTAACCCTTCTTTAAATAAATTAAAAATAAATGTCCTAATCTAATCCAAGTGGGCCTAAATGGTCATATTTTATTCCTAAGTTTGTTTTTGATCGAATTTCACTTATCCAATAGAATTAGTACATGTGTTAGGGTAATAATAATATCATCTTTACCCTTAATTACCCTATTTACTTTTAACCGTGGTAAAAAAAAGTAAAAAGTTACTATTCACCAAAAATTATTTTCATCTCATTGAACCACATTTTAGTCTTTGATATTAACCGTGTCTCTCGGATTTTCAAAATTCCATTCACAGAAGCGGTAAAATTAAGTTTTATGCAAAATTCAGTTTTTAACCTACCACTTAGTGGTTTAACTATTCATCGAAAATTGAAAGTTTTCAGAAAAATACCAAAAATTAGGCCTAATCTATATTTGATATTATGAACTCAAAAATGATGTCTATTTTACCAAATTCAAAACATATCAGTTGCATTAACTAATTTAAAAATTAATTCTCGTCGTCAAAACAAATAGCGTGTTTTTAAGAGATAATAACTATCAAAAGATTGACACTAGTTTATAACTGGTTTAAATGTGAAATTACATCCAATGACCAACATTGTATTAAATTGTAAAAATATATTATAAATATACTTTAAAACCACTCAAATTAATAATTTATCACTATTAATTATTTCGATTAAAAAAGTTGTTTTTAATTAAAATTTAGTAATTTTCACTATTCATCAGAATATGAAAGTTATTCGAAAAGTACCAAAATTTCACCCTAAGCTAATTTCGATATTACGAATCCAAAAATGAATTAAATTTTGAAAAATAAAATTTACAAAATTTCAAAAAGTGGTTATTACTATTCATAATGGCTAGTTTTAATAATATTTTAATAGCATATTGTTGTTTAGTGAAACTCGTTATTGCGTACTATACATGCTATCGAGGAAGGTCGTGGTTGCGTGTAATGCAAGGCAAGTCAAGGATGTCTGTTGTGCAAGCTCCTTTTGGTGTAGCGTACAACACAAGACATTAATAAAATTAAAAAGAATATTTTTCATAAAATCTCGGGCTGTTACATTCTCCCCATCTATGGTGATTCCAGAGTATCCATCATTATAACAAACATAATAAATGATGAAAAGGGTCTCTCACTCAGGCTCCAATACTAGAGGCTTTGTTTCATGAATCATTGGAATTCCTAATGCCAATACCATATAACCTTGAAGTATGTAGTGGGGGAGAAACTTTTTTTAATGCCCATGTTAACCAATTCTAAGGAACATTGAGGTTATACAGTGCTTAGACCCTTCTCTCATTAAGGGATTACAATATATCCAAGTGAACCTGTAAAGACCCGGAATCTCCATGTATTTTTTTTTAAAATATATGTGATTTTTACGAGTCCGTGAAAATTGACGGCATGTGATTCCCAGGCCCGGAGTGCCTGGAATGAATTTATGAACTTTTTTTCAGGTACGTTCAGTAAATGTGCGAGTGGGATTTTATAACTTTTGAACTGGTGCATGGATTTGAAATCTGAGGGAACTATTGAACTCGCAGTGCCGGTATTCTCTTTAGGATACCTTCACCTCGACCGCAGTAGGACGAGGGTGGAAGTTGTCCTTTTACATATTCGTGAAAGAATAAAATAAAAATAAAATTGTGTAGCTTTTATTTTATTTTTATTTTAAACTCCTGGTGGATGTTTCATAGGTGGGACCACATGATCTAAACCTACCATGAGAGGTTATGGTGGTGGGGACCGCCTGAACTAACCTCCCTTGAGAGGTTATTATGGTGGGGACCACTCGAGGATAAACCCCCTTGAACTCCCTCTTAAGTGTGGGGAGTCCTCTTAATCTTCGCCCACTTTAAGGGTGTCACCACCTTTAATTTATTATGCCAACCACTATGTAATTAATTAATCCAATTTGAAATTGTGCCAACAATTAAAATTGGGGAAACACAATAGGTGGCTATTTTGATTTTGGGGAAAAGTATTGGAAAAGGGGAAAACTCTTGGAGGATTCCTTTCTCCAACGAAGAACTTCTTCCACGAAGAACTTCTTCCACGAAGAATGATCCCCCAATGAAGAACACCAATGCATGACTTCGACTTCTTCCTTGGGACATCCTCCAATGTGGGACGTCTTCAATTGATGATCGTCTTTCCCTCCTCATTGATGAAAAAAAATGAACGAGGTAGGGTGGTTGTTTGAAATTATTCCCTTTTTTTATTTTTGACGACTCTTCATAATTCAAGAGAGATTATAGACACTTCCTACCACTCTAATGTGGAGAGTGTGGGCCAAAAAAACATGACCCGTCCTCTCTACAATTCTTGTGATAATTTGTGGTGTTCATCACAATGGAGGAGTTTTGCGACCAACCATAAAGGGGCACGAGAATGGCAGCCGACACCACCGCCAGCCGCGACGAATGTGACGACACAACAGTACCACTCTATGGCCACCACGGACCTGTGGCCACCATAGCCTGAGGCCTCGTCGCACCGCCCCTTGACCTTGCCACACCGCCCCACGGATGTCTATGTTGCCCCACGGCCGAGCTTCCCTCGGGGAACCCTCCGCGGCCGAGTCACCCTGCGGCCTCGTGCCGCCCATGGCCGAGCCACCCCTTTCCCTCATGGTACCCATGCGTCCAATATGCCCTCGCGACACCTGCCACCGTCAGGCCTCCCCGCGGCCTCGTGCCATCCGCAGCCAAACCACTCTATAGCCCTCGCGGCCTACAGGACCGCCCAGCAGGCCAGACCGCCCATCACAGGCTGGGCTGCCCAGTGGTTTAGGCAGAACCTAGTGGTCTGGGCCGCTTAACAGTCCAGGCTAGACCTAGTGGTTCGAGTTGGGTTGGTCCGACTGGGTTGGACCGGATCCGGACCCACTTTAACCCATTACTTACTTTTGACCATATCTTTGGCATCGAGCGTCAGTTTGAAGAACCGTAAATGGTGCAAGAAACCTTGGAGTGAGATGGTCCCTTTGGTATACACCACTTGATATTTGGATAAAGTTTAAGTATGGTCGGTTTGGATCAAGCACGAATCCAACCGGGCCCTCAGGACTAAAAGGCTGATGACTTATAGGAAGGGTGTCTGATTGACGCATTGTCGGTTGTGTTGAGAGCCCTATGATGTGGTGGTCCTTTGAGATACTTCTTCGTGAGACTTCATCGCATTTGGATTATCAACCAATGGCTTGTGGAGCCGACCCTCTTAGAGACAAGTGAGCATAGTGTGGGAACCCTGTAGATGGCTGTGACGTGAAGAATGAAGAGCGATCCTATGCGGGTCAACACCGAGAGATCATGTGTGGGTCATCACCTAGTGATCCTGTGTGGGTCAGCACTGAGTGATCCTGTGTGGGTCATCACCTAGTGATCCTTTGTGGGTCAGCACCAAGTGATCCTATGTGGGTTAGCACCGAGAAATCATGTGTGGGTCTGCCTCTCAATTGATTAAGATGATTTAGTAGTTACATCTAATCATCTATACTACTGTACTTAAGTTATACCTGGTGTGAGCTGAGTTAGTACCTGTGTGGTATTTTCCTTTGTGGTAATACCTTGGGGGTATTCTTTTGTGAGGTGTACATGTGTGGTACTTTCCTTTGTGTCTTTCCTTTATTTTTGGAACAGTTGAGCTTTGGGCTTTTGGGTTGGACCCTGTGTTTCCTCATGATTGAGATGGGTATACTTGATAACTTAGGTATATGTATGGGCATATACCTAAGCAGGGTTAACAGTTAACTTCATGCTTTGAGTTTTATCCTTTGTGGATTATGTGAGACCGTGAGGGACTCGGGGTCCCTATTGAGTATCATTATACTCACCTCTACACAGGCTATACCCGCACCTTGTTGTGTTTGGTGGAGATGTTGAACAACATTGATCAAGACTAAGGGTACCAGGACTAGAGGTAGCTCGGAGGTGGACCCTCGACGAGGCATATCGTGGTGACGATTGTTTGAGATATGTACCTACCCTTTAGGTAGGATCCTTGGCAGGTGTTCACAAGAGCTGTTTCTGTTTACTTTTACCTTTCAGTTTCATGTACATTCAAGTTGGGCTTGTATTCTGGCCTCTTTTTACTTATTTTACTCACTCTTTTTGACTTACAATTGTTTTTTTCATATCTTGTTGTGTGCTTGGTCGCATGGTTTTACAGGTTATAAAGGCAATGCCTTCCTAGTTTTAGGGAACACACCTTCGGTGTAAGTCGCCAGCCCCTGGCCTATGGAAGGTGGGCTTGGGGTAGTCACGGAACGAGCCCCAGAGGAAGGGTCGTGAAAATTTGGTATTAGAGGAGTCGGTTCTACCATAGAATATAGGACTCTGATATTTCTTTTTAATGGTAATAGTGTTAAGTGTAGTGAGTGTGTTTATCGTTTTAAGGAATCCAGTGTTCGTGCGGCGGTCGACGTATCCATACACCAGGGCCTTGACTTCTGATTTCTGACTCAATTCATGAAAACAATGATTGTGTGTGTATTTTGAAGAGTCTTCTTTTTGAACTATTTGTGTCAGCTCACCATGTATAACTTATTAACCGTGGTGCACCTGTTTATTTTCAGGATTCCTCTACGTAGATATCCAGCTAGGTTTCTGAGAATTGTACCCACTGATAGCCCACCGAGTGATGAGGCTTCGGTGTAAGCCCCTCTTCTAGTAGAGGCATCAGCGGAGGCACCAGTGGTACCATTAACCATTG
This sequence comes from Viscum album, assembly GCA_963277665.1. Classification (NCBI taxonomy): domain Eukaryota; kingdom Viridiplantae; phylum Streptophyta; class Magnoliopsida; order Santalales; family Viscaceae; genus Viscum; species Viscum album. Next base: position 1,503,816,793 of record OY728137.1, on the reverse strand, counting down.
GGCCACTGATGTCACCGTCCCCAGCAATAGAGTGTACATGCCACTTGAGCATGTTTCACGAGTTGCAGTGCGAGAGGCCACTCCGGTTCAGGGAAGATACAAACACATGGGTGGCTGAGGATTGGTTGGAGGCTATGGTGAGAGTCTTTCGACTGGTAGGGACACCAGCCGATCTCATGGTGATCCTTGCCACCAGTCTTCTGTAGGTAGCAGCAGGCAGATGGTGGAACTTGATACTCCTGGCTCACGACGAGGTGATGCTTCTCTGGTCAGACTTCGAGAGACTTTTTCAGGTGGAGTTTGTCCCAGTGACTCTTTGTGCAGTGTGCATTCAGGAGCTACTTCATCTGTAGTAGGGACGCATGATTGTGGCTTAGTACTCAGTGAGGTTCACTGACCTCTCATGCTACTCCACAGATATGGTGTGAGACCCATTATTTAGGGCCTGAACCTTCGATCAGGGACTCGGGAGGGATATCAGGGCTTCGATGATCTCACTCTGCATCCCTACGCAGGTGGGGATGTTAGAGAGAGCCGTTTTAGTGGAGAGTTTTCTTGCTGAGCAGCCACGAGCAATGAGAACCACTACCTGTCATCATGTAGTAGAGTCTTCTACAGCTAGCAGTAGTCAGATGACACAGAGGTCCAAGAGGACCAGACCCACTGGTGGACAACCTCAGGATTCAGGTTCATTTGTGTGGGGCACATGATGTAGAGCCAGTCATGCCAGGAGGGGGCAGTGTTACACATTCAGGGGGCAGGGTCACATGGCTCGTGACTGTTCGACCCATCATGAGGATGATCAATAGATGGTCAAAGGACCACCTAGGTAGATATAGAGATTTTATCGAGGTGGTCCACAGAGAGTAGGTGAACATGGAAGAGGAGTTGGTCGTGCAGTTGGTGGTGGGTGACGTTTCGGGATGTTACTACCACCACCACCAGGAGGTCCACCACGACCGCAAGAATCAGATGGATAGGGGCGAGCTCATCTCCAAGTAGTTGAGGCCTACGATCATGGAACTCCAGATATGATACGAGGTATGATGTATGTCTACTCCACCTTAGCTGCAGTACTTCTAGACACAGGTTCCATTCATTCTTTTATTTCCACTATCCTCATTTAGAGCTCGAAGATTCTAACGGAGTCGTTGGCTTGATCCTTACCGATAGAGACTCCTACAGGAGCATATTCGACAATTACGTACCGGTGTCGGCAGCGTGAGCTTACTCTAGGAGGCGATAGCTTCAGCTGGGATCTCCTAGTAGCAGTTTCGAGGCCTTACGATGTCATCTTGGGTATGGAATGGTTATCTATAGTTCATGCTCAGATAGACTATATTAGGTGCAATGTACGGTGTGCCTGCATAGATGGGACCAGTTTTACCTTCACTGACAAGAAGGTAGCCTTTGTAGCACATGATGGACTAACCCGAAGTAGAGTGTAGTCGATCATTCATCAGTTGGCTAGCCTTACACTCGGAGGAATTGATGTGGAGAGTCCGAGTTATCCTATAGTGGTGGACCAGTACACAAATGTCTTCCCTGATGATGTTCTGGGTCTACCTCCTCATATAGAGGTGTACTTTTACATTTATTTATACCCCCGAAAAACATCTATATCTATACCAGCATATCGGATGGCTCCCGTGGAGTTTCATGAGCTACGGGTACAGCTAGAGGATTTACAGGGGAAGGGATTCATTTGACCCAGTGTTTCTCCTTGGGAAACCCCGATTTTATTCACCAAGAAAGAGGATGAGAGTTTGAGACTTTGTGTTGAATATCGGTGCCTGAACTAGGTGACTGTGAAGAATAAGTACCCACTTTTGAGGATTGACGACCTCTTTGATTGGCTGAAGGGAGCACATTTGTTCTCGAAGATAGACCTCAGATCAAGCTATCACTAGCTCAGAGTACGAGACAAGGATGTGCAGAAGACGTCTTTTAGATGTTGGTATGGCCCTTACGAGTAATTGGTTATGCCATTAGGTGTGAACAATGATCTAGTAGAGTTCATGGGACTCATGAACATGATCTTTCATCCATACCTTGATCTCTTTGTAGTAGTCTTCATAGACAAAATTCTGATCTACTCGGCTACTGAGGAGGAGCAAGCCTATCATTTACAGGTAGTACTAGACACACTCTGAGAGAACCCTATTTATGGTAAGCACTCAAAGTGCCCGTTTTGGATCCAAGGGGTTCACTTTCTAGGAAATGTCATCTCGGAGGATGGAGTTGCAGTGGATCCAGTGAAGATTGAGGCGATAATTGCTTGGGAGCCACCCAGGAGTGTGATGGAGATACGGAGTTTCCTGGGTTTGGCAGGATATAACTGGACATTGGTACCAGATTTCTCCAGAGTTGCAGCACCACTATCAGTATTAACGAAGAATGGGAAACCCTTCATGTGGTGAGAGATATGCCAGCAGAGTTTTCAAAATCTGAGGGAGAGGATGAATAGTGCCCTCATATTGAGACTATTAGAGGAGGGTTTAGGGTACGTAGCCTACTACTACGCATAAGTGATAGGGCTCAGATGTTTCCTGATGTAAGAGCGAGCAGTGATCGCATATGGTTCTCAACAGATGAGACAACATGAGCAAAACTATGCTACCCATGACCTGGAGTTAGCAGTAGTGGTATTCGCCATGAAGATGTGGCGACATTACTTGATGGGCGAGCGTTTTACGGTGTACTCTGATCACAATAGTCTTAGGTATATATTTTGTAACACCATGAGATTTTATGAGATATATTATTTTTTAATTTCTTTGATGTCTTATATTATACACAACATCAAGATTAGCTTGTACTCTACGAAACACCATATTAACTTGCAGTATATGCAACACTATTCATGGATCGTGTTACACACAATTTCAAGTTAATTTTGTGGAAATTATTCTACGCAACATTAAGTATAGATTTTGTTTAATGTATAAATGAAATAAGTTTTGATTATGTTATACACAACACCAAACAGAGCTTTCACTACACGCTGCCCTGACATGGCTTGCATTACAGGCAATCCAGACCTTCATTGATAGCATGTGTAGTACGCAATACCGAGTTTCACTAAATAAGATATTATTATAATATTATTATGAACTAGCCGTTATGAATAGTAATACCCACTTTTTGAAATTTTATTAATTTTATCATTCAAAATGGACTTCATTTTTGGATTAGGAATATTGAAATTACCCTAGGGTCAATTTTTGGTATTTTTCTAAAAACTTTCAATTTTTTATGAATAGTGAAAACACTGGGTTACTATTTAAACACCGGCTTTTTATTTAAATAATTATTTATTTTATTTAAGTTTATTTTAGGTCAAAAATGATACATAATACCTATATAAGTTCAATGTAATTCATTTAAGTCATTTTATAATAATTTTAGTTATATAAAAATTTTATTGAACTTTTCACCATCTTTTACCCACCTCCTAGGAGAATTTGAAAATTTACATAAAACATAATTTTACAGCTTATATTAGTGGAATTTAGAAAATCCAAGAGACAAAATAAATATCATGGAGTAAAATTTGGTTCAATAAGATAAAAATAATTTTTGTTGAATAGTAAGTTTTTTACTTTTATTTACCATAGTTAAAAGTAAATAGGGTAATTAAGGGTAAAAAACGATATCATTATTAACCTAACACATGTCATAATTCTATTAGATAAGTGTAATTCGACCAAAAACAACCATAGGAATAAAATATTACCCTTTAGGTCCACTTGGATTATATTAGGACACTTATTATTATTTTATTTAAAGAAGAGTTAAAAGAGTTAAAATCAAAGTTTAATAACTAAAACATTTTTAATATAGGGTTATACATAAGATAAGTTAGACTATAATTATTAATTATAAATATAAAATGATTTCCTAAATAATGGTATTTTATTTATAATTTTTTAGATATTAAATATTTTTAATTTATTTATGACACAATGACGATGCAGTAATTACCTTATTAATGAAATATTAACATAATTGATGTTATAAATACCTAAATAAATGTAATTTGAGACTTTTTATGAATTAAACTATTTTTATAGGTTACTATGACATGTTAGTATTGATTATATTAACTTTTTTCGAACTAATCATGTTGTTATGATTTTCAAAAAAAAATCAATTACAAAATAGTGTCAAAATAGACTTAAAATAGTTTTTAAAACAAATATTATATTATTAATTGTTATTATATTTAAAAAAATCTATGGTTCGGAAAAATGACTTATATATGGTTATATATATTAATAATGAACCACTTGGGGTTCTTTTGGCTTGTTATAGTAAGTTTATTAACCATATAGTGTAAGAAAACAAGAAGACATGGTAAAAATTAAATTATTTAACTTAGAGTTAAATCTAAATGATAAGGTTAAAATAGTAATATAAACTTCTATAAAACCTATTGGTTGAGAGGATTTAGACTCATACCTACTTTATCTTCTAAATAAATCAATTTTTATCTATTATAAACCGAATATGACTTTATTATAAAATAATATTTTAAGTTTTTCCAAAGGTGTCTCTCTCCTCCGTTATAAAAAAGGCACCCCTTCCCTCTTCTCTTCACACCCTTTTGAGCCTTGTAGCTCTGCCAACCCATACCAATTACACTTCTAAACCTCTCTATATATATCATACATGTTTTGGTATTCTCAAAATACCAACTCTAGTTCCATAAGAAGAAGTTTAAAGGAGGTGCGTCGAGGAAGAGGTAATCTCTTCTACCGACACTTTCAAGTTTCTTTATTATTCTACTTCCTCTTCTTTAGTTGTTTCATTATAAAGTAATAAAATCAGTATTACGTATATAATTATATGTTATTATAAATATTAAACATCCCTATTTCACCTTCTATCCATCCTACGGAAAATGAAATCACTGCGCGTGCATACGTACGGAATACCGTCTCCATGTCATGGTGTAATCAGTTTTTCAAACCACCACCTTACATGGATTGGTATAATGGTGTAAAGAATAAATATATATGATTATTATAAAATCATACTGATTATAAGATATTATATAATCCACTCCAATTCCATTCAATAAATATGGGAATGATATCATCGCTCGTGTGTGCATAGGGATTACCGTCTCCACAACGCGATGAGATTCATTTTCAATGTTAACAATTAAAGAATGATTATAAATTATATATAATATGTAATAATGAAATATATGACATAATAATGCTACTTTATTTATGTATATATATATGTCACCTAATTAATTCCATTCAATTTAATAAGGAAACGAAAAATACCGTTCATGCGTACGTACGGCCTACCATCTCCATGAACGGTGTATTTCTTTCCATTTATCGATCTATTGTATATATGTATATTCTGAATATATATTATATATAAATCATGTCTTATATTATGTAATTAGGTAATCATGATCTAAGTAATCATATTAATAATTACAAGTCAAAACACTGATGATAAATGAAACGATGTTAAACAAAACCCTGATTTAACATGGAATTGACAAATGAACGGATAATATAAAGTCGTAATTGAATCATATATGATATCATAAATATTATTATGGTTCTGTTACAATCTAATAATATTTTTAAACCCACTATACTGGAGTCTCAGACACATACGGAAGAAATTGGACATAAGGTATGGGATAACTTTTCCAATCTCGTTTTTATCCAAGATTGCTTATTCGTAAATATTTACTGGGGTTATATTTATCATTCATCTCCCTGTTTTCTAAAAATGGTTTCATGTATGTTTAAATTCCTTTTTCCCATTTTTTTACTTTTACTACATGGTATGTAAGGAATATTTCTTTTGTTTACCATACAAGGTACTTTTTGACTTTTCCGGAAAAAGTACGAGGAGAATGTTTTTTGACTTATACAGTGTGAATGGATTTTTATAGTTTCATAACGACTTATTTAAATGAAGTTTCCTATACAAAATTTCATGATTATTTTCAAAAAAATCTTTTTCTTTTAAAATTTCATGGCATTTTGAGAAAATAGAATTATTTTGAATAAGAAAGGATATTTTCCTCAATAATTCATTTCAAGTGTTTTATCAAAACTATTTTCCATCTAAGATGAAATTATTTAGTATGTTTATGTTTCAAGTATAATGTCTATATTATTTACATGCTTTTATTTTTCTTATGATGAAATGATATCCATTTCTTTTATATAGATTATTTTATGATGGGATGATGTTTATGAAACCCATTTTTATTCTTTGGGTTATGATGAAGGATTTATGTTTATGTTGTGGAACAAGTAAGAATGATTTCATTATGAGATGGGTTGGACCTATATCTCCATCAAATTCCTTAGGTAAAGATTTATATCTTATGAGATAGACATGGTTGGAATGGTAAGTTAATCTGGTACAGTGAAACAGGACTGGAACGATGAGTGAACTCGATTCAGAAAGGGACTTTGTCCACTAAGATGCCTTGGCTACTATGGAAATAATATGATGTGATTAATGGTTTTCCATAATTAAATGTTTTATTCCCATTATATTTTATCATTATTGATGTTCCTTTATGATATATGTCTTACATACTACCATGATTTATGTCCTTGCTCAAGATTTTGATGTTTTGATTTTATGTTCAATTTTTTGCATTCAAATGTTTATGGATTGTTTTATTTTCTCTATATTTACCCTTACTGAGCATTTGAGATCACCCTTTTTAGGTTATCTTTTCCACAGGATATAAAGAAAGGTTTTAGGTAAGAAAATAAGCTGAAGATCTTTATTGGAGATGTTCAAGATCTTTCACCAGATTAGAAGATTATGTTCCGAGTTTCAAGGACACTAAACTATTACGGTCCTTTGGTGTCTGTTTTTGTTATGTATTAAGTATTCTGCCAAAGTAATTTAATGACAATTTACATCAAGATATGGTTCTCTATAGTTGGTATTAGAGGAATGGTTTAGTTAACCTTTGGAAACTAGGATTCGAAAACTTTAGTGAAATCCCTATAGATATTTCTAAGGTATGTCTAGGGATGTCTCTAAGGTTAAGTATATGTATAGGTTATAGTCCTATAACTGTGGTAACGATCTTATAATTTAACTTAATATTTTATATATTGAAGTTACTCCCCCTTGATTATGATTTTGGCCTCTCACACTATTGTTTTTGTGTTTTAGAAAATGGCTGTAAATAAGAAGATTCATGGTAATGGAAGATATCATGGACAATGGAATGATATTCTTCATGAGAAACCAAATGAAATTTGATTTGGAAGTCCACATATCATTATTATGCCTAATAAGCAATCTCATAATATGATCAATAATCTAAACTTTGGTTAGTGTCCCGACTCATCTAATAAGAGAAAGATGGAGTTTCATGATGATCATAGAGGAAAGAAAGTTCAATTCCCCTCATGTAAATCATATAGGAAGAGGAATCAGAGAGAATGTTTCAAAAGAACTGGAAGATGCTTTGGGTGTGGAAAAGAAGGACACGAAGATAGTAATTGTAAAGGAAAAGGACCAGTTAACACAATGTACAAGGATAATGGTATTGCTAAGACATCAACAATGGTTAAATGTTTTAAATGTGGAATGTACGAGCATTATGCAAACCAATTCCCTAAGGGAAAATCTAATGAAGAGAAGCAACATGGTCATATGGGCAGTATTTATGTGGATGATGATGAAGAGACTACAAATGATATATGAGATGAAATAAGTTTTGAGTCTAGGTCAATGGTTTATGAAGGTAGTGGAATGATTGCATGTTTATCAAGAATAATGTATGGTACTATGGAATAATGAAACATCTAAGGATTGTTCACTATTGTTTTTCTTAAAGTATTTGAAAGTAAATGTTGAATGGTACCAGTAACCAGGAAAGGTTATTCAAATATTTTTGGAAGGTAGATGATATGTGCATAATGAAAGGATAAGGAGATAATGAGATGTTTGATAGTATTAATGAGACCATGACAGATATAAGGACAAAGCGATATCATGGTTTGAGTATATATAAATTTTGGTATTTTGGTATGTAGAAAGAGTTAACTTTTGACAGCATTAATGTTTTCACTAAGGTTCAATGGGTATTAATTTTTCAATAGAATACATTATTAAGGAATTCAAATATTTGGAATGTGACCAAAAAGATATATCTTATATATGGGAGATAAATGATGTTATTCACACGCTTGGTAGATGACCTTTCTAGTAATCATTTTCTTTATACTCTGAGCTTGGACTGAAGTATTTTGGATAAGCCTAAAGATTGGAATGAATTAAGTTAGACATAAGATAGTATTGTTTAAGGCTATAATTGTTTTCAATATTATTACAGGAATGTTATAATAATTAAGTTTTAGAAATAGGGACAACCTGTAGGACGAGCAACAACCCATTGTGTCGGACAAGGATACGGGAATCGAACCCACAACCAAAGTACGACATGCCTTTATCGCCTACCTCTGGGCTACAGGAAGTCCCTGGTTAGTAGAATCTAGTTTTATTTTATTAAGCACTGTGATATATGAAGTATAAGTCCATTTTAGCAACCATATATGATTAATCTCCTCATATATGGACTTATTTATATTTAATAAATTGTGCTATACTTTTTGTGATATAAACAGATGGAATGACCTATCATTCAATCGCATGATCTGATAACACTTCATGAATGAAAAATTTAACTTAATTTCTTTAAGAGATGAATAGGAAATTGTTCAAGACATGAAAAACGGTGAGATTGTACAAAAATCAAGTAAGTATTTCTTTTAATTCAACAATTCTTCAACATTAGGAAAATGATCTTGAGAACAAAAAAAACATTTTCCTAGTACCCTCATACCCAATGAATTAGATCATACCTTAATTCATCAAAAATTTATGGCTTTTTTATTGATGTATTTTTCATAACAATGTTCTCTACCACTCTCCATCATAACTTGATGGTTAGACTTCTCTTCTATATCCATATTTTCACCTATGTTGTCCTATGTGGAAAACTAGTGTTGAGTTACTTTGGGTGACTGTTAGGATTCTAACTTCCCTTTTAAAAAGAAGTTTTACTATTACTTTTTACAATGTGGGTTTCTATGAAAGAAACTTTCAAGTAATAACCATTTATAACCCCGATGAATTTCGAGGGCAAAATTCATTTTAAGGGCGGTAGAATGTAACACCCCGAGATTTTATGAGATATATTATTTTTTAATTTCTTTGATGTCTTCTATTATACACTACACCAAGATTATCTTGTACTATATGCAATACCATATTATCATGAATTATATGCAACACTATTTTTAGCTCGTGTTACACACAATTTCAAGTTCATTTTGTGGAGATTATTATATGCAACATTAAGCATAGATTTTGTTTAATGTAAAAATGAAATAAGTTTTTATTATGTTATACGCAACACCAAACGGATCTTTTACTACACGTAGCCCGGACTTGGATTACATTACACGCAATCAAGACCTTCTTCGATAGTGTGTGTAGTATGCAATACCGAGTTTCACTAAACGAGATATTATTATAATATTATTATGAACTAGCCGTTATGAATAGTAATACTTACTTTTTGAAATTTTATAAATTTTATCTTTCAAAATGGACTTCATTTTTGGATTTGGAATATCGAAATTATCCTAGGTTGAATTTTTGGTATTTTTCTTAAAACATTCAATTTTTGATGAATAGTGAAAACACTAGGTAAGTGTTTAAAAACTAACTTTTTATTTAAATAATTATTTATTTTATTTAAATTTATTTTAGGTAAAAAATGAAACATAATACCTATATAAGTTCAATTTAATTCATTTGAGTCATTTTATATTAATTTTAGATATATAAAATTTTATTGAACTTTTCACCGTCTTTTACCCACCTCCTAGGAGAATTTGAAAATTTACATAAAACATAATTTTACCGCTTTTGTGAGTGGAATTTTCAAAATCCAAGAGACACGGTTAATATCATGGAGTAAAATTTTTTCAATAAGATAAAAATAATTTTTGGTGAATGGTAACTTTTTACTTTTATTTACCACGGTTAAAAGTAAATAGGGTAATTAAGGGTAAAAATTATATTATTATTACACTAAAACATGTCCTAATTATATTATATAAGTGTAATTCGACGAAAAAAAACCTTAGGAATAAAATATTACCCTTTAGGTTCACTTAGATTAGATTAGAACACTTATTATTATTTTATTTAAAGAAGAGTTAAAAGAGTTAAAATCAAATTTTAATAACTAAAATATTTTTAATATAGGGTTATACATAAGATAAATTCGACTATAAATATTCATTAGAAATCTAAAAAGATTTCATACATAATGGTATTTTATTTATAATTTTTTAGATATTAAATAATTTAATTTATTTATGACACAATGATGATGTAGTAATTATCTTATTAATGAAATATTAACATAATTAATGTTATAAATTCCCAAATAAATGTAATTTGAGAATTTTTATGAATTGAAATAATTTTATAGGTTAATATTAAATGTTATTATTGATTCTATTAATATTTTTCTAACTAATAATGTTTGTATTATTTTCAAAAAAATCAATTACCAAATAATTCCAAAATTTACATAAAATAGTTTTTAAAACAAATATTATATTATTAATTTCTATTATATTTATAAAAATCTATGGTTTGTAAAAATTACTTAGATAAGGTTATATATATTAATAATGAACTACTTGGGGTTCTTTTGTCTTGTTATAGTAAGTTTATTAACCATATAGTGTAAGAAAACAAGAAGACACAATAAAAGTTAAATTATTTAACTTAGAGTTAAATTTAAATGATAAGGTTAAAATAGTAACCTAAACTTGTCTAAAACCTATTGGTTGAGATTATTTATACCCATACCCAATTTTACTTTTAAATAAATCATTTTTGAGCTATTATAAAACGAATATGACTTTATTATAAAATAATATATTATGTTTTTCCAAAGGTGCCCCTCTCCTCCCTTATAAAAAGGGCACCCATTCCCTCTTCTCTTCACACCCTTTTGATCCTTAAAGCTCTTCCAAACCCTGAAAATTAATCTTATAAACCTCTATAGATATATCATAGAGGTTCTGGTATTCTCAGAATACCAACTCTAGTTCCCTAAGAAGAAGTTTAAAGGAGGTGCGTCGAGGAAGAGGTAATCTCTTCTACCGACTCTTTCAAGTTTCATTCTTCTTCAACATCCTCTTATTTAGTTGTTTCATTATAAATTAAATACATAACTATTAATTATATACTGATATGTTATTATAAATATGAAACTACCTTATTTCACCTTCTATCCATCCTATGGAAAACGAAATCACCGCGCGTGTGTACGTACAGAATACCGTCTTCACGTCGAGGTGTAATCAGTTTTTCAAACCACCACCTTACTTGTATGGGTATAATGGCGTAAATAATAACTATATATGATTATTATAACATCATAATTATTATAAGATATTATATCATCCACTCTAATTCCATTTAATAAATATGGGAACTATATCATCGCTTATGCGTACGTATGGATTACTATCTCCACGACGCGATGAGATTCATTTTCCATGTTAAAAATTCAAGAATGATAATAAAGTAAATATAATAAGTAATAAGGAAATATATTACATAATAATTCTACTTTATTTATGTGTGTATATATATATATATCATCTACTTAATTCCATTCAATTCAATAAGGAAACGAAAAACAACATTCAGGCGTACATATGGCCTACCGTCTCCATGAACGGTGTATTTATTTCCATTTATTGATATATTATATATATGTATATTCGGAATATATATTATATATAAATAATGTTTTATATTATTTAATTATGTAATCATGATCTACATAATTATATTAATAATTACAAGTCAAAACACGGATAATAAATGAAACGATTTTACCCAAAACGCTGCTTTAACATGGAATTGACAAATGAATGGATAATATAAATTCATAATTGAATCATATATGATATAAAAAATATTATTATGGTTCTTTTACAAGTTAATAATATGTTTAAACCCAATATACAGGAGTCTCGGACACATACGGAAGAAATTGGACATGAGGTAAGGGATAACTTTTCCAATCTCATTTTTATCCGAGATTGTATGTTCGTAAGTATTTACTGGGTTTATATTTATCATCCATGTCCCTATTTTATAAAAATGGTTTCATGTATGTTTAAAGTCCTTTTTACCCATTTTTGACTTTTACTACATGGTATTTAAGGAATATTTCTTTTGTTTACCATACGATGAACTTTTTGTCTTTTCCAGCAAAAGTATGAGAAGAATGTTTTTTTAACTTATACGGTGTGAATGGATTTTTATGTTTTCATAACAACTTATTTAAATGAAGTTTCCTCTACAAAATTTCATGATTATTTTCAACATAATCCTTTTATTTTAAAATTTCATGGCATTTTGAGAAAATAAAATGATTTTGAAGAAGAAAGGATATTTTCCTCAAGAATTCATTTCAAGTGTTTTATCAATACTATTTTCCCTCTAAGATGACATTATTTAGTATGTTTATATTTCAATTATAATGTCTCTATTATTTACATTCTTTGATTTTTCTTATGATTAAATTATATCCATTTCTTTTATATGGTTTTATGTTATGATGGGATGATATTTATGAAACCCATTTTTATTCTTTGGGTTATGATTAATGATTTTTTTTATGTTGTCGAACAAGTAAGAATGATTTAATTATGAGATGGGTTGGACCTATATCTCCCTACAATGCATTGGGTAAAGATTTATATCTCATGAGACAGAAATGGCTAGAATGGTAAGTTAATCCGGTTCAGTGATACAGGACTGGAATGAGGAGTGAACTCGATTCAGAAAGGGACTTTGTCCACTAAGATGGTCTAGGCAGTAATGCCTTGGCTACTATGGAAATCATATCATGTGATTAATGGATTTCTACAATTAAATTTTTTATTCCCATGATATTTTATCATGATTTATGTTTTTTTATGATATATGTCTTACGTACTTCCAAAATTTATGTCTTTGCTCAAGATTTTGATGTTTAGATTTTATGTTCAAGTTTTTGCATTCAAATGTTTATGGATTGTTTTATGTTCTCTATGTTTACCCTTAATGAGCATTTGAGCTCACTCTTTTTATGTTTTCTTTTCCCCAGGATATAAATAAAGATTTTATGTAAGAAAAAAAGGGGAAGATCTTTATGGGAGATGTTGAAGATCTTTCACGAAAATTAGAAGATTATGTTCCGAGTTTCCAAAGACACAAAACTATTATGGTCCTTTGGTGTCTGTTTTTGATATGTAATAAGTATTCCGAAAAAGTAATGTAATGTCTATGTACGTCATGATATGGGTCTTTTTATCTTTTCTCAAAGGACATGAACCTGAGAGAGAGACGTTGGCTTGAGTTCCTCCAGGACTATGACTTCAAGATTGTATATACTTCTGGGAAGGGAATGTTGTAGCAGATGCACTCAATTAGAGATTTGGTATACAGCTGCTAGGTGAGGTGACGGATCAGATGGTCGCTCTGTAGTTATCCTATATGGATCCAGATAGACCAGCATTCCTTCAGTCTCTTATAGTCACTCCCCCACTTCTTCAGTGGGTTAGGGAGGTGCAGCATGGGGACACTGACTATGAGGCTCGACGTGCTCAGATATCCATAGGGCAGGCACCTGATGGATTTTTTGAAGGTGGGGAGCATGTCATCCTCTTCAGAGGACGAACCATGGTACCAATGTCACTTTAGAAGTAAGTGATGAGAGAGTTCCACACATCCCATCTAGAGGTACATCATGTAGTGGAAAAGATGTATCCGGATCTCCGATGATAGCACTGGTGGCCGGGAATGAAGAAAGAAGTTGCAGTGTTTTTCTCTCGGTGCCTCACTTGTCAGCAAGTGAAGGTAGAGCATCAGGTACCAGCAAGCTTAGTTCATGCTTTAGAGGTTCCAGAGTGGATGTGGGACAGGATATCCATGGACTTCATGACAGGACTTCCACGTACATCCAGGGGTCATGTCTCGATTTGGGTGATCGTCGACCGACTCACCCAGTCGGTACACTTCCTACCGATCAGAGAGCAGGGTTTAGTAGAGATCTTGTTATGCATCTTTGTGCAGGATAGTGTGAGGCTACATGGATTCCTGTCGACGATTGTCTCTGATAGTGATGCATGTTTCACTTCCTGTCTATGGAAGGGGTTGCAGGAGGCTTTTTGGACGCAGCTTCGTTTGAGTACCGCCTTCCATCTTCAGACGGATGGCTAGACTGAGGGGACCATTTAGACCCTCGATGACATGTTTCAAGCTTGTTTCCTCGACTTCGGTCGTTGATGGGAGGATCACTTTCTTTTGATGGAGTTTGAATATGAAAATATCTATTACTCCACCATTGGGATGACACCTTTTCAGGCATTGTTCACGCAACCTTGTAGATCACCTTTGTGCTGGACAGACCGAGGGGAGTCAGAGCTAATGGGACCAGAGATGATATAGCATACCATAGAGAAGGTGCAGATAATCCAGGAGAAGATGAAGACTACACGTAGCAGGCATAAGTCTTACGCCAATAGGAGACAGAGACCTCTGGAGTTCGAGGATGGCGGCCACATCTTTCTACGGGTCTCACCTTGATGAGGTTTGCGGATATTTAGAAGAGGTGGAAAGTTATCTCTCAGGTAAATCAGACCTTTTTAGGTCCTCATCATAGTTGTTGAGGTGGCATACCACTTAACTCTTCCACCATAGTTGCACCGGGTGCACGATGTCTTCCATGTATCCCATGTGAGGACATACGTGTACGACCCTTCCCACATCATCGACCACAGTGAGATGGACATCGACGACGGGGTGACTTCTATGGAGGTTCTAGTGGATATTGAGGATTTATAGTAGCGGGTCCTTCATGGCCAGTCGATACCTTTGGTGCTTGTTCGCTGGTAGCACGGGAACCTCTAGGAGACCACATGGGAGCGGGGGGCTCACATTCATGCTCAGTACCCCAACTTGTTTTCCTAGTTTTGAGTTGTAGCTTACGGGGACGTAAATACCTAAGGTGGGGAGAATGTAAATTCCAAGAATTTCCATGTAATTGTTTTTAAATATATAGGATTTTTACGAGTCCACGAAAATTGACGGCACGTGATTTTGAAGCCCGGAGTGCCCAGAATGAATTTATGAAATTTATTTCGGGTACGTTCAATAAATGTGCGAGTGGGATTTTCTAGCTTTTAAACTGGTGCTCAGAATTGAAATGTGAGGGAACAGTTGAATTCACAGCACTAATATTCTCTTAAGGAGACATTCACCTTGAACTTAGTAGGTCAAGGGTGGAATTTAGCTTTTCACAAATTCGTGAAAGAATAAAATAAAAATATAATTGTGACGCTTTTATTTTATTTTTATTTTAAATTACTTATAGATGTTTCATAGGTGGGGACAACCTGAACTAAACCTTTCATGGGAGGTTATGGTGGTGGTGACCACCTGAAATAACCTCCCATGAGAGGTTATTATGGTGGGGACCACCTAAGGCTAAACCCCCTTCAACTCCCTCTAAAGTGTGAGGAATCCTCTTAAACATTCCCCACTTTAATGGTCCCACCCCCTTTAATTTATTATGCCAAAAACTATGTAATTAATTAATCCAATTGGAAATTGTGACAACAATTAAAATTGGTTAAACACAATTGTTTTCTATTTTGATTTTGGGAGAATGTATTGGCAAAGGGGAGAGATCTTGGAGGGATGCTTTCTCCAATGAAGAACTTCCTCCACGAAGAACACTCCTCCAATGAAGAACGCTGACGCACGACTTAGACTTCTTCCTCGGAACATCCTCAAATGTGGGACGTCTTCAATTGACGATCATATTTCCCTCCTCATCAACGACAATAAATTAACGAGGTAGGGTGGTTGTTTAAAATTCTTCCCTGTTTGGTTTCTAAAAACTCTTCGTAATACAAGAGAGATTATAGCTGCTTACTACCGCTCTAATGTGGAGAGTTAGGGCCAAACAAACATGGCCCATCCTTTCCGCAATTCTTGTGATGATTATTGATGTTCTTCACAATGGATTAGGTCGACGACCTACCACGAAGGGGCACGAGAACGGTGGTCGGCACCGCCGTCGGCCGTGACGAATGCGACGACACAATGGCGCCGCTTCGTAGCCACGACCGCCCCGCGGCAACCGCCACCAACGTCCACACCGCGCCACCCTGCGGCCTCCCCACACCGCCCTATGGATGTCCACACTTCCCCGTGGCCTCATCGCGCCGCCATTCCGCTATCTTCGCCGCCCCGCGGCCAACGAGCCCTCGCAGCCGAGTCACCCTCGCGGCACCCTCCGCGGCTGAGCCGCCCCGCGGCATCACGCCATCTGCGGCTGCACCGTCTCATGCCCTCATGGAACCCCTGCATCTAAGACACCCCCTGTGTAACCGCACCCCCTGTGGCCATGCCGCTCCATGCCCTCATGGCCCGCCTGCAGTCGAGTCGCCCTCGCAACACCCTCTGTGGCAGAGCTGCCCTGCGGCCTCACGCCGTCCCTGGCCAAACCCCTCTGCGGCCCTCACGGCCTACCAGGCCTCCCAGAAGGTAGGGCTGCCCAGCACGGGTTAGGCCAGACCCAGTGGGATGGGACACCTAGCAGGCCTGATCGGTCCGACCGGGTCGGACCAGACCTGGACCCACTTCGATCCATTATGCACTTTTGGACATATCTTTGGAACCAGGCATCCATTTGACAAACTGTCAGCGGTGATGGAAAGATTAGAGTGAGATAGTCCCTTTGGTATACCCCACTTGATATTTGGAAAAAGTTGTATTATGGTTGGGTTGGATCGAGTACGAATCCAACCAGGCCCTCAGGGAAAAAGGCTAATAACTTACAGACCGGACGCCTGATTGACGTGACGTCTGTTGCGTCGAGACCCCTATGATGTGGCGGTACTTTGATATACTTATTCATGTGACTTTGTTGAAGTTATAGTATCAACCAGTGTCTTGTGGAGAGGACCCTCTTGAAGATAAGATATCATAGTGTGGGAAACCTATAGCTGGTTGTGATGTGAAGAATGAAGAGAGATCTTATGTGGGTCTGCACCGAGCGATCCTGTGTGGGTCAGCACCTAGCGATCCTGTGTGGGTCAGCGCCGAGAGATCCTGTGTGAGTCTGCACTGAGCGATATTGTGTGGGTCTTTCTCTCAATAGATTAAGATGATATAGTTAGTACATCAAATCATCTCTACTATTGTACTTAAGTTATACCTGGTGTGAGCTGAGTTAGTACCTCTATGGTATTTTCCTTTGTGGTAATACATTGGTGGTATTATTCTGTTAGGAATAACTATGTAGTAATTGCTTTGTGGTTTTTCATCCTTTATGGAACAGTTGAGCTTTGGGATTTTGGGTTGGACCCTGTGTTTCCTCATGATTGAGATGGGTATACTTGATAACTTAAGTATATGTACGGGCATATACCTAAGAAGGGTTTAAAGTTGACTTCTTTATTTGAGGTTTATCCATTGTGGATTTTGTGAGACCTTGAGGGTATCAGGATCCCTAATGAGTATTGTAATACTCATCCCTACATGGGCTATGCCCTCACCTTGTTGTGTTTGGTGCAGAAGACAGACAGCGTTGATCGAGACTGAGGGTACCAGGACTGGAGGTAGCTCAGAGGCGGACCCTAGATGAGGCGTACAGTGGAGACAACTATTCAAGAGTTGTACCTACCATTCATGTAGGATCCTTGGCAGGTGTTCACATGAGCTATTTCATTTTACTTGTACCTTTCAGTTTCTTATACTTTCTAGTTGGGATTGTATTTTGTCCGCATTTTACTTACTATACTCACCCTTTTTACATACATTTGTTTGTGTTCGTATATTTTTGTGTGATTATATGCGTGAGTTTATGGGTTATAAAGTCAATGCCTTCCCAGTTTTAGGTAATACACCTTTGGGTATAGTCGCCAGCCCTAGGCCTATGGAAGGTGGGATTGGGGTAGTCACGGCATGGGCCCTGGGGGAAGGGTCGTGACAAATTGGTATCAGAGGAATCGGTTCTACCATAGAACATAAGACTCTGATCTTTATTTTTAATGGAAATAGTGTTAAGTTTAGTGAGTGTGGTTATTAGTTTAGGGAATCCAGTGTTGGTGTGGCGGCCGACGCATCCATACCCCTGGACCTTGACTTCTGATTTCTGACTTAGTGCATGAAAACACTGATTACATGTGTGTTTTGAAGAGTCTTCTTATTGAACACTTTGATTTAGCTCATCAGGTATAACTTATTGACTGTGGCGCACCTGTTTGTTTTTTAAGAGGCCTCCACATAGACAGTAAGATAGGGTTCTGAGGGTTATACACACTAATAGCCCACCGAGTAATGAGGCTTCGGTGCAAGTCCCTCTTCTAGTATAGGCATCACTAGAGGCACTCGTGGTACCATTACCCATTGGGGCACTGATTCTATAAGCCCCAATAGAATAGGTTTCACGCTGCATGAGTGTGTTGCATGAGTTCTAGTGCTAGAGGCCACTCATGTTCAGAAGACAGACAATCCCACAGGCAGTTGAGGATTGGCTGGAGGCTGTGATGAGAGTCTTTTGATAGGTCGGGAAACTAGCCGATCTCATGGTGATCATTGTCGCTCGTCTTCTACAGGCAGCAGCAGGCAGATGGTGGAGCTTGATGCTCCAGGCTTACGATGAGGTGATGATTCTCTAGGCCAACTTCGAGAGCCTATTTTGGGAAGAGTTTGTCCCAGCGACTCTTAGCACAGTGCACATTCAGGATCTACTTCATCTGCATCAGGTAAGCATTACTGTGGCTCAGTAATCAGCAAGAATCACTGACCTCTCACACTACTTCATAGATATAGTGCGGGACCCATTATTTAGGGCTCGAACCTTTGATCAAGGACTCAGGCAGGGTATCAGGGATTCAATGATCTCACTCAGCATCTCAGCATAGGAGGGGGTGTTAGAGTAAGCCCTTTTAGTGGAGAGTTTCCTTGATGAGCAGTCACTAGTAGTAATACCCACTACAAGTCATCATGTAGAAGAGTATTCTGTAGCTGACAGCAGACATATGACACAAAGGTCTAAGAGGACCAGACCCATAGGTGGACAACCTCAGGATTCAGGGTCGTTTTTGTGGGGAACACAAGGTAGATCCAGTCATGCTAGGAGCGGGCAGTGTTACACATTTGGCGGGCAGGGTCACATGGATTGTGACTATCTGACCCACTGTGCGGATGATCAACAGAGAGTCAATGGACCACCCAGGCAGAGACATACATTTGATCGAGGTGGTCCGCAGGGAGCAGGCAGATGTGGTAGAGGAGCTGGCCATGCAGCTAGCGGTTGGTGACGATTCAAGATGTTACCGCCACCACCACTAGGAGGTCCACCCCAACTGCAAGGAGCAGGTATACAAGGGCGAGCCCAGTTCCAAAAAGTTGAGGCCTACGATCATAGCGCTCTGGAGATGATATGAGGTACAATCTGGGTCCACTCCGCCTTAGCTACAGTACCTATAAGCATAGGTTCCAGTCATTCTTTTTTTCCACTACCCTCGTTCGGAGCTCAGAGATTCTGACAGAGCTGTTGGCTCAATCGTTATGGATAGATACTCCTACAGGAACGGATTCGATGATTACTCACTGGTACTAGTAGTGTGAGCTTATTCTAGGAGGTGAGAGCTTCGACTGGGATCTCCTAGTAGCAGCATTGAGGTCTTACGACGTTATCTTGGGTACGGACTTGTTATCTACAGTCCATGCTCAGGTAGACTATATTAGGCACAAAGTGTGGTGTGTTAGAACAAATGGGACCATATTTACCTTCAATAGTGAGAAGGGAGCCTTTGCAGCAGAGGATGGACTTACCTGGAAGAGAGTGCAGTCGATCACTCATCAGTTGGCTAGCATTACCCTCAGATTAGTTGATGTGGAGAGTCCAATTTATCCTGTAGTGGGGGACCAGTGCACAAATGTCTTCCCAGATGATGTTCTGGGTCCACCTCCTCATAGAGAGGTGGACTTTTACATTGATTTGTACCCTAGGAAATCACTGATATCAACACCAGCATATCAGATGGCTCCCGCAGAGCATCATGAGCTGTGTGTACTTCAAGAGGACTTGCAGGGGAAAGGATTCATTTGGTCCAGTTTTTCTCCTTGGGAAGCCACAATTTTATTCGTGAAGTAGGCGGATGGGACCTTGAGACTTTCTGTCGACTATTGGCACCTGAACCAGGTGACAGTGAAGAAAAATTACCCACTCCCAAGGATTGACGACCTCTTTAATCAACTAAAGGGATCATGGTGGTTCTCAAAGATAGAACTCAGATCAGCCTATCACTATCTCAGAGTACGAGACAAGAATGTCCAGAAGATGGATTTTAGATGTCGGTACGTCCCTTAAGAGTTCTTGGTTGTGCCATTCGGCATGACCGACACTCCAGTAGTGTTCATGGGACTCATGAATAGGATATTTCATCCTTGCCTTGATCACTTTGTAGTAGTCTTCATCAACAACATTCTGATCTACTCGGATACTAAGGAGGAGCATACCTATTATTTTTAGGTAGTACTGGACACATTCCGAGAGCTCCAGCTTTATGGTAATTGCTCGAAGTGCTTGTTTTGGATCCCAGATGTTCACATTCCCAGACATGTCATCTTGGAAGATGGAGTTGCAGTGGATCTAGTGAATATTGAGGTGGTACTTTCTTGGGATCCACCCAGGAGTGTGACGGAGATACGGAGTTTCTTGGGTTTGGCTTGATACTAATGGAGTTTTCTACCATATTTTTCCAGAGTTGCAGCACCACTATCATCCTTTACTAATAAGTGGAAACCATTCATGTTGTCAAAGAGATGCCAGTAGAGTTTTTAGGAGCTGAGGGAGAGGCTGACTAGTGCCCCCATCTTGAGTCTTCCAGTGGAGGGCGTAGGGTGCGTAGTCTACTACGAGGCATCGGGGAACTGGCGCAGATGTGTCTTGATGTAGGAGGGATCAATGATCGCATATGGTTTTTGACAGTTGAGACAACATGAGAAGAACTATGGTACCCATGACCTGGAGTTAGCATTAGTGGTCTTCTCCTTGAATATGTTGTGACATTACATGATGGGTGAGCGTTTTGTGGTGTACTCTGATCACAAGAGTCTCAGGTATATATCCTCTTAGAAGGACCTGAACCTGAGACAGTGACGTTGTCTTGAGTTCCTCTAGGATTATGACTTAGAGATAGTCTATACTCCTAGGAATGGGAAATTTTTAGCAGATGCACTCAGCAAGAGATCTGTTATACAGCTACAAGGTGAGGCGATAGAGTAGTTGGTCTCTTTACAGATATCCTAACTGGATCGAGATGGAGCAGCATTCCTTCAGTCTCTTACCGTCACTCCCACACTTCTTATGCGAGTCATGGAGGCACAATGTGGGGACACTGAATGTGAGGCTCAATGTTCTCAGATATCCACAGGGAAGGCACCTGATTTATTTTCTGAAGGTGGGGAGCACATCATCCACTTCAAAGAACAAACCATGGTACTAGTGTCACTTCAGGAGGATGTGCTGAGGGAGTTCCACACATCCCCTCTAGAGGTACTTCCAAGAGTGGAGGAGATGTACCAAGATCTCTGATGACAACACTGGTGGCTGGGAATAAAGAAAGAAATTGTAGATTTTGTCTTTCGGTGCCTCACTTGTCAGCAAGTGAAGGTAGAGAATCAGGTAGCAGCAGGCTTGGTTCAGCCTTTAGAGGTTCCACACTGGAAGTAAGATGGGATATCCATAGACTTTGTGACAGTAGTTCCAAATACATCCATGGGTCATGAATCAATTTGGGTGATCATCGATCGACTCACCAAGTCAGCACACTTCCTACCGATTGGAGAGCAGGGTTTAGTGGAGAGCTTGGGATGCCTCTATGTGCCGGAGATTGTGGGTATATATGGAGTGCCCTAGATGATTGTCTCTGATTGTGATGCACATTTTAATTATTGGCTATGGAATGGGTTGTAAGAGGATTTTGGGATGCATCTTCATTTGAGCACCACCTTCCATCCTCAGACGGATGGCCAGACTGAGCGGACCATTCGGAGCCTTGAGGACATGCTGCGAGCTTGCATCCTTGACTTCGATCATAGCTAGGAGGATCACTTTTCTTTGGTGGAGTTTTCATACAACAACAGTTATCACTCCAACATTGGGATGTCACCTTTTGAGGCGTTGTATGTGAAACCGTGAAGATCACCTTTGTGCTGGACTAACCCAGGGGACTCAACACTAGTGGGAACAGATATGGTACATGCTACCACAGAGATAATGAAGATCATACAGGAAAGGATGATGACTGTATAGAGCATACATAAGTCTTATGCTGACAAGAGATAGAGACCTATGAATTTCAATGATGGTGACCACATCTTTCTATGGCATCTCACCTTGATGAGATTTGAGGAGATTTAGCTGAGGTGGAAAGTTATCTCTGAGTTTCATCGAACATTTTCAGGTCCTCAGCAGATTTGGTGAGGTGGCATACCGCTTAGCTCTTCCACCTCAGTTGCACCGGGTGCATGACATCTTCCATGTATCCCAACTGAGGAGATACGTGCACGACCCTTCCCACATCATCGACCACGGTGAGTTGGACATCGACGATGGGGTGATTTTTACGGAGGTTCTAGTAGAGATTGAGGATCGATAGGAGTGGGTCTTTCATGAGCAGTCGATACCTCTGGTTCACATTTGCTGCCAGTATGAGAACCTCTAGGAGATCACATGGGAGCGTGAGGCTCAAATTCGTGCTCAGTACCCCCCACTTGTTTTCCTAGTTCTGATTTGTAGCATACAGGAACGTAAAGCCCTGAGGTGGGGAGAATGTAAAGACCCAAAATTTCTATGTAATTTTTTTTAAATATATGGGATTTTTAAGAGTCCGCAAAAATTGACGGAATGTGATTCTGGGGCCCAGAGTTTCCTGAATGAAATTCTTGAACTTTATTTCTGGTACGTTCAATAAATGTGCAAGAGAGATTTTCTAACTTCTGAACCGGTGCTCAGAATTAAAATACAAGGGCACCGTTGAACTTGCAGTGCTAGTATCCGCTTAATGAGACCTTCACCTTGACCGCAGTAGGTCTAGGGTGGATGTTAGCTTTTCACATATTCGTGAAAGAATAAAATAAAAATAAAACTGTGTTGCATTTATTTTATTTTTATTTTAAACTTCTCATGGATGTTTCATTGGTGGGGACCACCTGAACTAAACCTCCCATGAGATGTTATGGTGGTGGGGACCACCTGAACTAACCTCCCATGAGATGTTATTGTAGTGGGGACCACCTGAGGCTAAACCCCCTTGAACTCCCTCTTATGTGTGGGGAAGCCTCTTAAAATTCCCCCAATTTAATGGTGACACACCCTTTAATTTATTATGCCAACCACTATGTAATTAATTGATCCAATTTCAAGTTGTGCCAAAAATTAAAATTGGGGAAACACAACAGTTGGATATTTTAATTTTGGATGAAAGTATTGGAAAAGGGGAGAGCTCTTGGAGGATTTCTTTCTCAAAAAAAGAACTTATTCCATGAATAACCTCTTCCATGAAGAATTCTCCTCCAACGAAGAACACTGACGCATGACTTTGACTTCTTCCTCAAGATATCCTCTAACATGGGATGTCTTCAATCGATGATCGTCTTTCCCTCCTCATAGACGACAACAAACGAACGAGGTATGGTGGTTGTTTTAAATTATTCCCTTTTTTTCTTGACGACTCTTCATAATTCAAGAGAGATTATAGCTGCTTTCTACTGGTCTAATGCAAGGAGTGGGGGCCAAACTAACATGGCCCGTCCTCTACGCAATTTTTGTGATGATTTGTGGTGTTCTTCCTGATGGATGACATCGGCAACCAACCACGAAGGGGCCCGAGAACGGTGGTCAGCACCACTGCCTGCAACGATGAAGGTGACACCACAACAGTGCCGCTCCACGGACACCGCCACCCTGCGGCCACCGCCACCCACAGCCTCGCCGCACCGCCCCGCAGACTCGCCGCTCTACACCGCGGCCTCGCCGCTCTACACCGCGGCCTCGCCGCTCTACACCGCGGCTGTCTTTACTACCCAGCGACCTTGTCGCGCCGCCCTGCGGTTGTCCGCGATGACCCATGGCCAACATGCCCTCGTAGCCGAGCCGCCCTCATCGCACCCTCCGCGGCCGAGCCTCCCTCGTGACACCCTCCATGGTCGAGCCTCCCTATGCCCTCGTGGCACCCACACATCCGACCCTCCCTCATGATGACCCCTGCAGCCTCGCACTGCCCGCGGATGAGCCACCTCGTGCCCTTGTGGCACGCTCGCAAACGAGCCACCCTCACACCACCCTCTGTAGACGAGCCGCCCCACGGCCTCATTCCATCCAAGGATGAACGACTTCTTGGTCCTCGCATCCCTCATGGCATGTCGGACCGCCCAGCGAGATGAGCCTCCCAGCACGGGTCGGGCCGGACCCAGCGGGTCAGTCCGCCCAGCAAGCCGGGCCGAACCCAACGGGCCGGGCCACCCAGCGTGCCGGGCCAGACCCAGTGGGTCAGTCCGGGTCGACCCAAACCGGGTCAGCCTAGGTCGGGTTGTGCTAAGTCGGTCCGACCTAGTCAGACTGGACCTGGACCCACTCGAACCATTACACACTTTTGGTCATATCTTTGGCATAGAGTGTCCGTTTGACGAACCGTCAATGGATCTGGAAACATTGGAGTGAGACAGTCCATTTTTTATACCCCACTTTAGATTTGGATAAATTTGAAGTATGGTCGGGTTGGATCGAGTACGAATCCAACCGGGCACTCGGGACTATAAGGATAATAACTTACCGACCGGGCGTCCGATTGACACGCCGTCTGTTGCATTGAGACTCCTATGACTTGGATGTCCTTTGACATACTTCTTTGTGATACTTTGTGGTAGTTGTAGTATCAACCAGTGTATTGTGGAGTGGACCCTCCTAGGGTCAATCAAGCATAGTACGGGAACCCTTTAGCTAGCTGTGACATAAAGAATGAAGAGAGATTCTGTGTGGGTCAGCACCGAGCGATCCTGTGTGGGTTAGCACCTAGAGATCCTATTTGGGTGAGCACTAAGTGATCATGTGTGGGTAAGAACCTAGTGGACATGTGTGGTTCATCACCGAGCGATCCGGTGTGGGTCAGCACCGAGCGATCCATTGTGGGTATGCCACTCAACAGAATAAGATGATTCAGTAGTTACAACTAATCATCTCTACTACTGTACTTAAGTTAATCCTAGTGTGAGCTGAGTTAGTACATGTGTGGTATTTTCCTTTGTGGTAATACCTTGGTGGTATTCTTCTGTGAGGAATATCTATGTGTTACTTTCCTTTTTTTTTTTCAATCCTTTGTGGAACAGTTGAGCTTTGGGATTTTGGGTTGGACCCCGTGTTTCCTCATGATTGAGATGTGTATACATGAAAACCTAGGTATATGTATGGGCATATACATAAGTAGGGTTGACAGTTGTCTTTATGCTTTGAGGTTTATCCATTGTCGATTTTGTTAGACCTTAAGGGTCCTGGGGACCCTACTGAGTGTCGTTATACTCACCCCTACACGGGCTATAACCGCACCATGTTGTGTTTGGTGCAGATGACGGACAACATTGATCGAGACTGAGGGTACCAGGACTGAAGGTAGCTCAGAGGTGGACCCTAGATGAGGCGTACCGTGGATACAACTATTTGAGAGTTGTACCAACCCTTTATGTTGGATCCTTAGTGGGTGTTCACAGTATCTCTTTTAGTTTACTTGTAACATTTAGTTTCTTGTACTTTCTAATTGGGATTTTATTCTAGCCAATTTTTAATTATAGTACTCACTCTTTTTACTTACAGTTGTTTTTGTTCATATCATTTTGTGTTCTTGGTTGCATGAGTTTATAGGTTATAAAGGCAATACCTTCCCGGTTTTAGGGAATACGCCTTCAGTGCTAGTCGCCTACCCCTGGCCTATGGAAGGTGGGATTGGGGTAGTCACGGCATGGGCCCTGGGAGACGGGTTGTGACATAACCTCATATATATTGTATAGAATATTATAATTATAAAAATATATCCAATGTGGTAGAATATAAACCTATATGGGGAATACTTCCTTTATCCTATTAACTAGATATTATAGGGTCACCTAGTTTGAATGTTCAATTATTTTTTAATATTTTAATAGGGTATGGAGAGATTATCAAGAAGGTCCTTTAATTTTGACCAGCTATATTTTTTGGAATGTGAGGGAGTGTTTATTTAATGCGTAAATCTATCTATTCACATGAACATGATAGTGGGAGGTATAATTTGACTAGATGATTCACTTTACATAAAGATTCCTTAGTTCAGTAGCCTAAAATTTGGTATCGTAGTCTATGAGAATGGTATGAGGAATCCTAAATCAATGAATGATATGGGATTTCAAATAATCCATCCCAGAACGATCCTTGACAACTTTGAATGGGATGGATCCCACTGATTTTAAAAATATGTCAGTAAAAATAAGGGGGAACACGTACTGTTGATTTTTCCCTACATGATTGGGTCCCTCAATATTTAGTCCTCATGTAATAAAGGACTAGGTTTAATTGGTGACATAGATAAGATTTTGTGGATGATGCATGAAGTAGGTATGGATCTGCAATGCATGAATCTTCTTGGTGAATTCAATGAAGCCACATAACATGTTGGGTTAATAGTATGCCTATCATTAGATCTGGTATAAGAGATTCAGCCCTTTTTTATGTGATATATATGACCTAGTTTGGACTTCTTACAAAACCTATGGGACCTCTTTCCCTTATATGTAAGGGATAAGTATTCTATAAAATCTAGATCTATTAGAAACATACTCTAAATTGGGGATGTATTGGAGGGTAAAATTCACTAAGTGTTAATGGATCTTCTCACACTCATCTCAGTCTTACATAAGGGTCCTATATTAGAGACACTTGATGAGAGTGTCAACCATTTAGGTGTTTATTTTATCCCAGAAAAAATTTTAGGTCCTTATGAGGATGTTTTAGTTATAGTTTGGTTTACATGATGGTCATATCCTTTATAAGTAATGGGGAAATGAATTTATGATGTGCTAGATGAACGACCATGTTTTCTTGTTTAGTTTATGAGAGGTATATGATCAGGATGGCATGAGAATCTTCTCAGTAATTCTTGAATCATAGAACATGATTCAACATTGGTTTGTAAGGGAACTAGACCATTATCTCATTAGTAAGCTCAAAAAAGGGGATGGGATCTTGTTTCCTTATAGTGTAGTTACCATTGATCTATTTGATGACTAGCTCTCAGTCACCCTTCACATTCCATTGTAGAACCTCAATATTTAGATCCAACTAGATACCAATATTGAGGGACTCTTACTCAGCATCATTTTTGGTAAATATTTCTGATAAAAGGAACGAGTATGGAATGAGGTAATGTATGTTTTTGCTTATGGAAATCCCAAGACCAGTCCTATTGAGTATATAAATATTGAGGATTCTCTCAATCAAGTTTCGATAGGCACCGTCAAAGTACATCTTCTACCATGGTGGTTCTTGATTGACAAAATGGATAGATTCATCTGGGATGTAAACATATAAGGGTATCTCTTAAAATGATGGATATGTGGCCAAGAAATTTTCTAACTCTTTCACCTTGATGACCTTCTAGGGGATGAACCTAATTTATAACTATTGTATGATTAATTCCAAAATATATAATATTCTAGTCAAAATAGGGTGGTTGAAGATGTACTTTGGTGATTTGAAGTAGAAAACTATAGGTGTATCTTTATGTTGTAGTTATTTTCAAAGTTTCTAAATAATGAAAACCAAGTTGAGGAAACTCTTCTTGATGGGAGAATATCTACTCTCAATTTTGAGAATAATATGACTATGATAGTTTATATTGTTATATTTGACTTTTTTATATGTTATGGATGAGAGGAAGTTGAGGAATTATTCTAGGGAGGTCATATAAAAAACCAGGGGCTTCATTATGATGGGTGAAATCTGAACTAGAGGATGTATCATGTAACATCCTTATTTTTATAATAATTAAAGTCCCATTTTAGTTTTTGTTTATAAGTCCTATGAATGGAAATTCAATAATTTTTAAATTAATTTTTACCCTTACACATATATTTTATAAAAAGGGTAAGTGTGTCCTACCATTAAATTGGGTGGTTTTTAATAGTTTCATAAGGGTAATTTCATATTTTGATGAGTTTTTTGTGTTTGATTGAGATTTTATGGACTGTATAAGGGTAGCCTAAATTTTATATATTCTTTTTAAGGTTAATCCTTGTGCTACATAAGGGTAAACATATTTTTATAAGGGTTACATTAAGATAGATAGTTTCCATGTATGGGTACCTCAGCTATGACATAAAGGTATACCCTTTCTTTTTAGGATTTGTAAAGGTATCCTAGAGTTGTGTAATGGTACCCTAGGCATTGCATAAAGGTAAAACCTATTTTATAAAGGGTTCATAATTGTAGTTTTTTAAGGTTAGTTGAGAAGATTACTTGTGTAAGGTTAAAACTCTTTAGCATTACACAACATATATGAGATGTGTAAGGGTAAAATCATGTTACCCTTACGCAGTGTACCTTTCGAGAAAATGTTTTTGAAACCCTCCTATTCATTTTTTTCCTTCCCCAACACACCTATGTAAAACCCTTTAATAAATTTTAAAGCTCAAAATCATGAGAATTTAATTTTCATGATTTTTTAAATCTTTTGTCTCTTTTCTTGGAAGGTTTTATACCATCCACATTCATGATTTCATTAATATGGAAAATTAAATGGTTGTTTTAATTTGGGGATTTTGTGTTGTGATCCAGAACACATTTGGAACTTTTAAAAATGTTCCATCATGTGATGCCCTTATTTTTTGTATCCCGTTTTAGAATATTTTTTAGAATATAACTAATGTAAAAGAATATTGTGTTCCTTTGGAATGTTTTTTTCTCCAAGTTGTTATTATCTCTCTCAATATTTTGGTTTCCTTCTCGTGTTTTTAGTCTCCAATTAATTCCAAGGTAGGTGATTTCAAATTGGTTATTTAATTTTTGAACCACTAATATTCACCTTCTTCACTTTGAAATTTATAAATTCATGAATGATAAAAATTATTATCTATGATTTTTTTAGAAAATAGATTTCCTTTTTCTTTTGAAGACCCATTTTCAAACATTCCTTTTTATCATTTTAAATTGTGTGCAAGGTTGTTTCTTGAAATCAAATTGTTATAGTTCTTATCCATTTAAAATATTGTTATCCATGATTTTATATTCAATACTAATGGTTTTTTATTGAAAAAATTTATTTATTCAAGAATTTGTTTTCTCATGATAGTGATTTCATGTTGGAAATTATCTACAAAGATTTTAAGAATTATATACTTGGTTTTATGTAATAAAAAACCTATTTGATGGTTTTTTACTTGTTAATCCTAGGTTTGTTATGTGTGTGGGTTTAATGGGGTATTTTTAATTACTTATCCTATCTGAAAACACTAACTAAACACTTTTTAAGGCAAAAGGTGTACCCTCATTTTGGGACTCTCACCCTCTAGGTTGTACACCTAGGGTAATGTGCATCAGGAGCCAATTCCATAATGATTTTTACCCAACATATCTATCCTCCCAAATATATTTTGTACAATTTTTTGGTGTTATATTACTAATTTTGATATATTTAAAATCATTTAATTGTGTATATTGATAAATTCCTTGAATATTTTTAATCCTTTTTTTAATATTTTAATTTCTTCGGTTATTGTGAATTTTTAAAATTCTTTGAAATATAGAATTTATAAAATGGATAATTAAAATGTGTGGCTCAGTAATGTTTTATACCAAAAATCCATAAGAAATTTTTTTTAACGTTACAATTATATATAGTTTATTTTTTTTGAAACAAAATTGTTTTAAACTAAGCAGGAAATCCATGTTTATTTTGATTTTATCATGCCCTATTTTACTTAAATTTAAAAATCATTAGTTTATTTATTAAATTCTTATATATGAAATATTATATTTAATCCTACTAGGGTCCATAGCTCGCACCGTTCTTTGCATAGTTTGGTGCTTGTAGTCTTATTTTTTCAAAATCAGGTGTTTATGTGATCTTTGAATTCATTTTTATAGATTCAAGATTGACTAGAGGGTGGTGGTTTTCTTGAGACTTGGGGGGTGGACACATACCACTAAGAGATAGGTTTTGGTAGTTTTGATCTACCTTTATTTTCTTTTTTGTTTTATTTTATTTTTTATTATTTTATAGTTTCATTGATTCACTCATATAATGATGTTTTTACTGATAAATTTGTTTTTTTTTGTTTTTTTGTGGGTGAAATCATTTACAAAGGTTGTTTCTTAATAATTTTGTGATAGGTGTCTCCCTGTAGGGATTGGGATATCACGTCAGGTCAGTAGTAAATCATCTGGAATATCATTTTAGATAATACTTAGATTTTGATTGTTAAAAATGTTATCAAAGGTTTTTCTTCCTTCAAAGATGGTGTTTTTTCTGGTAACACCCTTATGCTATTTGGGGCCAGTCATGGTAAGAAGAATATTGTGAATGTGTTGGGACTCCATAGGTAGTTTTATTAGGATATTTGATCTCCACCTACTCATAAAGATACATGATTTATCAAGGAAAGTGGGTAATTGATTCTTTCTTGAGTTAATTATTTCCTAATAATACAATTAGATGTAAATTCCTATGTTTATTATCTTTGATTTTGAAAATATCTTCTGAGTTTTAGGTTGTAATGGAAAGATAACTAGAGTCTCACAATTCCTTCACGGTCTAGTAATCAATGAGGAATTAGTGTTACTAATCTTGAATTTAATAAAAGAACTATTTTGAGGTTAATTTTTGGTTTACTAACCCATGTTTCAAAGCTATGAATAGTTATAATTTAACACTAAAAATTTTTCCTTGTCCATTTTCTTCAAAAATGACTTCACTTAAGTGAGGTTAGTCTAGAGGGTTATGGTCATTGTTAGTTTATTTACATGTTTAGTTGCTTAAGAATAATCCCTTTTGAGATTTTTTAATACTCATTGAAACAAAATATTAATTAAAAAAATCATTTTATTTCATTAAAAAGTGTTTCTGATTACCAAATGGTGTGTTTTTAGGGAAATCTTGTCTCAAAAAATGATTTTCAATGAATCTTGTGTAATGTAATAAAGGAACGTTTTAAGAAGAAATTATGGTTTGTGTTATTTTTAAAAAGGAAATGGGTTTTAAATTAGAAAATAATGGGATTAATACTATTGAAATCATGGAAGAGTTTTTGAGATATAGTAAATGATTTTTTTAACTGTGATGGATTTATATCAATATTTATTATTTTGAAGAAAATGATAATGTTTTGTAAATGGATAAATCATATGTTCTTTGAAAATAATTATTCTTTAATAAATTTGGTTTTCATTGTTCGAATGATTTTACCTTTTATGTGTTACATTTTAAGTTTGGTTTTATGTTTGATATAATGGGATTATGTTTTAGTGATATCCATAAATTCCTATTAGAATGTTTTCAAATAAATATAGAAATTTCATTCAATGGTATGACCTTTGAATTAGAACATTACATTTTCCAAAATTGGCTTATCAATTTGATGACTCCTCCCAGTCTCCTAATGATTTTAAGGTCATGTATATCGACTCCTTTTTTGAAGGAAACAATCAAGAGTGGTTTGAATTTATGATTCCCTCGTGTTTACTGGGAATAATTTCTTGGTTATTCTTCAACACTGTATTAATTTAGTTAAATTTTTCTAAAGAAATGGAGAAGGAGAACATCTTTTATCTCTTTGGTTTCAATCAAGGTGAGATATCAGTTGCAGAGTATGCTAAAAAATATCCATGTTTGGTATATTTCTCAAAAGATATTGTTGGTGATAACTCCATTAAATTTTACTATTTAAAAAAAGGACATCTATTGGACCATGGAACTACCATGCTAGCAGTATGTCTGACCGCTTATCTATGTGTGCTTAAAAGGGTCTTCTCAATTGAAGATGAGCTAGAAATGAAATATAAATGGGTTAATACCCCATGCATGATTGGATTAATTGAATATATTATATCTGATGGATATTGGATATTGGGTGAAAACGTATAGTCTTATCTATAAAAATAGAGTCATTTCATGTGCTCCTAGTTTGGAGGATCTGTTCATTCTAAAAATTTATGATGGAAAACTCTAAGACTTCATACACGGTGTGGCTGATTAAGTCAACCTAATAGGTCTTTTATGTTTTTATACTAAATGGGTAATTTTTTCTAGAGTATCATTAGATAAATAATATTGTTCAGTAGATGCTTCAAGATAAAAGATTTTTTTCTATAGGCCATGGAGTGAATCTTTTCACTTAGTGGAGGAGATTCTGGTAGGATTTTATGTTGGTCCAACTATTTTAATATTGAAGACCATTTGAGTTTTCTTTAAATTTTTCCTCTTGTAGAAATTTTTCTATTGGTATTAATCCTTTTTTACATTGGTTTATCACTGGTGATGATATGTTTTTTCCATTCTCATTTTTGTATTATATATAATGATGTAATAATCTAGATTTATGGATTTTAACATTCTATTACACTTCTTTTAATCTTTGATTTTGATAAGTTGAGTTTTTGAAGTTTTAATATGACATAATTCAATATATTGGGTAGAATTCCAATATTAAAATTCTTGTTTTGAAAGGTTTTCCTTTATCTTTCATAAGGTTTATTTTTTTCATGATCTAGAGGACACAGATTTGGGATTTTTGTTTTCCTTGATCTTGAAATTTCATCTTTAAGATATATCTAAATAAGTATGTATTTTAATTTCTTTATGTAATCTATGTGTGATTTTTACCTATTGTATTTCATTTCTTTTTCGTGACCTTTTTGTTTTGAGAATATCTTGTGGCTTGCTTTGGGTTCCTTGTGGATGTTTTTCTTATGGACCATGTTTGTGATCATTATAATGGAATTTCATTCATTAGATATATTTTTTTCTCCTTTTTTATTTTCTCACATTAATTGTGTTGGACTTAACCTTCAATGGTTTTTATCCCTTGATGTTATTTTCACCCTTGGTTATTGTTTGTAATCTTGTGTTGAGCTCCTTTAGATGTTTAGGGTTGTTGTATTTTAAAGTCCCTCATATTTTTCCTTTGGTAGGTGTCTCCCTATGGTCGGTGTAAGATACCATTTAGGTTGATTTTGGTTTCTTAATACCCTCTTTTTTTAATTGATGGTTTGATAATAATCTTTATGTGATATAAATTTTCCCACATAAGAGTATAGTGCCATGTTTGGGTATTGAACTTGTAATTTAATGCCCTTTTCAATTGTATTTTGATTAGACTTGGGGTTATACTCAGGTAACTAACACAATGTGGATTCTTGGTGCACATGTTTTTCACAATCATATATTTTATTTAATATTTTTTTAATTAAATTTAATTTCTTTAATATCATGTCTTACAGGCAACATTGAGTTTTAGAGAACCGTAATATACTATAAATATAATTATTTAAACATGATTGATAAAAACTAGTCATTAAATTTGATTGTATGAATATGAATAAACAAATTTAAAAAATTGATTATAAAAGTTTTAAATAAAGAAAATATATTGATAAATAAGTACTTAATTTTTGGTAAAGTCTTCATATAATTTTAAAATACATTTCTTCTCAAAAAAATGATTCCCTTATTTTTTTTTTAAAAATTATAAAATTTATTTTTCCACTATGGAAAATATATATTAAATAATAAAATACATGTATGGAATCAAAATGACAAAATTATCTTAGGTTGTCTTTTTTAAAATTTTGTGGAATGGTTAATTTTTTGATGAATAGTGGAAAAAATATTTTTTATTAAAAACTATAATTCCATTTAATGTATTTAAAAAATTTAAATGTTGTTTTAAAATGGTTTATAGGTAACATTAGTTCAATTATATTATTATTAATCCAATTTATTTCATTTTTATCAATTTTGTTGTTAAAATCTTATATAAAAACTGTTTATATTTTTTAAAGGCTTTTCATTGGAAATATTTTTTTGCATTCAATCATCGGGTTTAATTTAAAATTTACTATTCTACTTCTATGAAAATAATTTGAAAAAAATCCATATTTTGAATCTTTAGAATTAATATTTTCTAATAATTTCAAATTAATTTGTGTAAGATTAATTGTAAACACATAAAAAATTTATTACTGTAGTTAAGGTTAAAATGGGTTTAACATAGGGTTAAACAAAAAATATAAGGGTTAATATACCCTAAGAGTTTGTCTCATACCTATTTTATTCCCATGTTTAGAAATTATATCTTATAATGTTCTATAATTATCCATTTTTTTATCCATTTTGAATGTTTAAAATGTGGGTATACCTTTTTTGTTTAAAAAATTCCAAGTATATCCTCTCCCCTATTTACAAAAGGGAACCCTCTCTCCTCTCCCATTCACACTTATAAATACTTTTGGTTTAGAAAAAACCTATCCAAATCCATACCTTAATTTCCTTCCCACTTCCAATAGTCTTTATTTTTAATATTAATACCTCCTAAGAATGCTTTTGGTATAAACCTAAGGAGGTTGTTCGAAGAAGAGCCAACGTTCTTCATCAAATTTTTTTATTACATTTCACCTTCCACATTATTCAAATACTCATAAATAATTTGGATATAATAACATAAATATCTCATATATTCAAATATTTATTTTTATTAATTTAATAACCTATATCCATCTCCTCCTCAAAATGCAAAACAAAATTCTCAATCGTGTTCACTGAGGACTACTCTGTCACAAACCGATGTAATTTTCCTTCCATCACCGCCTATTGTGGATGGAAGATATGATATATTTAATGTTTATATGTGATATTTATTACATATTTATACTACTTGAATTATAATATCACGTATAACTTCTTACGTTCTAATATGTTGGGAAACGATAACGTCATTCGTGCGTACGTGTGGACTACCATCTCCATGTAGCGATATTCTTCATTTTTCATTTTATATTGACATGTATGGTAATATGGATAGATTTATTGAATATATTTTATTTCAATAAAATAAAAAATTATTCTTTAAATATTACATATTATTTACCTTAATTTCATTCCATCTGTAAAGAAAATAGAAACAATTTTCATGCATGCATAAGGCTTAGCATCTCCATGAATGGTATACTTAATTTCTTATATATAACTTTTATGGGTTAATATAAATACATATAAAATGAATAGATATGATATTTATATCATTTTTAACGTTATTTATATTATGTAACCACTATAAAACTAAAAAGACCAAAAATATCAAACCAAAACATACCTGAAAAACGTAGCAATTATTATCCAAAATGTGATTTTAACAATGAATTGTTAATAAACATGTAATAAAAGGTAATAAGTAAATCATATATGGTATGATATAGGTTATTATGGTTCTATAATATATTTATGATGAACCTATATTTATTTTACATGAGGTTATAACATGTATGAATAAATTTAAGAGTGGGATAATGTATCTTTGCCACACTGTTATTTCTATGGGACACATGCCATATTAATCACTTATTTCATTTGTGTGCTATAGATACTATGAATGAATGTATTTTAAGATTCCTATCATGAAAATTATGGTATATACAAATTCCTATGAGTAAATTTATTCCATGGGACTTATGATTCCAATGTTACCAAATTGGTAAAGGTTTTATATTACAATATCACTGTTTATCTGGATTGTTTATGATTATTTTTATGATGTTGATATCACATGATATACCTATCCAAAAACCTTATGAATATTTCTATCCTCATTTTATTTTTTTAGAATATAGTTTTTAATTTAATTTTCTTCTCTTTAATAATTTAAGAGATCGAAACTATGTTTTTATGAAAATTAGACTTTATTTCTCTCTTCAGTTGAAAATCTTTTTTATTACATTTCCATGTTTTATAAAAACATTTTAAGATAAATGTTACTACTATCTTATGATTTTTAAAATTCGTTTTTACCCATTTTTTACTTTTTATAAAAATAAAATAAAAGGAATCTTCTTTTCATTTTACGAATAAGGTAGTTCTGACTTTTTAGTGAAAATTTTAAAGGAATCTTTGTTTTAACATACATGGAATTAACAATTTTTTCTAACTTTATAAACAATTAATTATTTAAATATTCCTTTAAAATTATACAAGTATAGTTTAAAATAAAATATTTTTGTTAATATTTAAGAAATTATTATATTTTAAATAAGTTATTTCAAACAGAAAAATATATTTTTCTCAAGAAATATTCCAATTAATATATGAAAATAATTTTCCATCTAAGATGAAATTATTCAATGTTACATTATATTTACTGATGATATGAATCCAATGAAACCATATTTATTATTTCTATGGATGGTTTATGATTTAGAATAAAATATTTTTATTGAACCCATCCCTTTTCATTTGTTCATTATATTATGAATTAATGAAATTTTTATGAAACCTATTTCTTTCTCACGGATTATGCATTGATAAAATGATTATGAAGCTCATTTCCTTTTAATGGTTTATGATATGATAAATGATTTATGACCATGGGGCATACATTTATATTAATTTCATTATGTAATAGGTGGGCCTAGAATTATATAGCCCTATAATTCATTTAGTAATGATTATTATTTTATGAGTTAAAAGGGTACATAGGAGATTATACCAAACCTGTAAGAGGGTAAATTGGAAGTTATACCAATACTAAATGAGCATACATGGGGTTACCCCAATCCTAAATCATTTACATGGGGTGTTTATCCCAATCCTAACATGTTATAAATGTCTTGAGGGGTATCCTTAGTGTGATATTTTTAAGGTTATGGGTATTACAAAGATTTATGTGTTATGATAATGCTATTATCCCATGGTTCATGTAATTTGATTCCAGTATGGTTCATGTCTTATGAACTACTAATATTTATTCCATGACTCAAGTTTATTATATATTATATGCATTGTATTGTTTTAAAATTTTATTCTCTTATTTTTAAAAACTTATGCCCATGTTTTATATATATATCACATGTTCTCCCTTACTAAAAATCTAATATAACCCATTATTATGTTTTCTTTACCTATGTTTTAAAGAAAGTAATTATGTATCATATGTCTAATAAGGGTTCTGGTTGTAAATAACTTATTTGGAGATTATTTATTTCACTTATGAACTAGTTGTTTATGTATGTACGGTTCTAAAGACACTAAAATTTTATGGTCCTCATGCATGTTTTTATATAATAAAAAGTATATTCATCTATTGAGATTTAATATCTATGTATGGATATATGTTTCATTATATATGGTATCATAGGATAGGTTTAGAATACCATTGGAAATGATGATGAGAAAAATTTAGTGAGAATAATAAGGATAAGTGAAATTATAGGAAAATCTCTAAAAATTTTAGTAAAGGATAGAGTGGGTGATTTCTAAGAAATTAAATCCATTTCTATATAATAAAAGTGAATATTTCTCAGGAATATATTTACTTAAGGTTAATAACTTCAAAAAGGGAGCATTGGCCTTTGACTCAATCATCACCTGGGGTATGAAAACCAGACTTGCTACACACCTGGTTTGACACTCCCTGGGGATATGTTTTGAAAATTCACAAAATATTTACAAACCATCATGAATGATTTAAATAATGACTATGAATATCCAAGGTTAAGCCTAAGGTGGAATATATTGAAAAACGTTTGTCATGATTTAGACATCCAATAATTTATTTTTCCTGATTTTGTGGTTCCCCTCTAGGATTATTATTTATTAATTATACTTTTTGGTTATATTCAATTGATGGAACCTAGAGGAACTATGTTAATACTGAACGTGAAGGAAAATAAAATTATTTTCATCCTAATAATCTAAAAAAATGGGATATGGAACTAAAAATCACATTGATATACTCACACAACATTATCAAGCTATAAATCATGATGAACATATAAATGATAAAAGGAGGGGAAAATATTATGTTGAGTCTTTTCTGAGGTGATATCTACCTTATTTTAGTTGTTTAATTATCCCACTAGTTTCTAAGAAATAGATAAATACCATTGGAATGATATTTTCCATTCCCCTATATTTCGAGTATGAAAACGTCATTTTGGTTTTCTAACATTTGGAAGGTATAGTGGATCTGTGGTGGAATCTTATAAAGAATATGAGTCAATATGAAGAAATAGACTCTATATATTGGTATTATATTTAGATATTATTTTTAAATAAGTACTTTACTCATATTCTTAATATGAAAATAGATAAGTAATTACTTTAGGTAAAGTAGAAGGATGAGGAATTTATTGGTACCGATAAGGCCAATTTTACAAGACTTTCGATGTATGAATTGGGTATTATCATCCAATATGAAAGTACGGTTGATCGATTCTTCAAGTGATTAAAACCAAGTCATCAAATGGTGTTGTCCATAAGGCACTTTAGTAGCAATGAATAAATCATTTGGTGTGATCTCAAGTTAGAAAAGGATATTATACTTACCCATCAGTTTCATGATTTTGATAATAATAGAATGATGTAATTAAAAGTAGACTCTAAAAACCAAGGAGAGAAGAAGATGAGGATTCTTTCATTATCAAAGTGTGAAAAGAAACATGGAGGATATTTTCTTAAGGGGAACAGTTAATTTTTTATGTGTGGAATGGAAGGTCATCATGCAGTTTAATATTTAAGTGATGGGAAGAAGTTTTCTAATGATATAAATAAAGATAATTCTCTTTGGAATATACTACTAATTCCCCAGTGGTAAAAATTGAATGTATTTTGGGTATTATGATAAAAGTTTCTCAAATTGAAAGGTTACTAATGATGATAAAAATATTGACCCTCTTAAGATGAGATACAAATTGAAATCTCATGTGATCACTCTTATTGATGATGGGAATGGTAACGATATGGAGAAAGGTATACTTACAATACACTCTATAAACTATAATTTCTTATTTTATTCTTAATATACCCTGTCTTTTATATCTATATAAGTTTATAATCTTATAAAAATTCCACCCAAAAGAGTAGATGTTGAATTAAAAGTGACAACCTCTAATTATATGGGTTTTTCATCTCAATTCCATGCCTTTTCATAGGTTGATGTTTCTGGGAATATGCTTCCTAAAAATATCATTAATCTCCCTTTTGTAGAATTTGAGGTTATCCTAAAAATGGATTAGATTTTTATAAATTAAATCCCCTCAATTTATGTGGAATTGAAGTCATTTTTGATAATACAAACTAGACTATGATCATCTACCAGTACGTCAATAAGTATAAACTTCTGATGTAAATTATACTCATTTTATGTGTCGTTTTTCCTATTAAAAATCGGTTTTTATCTTATATGGTTGAGTATAACCTTATAATTGATGATATTCCTATTATAAGGAGGTTTTAAAAAAAATTATAAGAGTTAACCTGTATTCCAGTGAATCTTGATGTTGAGTTCTCAATAGAACTCAAACCCAATGCTACAGTTATTTTAAAGACTCCCTATAGAATGAATCTGATTTATTTATAGGAATTAAATAAGTAACTCTAAGAGAATCATGAAAAAGGATTAATTCGACCAATTATTTCTTTATGGGGTTCACAGTTTCTACTTTTTAAGAAGAAATATGGATTGATGTTACTATGCATTGATTATTAGGAACTGAACAATATCAATATTAAGAAAAAGTGTCATGTACCCCATATTGATGACTTGTTTGATTAATTATGTGGACATATATACTTTTCTAATAGTAAAATTCAGTATGTATATCATAAATTGAAGTTCAATAAGGTGGATATAACCAAGAAATCATTTCATATAACTTATAGACACTATAAATATATAATGATTTCCTTTGGTCATAGTAATTCCCCTGTTATCTTCATTGATTTGGTGAATAGAGTATTTAGATATTACCTTGATCATTTTTTTAGTATTTATAAAATTTAATATTATATATTCAAAGTTAATGTAAGAGCATGAATATCACTTGATAATTATATTGAAGTCCCCAAGGAAGGAAGAAATGTCTAAAAATTTAACAGTGTGTGAATTTTGGCTAATTTTTTTTTCATTTTTTGGGTCATAAAATTTTCATGATATGATATATCTATGGATCCATCAAATAAACAAATAATTAAACATTGTACTGTACCAACCATTGTGACTAATATCAATATTTTTCTTCATTTTTATGGATATTATTGATTGATTATGGATAATTTCACATGAATATCCAACTCACTATGTATATTAACTCAAAAGGGAACTAAGTACCTTTGGTAAGGTGAATGTGAATAAAATTTCAAGGAACTGAAAAGAAGGTAAGTTAGTGAACTTATTATTACATTACCCTTTATTAGAGATGGGATTTTTATCAATAGTGATGCATCGAAGAAGGGATTGAGATATATTCTCAAGAAAAAAGTTATAGTGATTGCCTGTACCTCACCAAAATTGATGGTTCATGAGAAAAATTAACTAACCTGTGATTTAGAGTTAGATACAACATTTGTTTTTCATTAAAATTATGGAGGAATTATCTTTATGGAAAAAATTATGGTATATATATTTATCATAAAAATTTAAAATATATATTCATAAAGAAAGAGTTGAACATTTGTCAGAGAAGATGGTATAAACTGATTAAATATTATGATTTCTCAATACATTGCCACTATAGTAATGAAAACAAGGTGTATAATACTTTTAGTTGAAAGTATCATGATATATTTTCTATGATAAGGATAAAAAATATGCAATATTTCATTATGTTCAGAGGATAAACCAATAAATCTTGAAGGAATGGGTTAAATATTATCTTTCTCAAATGAATTTTCAACCATCCATACAAGTCAAGATTGAAGAGGTGCACAAGGAATATGTAGACATGAAGAAGAAGGTGACAAATTTTCTTGAGTTTACCCTTGTATAGGATAGAATGATAAGATTCGGGAATAGTGCATTCATTTCATCCATAAAAGATTTGAAGAAGGAGTTGTTGGACGAGGCTCATATTTCATAATTCTATATTCATCCCAGAAGTATAAAGATATATAAAGATATGAAAGAGTACTTTTGGTGGGATTTAATGAAGAGAGATATTGCATTATTTTTATCTTAGTTATAGTATTTTTGTATGTTAAGTTTGAGAGGAAAAATTATAAGGTGATGTAATAACAATTAACCATACTAGAATGAAAATGGGAAAAATCACCATAGATTTTGTCAATGGACTCCCTAAAACATCTAAATGGCATAATGGAATGTGTTTTATAGTCAGTCATCGTACAAAGTTTCACACATCATTATTATTAGAGTTGTTTTTTCTCTAGA
Source organism: Viscum album (assembly GCA_963277665.1). NCBI lineage: Eukaryota > Viridiplantae > Streptophyta > Magnoliopsida > Santalales > Viscaceae > Viscum > Viscum album. Next base: position 1,503,775,210 of record OY728137.1, on the reverse strand, counting down.
TCATCTTGGTAGGATATACAGTAAATAAGTGGTATGGTTTCATGGTGTACCACATTCTTTTGTATCTTATAGGTATCTAAGGTTTACCTTGATGTTCTGGTGAAGCCTTAAGTAATATCTTGATATAGAATTGTGTTTTATCAATATGTATCATCCTCAAATAGATGGTTAGTATTAGAGAATAATTAAAACCCTAGAAGATATTCTGAGATCAGTTTTTATATATTTTAAAGGTTGTTGGGATCAACACATTCCTCTAGTCATGTTTTCATACAATAATATCTTTCAATAAAGAATTTTGTTGGATCATTATAATGACTACTATGGAAATAAGTATAGAAATGAAACATATTAGGATGAAGTTCTAGAAATAAATCTATTGGGACGAGGTCTGGATAAATAAATGGTACAGAAGTTAAGATCCATTTAGAAGCACATAAGGGTCACATAAAGTTGACATAAAATTCATACTAATAATAGTCTATGTGAGATAGAGTTTGAAGTTGTTGAAAAGGTGTTTCTACTAATTTCTCTATGAAATAATGTTATGATAATCTATAGGAAAGTAAATTTGATCCCTAGGTAAATTTTCTTATTTAATATTCATGAGTGATTAGGGTGTGTTTTTTATCGCTTAGCACTTCCACCAAACCTTTATCAAGTCCATAATGTGTTCTAGGTATCACTCATGAGGAAGTACATACTTGATAATTCACATATACTAAACTCAAAGTTCATACCACTGGATCATGATCATTCCTATGAATAACAACTTTTGAATATTCTATATCATATAGAAAAAGTGATATGAAACAAGACCGCCGAACTGGTCAAAATTTTGTGGTGAAACAACCAACTTGAAGAAGCTACATTGGAAACTAGGGATATGATGAGAAATAAGTATCCTTAGTTGTTTATATATAATTGGTGGAATTTTAAGTGTGAAATTAATTTATTGTGTTTATAATGTAACACCTATCATGACCCTCCTTCTTAAATATGAGGGAAGAGATATAAAAGTGCCACGTCCTTCCTCCTCAAGATGAATGAGATATAATGACACTTGAGTGTCACCTTCAATAGGCCCCAGAGCAGAAACTAGCACCAAGGGTATAGAATATCACATAATATGGAATTCATTACCCTTTTAATAGAACAACATTGGAAGATAAGATGGTAAATCCCAAGAAACTCCAAATACTAAAAGTAAAAGTAAAGCCAAAATCCATTCCCACATTCATGTTCAAAAGTAAAGCTGATAAAAGGTACAAAAAACTCCAAGGTAAAGTACCAAAAAAATAGACTAAGGAGAAACAATAACTAATCCCAACACCCGAGCTATTAAAGTCTAGAAAGGTTCTCAATGTCCTCCTAGAAACCTAAAAATAGTGTTATAAAAATAGGGTGAGTGTACAAGTATACCCAGTAGGAAAACAAAATCCACCCATGCACAGGTGAGGGAACATACTAACGTCCCTGTGAGAAAATAGTATAACCTCAAAAAACCTACCAAGGAATACTAACTAGGACATACACACCAAGGAACACTCACAAAATAACCCAAGTAAAGTATAATAGTAGTATAAGAACATTAATATTTGGGTACCCCACACCACTTTCCCACTGGTTAACTGCTCATCCCTAACAGATAATGTATTGATTCTACCACTCTTATCATACATTGTACACTTCCATAACCAACCCACACACATGTGGGCCTCGAACCACACAAAATCTTGCCTGAATACACCTAGGCCTCAAACCAAGCACAAACCCGCCCACAGACACCTGGGCCTCAAACCATGAATAATCCCTCCCATAGACACCTGGGCAACAATAACCACATCTCTCACCCAAAGACACCTAAGACTCATCCTAAAGACACTTGGGAAAACAATCTTTGCCCGAAGACACCTAGGCCTCTCATCAATAACAATCCTACCTGAAGGATCTGGGACTATCGAATGCCTCAAGACATTAAAGCCTTTTTGGATATGCTTGAGCGGTAAGAACCAGAAGTGTGAGAGGGGAATCAATTTAGTAACCATCCATCCATCATCCCACCAGGTTGTTGGGAAAGACACACTCCCCCATACATGGGGTTGTTTGGCATATGGTGCTCAATAAGGGTGGGGTGCGTATAGAAATCACAAGTAACTACAATATATGTGTGTATGTGTGTGTGTGTGTGTGTGTGTGTGTAAGAAAATCCAAATCCCAACCTACAGGTCCCATTAATAGACATCCAACTCATAGAGAACCACATTTTCTACTACCCCTATATACACAACCCCACAAAAACCACCATAAAATTGTAACCCAAACCCTTTTCATTTTACCACTTTCCATTTATTTATTTAGGGGTTCACATTAGTTTATTCCAGTAGTACTGGGAAACTACCTACCACAACCATATCCAAAACATAAACAAAACCATATCTGTAGTTCCACTGCATACCCCCATTAAACCACCACTAACTATCATTATTAAAAGTTATTCCGCACAATCCTTATTTGAAAACTTAGACCTATAGCCCTGCTACCCAACAATACCCAGATGTAGTCCCTTGGCATAAAAGTTCATAACCACACCGCAGTACCACTTCCCAATGTCGTTTGACAACCACAACACAAACAAAGGCAATTCAGCTACCTAGAAGTCCATCCATTCTTCAATCAAACAGTCTCTCAAATTGGGATACCAAAAAACCCCTAGTACTACCCCGAAAAAAAGTCCACAACAACTACTATTTACCCACAACCTCTATGTATACACATATGAAACCCTTCTCATGGAACCAACTCCTTTTTCCACCCATGTACCCACAACAGTGCTCCAAACAGCAACACCAAACAACTCACACAAGGTCCCAAAACTCAACAAAACATAGAAATAAGCCACACCTATCAATAGTATGTGTATATATATAATCATATTTGGTAAAATAAATTATTTAATCCACTTGAAAAACAGTGGTGGCCATATAAGGGTTTTCATCCTAGGGTATCCATTTCAATTAACCAAATGTACATCTTTAATCAGTTTTCATTTTAGGGACAATTGTCAATCATCATAACAAAACAAACATGACACCACTAGTGAGTAAGAAAAGAACAAAAATGGCTATAATTTTTAGAATGAATAAATCCACAATCAATCCATACATAAACAAATATAATAAAAATAAAACAGGTGATCAAACATCAACCCACTCTCAACCCATTATTTCATTACCCTGTTATCTTTTGATCATATTCCCTTCTTATTTATTTCTTTATTTAAGAAATTATTCACCCATTATTCACAAGGAATCATTATTACACCCACCCAACATGATTCAAAATTAAAGAGATAAATAAGGAATCTCTACTAGATAATAAAAGGATCAAAGATCCTCTTTGCGCCAAGAATAGGGGATCACATGAACAGAAGGGAAGAACTACAAGAAAACTGAGCATGAGGGTCTCTAGAAAAGATGCATGATACATTTGGAGAGGAATTATCTAGACGCACCAATGGGAAATAGAAAACACACTAGGAAGGGAAGATCCCAACTTTGATGATCCAGAGCCTATGTTAAATGAAGAACAGTTTTAAAAGTCATTAGTCAGGGAATCGTGGTCAAGATAATGTGCTTTGAGTATCTCAAAGACCCTGAAACATTTGGATATTAATGAAATTCTTAATATCTTTCAAAAATATCTTAAATTTCCCAAACAATTCTTTAAACTTAGTTTATGTCAACTAAGACATATGAGGGGCGAAACTAGAAAACTAGGAAAACTGGGAAAATTGAAAATGAATCACCGATAGATAAGTCACCGATGCGAATCCACCAACGGGTTAGCTACCGATGAAACCTACCAATATTGAGCCATCAAATAGTGAGCTACTGATGTGATTACCTATTGACACAAAGACCTACCAACACCCTAACCTACCGATGTCGATGATCTCGACTTAGCAATGTCGACGCCCCTCACTCACCATTGCACCATCATGATGACGCACTAACATGCCGATGTGCGGACATTCTGACGCACTGAAATTCCGACACACTAACATGCCAATGTTGGTGCCCTGAGTTACTAATGGAAAATCTAGAAATTTGGAAAACGCTTGAAATGAGCCACTGTTGCCTCCCAGAACACCCTAAAAACTGGTTTTTCAAAAACGAAGGGCCCAAGGAACTCTGGGTTATTATATCAGATACCTCTCAAACTATTATTCTCATAGAGAATTCAAAACTAAACCAGAATAAAGAGGTTCCAAACAACCACCCCTTTATTGACCTCTTAGGAGAAAACCACCTTGTGCTATTTTAAAACTAGAGTGAAAACCTTAACATTCGAGAACACCTCTTTTTCATCTAACTCCTAAAAAAACTGTGCAAAAACTATGGACCCAAACTACCCCAAACAACCACACAAACACAACAGGTCACACCATCCAAAAAAATAGATTATGGAGCTCCTTATACTATATCAAGATATTATCCACCTAGGTGGAACAGTCTCTCCTGCACATGTTTAATCACATCTGCATTAATCCGTCTTAATTTGGGATCGGGTTATCTCCTCCCCATAGTCAAGACTTTTTACACAAAATTAGAGAATAAAGAAACAACTTACCATATAGCAAGAGAGGCCAAACATTACATCACAAGTATGGTACAAAGAAAAACATAATAGAAAACTCAAAACAGCATTGGGTACTGGGAACACATTTGTTCTTCTGCCTCCCAAGTACTCTCCTCGAGGCCACCATGCCTCCATAACACACAAACCAAAGGAATGGTCCACCCACAAAGAACCTTCTCCATATGATCCTTGATTCTTATCGGTCGCTCCAGGAACATTGCATCATCCTCGACATCCAACACTCCCCAGTCTTGGACATGGAAGTTATCATGTAAATACTAAATGATCAGAGAGATATTAAAGACATTGTGGATCCTCTCCAACTGTGATGGAAACACCAGCTAATATTCCACCTCACTAACTCATTACAGCACCCTGAATGGTCTAATGGACTAGGGAGAAAGCTTTCTTCCTCTAGTAAACCTCTGATGTCCATGCTGGGGGATACCCATAAGAACATGTAGTCCTTAAACTATAACTCCAAGGGCATCCTCCTGTGATCGGCATACAACTTCTTCTTGTCATGATCTTCCTTCATCCTCTCACACACAAGATGAAACTTCTCTAGTGTTCCATGTACTACCTCTAGTCCAAGAAGGTATACTTCCCCTACCTATGTCTAGCATACGGTTGAGCAACATGGTCCTCCTTATAAGGATTGGAAGGGTTTCATGAAAATGATATATTGATATCTATTATTGTAGGTAAACTCTACCATGGTAAAGTGCCAAACCCATGATCCTACGAATTTTGGAACTCATGATCTTAGAATATCCTCAAATATTTCGATAGTTGACTCTATTTTCCCATCTTTCTGAGGGTGGAAAGTAGTGATAAGGGGTAAATTGGTACCAAAGCCATGCCGCAATCCCCTCCATACTCACAAAATAAAACTTGTATCCTGACCCGAGACTATATATCTTGGAACTCCATGTAGTGTTACCACCTCATCCACATACCTATGTACTAAGGCACCCATTGTGCTTGACTCCTTGATCACCAAGAAGTGAGACAACTTCTTAAACAGATCCACCACTACCCAAAGAGAATTACATCCAATTGCCTATAATGAAATCCATTTATATTTCATCCCACATCAACTTGGAAACATCTAAGGGAAATAAAAGACCTCCAGGAACATGGTGCTTGACCTTCACCTACTGACAGACTAGGAACCTTACCACAAACTCTGCCACTTCCCACCTTATCTCAAGCCACCAAAACTGTTCCCTCAAGCCTCGGTACATCTTAGAGACTCTTGGACGAATAATCATGATTGATCTATAGAACTCATAGATAACTCCATCATGTATTTTCCCATGTACAAAAATATTCCCACAGAATAACATCTGCTTCCGAATATCCTATGATCATCCCTTCAGAGCATCACCTTTGGCAGCGCAATCACGCATCACATCAGTCTCTGAGTCTCCATACTGAGACTCCTCCACCTACCGCATTAAGGAAGATTACACTATCATCTAGAACATATAGCCTCTGCCACTTTCCTCCCTAGAATCCAGGCGCAAAGAGGATAACTCCTCCATTGCCTTCCAAGCATTATTGGATTCCCAAAATAACAACTTATGTAACTTCCCACTCAGGGAATCGGCCGCCCTGTTCCCCATTCCTGAGTTTTAAGTGATATTGAAGTCATAGTCTAGTATAAACTCCATCCACATTCACTACCGCAAGTTCAGGTCTCGTTGAGAAAAGATATACCTCAAGCTCTTGTGATCTGTGAAGACCACAAAGCACTCCCCTATGAGGTAATACCTCCAAAACGTTTGTGAAAACATGACCACTACAAGATCTAAATCATGGGTGTAATATTTATGTTCATGAGGACATTACTTCCTAGACCCATAAGAGATTACTCCTCACTGCTACATCAGCACACATCCCAATCCTAGGTCTGAAGCGTCATAGAAGACATCAAACATTCCCCCATCCTCTGGAAACCTAAACACTGGGGAACTGACCAGCTTCCCCTTAAAATGGATGAATTAGGCCTAAAAATTCTCACTCTATAACAAGGTCTGGTCTTTTCTGGTCAAATATGTCAATAGAGCTACAAATCAAGAGAATTCAGGAAGGAACCTTCAATAATAGTCTGCGAGTCCCAAGAAACTATGCACCTCCCCCACATTCTTGGGTGCTTCCCAAGAAAAAAAACGGATTAGACCTTTTAAGACTCCACCGATATCCCTTTCCAAGACACCATGTGTCTATGGAATTTCAATTCTCATGTCCAAAACTTCCACTTGGACAAATTTACATAGAGATAGTGGTGTCAGAGGACCTCCAAGACAATCCTCAGAAGAGAAGCATGCTCCTCATCTGACCATGAGTGTACTAGGATGTATTCGATGAACATGAAGAAAAACCAGTCATGTAACTCACAACAAAATAGTGTTCATGAGCCCCATGAAATGGATGGTGCATTTATGACACTAAAGGGCTTGACCACAAACTTTAAGTTCCCATAACTACACCAAAAAAGAAGTCTTTTAGATGTCACCCTCTTTTAACCTCAACTTGTGATACCCAGGACCCAATTTGATCTTAGATAACCAACATGCTCCCTTTAACTAGTCAAAATGATTGTTCATCCTTAGAAGGGGGTAACGGTTCTTGAACATCACCTGATTCAGTCTCTGATAGTCTATGCACAATCTTAGACCACTGTCTTCCTTCTTCGTGAACAAGATTGGAGCACCCCACGGTAACACACTCAGCCGGATAAAACCTTTCTTCATCAGGTTGTCAACTTGAATCTGCAACTCCTGCAATGTAGAAGGTGTCATATGATATGGGGCTATCAAAATTAGACTGGCATTGGGTTGTAATTCTATTCCGAATTCAACGTCACATCGAGGTGGTGTAGTCACAACCTCTTTGAGGAAGACATCCAAGATCTCACTGACAACCCCAGAAACATTAACCATCTTTGTATTTTCTGAGTCCACTGACAGCTCAGCTATCAGAGAAAGAAGAGGCTCCACACACCGGATACCCCCCTGAAAACTCTACTCACCAAATAAAGCTACGCACTGGCCACCCATATATGAGAACAAAAACCTTCTCAGAAATAATTTGTCGTTCACATAAAAAAATTAGTCTATGCATATGATGACATCATATGGATACATCTCTAGCAGAAGAATATCCCCATTGGACTGATGTGGCCCCAACATTAGTCAAAATCATCGAAAGTCATCAAACAAACTCATCTAACCTTCTACTGATATACTCAACACCATATAAATTGGAAGCCTCTCTATTTCTAGTCCCAGGGCATGGGCTAGACCAAGTGAAACAAAAGAGTGAAAATATCTTGAATCAAACAAAGCATGTGCAATAATACAAAACAGACTAATCGTACCTTGAACAACCTCTGAACCTGCGAGAACTACTACCTATACAACATGAAACTGCCCACACTCAGCTCCTCTACCTATCTTCTATCAATCTCCTACGTGACCACTCCCTATTTGAGGTCCCTAAGGAGCACCCTGAGGTCAGACTCCCCTAGCATCTTTTACCCACGGTGGAGCGGGAGCTCACTACCCCTACTACTGGAAGGGAATGACTAGAAACCGATGTTGCTGATGTGGTAGCTGAACCTGCCCACCCCCATTGTATGGTGATCGGACTGAGCAATATTTATAAAGATTTACACATCCTCCACAAAAAAAATAACCTTGTCCCTAGACCCATAGGGAATGTTCGAGGACCAAGTGATTGAAACTGGAACTACTGGAGCCTACTTCTCGCTAAGAGAAACCTAGAAGGCCCTGACATCAGAGACCTGCTACTGATAGATTTCCCCTTTCATGAACTCGGTTGGCTCCCCTCTCATGGCACACCCCCATATATTCCATCCTTTCCACTAACTCAAACTTCTTTTGAACCTCTAAGTATGTTGGTAGAGTGAAAGGAGTAACATCATACTGAAGGGAAGGACAGAGTACCTCCTCTAAGCGCCTCACTCAGGACTCCTCATCTGAAAAGAGATTTGGTGTGAATTTTGGGTTATCATTGAACATGATCGCCATTCCCCTTACTAACATACTCCCCTGCTGGATGGATATAATATCCTTCCCCTTTTTAGCCTTCATTGTGGAAGAAAGGAATTTCACCTGGAACTCCTCAAAGACATTCCATGATACATCAGTCTCCTTCCCCTCCATGAGGTAAAGCCTACACCATTAACGCATGGCTCCCCTCAACTGGCTCACCTCTAGAGGAACCCATTGCTCTAACGGAGCTCAGATTAAGCTAAAAGAGATCACTAACTTCTTGATCTAACTCCCAATCTCCATGTCCGAGATGTTTCCCTTATAATTTTCCAACGTCTGTCACTAGAAGGCACAAATCATCTTCTTCGACTGGTAATATTACTCTACTCAATGGTCCCTTTGCAGATCAACTGGGTCAATCTACTATGCCTCAAATGCCCATATCACACGTGGTCGACGTCCGGGTGTCATAGCTAAAAAAGTAAACAAGGAACTTCTAAGCCAAGGTAGATTGGAAACTTTATATTAAATTAATTTTTTATTCTTTATTTATTTTAAATTCAAAAAACCCACAAGACACAAAAGAACACAATTATTTATGATGCATGTACCTTTTGTAGGGTCTTTACCCTGAAATCGTGGTACCCTTACTTGGTCGTTCGTTAGGTCCAGGGTCCTTGCATCGAATCATGGGGGGACTAAAATCATGTGTGCTAGCCGATCATCCCTAGCCTATCTCATGCACCAATATTTCCTAACTCTGTTTCCCTACCATCCCTTGGAGTCCTCACTGGTCCTAACTCCAAAATCCAACCTACCTCTCAAACTCTCAAAAACTACCCCTCTAATACCATTTTTTCATGGCCTACCTTTTTCAAGGTGAGGGAAGGGACAAAAAAGTGCATCACCCTTCCTTTCTCAATATGAATAAGAGATAATAACCCACCGAGTCCCTCATTCAATAGGCCTCGAAGAGGTGAATGTCAACAAGGGTATAGAATCTTACAAAATATGGAAGGAATTACACTTTTTATATAACAAGATCAGGAGATAATAGTGTAAATCCCAAGAAACTCCAAATACTAAAAGTAAAAGTAAATCCAAAATCCATTCCCACATGAATGTTCAAAAGTAAATCTGATACAAGGTACAACGAAACTCCAAGGTAATGTACCAAAAGAAAAGAAACTAAGTAGAAAAAACTACTAATCCCAATGTCTAAGCTATTAAAGTCTACCACAGTTCTGAATGTTCTCTCGAAAACCTAAAAATAGTGTTACCGACCTAGGGTGAGGATACAAGTATACCATGTAAAAAAACTAATGCCACTCGTGCAAAAGTGAGGTAACATACTAACGTCCTTATGAGAAAATAAAAGAACCTCAAAAAACCTACCAAGGAAGAGTAACCAGCCTAGCCACACCAAGGCACACTCAACAAATAACACAAGTCAAGTAAAATAATAGTATAAGAATATCAATATTTGGGTACCCCACAACACTTTTCCACTGGTTAACTACCCGTCCATAAAGGCTAATTCTTAACGCTACCACTTGTCCCATATGTAGTCCCACAGCCACAACCTGCTTGCACACTCTTGGGCCTCAAACCATGTACAATACCACCCACAGACACTAGGGCCAGAAACCACGCACAATCCCTCCAGCAAACAACTAGGCCACAACAACCATTTTTTTCACTCGAAGACACCTCAGCCTCATCCTGAAGGCACTTGGCCAAACAACCTTGTCCCGTAGAAACCTTGGCCTCTCATCCACCATAAACATGCCTGAAGGATCTGGGACTATGGTAACCCTCAAGTCATTACCACCTACACGGATACGCTCAATTGGTATGAACTGGAAGAGTTTGCCTGGAAGAAAGTTAGTAACCATCCATCCATCATCCCACTGGGATGTTGTGAAAGACACCCTCCCCCATGAATGGGGGTGTTCGGAACATGTTCTCAGCAATGGTGGGGATCATATATAAATCACATGGAACTACAATTTATATATATATGTAAGAAGACACTCAGCCCATCCTACAGGTCCCAACAACAAATAGCCAACTCATACATAACCACATTTGCTACTACCCCTATATGCACAACCCCACAACAACCACTATCAAAGAATAACCCAACCCCTTTTAATTTAACCACTTTAAATTTATTAATTCAAGGGTTCACATAAGTTTATTACATTACTATCAGAAAACTACCAACCACAACCATATCCAAAACAATAGCAAAAATAGATATATAATCCCACTGCTTGCCCCTTTTCAACCACTGCCAACTATCATTCTTCAAAATTATACCGCACAATACTTTTTTCACAACACATCCACGTATCCCCGCAACCCAATAATTCTCAAATGATGTCCCACTGCATACATGTTCATAACCACACTACAGTACCACTTCATAATTCCATTTTATGGCCACAACACAAACATAATAAGTTCAGCTTCCTATAAGTCCATCAATTCCGCAATAAATCAGTCTCTCAAAATGGGATACCCACACACCCCTCATACTTCCCCACACACAAATCCACCAACAACTACTATTAACCCACACCCCTACTATACACACCTAACACACCCTTCTCGTGGAACCAACTCCTCTGTCCACCCCTATACCCACCACCGTTCTCCCAACAACAGCACCACAGAACTCACACAAGGTCACAAAACTCAACCAAACATAGCACCCAGCAACACCTATCAACAGTATGTTTATATATATTTAGATTTGGTATAAACCATTATTTAATCCACTTTATAAATAGGGATTATCATACAAGGGTTTTCATCCTGGGGCATCTATTTCAATAAACAATATGTAAGTGTTTAAGCAGTTTTCATGTTATGGTCGACTGTCAAAAATCATAACAGAACATATTGGACACCACCAGTGTGAAAGAAAAGACCACCAATGAACATGATTTAAAGTAGGAATACAACCACAATCATTCCATAAAGAAACAAATATAACAAAAATAAAACATGTGATCAAACATCATCCCACTCTCAACCTGTTATTTCATTACCCCATTATCATTTGATCATATACCATTTTTATTTATTTATTTATTTTAGAAAGTATTCACCTATTCATCACAAGAAATCATCAATACACCCACCCTGCATGATTCACAATTAAAGAGTGAAATAAGGAACTCTTAACAGATAATCAAAGGATCAAATTTCCTCCTTGCGCCAAGAACAGGGGGTCGCGCGAGCAGCAGTGACTAACTCCAAGAAAACTGAGTAAGAGGGGATATATCATAGGCACAAGACTCGTATGGGGAGGAAGTATCTAGATGATCTAAGGTGAAATGGAAAACACTCTATGAAGGGAAGATACCAACTTTGAAGATCCAGATCCTATATTAAAGGAAGAACGATTTTAAAAGACATTATTCATGAAATCGTGGTCAAGATCACGTGGTTTGAGTATCTCAAATCCCCCGAAACATTAGGATATTATTGATATACATAATATCCTTAAAAATTTCCAAACAATGATTTAAACTCGGTTTACATCCAATAAGACATATGAGGGGTGAAACTTGAAAACTGAGAAAAATTGGGAAAACTAAAAATGAGTCACGGATGGGTAAGTCACTGACACGGAGCCATCGATAAGTGAGCTAGCGATGCGACCTACTACTGTTGAGCCACCAACATGTGAGATACCCACATGACAAACTACTGACGCAATGACCTACTGAAACCCTAACTTACTGACACCGATGCTCTCGACTCACTAATATCGACGCCCCGAAATCACTGATGCACTGTTATGTCGATGCACTGACATGCGGGCCCACTAACATGCTGATGCAGTGACATTCCAACGCACTGACATACCGACGTCGATGTCCTAAGTCACCTATAAAAAAAATGGTAATTAAGAAAACTCTTGAAATGAGCCATTGTTGCCTCCCAAAACACATTAAACACTGGTTTTTTCACAAACTAAGTGCCCAGGGAAATAGGTTTTATTACAACACCACAATTTTTTATGAAATATTTTTTTTCAAATAAATTAATTTCTTTTGATATCTTGTGTAAAAAGCTACACCGAGTTTTAGAAAACCACAATATACAATTAATATCATTATTTAAATATTACTGTTATAACCTATCCATTAAATTTTTCTATATGAATAGTAATAACAAAAATTTTCAATTTTATTTTATTTTTTTAGATAAGTAAAATATACTGATAAATTAGTACGTAATTTTGGTAAATCCTTTATATAATTTGAAAATACATTTCTTCTCAAAAAATTGATTTCAATGTTTTTGGTGAAAATTTATAAAATTGATATTTTACACTTTAATAAAATTTATTTTAAATAATTAACTTCATTTTTTAATTAATATTCCAAAATTATCTTAGGGTGATTTTTAGATAATTTTTTAAAAATATTAATTTTTCAACGAATACTAAAATATTCTAATTTTTATTAAAAAATGTCTTTACATTTAAAGTATTTATAATGTTATATGTTATTTCTAAATGGTTTTCATATAAAATTTGTTCAATTATATTATTATTTACCAAATTTAGTCCATTGTAATAAATTTAAACTTGAAATTTGATATAAATTCTCCGTATACTTTTGAAATCATTTTCTTTAGAGAACTATTCTTATCTTATATGTGGGTTTAATTTTAAATTAAATTCCACCATTTAAATTAATTGAATTTATAAAAATATATTCCATTTTTTAAATTAGAATAATTAATATTTTATAATTATTCAAGATAATTTTTTGGTCATGATAAATAATAAACACGGTAAAAATTAATTATCACGGTTAAGGTTAAAACTGGTTTATCGGAGAGATAAACTAAAAATATAAGGAATAAAATCACATAAAAACATGTCCAATTCTTATTTTCTGACCATATTTTGACTTTATCTCATGTAATGTTGGATAATTATCTATTTTAGGGACTTTTTCCATTTTTAAAATGGTGGTATACCTTTTTATTCTAAAAAATTCATACTGTGTCCTCTCCCCCACTTATAAAAGGGAACCCATTCTCCTCTCCTATTCAAACTTAAAAAGAATTTAGGTTCAGAAAATACCTATCAAAATACCTTTTTTGATTCCCTAACCATGTAAAATAATCCTTATTTTTATTATTAAACCCTCTAAATAAGGCTTTTGTTTAAAATCTAAGTAGGTGGTTCGAAGAAGATGGATCATTCTTAACCGAGAATTTTTCTTTCATTTATTATTACACCTCCATAAAATATAATTAGAATATATTTATATAATAAAATAATTATATACAAAAATTATTTTATTTTGTTATGTAAATTTCATAACCTATATCCATATCCTCACATTTCAAATGAGAAATTAACCTTTCATCATGTGTATGACGGACTACCGCTTTGTGACCCGATGTAATTCATTTTCCATAATTGCCTCTTACATTGGGATATAAATATAGATTTAATATTTATATAGTATATTTATGATATATTCATAATCCTAGAATTTTAATATCACTTATACCTTCTTACCTTCCAATCCTTTGGAAAACGATAACGTACCTCCTCTATACATATGGATAACATCCACCACGAAGTGATATAAATCATTTTTCATTTTATTTTTACATATACGGTATTAGAGATAGATAAAATTTATATATATGATATATATGGTATAATAGTTATTCTATAAAGGTTATATACTATCTAATTTTCTTCTATTCCATCCATTAGGAAAATTGAAATAGATTCAATATATATGTACAACCTATCGTATCCATGAATGGTGTAATTCATTTTTTATCTCAAACTTTTATGAATTATTATAAATACATATATAATGAATATATATAATATTTATATCATGGTTTTAATTATTTATATTATGGAATCAATATCAAAGTAAAAGGAAAAAAATACCAAACCAAAACATACATGAAAAACAAAGCAGTTATTACATAAAATTTGATTTTAATAAGGAATTTTAAATAAATAGGTAATAAAATGTCATAAGTAAATAATATATGGTAAGATATATATATAATCATAGTTCTGTAATAGATTTATAATAGGATTATTTTTATTATTCATGAGTTTTTAATGTGTACAAAAAAATTAGATACTTTAGTTAAAGGATTTTCCAAAAACATTTATTTCTGTGGGACACATGCCATATTCACCACTTTTTCCTTTTGTGTGGTGTTTATAAGTAAAATTAATGTATTTTATGATTAATCTCATGAAAATTATGGGATATAAATATCCATGTATATTTCATTCTTCCATATTTATTTTTATTCAAAAGTTACCAAAATGGTAATGGTTTTATGTTATAATCTCATTATTTATATGGATTTTTTATGATTAAGTTTATATTAATGAAATATTATGATCTAACTTCGAATAAATATCATGAAAATTTTTATCCGATTATTATTTCTAGATAATACTTGGGTTCAATTAATTTTAATTAATTTACCTATTAAAGATACCAAAATATTGTTTTTTAATAAAAATCAACTTTATTTCTTCCTTCGATTGAAAATATTTTTTCTTCTATGTTCATGTATTCTAAAGATGTTTTTAAGATAGTTTTTATTATTATATAATAATTGTTTAAAGGAATTTTCTCCCAAGTATGAATTTTTTTAAAATGGTTTAAAAGGAATATTATTTTTTTTTATTGAAAAGGGTACTTTTGACTTTTTACCAAAAATATTAATGGAATATTTATTTTACCATACATAGCTTGAATTGAATTTTCCACAATCAAGAACACTCAATGATTTAAGGATTCATTTACATGATTAAAAGGTTTTCTAGAATAATTTTTTTTATATTTAATAAATTTTTTAGATTCTAAATAATTAGTTTCAAAGTGAAAATGATATTTTTTTTAAAAATATTCCATGTGATCTTTCAAAATCATTTTCCATCTTAGATGACATTCATTGATGTTACTTAAGCATTAATAGGGATATGATCTAATTATACCATCATTATTTATTCCATGTATGGTTTATGATTATGAAAAAATATATTTATATAAGTTTTCCCTTTTCCTTGGGTTATAATATGATGAATTAATTAATTGTTATGTAACTCATTTCTTTTAAATAGGTCATTCTTTAATGAAATATTTATGAAACCCATTTCTTTTTCATGGGTTATGATTTTATGAATGATTTATGATATTGTGGCACACATATGTATTATTTTCATTAAGATATATGGGGGACTGGAATTATATTTCTCTCCAATACATTGGGTAATGGTTAATGTTCTATGAGATCAAATAGGTCCATTCTAGGTTATTACAAGCCCAAAATAGAGAACAAGAGAGGTTATCCCAAGATAAAAATAGAATACATGGGAGGTTATCCCAAGACCTAAGCATGTACGTGGGTGGATATACCAAGACTAACATGTTAAGAATTTATTGGTGGGTATCCTTGACATAAGATTCTATATTCCTATAGGTATTCCCTAAATCCATTTCTTATTCCAATGTTTTTCTCTCTTCGATAGGGTCCTTTGAATTTTTTTTATTCTGGTCTTATAAACTGAACAAATTTATTCCATGAATTGATTTTATAATCTATGATATGCAGTGTAAGGTTTTCAAATGTTTTTATCATATTCTCGTGCCCTTATTCTCAAATCTCCCTTATTTTCCCTTACTAAGCACATGATATCACAATTTATTATGTTTCTTATCCCTTTTTCATGAAGAAATGTATTATGTATAATTTTTAAAATAATAGTGCTAGTTATGAAGAACTTAGTTACAGATGATTTAGTTCACTTATGAAAAAATTTTATATGTATCAAGGTTTCCAATGACACTAATCCCCTATAGTCCTATTGCATGTTTTTATATAATGAAAAAAATATTCATCTATTAAGATATTATATCTATGTATAAAAATTATTGGTTACTATAAATTCACCCATACTGGTAGGGAGATGATTCAATGATCTCATCGAGTGGTGAGTTTCAATGTTGAAAATCCAAGGTTATCATCGAGTACTTGACTAAGATGGAATTATTTGTCAGTTCTATGCCTTTATTTTGGATTTTTGGATAACTAATTGATCTTTAAAACATTTTAACTTTTGGTAATATTAGAGTTGTTTTGGACAGGTCATTGATTGAGGTTTCAATTTTGGTTGTTTAATATTTTGATATGGTGTGTTCTTGGATTATTTTCTTTGAGATGAATAGATTTTATTGGGTAAATGTTTTGATCATTTTATAAAATTTTATTTAATATTTAAATGGTGGGAGGACCTATGAAATTCCTCTACTACTTTACAGATTGTTTTTCATTTACCCATGGTATTATTGATTTTTTATTTGGATATATGTGTTGATCTTGGTGGTTCTCCTTAAAGGGTCCTTTGTAATGTTTGTTGAGTGGCTCTTCTGGAGATCTATCAGGTCACTAGTTTTGGGTACATCTTCTTATATTTCATGTATTATCAATATCACAATGTTGATTTTGGGAGTTCTTTTAGTATCACATTTTCTTATCTTTCATACAAGAATCTTTCTAGGAACATAAATCGCTATAGTGGGGAAAATTATAATATCCTCATTTTGATAATAATTACAGACCATTTTGTTATAGTTTATAAGTCTTTTTAATAGAAAGTTAATAAATTTTAACTTAATTTTTAGTTATACAAATATTATATGGTTGATTTAAGGGTAAGTTCCTCATATCATTATAGAGGGTGGTTTTTAAGAGTTATTTTATGGTAACACATTATTTTTATGAGTTTTATAATTATTGTATAGAGAATATATGGGTCACATAAGCATAGCATCAGTTTTCTATATCTTATGTAAGGTTTATATGGGTTCTATGTAAGGGTAAAAAGGTTTTTATAAGGTTTTCATAAAAATAGATAGTCATTGTGTATGATTACCTCAGTTGTTGTGTAAGGGTGAACCCTTACTACTAATGGATATATAACCAAGAAATTACATAATAATAAACATTATTATCTATAGGAAATATAAGGGTAGATATGAAATGGTATCTAATTGTATGACTTGAATAAGAGTAAAACGTTTTACCTATATGTGAAAAATATGTTCTACATAGGGGTAAAACCATGTCACCCTTACGCCACACCACTTTTGGAAAAAAAATTAAACCCTATTTTCATTTCTTCTTCCCTATCATTCCTCTATGATTCCCTTTGATGATTTTAAAATCTTAAAATTGTAGGGATTTTATTCTGATAAATTTTTAAATGTTTTAACTCCTATAATAAATTTGTTAAACTCTTTTCATTGAACAATTCGTCAAAATGGAAAATTAAATGGTTGTTTTAGTTTGATTCATTTATACTATAAACTGTAATTCCTTTGGTATTTTTGAAAATAACCAAACCTTTGTTAAATTAATTTTTTGTATCCATTTTTAGGATAAATTCAGGCATCTAGATACTAAGAAAGTAGATCTGATTCCTTTGACTTGATTATTTATCTCTAAGTTGTTCCTTTATCTATGGATTTTTCTGTCCTTATAGTGTTTTCGGTCTCCTAGTAATTCTGAGGTTAGTGATTAAAAATTGATACTTTTCTTTATACTCATGATTTTTGACCCTCTTCACTTTTAGAGAATTATGTGATTGGATAGGTTTACGAAAAAACATTTTTGATGTTATTTACCTTGGTAAGCCTAGTTTTTTTAGGTGGGTGTGAGTAATGGGGTAGGTTTAGTTACCTATCACAGACAACAACACTAACAAAACACATTCTAAGGCGATGGGGTTACCCCAATTTTGAGACTCTTCCCCTATAGGCCATATAATTAGGGTAATGTGAATTAGGAACCAATTTCACCATGATTATTACCCTATAAATTTACACTTTCCTAGATATTGAATATTGTGTTTCAGTGTCATATTATCAATTTTATTATTTTTAAAAGCTTTGAATTGTATGTGTTGATAAATTCCTTGAATCTATTTTATCCTTTTTTTATATTTAAAATTTTATTATTATGTTTTTATACAATTCATTGAAATCTATAATTTATAAAAATGAAAATTTAAATTTAGGGTTTTCTAAATTTTTACACCCAAAATCATTAATAAATTATTATAATATTTAAAAGGGTATATTGTTTTATTTTTTTTTAGGAAAATAATGGTTTTATACTAAGTTGGAAATCCATGGTTATTTTTAATTTATCATTCCTTGTTTTTTCTAAAATTAAAAATCATTAGATTGTTTAGTAAATGAATGTATTTATTAGATTATATGTGGAATCTTAAAAGGCTTTGTAGCTCACCCTCTTCTTGTACCATTTGGTGTTTATGGTCTTTTCGTTCTTATATGAGGTGTTCATGTGATCTTTGACTTATTTTTTGTTCAAGATTTATTGATCAAGTAAAGTTGACCTGGGACATGTTGGGTGGTCATCGACCACCATACAATGAGTTTTTTTAGTTTTGATCATCCTTCAGTTTATTTTTTTGTATTGCCTCCTCATTCACTATTATGTTAATATTGATGTACTTATGTGATGTGTTTTTTTAAGTGATTTTTTGTTATATTTTATTGGTATAAATTATTCCCAAAGGTTGTTTCTTAATACTAAAGCACTATTAGGTATCCCATGAGGATTGGGAATTCCCTTTGAGTGAGTAGAAAATAATCTTGGATTCCAGTTTAGATGGTACTTCATGTTGATTCATTGAACATAAAATATCATTTTATTTCATAAAATACGGTTTGGAATTTCTCATATCCTTGATAATTGATACCTTTCTTTATGATTATGAAAAAGGAATTAACTTTTTTCAGCCAAGTTGAAATAAAACATCATATATAGGTTAGTTGAACTCGAAGGCCCCACAATTCCAAGATATTATAGGGTAAATTTGGTTTATATCCCTGATATTCCCTCAACCAATATCAAGTATCCTATACCATAAAATAAAGGTTAGTAAATTCCTATAAATAACCCAGAATTCACACTTTAAGGGGATACTTTTCAATTTTTGGGAGTGGATAAAGATGAACACTTTTCTAATATATTTTACAAGGTCATGAATTTGGTGGGGTTTTTCTACAAAATCTTCCACATAACACTCCACCACTGTCCAAAGTATTGAGTTGAAGATGTGGGGAATGGAATGATAAAAATTGGATCATGTATTCTTAAAACCAAATGACATCACCCAGTAACAAAAATTTTAATGAGGTTCCCTAAAAGTAGTTTTATATTCATTCTCATGGTCCATCCAAATTTTATTATACCCAAAATACTCCTTCCTGAAGGAGGGAGCTTGGAAACCAGTAGTCGACTCAATCAACAGCTCTATCACTATGATTCGGAGATCATCCATTAAGAAATGGATGTTTAGATCTCATATAAGGACATTGGTTTTTACATTATTCTTCTTAACTAGGACAATGTTTCAAAATCACTTGGGATATTGGACTTACCTGATTAAGTTATCCTTTATAAACCTATAAAATTTATCCTCAAGCATGGTACTATGGGAGGGATAAATCGTTCAAGGTACTTATTTAAAATCATACCAGCTACTAATAATTCCAAGGTAGTGGAAAGAAAACTAGGGATTATGCCATGGAATTTCCTTGTAACTATAATAGAAAATATCATGGTGTTAATTTAAGAATATGATGAATTAGTAGTTTTCCTATAGAGACATGACTACACTAATCAGTGTTTTCCTTGGGTCTTCTATGATTCCGATGTTTACCTGGGTATGTTCATCAATAGTGGTGGAGAACCCTTCCTCAATGTTATGATGGGATTTTTCTAAATTATCTCTATCCTCAAAAACAAGAGGATTGGATGAAAAATATGTATCTTCAAGAATATGATATCATGGGGTGGCACTGTCACCTACTTATGTAGGGGTAGAATATTAATTGATAGATTCATGTCCTCCTAAATCTAGGGAAACCATTTAAATAGAAGTTGATAACCCAATATCATGTAGTTTCTGATGGAAAGTTCCACTTTTTATACTAAAACAATGTTGTTAGTTTGACTTCAATCAAGTCAATCTCACCCTCTAAAAGACATTATGTCAACCCAGATTGGTAACCAAGGGATGGACCTTCTAGTATGAAATGGAAGTTATTCTTTATATTTTTAGGGATGAATGACCTTTATAGAAATAAATTTAATTTTCAATCATTAATTGTTGTTAAGGATGACGAAATTGTTCCCAAGGTTTGGAGTTGTTACTTCAAACTCATGGATTAGTAGGATGAATTTTTCATTTAAATAATCCCAAGGTTCCTCCAAGGTGTCTATAAAGTCATTGGGGTAATTTATTAATTATACCTCAATGGTATCGAGAAGCATACCCTCCATTTTTTAATACTCGGTATCAAGATAGTTGTATTCATAGAAATCAAAGGGGAAGAATCACCATATAATACCCTTACTCGACCATTAATGAAGTATTGAAGGTATCAATGATATAAAGAGGGAATGAAGTCTTGCAGTTAAAGTTAGGGACTTCCCAATATGGTATTTAAGGTAGTATCATATGAGAGTACCATGGAATCATTGTTTTATTAAAAGTTACCAAATTGTGTCTCTAACTAAATCTTTTCTCATTACTTTTTCTCAATCTTATATTATCCTTAGATTATCAAGTTAGATGAGGTGAAATATTCCTCGTTGATCCCCAGTTTTTAAAGTTCTTGGTTTGGGATAATATTGATCATATAGTATGGGTATACTAACCAACAATGAATTTCCATTACATTGAATTGGATTGAGACATATAATGTTCATATGTATCCCTAAATGATGGACCCCTAGTCCTCCTAAGATAAGGAGATGAAGGCTTAGAAAACTTCATTTTTGGATTCCTCTATATTACAGGCCTGAGTGTAATATACCTCATTTTCAAACTAGAGAGGGCTCTTTAGTGCCTCAGTGAGAGCCTCAAAACCAACTTTGACATGTGGAGGGAATCAAGGATCAATTGCCATTGTGTTATACTAATGAGGTGGTTTATCATGTCATATTTATGATAGATGGGAAATTACTACTTCTTTGAGGTCTCTCCTTGATAGGAAACATGGTTGGTGAGGTTTAAAGAGGTGTTGCATCCTGATTGGTGCTTGTTGGTTTCCACTATTGGTTAAATGAATTAAGATGGGTTCTAGGTGGTTGAGGACCGAATTTGACTAGTTTTGGATGATCCCTAGGTTTTTATGGATGAGTTTTATGATCAACAAATACAATAGGTTGTGTAGGTATTCCTGATGATGTGCTATTTGAGGGATATGGTTGATAAGACCTAATTAATACATGTTGTCCAATATCAGTTGCATGAATCATAATTTCTGAAGAATATCCTCATGTATTTTTCTTGATGGTGTGGAACCTACACTTACCTCAACGGTATTGTACAAGGGTTCACAAAGGTTTCTGGTTAAAGGATTTTCCACTAGGCCCTGTGCAAAAATCCACCAACCAAAGGATGTGAAAGAATGTATAAGCCTACTATTCATTAGTAGAAGATTCCAATAGTGGGTAGATTCTAGGGCCTTATCCAAATTTATAGTGAATAAAATCACCAGTGGTGAAAAATTATTTTTGTGTTGGTGGTGGATCAAAATTTCCTTAGTATTGTTGGTGCTAGTTATTCTGAGATTTCAAAGGATACGATGGCCATGGAGTAGCTAGTCTTGGTGACCATAGGAGGTTCTCGTTGGTTAAACAGGGAACATATAATTCAATGGGAATAATCTTATAACGTATATGAAATATATTGATAAAAAAATTATCCTTTAATAAGAAACCTATTTTCATCCTTCTGAATCATCCCCTTCACTGATAGAGGTGGTAGATAAATAAGTCACCAACATCATGGGATCATCTAACTCAACCAGACCATGATCTACCTAGTCCATAATCCGTTCATTCAATACATATCACTCTTTTATGTTATTACCAAGTATCATGTGGTAGGGAAAATAATCAGAACATTTCATTATCCCAGCCTCTTATGGATTTTTGGGGTCTAATAATTTCAAAATGTTCGTCTCTATTTCATAGAGGGTGTAACCTGGGACATGATCATACATTAAAGAATATACCATGTTCATTCATTCTATGAAGGGATCCCTATGAACCATTCAGGATAATAGGCCTTGGGTATCATTCTAATATATAATTTGTTCTTAGAGAGACATGTTATATAGAGGCGCCTGAAAGAGGACCCTATGTGGTGCCTAGGTTTTCATAACTATATTCATCTCTTCTATCACAAGATTTCGTAGTAGAATTGGAGGAGGTAATAGGCATGAACATATATATGTATGATACATGGATTCTTCCAAACACTAAGCCCTTCTAGAAAATTCCTAAAATCCCATTGGATACTTTAAAGGGAAAAGGTTTAGAACTAACTCGTCTCATG
The DNA here is from genome assembly GCA_963277665.1 of Viscum album. NCBI lineage: Eukaryota > Viridiplantae > Streptophyta > Magnoliopsida > Santalales > Viscaceae > Viscum > Viscum album. The sequence goes on along the minus strand of OY728137.1, from coordinate 1,503,752,086 downwards.
ATTTTTCCACGCATATTATCAATAGTTTTTTTGGGATAAGATGCACATAGAGGGAATATGTGATCCTTTTTAATCAGTAAATTAAGTAAGAAACATTCCCATCATCTGACTATTTTTCATTTGAAGAGTTCAGTGACACTAGTTCTATGTAAGGTGGAGTTGAACTGTTAATGGGTCTATTTGTGGAGACCTTCCCAGCTAGTGATGGACCCTAGGATAAATTGATGATACTAGAAAAAGGTAGGTCCTTATAGGTTTTAGATGAAACATCTGAGTATATTATATCCTTATCACTTTGTGGTTCGCTACATTAGGCTACATTAAAAGGAAAAGTGGCCAAGATGTTATTTTGGGTCACGTGTATCATTGAAATAGTTGATACTCAGGTTACCAAAATCTAGGGTGGATAAGCATCATCCACCCACACAAGATATGGATTCCCTTTAGACTAGAATAAGTATTTTTGGGTCTCTAATACCTTAAGATGAATGGTGAGAGTCGTTATCACTTTATCCAGGCGAGGGTAGGTATTTATCTTCCCCCTGACTGGGTTGTTATCTCATAGAGTTGAACTAACAAGACATAAAAGTGTGGAAGTCGCGTTAACTATCCAGGGAAATAAACCTAGGGTACACAAGATTATTTATCTATTGATTTAATGAAACCACCACTATCCTTATGGTATTCATAGGTCCAGCCACTTTATACTTAGAGGGGTGACCAAGGAAGAATGGTTATGGAGGGTCCACTGGGGGAATGATGGGATCCTCATAGATTCCATTCTACTCTGGAAACTATCCACCAAGGAGTTCATCAGTGAGGATCTTATAATTCTAAAATTCTCTAGAGTAAATTGATCATTTAGGAATCTTATTTAGTCTCTAGTATGGCCTCAAGAGAAAAATGGTTTTATTGATTCCCTCACCCTTGACAAGATTTTAATGAACAATAACTTAGTGAGATTCCCAAGAACCAATGATTATCTCTACTGGTCAGTGAGGACTCATATAGAAAGTAATATATAGTATTGTGCCGCCCCATTCGATGGATATTTTTTTAATTCTCCCTATCATCCTCCCAGCTTTTCAAAACCCTTAGGGTGTTGGCTATGATTTAATTCATATTTTTAGTAGTTGGAGAGGGACTTTGACCATCAATGAGTAAATTAGTCTGATGGTCTGGTTGTCTCCATGATAGTGGCATGAATTTTAGGGTAGAATATTACCCCCAACACCTAAAATTTACATCGGTAGAAACCTATTATATAATCATGTGAAGGAATTTAAGTCTCCTAATATAGGTTTTATGAAATCATCATTGATGCCCATGGAATTAGGGTGCTGAGCTATCAAGAGTTCCATAATATCAAACTTTGGGCACAATTTATGGAGATCCTGGAGGTGTTTTGGATTCTTAAATAAAAAATACAAAGTTATTATATATGGTTAAACATATATCATCAGTTCTAGTGGGGAACATTGTATGGTCCTCAATAAGAAACTCCATGATGGTCATCTGTGGGGTCTTGGGTGGCTAAAACATGATTGTTTACTAGTTAATAGCCAAGATTTCTCACAAAATATATTTATCCTGTTAATTTTTCAGAGGGTTGTACTTATATTTATCAAAAAAAATATTAAATCCATGATGGTAGAGATTCTAGGGGGGGAAGTGATACAAATTTCTCTACTATTGACTTTCTGGAAGATGTCGCAATACACGATCCATCCTCGCCAAGAATTAGGGAGCGTCCCTCGAAGGAAAAGCTAGTTTATTAACCATGTAAATGTAATATGGTTTATCTGTGGCCTCCTACTTATTAGGAAGTCCATTTTTCAAATATAGGTCAACATAGTTCTCCCCTTCCTATGATGGTTCTAAACTAGACCTCGACATCTCCCATAATTCCAAGATGGAGGTGGAGTAAAGGGAAGCTGATGGGGGTAGGGACAGCTACACAAAGAGTTCCTAAAAGGAAACTAATACATCCTCCACATGTAGGTATATAAAAATGGATATGATGAAATTATGGACCTTTTAATTAGGGATTTTTTTAACACCCTAATATTTTAAAAATAGAACTATGTTCAACAGTGTATACAACACGTAACATCGAGCCTAAACAAACCATGAAATATTATTATTTAAATATGATTATTATAACCTAGCGGTTAAATTGTTGGGAATGAAAAGGATTAAATAATTTATTAAATATATATAAATTTCTTAATCAATATAAATGTACTGATAATTTCTTTGGAAATAGGAACCTAATTTCTAATGAATCCATTTTATTTTATAAAAAATTTGTCTTCTTCATAAATTACTTATATTGATTTTTTTTAGAAAATGTTATTATTAATAAATAGAAATTTTTGAAAATTTATTTGATAAAATTAATTTCATTTTTTATGTATAAATATAAAAAAATAACTTTGGGTTAATTTTTTTGATTTTCTTATAATTAATAACTTTTTGTGAATAGTGAAAATTATTGATTTCTCAAATACTGTCATTTATTTCCATTGAACCAAGTAATTAAACATTACAATTATGTTTCAGAGTTTTTATTAAATTTAAATATATACAATTTTATTTATATTAATCTAATTAATTTCATTTTAATCATCAATTTTCATGATTTTTGTATAAATTTTTTATACTAAAAATGCCGATTTCTAAAAATTGTTTTTAAGTGCAAAAAGTTTGTTATTTTTAATTAATTAAAATAATCCCAAATAATAAAAGATTTAAATGATATATATATATGTGAAATATATATTTATATTAATTTAAATTCATATAATTATTATTTCTAGTCATGGAGTTAATATAAAATTATTTATTTCTTGAAAAATGCATGTTTTCGTAGAAAACAGTTTTTCATCATGTTTAGTCAGTTTAATCATAAATTAAATTCTGAAAATTATATGTTTTTATTCATGAAAAATTGATTCAATAATTTTAATTAGGATTTCCAAATTTTTTATATATTCCCTTTTATTTTGGTTTGTTATAAATAATAAACATAATAAATATTTATTAATATAGTAATGGTAAAATGAGTTAATTAATAGTAAAAATAATTTTCTATGGGCTAAAAAATAACCCTAACAATACTTATGTTTATTTACGAGTTTATTTAGTCCATAATCATCAGAAATTATAATATATGGCCTTTTTCCATATTTACATGATTGGGACCTTTATAATACTTTTTTTAAAGAAAATTCAAAATGTCACTTTCCTCTTTTTAATAACTGTAATAGTATGTGACATGGATAAATATAACCTATGTTTGGTTATAAATATTTATTTGAAAGATAATTGATTTTTTATATCAATGTAATTAATTAATAATTTTTTTAATTAAATAATTTTCTCAAATATTTACACAACACCGACACATTAATTCTTTTTTTAAAAGGAAAATAATATAAATGATTTAAAATTTTTACAAGTAATATAATTTAAATGAATAATTTTGTTCCTAAAAAATGAATAAATATAATATTTTGGGAAGTGTGTAAGGTATATATTTGAATTATATTTTTTCCTTGATCTTCGTAAAGTCAAATTAAATGAATAGTATGAAAATTGAAATTAATGATATTTTATAATAAATAATATTTTAATAAATGATTTAAAATTCCTAAAAATACTATTTTATTCTAACATATTAGTATATGTTTATCAATATCTACCATATTCCATTTATGTTTCGTTTTTCCATTTATAATAACATTCTTAACCCTTTAACATTGAAATAGTTGTTATTATGGTAATGGTTAAAATGATGTTTGTTGTATTACCTGCACATGCATTAAAATTAAGTTTCCACAAACATAGTTTTTTTTATTTTATAAATTAAATTTAATATTTATAATCTTTGGGTCCAAATTATCTAATAATTTTCATTTTATTTTTAGTTTATAGGATAAATTACCTAGGTAAAATATCTAGTTACCGTGGTGAAAACTAAAATGGAAAAAGTGAGTAACCTTAGAGGTAAGGGTAATAACATATTTAAAAATGTTTATTTTTCATATTTTGTGGTTTTTATTAACCTTATATTTCCTATATTATATTATTTATTTATTTTTATGTTCTTTGTTTAAAATTTACTTCCCATTATTGAATAGTTTTTTGTATTTACAAAAATGTAATTCTTTCTCACTTATAAAATGGATCTCTTATCATGTCTTATTAACACTTCAAAAGCATTTTATTTCATCTAATACCTACCAAAATACCTTAATTTCTCTAATTACTATGTACCAGAAGCCTTTTTTATTATAAATGTTTCGTTGGAAGGGCTTTGGTGTAAGCCTAATAAGGTTATTCAAAAAAGAGGTATTGTTCTTAACCGAGCATATTATTATATTTATTCTTCCACATACATCAAATATTATTCAACCATTACGATATAATAACATCATTATCTCACATATAATAATATTTTATTATATTAATTTCATATTCTACATCCATATCCTCTTCTGTCAAATAGTAAATGAAACCATCATTCGTTTGTATCATGGACTGCCATCTCACGAACTGATTTTATTTATTTTCCATCATTGCCTCTAATGACTATTTATGATGGATTTATTGTATATAATGATATTAATGAAATATTTATAACTATTAAAATATAATTTATAATTTTCTTTCTTAAATTTTCATTCATATAAAAATGATAGTCATTTGTTTGAACTTTTCACCTACCACCTTTATGGAGCGATACGATTCGTTCTTCACCACCACATCACATAGATGATATATATTAGTATATTTAAAGAAATAATATGGTATTTATGATATTATTATCATTATTCAAATATTAAATAATACTTAACTTATTTTCATAATGAACATTGAAAATTGGGAATGTTACTCAGGCGTACGTACGCCCTACCGTCTCTATGATTGTAACATAATTCATTTTTCTTAAACAGATTTCATGGCCCATTATAAAAGTATAATTGATGTATAAAAATGATAATCATGACATTATTATTATTCTAGAGATGATGTAACAATGACTTATTTTACCATAGTCAACCTACCAAATTCATTTTGGATATATGAACCGAATGTCGTCAAAACATCTGTCATGAACTTAACTGACTAGGTGAATAAAAAACATAGTATTAAATTATATAATATGATTAATAACCATTAAAAATGTTTTTTATAAATTAAATAAGTAATATAATTTTATTATTTAGTAATATAAAGTATTTGTGTGATGATTTGAAGTTAGGGTACAAGGTTTCTTAATTCAATTTACATTCATTAGATTATACTTCTACTTAATTGACAATGTTATGATATTATTAAGTGTGAAATAGCCTCTAATTGTACTATATTATATTTCCAATTTGTTATAAATATTTTATTTTATTAAAAATAATCACCTCATTGATTATTTATCACTCTAATGATACAATCTTTGTAAGGGACTTCGTCTCACTTTTCCTTCATTGACACATATTTCAATATTATGCACCTAATTTATTTTATAGGTTGTATATACCACCCTATTGAAAATTATAACATTAATCCTTTATAATTCATGTTATTTTATGTTACAATTAAATTTACCTCATCCAAGGGGATTTGATGGGAATGTTACCATATTAGACAAGGCTTTGTGTTGTAATCTCCTTTCTTTTATGAAAATTTTTATGTTCAAAGTTCTTTTATGGGAAATCATATATAATTATTTTATTAAATCACATATTTTTTATTCTCCTCTATTCAATAATTTTATTTAAATACTTGGTTTCCATTTCCTTCCTTATGAGTAAAGAATCATCATAAAGTTTTTTGTAAGTAATATTGATATTGTATCTTCTTTTAGATCTGGTATATTTCTCTTCCATGTGTATATATTCCTTAAAATATTTTAAAGAATTTTTTCTATTCACTAATTTTTTATTAAAGAAATTTTTACCCTTGTTTTAATTTTGAAAATTGGTTTAAAGGGAATATTTTCATCATTTTATTAATAACATACTTTTTAAATTTTTTACAAAAGCATGAAAGGAATGTTTTCATTTAACTTATATGGTATGAAAAGAATTTACATCTATCATTACCACTCAATAATTTGAAGTTTACTTTACAAGTTCAATGGTTATTTTCAAATAATGTTTTATCTATATTATTTGGAAACATTTATATTTTAAATAAGTTCTTTCAATGTGAAAGGGGTATTTTTCTCAAGAAATATTCAGTGCGATATTTTAACGATGTTTTCATCAATTATGAAAAAAATTATGTTATAAACTACTTATAAATTATATTTATTTTTCTCCGTTATATATACCTAGAACATTATCCCTTTATTTTGTGGGGCTAATATATTCCTTATGTTAATTTCTCAAATTCATTATTTGTGAAATCTCCTTTGATTGTGACATAAAGAAAGATTATGTAAACCATTTATTTATATGCGTAAATATTTTGTTTTTACCTTATGATTGATTTCCTATTTATGGCATATATAAGTCTGTAAATCTTATTATGGGTGCACCTGGATAGTGTTCCAATGAATTGTAATTTTTTCTAGTCTTAAGAGACATTATATATAGTATTATAGAGTAAACCAAATCCATTATGGGTCTTTTTACACTATGTGATATTTTCTATGAAGTTATCCATGACTCATGTTTATTTAATGTAATATGTTTACAAAACATTTTTTTATATGATGTTATTAAACAATGTTCTTTATGTTTTTCTTCCTTTTAATTACACATGATACATCTATTTCATGATACCATGTTATTCATTTGAATCACATGTTATGTTTCTTTATCATGTTTATTTCTTTACAAGGATTTTTATCTCACCAATTTATTTTATGTACTCCCCATTTTATCTTATGTAGTTTTAAGAGCCCGAAGAGATTTAGGATCTCACTAAGGATAATAAAAATAAATATGTTATGTTTTAGTTTCCATCGATATTTTATCTAACGATTCATTCAAATACATTATGATTAAAAATATTTAGGTCGTAATTAATAGTCTCTTATGTTAAAAATCATATAATAGCATGTTTTAAAGGCTTGGGTCACTATAGTTATTATCAGTACAGTTTTTAGTTATTTTTTTGTACTTGGGTTAAAGAAAATTAGTAAAAACCTTAGAGATAATTCTTGGTTTAATGCAGCATTCAATTGTTTGTGTAAATAACGGATTTTATGGTTTTACTATACCAATGAAGGACTTGTGTTAGAATAATCATTGGGGTAAAAGTATTGAATTATTTATGTGTTGGAATTTGATAATTATCCATTAGAAATAATTTTAACAATGGTATTTTTAGTATAATAATCACGAAATATATAAGGATTGTGTTAATTTTAGAATTATATATTATTATTTATGGAATTATTGTGATTAAGGTTATTTATAGATATTATTTCCATATATGATTATGGAATATAAATTTTGGTATAGTAGGATAAGAGTGATTGATTTTATTTGGAGATAAATGTTAAATTTATCTTGGATTAATATGTGCTAAAATCATTAAATTATTTGGGTTTCAAAATTATTAAGTAATATTTTGAAGAATTTTAAGTTAGTTGATTAACAAATAATGTAAGTTTAACTTTTGGTGTTATGTTTGAGGCTTTAGAGATTAATATTATTTTTCATCGTATGAAAGTTTATTCTTTTTAGGGAAAGTTATACTTTATGATAATCATTTTTCTTTTGGTTGATGTTAAATAAAGGAGGAATATATTGTTTTCCTTTTGTAGAATTATATGATCACTTAGAATTTGATTTTAGTGATTCAAAAATAAATATATCATCTTGAACACTCATCGCTGGTATCAAAAGATGATATCTTTGTGGAAATTTGTTATAGGATGAACTTATTCTAGTCAAGTATATTTTACTTATGTTATTATTATAGATTGTATAGAATTACTCAACTCGAAGAAAATGATATTGAAATTAAAAATTTTATTTTTACCTTCATTTCTTAGGAATTGATGGTTCTTTTTACACCTCTTTAGTTTATGGATTTGTGGTCGTTAACATTCTAAAAAACATTCAATTTTTTTTACCATTGATCTATATCACTCTCTATCATTATTTAGTTATTATACATTTCTTAAATGTAAAGACTTTCACTTCCCAATAGTTTTCTCAAATTAGGAAATATATTTATTTTTTATTCTATATCACCTTCATAATTTTTTCTCTCTTATCAAGAGATGTTTGATTAACCCTTTTTATAATGTTGGATTTTTAGAAAGGTATTTTCAAATGAAAAACCATTGATTTGAGAGTTCAAGTTCAAACTTTGAGGAAAAAATTTATTAAAGAGGGGAGAATATGAAACCCTGATATTTTAAAAATAAAATGATGTTTGATAGTGTATATGACACGCAACACTGAGCCTATACGAATAATGAAATATTATTATTTTTATATGACTGTTATAACATAGCTATTAAATTTGAATGTATGAATATGATTAACTAAATTATGAAATATATATAAATATAATACTCCATATAAATTTATATATAAATTATTAGTAAATAAACGCTCAATTTTTAATGATGATATTTTATTCATAAAAAATGAGTTTTTCTTCAAAAATAATTTTTATTTATTTTTGTGAAAAAATATTATAATTAATTACATGAAATTATAGAATTTGTATTTTATAAAATTGAGATAATTTTTAAAATTGAAATATCAAAAAAAAACTTTGGGTGAAATTTTGGGATCATTCTGAAATGAATGACTTTCAATGAATAGTGGAAGTTAGAAATTTTTCAACTACTATCATTTCATTCCATTAAATAAAGTAATTTAAAATTACCACTATATTTTTTATTTTTTATTAAAGTGAGATATGATCCATTTTATTTATAATAATATATTTAATTTTATTTTATTCTATTATTTTCATTATTTTGTAATAAGTTTACTTTTTATGCTTAAAAATGTAGTTTTCCGAAAACTATTTTTATGTGCATAAATTTTCTCTTTTTGTTTAATTAAAAACCCAAATAATAAAAGATTTAAATTAAATTTATACATTCTATATCTATTTATATTAATTTAAATTCATATTATGATGATTTCTTGTTATATATTTAACATAAGATCATCTGTTTCTTAAAAATGTATTTTTATGAAAAACATTTTTCATCGCATTTTTCAGTTTAATATTAAATTAAATTATAACAATAATATGTTTTGAATATTTGAAAATGGATTCAATAATTCTAATCAATAGTTACAATTTTTTTAAATAGTTCCATTTTATTTTCAATAATTATAAATAATATCCATAACAAATATTTGTCATCAAGGTAGAGGTAAAATTGGTTAATTAAGGGTAAACAATTTTGATAAGGACCAAAAAGTAACCCTATCACGTGAATGTTATATTTTATGATTATATTTCATCCATAATCATCAAAAAATAAAATATATGACCTTATTTAAAATGACTATGACTGTGAACTTCATAATACTTTATGTAAAGCAAATCTAAAAATGTCACTTTCTAACTTTTAATATATATAATATTGTAATATGCTAAACTTTTCTAGAGATGAATCATATATTATTATAGGTACTATTTTACACTTTTATTCATATATCTTGGTTGGGTTTTAATTTTGGGATGTTTTGGGTGAATTTGGAGAAGTTTTGATGTTTTTTTAGGGTGATTTAGTATTGTATGGTTGGTGCATGGTTTTCCCAAACTGTACACCTAGTCCAGCAAACCAAGCACCCATGATATAGTGGTGTTTTCATGCTTAGCACATAGTTTTACAAACATTTATCCCTATTAATAGTAACTATTCCCCCTAATGTGGGGCGCATGGTTAAAGAGCATTGTTTAGAAAACTGTGTGCATCATCCCAAGAAACCATGTACAATGTTTTTAATCCACCAAAAAATTATTTTAAAATTCCCAAACCCTAAGATATTAACTACTAATCGACCTATCTTTGACCAATCATTTTTTCTTCATTTTTGGGATCTCCCAGATAGATTTCAATTCTCCTCAAACTCCATTCATGATGAATCAAATATTTGGTTGATGGATATGTACCTCTCTATAATGTGATTTCTTACCTATATGGTTCTCTCTCTCTCTCTCATGTCTATTTTCCCAATGAAGAGGAATGTTTTTTCCTATATTGGAGAGGGATTAGATATATGTTTTCAAGGATCCTAATCTATTTGATCTTGGTTCTAGGTTTTGGTTTGAAGTATGTTCTTCCATTGTGATCTTGATTGTTCTGCTTTGATTTGGGGATTTTTTTTTGCGAATGTCTATCAAAGACCTTGAGGTATGTTTTATATTTATCAATTATCATAGTATTGAGTGTAATTGTGTGTATGGAATTTTGAAAATGTGATTTCCACATTTGTAAGATGCATCATGAATTAGATTAATTAATTGGTTAATTAATTAATGGAATGATGTGACTATGAAATTGGTCAATTAATGGGATTCTGAAATTAGATATTTACTATGATTAAGAATTGATTGTTAATGGGACTTGGACTGACTCTCCAAATACCCATGGGGTTTTATACATGACATTATAAGCCATGAAATTGGCATTGGACTATGTTTTCACATAACTGTGATATTAAATTGGAATTAAATAGATAATGGATTCATATGTTCTAATGAATTATTATTTCCCTGTGTGATATGGTTTAGACTCTGACATGGGATAAAGTAGGTATTAATGGTTTGGTTTCCATCATGAACATATGGATTTATGTGGTTAAATAAAGAATAATTGAATTGGTAAACTATTTACTTTGTCACATGTACTTTATTATTTATAAAACTACATACATTGTTATTGATGGGATATTATTTTAGACACTTTTGGCGGTGGAATATTGAGTTTTAATCACACCCTTATCAGGATGCCTAATCAGTACTCGAATAGAATTCATGTTTTCATGATAAGATAAGGTCAAGAGTCATATGTTATATGGTTGAGTTGGGATAGATCATGGGTGAGGGAACCATACATAATGTCAGGAACTCCTTGGGGGTTTTCAGTGTGTCTTTGTTTTGTTTCTTCATTAGAAACATGACACTTGTTATAGCATTACATATCTACTATTTTATTTTTGTATATTTCTTTTCTTTTTTGGTTCTTCATGTGATACTTGTTTGTGTTTGGTTATGGTATTATTCTTGTTATTGGTTATATAATTTGGATTTTATATATTTTCACTATTGAGATTCTTTTATAAAGAGGGTATCATATCCCCATGTTAGACAAATTAGACCCTAATTACTATTCAGCAGCCTCTAGCGTACAGGGAGGTGGGCCTATGGTCATGTAATAAACCAGCTCGGGGCACCGGTACGTGCCACCTGGGTCGGGATGTCAAAAATATTTTGTGAAAGGGATAAAAATAATCTATGTCTAGTAATAAATATCCATTTTAAACATAAATTATTTTTTAATATCATGGTAATTTTTATATAATTTTTAGTAACCAAATTATTAACTTAAATTCTTACAAATGTCAAGGCCATAATTATTTAATTAAGAGAAAAATAAAATAAAATATTTTATAAATATAAAATGTAATATAATTTGAATGAATTATTTTATTCCAAAACAATCAGATTAATATAATATTTTGGGGATTTTTTAAAGTTATATATTCAAATACCATCTTTTTATTGATTTTTTAATGTTAAATTAAATTACTTGGGAGAAAATCAACATTAATGATATTTTATTATAAAAAAAGTTTTATTAAATGATTTAAAATTTCTTGAAATCATATATTTGGATAATTTATTGGTAAATATTTAAAAATACCAACCATGGTCTGTTTATGAGTCCTTTTTTATTTATGATAAAATTCTTAACCCTTTAATATTGAAATATTTTTTATTAGAGTTAAGGTCAAAATGAGGATTTTCCCATGACATGCGTAAGTGTTAAAATTAATTTTACACATACAATGTTTTTTATTTTATAAATTATTATTAATATTTATAATTATTGTATCCAAATTATCTAGTAATTCATGTTTTATTTTTAGTTTTAAAGGACAGATTACCTAGGTAAAAAACTAGTTATCCTGGGGAAAAGTAAAATGGTAAAACTGAGTATCCTTAGAGGTAAATTGAATAACATGTTTAAAACATGATTATTTTTTATTATTTGAGGTTAATATCAAAATTATTTTCAATAAAATCCATTATTAATCAGTTTTTGAGACACTTTGTTTGAGTGTGACTTCTCATTACTAAATAGTTTTGGGTATTTATAAAAATCTCACTCCTTCCCAAGTATAAAAGGGAATCTCCTCTCCTCTCTTATTCACACTTAAAAATCCTTTTGGTTTGGACAATATCAGCCCAAAACCCTTTCTTAATCCCCTTACCATGTCTTTTAGTCCTTTTTATTACAAAACCCTCCTTGTAACAATTTTTGTATGAACCTAAATAGGTTTTTTGAAGAAGATGTATCATTATAAACAAAGCATTTTGTTTTGTTTCTTCTTCCACCTCCTTCAAATATTAATAAAATAAGATTATATAAAAACATTGGTATCTATAATATACTGATATTTTATTATTTTAATTTAAACATCTATTTACATCTCCTATTTCTTCAAATGGAAAACAAAACTATCGTTCATGTTTATGGCAGACAACCACCTCGCAAACCGATGTAATTCATTTTCCATCATCGACTCTCAAGGATATATATAATTATTTTTTATATGTAAATATATCACATTAATTAAATAATTAACATTTTTAAAAGATAATTTATCATTTACATTTTTACATTTCCATTCACTTGAAAATGATAATGATGTGTGTGTGTATGTGTGGACTACCGCCTCCACAAAGAGATGTGATTCGTTCTTCATCACCACACAAAATAGATAGTATAAATAGATATATTTAAAGAAATAATATTTTCTTTATGATATTATGGTCATTATATAATGATAAAATAATATTTACTTTCTTTCCATAATGACCATTGAAAAATATAAACTTTACTCATGCATACATTTGACCTACCGTCTCTATGATTGTAACGTAGTTCATTTTTCATAACCATCCTTAATGATTGTTTTTTAAAATAAAATTTATGTATAAAAATGATTACTAATTAATTATTATTATTATTTATGTTATGGAACAATGAATTATATTCCCACAGTGAACCAACTGAATTCATTTTGGATATATGAATCGAATATCATCAAAACATCTAATGTGAACATATTTAATTAAGTAAATACATATAACATTGTAATAAATAAAATAAAAGGAATAATTAACATTAATATTTTTATTAATAATTTAAATAATTAACATAATTTTATTATTCATGAAAACAACGTATGTACATGATGAGTCGATCTCGAGGAAAGGGGTTTCTTAACCCAATTTCCATTTATTGGGTTATAATTCTACTTTATTGACTATATTATGATATGATTATGTGTTAAATGACCTATGATTATGCTATTTTATATTTATACTTTTTAGTGTATTTATATTTGTTACCCATAATCACATCATTGATTAATTATCACTACAATGATATGATCATTGTAATAGATTTCATCTCAATTTACCTTTATTGAGGAATATATTAGTGTTATGCACCTAATTTATTTTATAAGTTTTATATTATAGGTATATTACATATTATAATATGAAACCTTCAGGATTCATGGTATTTGAAGTTAAAATTAATTTTAATTCAACCAATTGTATTTGATTCAAAAATTACCAAAGTGGTGAAGTATTTATGTTACAATCTTCTTTTTTTTTAAATTATTTTTGATAAAGGTTTATTTGTGGGAAAATATATACAATTATATTCATAAAGTGTATCTATTTTATTATCCTATATTATTTATTGTTTTTAAATTTCTTCCCATTTTCCCGTATTGATTACTAAAATATCAAAAAATTTGTTTGTAAGTAATACTAATCTTGTATTTACTTTTAGATCTATAATATTTATCTCCCATGACTATATTTTCCTTAAAATATTTCAAATTATGTTTTCAATATTCTCTAATTAATTATTAAATAATTTTATACCGATGTTTTAATTTTCAAAATATGGTTTAAAAATAATCTTTCCATCTTTTTCTGAACAAAATACATTTTGACTTTTTATAAAATTGGGAAAGGAATGTTTTCTTTTAACTATACGGAATGAAAAAAATTAATAGTTATCATGAGAACTCAATTATTTTAGTATTTCTTTAAAATTTTCCATGGATATTTTCAAATAAAACATTATCTATGATATTTTTTAAATATTTAGATTTTAAAGAAGTGATTTCAAAGTGGAAAGGGTATTTTTTCTAAATAAATACTTCAAGTGATATTTTAAAAATGATTTCATTAATTATGAATACCTATGATATTATAGATAACTTTTAAATTATATTGATATGTCTATTAAATATATGCATAGTTCATTATCCCTACCTTTTATGGGGTAATATATGCCTTATGTTCATTTATCATGTTCCTTCTAAATAAAATCTCCTTTGATTATTACATGAGGCAATATTATGCAACCCATTTCTTTCCATGGATAATTCATATGGTTATACCATATTATTTATTTCCTATTTTGGGAACACATAATCGTTTACATGTTAGTATGGGTGCACCCAGATAGCGATCCAATTCATTGGGTAATTTTTTGGTCTCATGAGATGTTATATATGGTATTAAGGAGTAAGACTAATCCATTTTGGGATTTTGTACACCTTTTAATATTGTTTAAGTAGTTATCCATGACTCGTGTTTATGTTAAGTTATATGTTTCTACATAATTTCGTATATTTATATGTTATTTTTATACCATTTTTTTCTGTTATGTCTCCATGTGATTACTCACAAGCCTTCTCTTTTATGATATCATGTTGTACATTGGACTCGCATATTATGTTTTATTTTCATGTTTATTTTCTTATTAGTATTTATATCTCACCCGTAACACCCCGAACCCAGTTACCTAGATTCGTTGAATTATTTTAATACATTGGCATGATTACAAGGAATCACGTCCTGAAGGACCGATCGGTTTATCAGTCTTGGAAAATAGATTACATACATTAATGTTACCTTGCACTTTATAACATACAAAACAACATAAATAATCCTTTATGAATGTCATTATTCCCTTGTCTTAACCCTACATATCAATCACAATACACTTCTTGGAATCCTGGGAAAAATAAAACATAGAAAGGGGTCAGCTCAGATGCTCAATAAAGATAACAATACAGCGAAAACTTTCATAAATAAGCATAAACATTTAAGGCAATGTATAACTAAAACAAAAGCCTTTTAAACTTTAACTTCAGCATAATATGGAAAAAATAAAATGAAGTAATTCCATTTACTTATTCACATGGATATTCTACTATTCGAATAATCACATGCAATATCACTAACCACTTTCATAATTATGGAATGCATAATGTCAGACTATCATAACCATATAGTCAAGGAAATGTGCAAAGACTACAAATAATATTTTTTCAAGGCCTTGTTCCAAGACACTAGTTTGTCTCATGAGACCTACCGAATAATCGAGGAGCTATAACAGGCTCCAACCGTCACTTACAAAGTCCAATTCATTCCTCATATGAAAAAGTTTAAACATAACCTAAACATTCCTATAAAAAAACTATAATACAAAATGTCAATACTTTATCCCTAAACCATTAATGGTATAAAAATTACAAATCCTTAGTCAAACATATCAAAAAACATTCAATATAATATGTAAGATTTGTATCATAATAAAGCATCTTCAAATAGGTTTAAAATCCATCAAAGGACATTGACATAGATGAAAATGATTTGTAAAAATCTTTGAGAGATACATCCCTTTTTAATGAAAACATTTAAAAGTCACACAATTTAGAAAGGAAGTCGTTTAAATACATTTTTTAATCAAAGTTTCCCATTCCACTTTGAAACTTTTGAAAGGAATTAATATTTTAAAAACATTCATGTCCATATAAATAAATCCATATAAACCATTTTGAAGACATGGACATTAATGAGAAAGATTTAGAAAAATAAATTTTTAAAACATTTGAAATGATGTTTTTGTAAAAAAAATTCCTTAAAATAATCCCTTTGAAAACTCTTTCATGAAACATGGACATGGATAATAAATATGTCCCATTAGATATTTATGTAAAAACAACCTCGGATAATAAAGAGATTGTGAAATTAACCCTTTCCAATTTCGTAACATATGAAACATACACCCCATGAAAGGGGTATCATACAATGAATATGTAAATACAAATAAATTAAATTTTATTTCACAAATAATATAGTTATGGAAAGTACATACACCACACAAAAGGTAATAGTGTCAATATGGCATGAATCTCATGGGAATAAGGAGTGAGATGAAAACCCCTTACCTTGCACTTTTCTTTAGTCGATGGTACGTTTGACCTCCTGTATAAAGACAGTAGTATGTTATTAAATTTTACTAGAACCATATTAATATTTATGATATCATATATTATTAATTTATGACTTTATACAACCCATTTAATAATAATTTTCATGTTAAATTAACATTTCGGGTAATAATCACTTTCTTTATCGTACATGTTTTAACTTGTTACTCTTGATTGTATCACTTAGATCATGATTTAAATACTTCCATAATATAAAACATGATTTATATATCATATATATTTAGAATATAAATATGTATAATAGACATATAAATGAAATGGAATACACCATTTATGGATACAGTAGTCCGTACGTACACATAAACACTGTTTCCATTTTCATAACGTATTGAACCGAACTAAGTGAATAAAATATATGCAAGTATATATATATATATATCCAGTATAATTATTATTTCATATATTACAAACATATTAGTAAAATATATTTTTATAATCATCGATGAATGACGAATGTGGAAATGAATCTCATCGCTTCATGGAGACGGTAATTCGTACGTACACAGGAGCGAAAATATCATTTCCTTAAAGGTGTGGAATTGGATGGTATATTAATTTTACAGAGACATTATCATGTTATTTTCATTATTTATATACATATCACTAATCATTGTATCCATCCAAATGACATAGTGTTGAATAACAAATTACACCACGACGTGGAGACGGTAAGCCGTACGTATGCATGCATAGTGACATTATCATTCATTAGATGGATAAAATAATGAATGTAGTTATGAAATATTTATAATAACATCACAGTATATATAATATAATGAAGTTATTATTTTATAATTTAAATAACAAAGAATGAATAAGTGGATGAAGAAAGGAACATGAAAGAGGGTGGTGAAATCATTACCTCTTCTTCGGGTTCTTCCTTTTTATTTTATCAAATGAGATTTTTAGGTTGGAATTAAGATAAAATTAAGGCATATAGGTTGAATTTAGGGAAGTTTTAAGGATATTTGGGTAGGTTTTGGCCGATCCAAAAGGGTTTGGAGGTGTGAATTTGAGAGAAGGGGAAGTGCCCTTTTAAAAGATGGGTGAGGGGCACCTTTGGAAAAGCTTAAAATATTATTTTATTATAAATTATTATTTGGTTTATAATGGCTCCAAAGTGCCTTATTTCGAAAATAAGGTGGGTATGGGACGAAATAATTTCAACCAATATATTTTAGACTGGTTTGAGTCACTTTATTAACCTTATCTTTTAGTTTTAACAGTTAGTTAATTTGTTTGACATTTACCTTGTCACTTTGTATTTTTATATTATATGGTTAATAAACTTACTATATACTTTCAAGATATTTCCAAGTGGTCCATTAATGATGAACCTATTATTATTTAAGTCCTCTGGCCTAACCTTATATTTTTAGAAATACAATATCAATTAATAATATAATATTTGTTTTAAAAACTCATTTATGTCAATTCTAACACTATTGACTAATTGATTTTTGATAAAGTCATAAAAACTTTATTAATTCGAAAAAAATTCATTTAAGAAATCCTATAATGTCATATTAACCAATAAAATTATTTTGTGGTATCAAAACATTCAAATTATATTTATTTTAACATTTATAATACCAATTATTTGATTCTTTTATTAATAATGAAAATACTGCATCATTATTGTGTCATAAATAAATTTAATTATTCAATGTATAGAAATTATAAATAAAATACCATTATGTAAGAAATATTTTTATATTTCTAATTAATATTTATAGTTTAAAATATATCATATATAACCCTATGTAAAAATTGTTTTTCTAAAAGATATATACTTATGTCATTTTTGTATTTTCTTTAACCTAATTAATATAAAGTGTCATTATCACTTAAAAGTGGATCCATGGGGTCCCCAAATCGACCCAAAGATATCCATGGTCGAACATGTATCAACCAATAGGGTTACAATACGTTTTAGTGCAATTTAATATTATTGTAATATTATTTGTTTAACCTTATTTACCGGATTTACCCTTTCACAGTGGTAAATAAAATATTTACCGACGTAATTATTCACAATATATATAAAAAAATACTTACATATTTACACAATTTGGGAATCCTGATTCCAAATATGGAATCCATTTTTTCAAATTCAAAACACAGAAGTGGCAGAAATTAATTTAAAATTAATTCCCTCTGTCAAAACAAAAAGCGTGTTTTTAAGAAACAATAACTATCAAAAGATTGACACTTGTTTATGTCCGGTTTAAATGTTAAATTATGTCCAATGACCAACATTGGATTAAATGATAAAAATATATTCTAAATATACTTTAAAACCACTAAAATTCATAATTTATCACTATTAATTATTTTGATTAAAAAAGTTATTTTTAATTAAAATTTTGTAATTTTAACTATTCATCAAAATATGAGAGTTATCAAAAAAGTACCAAAAATTCACCCTAAGATAATTTTGATATTATGAATCGAAAAATGATAACTATTTTGAAATATAAAATGTATAAAATTTCAAAAAGTGGGTATTACTATTCATAACGGCTAGTTTGATTGGTTGTGGTGTGTGTTAGAACTCGAAGTTGCGTACAACACACGCTACTATATTATTCAAAGATAAGAGTACCGTGGAAGATTGTGGTGTTACATTCTCCACTCCTTTAATAAATTTCATCCTTACAATTTATTCTCGGTATTGGAAACTTGGGGTTGACATTTCAAAATATCTTAGTAGAAATCTCACATCAAAAAATGGATTAGTGAGGCCTCTATTTAAAATAAAGAGTGTTAAGTATGAAGGTTACCGAAAATAACACATACTAGGGTTACATGTAGTAAAACATGGATATAGAAGATAAATCTAACCATAAATATCTGATGGATAGTGGTAGATAACATGGCTATGAAAAGGCCAACAATCGTAAAGCCATAAATTTGTGATGATCTAAGGTACCATCTTGGACAACGTTTTTGTTCTAAGTTCATTTTCTTAATGTTGTGGAATTTATTTATGATATTGGATAAGATCATAAGGAGATATACTTAATTTATAATTATAGTTTTATCCATTGATAAATTTCTACCACAAACTCATCTTTCACCCCAAAACATAATACAACTCAAAAATACTCTATTTATCCTAATCGTAAGGGTTCCAAATATAATGAATTTATAATTCACATATCTGACCCCTTAAAAAAAGAAAATACATTATACCATCCAGGAACTTCACTTAGTCCAGTGGTAGGCGATAAATCACAATCTCATTATGGTTGTGGGTTCGATTCCCGCAGCTTTGTCCGACGTGATGGGTTGTCACACGGTCTATATGTTGTCCTCTTATAAAAATCCATAAATAACCATTCAAACTTAATCCATTCCAACCTTTAGACTTATCCAAAATACATCTATCCAAACTCATAGTCTAAAATTTATAAGGAAGTTAAACAAAATGAAGATCCTTTTACCATGTAATAACATGTGAACACCTTCATCATGTATTATTTTAAAACATGGTAACATCCTGAATTACCATAAAACCTTATTGATTACATCCATGCTCCCTTATTCTTTATAGAATACTGGATATACTCCTTCTATCCATAAATGTTGTAAACTCCAACAATGACAAATCATTAATCAGTTTCAAGGTAGTAAAGAATATCGAATATAATTTATTCAA
Source organism: Viscum album (assembly GCA_963277665.1). NCBI lineage: Eukaryota > Viridiplantae > Streptophyta > Magnoliopsida > Santalales > Viscaceae > Viscum > Viscum album. The sequence continues at coordinate 1,503,731,881 of OY728137.1, read as the reverse complement.
TTCAACCATATCTTATTCCAAAATCACTACCACGTTATTGGGATCATATTAAGGATTACCTTTCCTTCAACCATGTATTCTACTAAAAGTGTAGCTCACTATTAAGTCACTTTTCATAGAACCATATAATCTCAAATCCTCAATAAAATAGTACTGCAGTACAATCCTTATTTATCTTCATAATTCATATAACCAGTATATTGTTGATACAACACTCAAATGAAATAATACCATAATAACAATATAAGAACACTAGTCATTATTCTTTATCTGAGGTAGTATCATAACTTGATTATTATCCAATAGCATCATTTGGGTAATACTCTGATGATTGAGACATTGGTTCGCGTAGTCTCCCAACTCTTTATAGACGAAACATTGTATATTTGCAAACTTTTTCTTACCCTTGCAATCACGTACTTGGTGTCCTTTTTCTCCACACATATAAAAAACTACCATTTCCTTCAAGAATTTACCAAGGTGATTATTTCAACATTTATCAAATATGGTAAAATCCTTCTTTCCCCTATTCATTTTATCCATATTTCTCTCTACCATCCTTTTATTCTCTTACTTCCCTTCAAATCCATAGGACTCGGTGAATTATTTACTTATCTTACTAACACATGATATTTTTTTCTTCATATGTTGAGAATACATGGGAGACTATTTCCCTTCTAAATGTTGGATTAATACCATGAATGATATGACCCTTCTTACTCTATAGTTCATATGTATTTATGGAATTCTCATTCCTTCTACGGGGTGCTATTTCTAAACAATGACATACACTAGGTCAGTTTATGAAATGCAATTCATAATTCCAAACATGTAAAATACCTAAAGTAAATTGAACAGTTTATGGATATAATCCATAATCATAAAAATGTTTTCTTTGAGAAGGTATATACTCATAAACCCTTCATAGTGGTTTGTAAAGAAAACGAGAATTATCCTAAGCGTATCCACCGGGAGTGTCGTAACAAAGAGTGCAGCAAGGCCCGTTGTCGTGCACCAGTTCCCATTCGAATCCAGCTCAAAGTGGTGTTTTCAGGTTTTACCCCTAGGTACATCTATGCCAGAGCCACCTCTACCTGCTCGTATCCAGACAGGGATGTATTTGCTTGGAAAAGTCACAAAATCTTTACATTACCAAAATTCTAGGAATTTATTCTCTACTAATCCTCAAAGTCTATTTAGGTCTATGTGCTCTAATCAGAGATTATATAAATATAACTTCCAAGGTTATTGATAAACTTCCTCTGATACCAACTGTAACACCCCGACCCCAGTTACCTAGAGTCGGTGCATTATTTTAATACATTGGCATGATTACAAGGAATCAAGTCCCAAAGGACTGATCGGTTTAGTAGTCTTGGAAAATAGATTACGTATATGAATGTTACATTATACTTTATAACATATAAAACAACATAAATAATCCTTTATTAATGCCATTATTCCCTTGGATTAACCCTTCATATCAATCACAATACACTTCTTGGAATCCTGGGAAAAATAAAACATAGAAAGGGGTGAGCTCAGATGCTCAGTAAGGATAACAATACAGCGAAAAACTTCATAAATAAGAATAAACATTCAAGTCAATGTATAACTAAAACAAAATCCTTTTAAACTTTAACTTCAGCATAATATGGAAAAAATAAAATGAAGTAATTCCATTTACTTATTCACATGGATATTCTACTAGTCGAATAATCCCATGCAATATCACTAACCACTTTAATAATGATGAAATGCATAACGCCAAACTATCATAACCGCATAGTCAAGGCCTTGTGCCAAGACTACAAATAATATTTTTTCAAGGCCTTGTGCCAAGACACTAGTTTATCTCATGAGACCTACCGATGCATCGAGGAGCTATAGCGGGCTCCACCCGTCACTTACTACGTCCAACGCATTCCTCATATGAAAAGGTTTAAACATGACATAAACATTCGTATTAAAACTAGCATACAAAATTTAAATACTTTATCCCTATACCATGAATGGTATAAAAATAACACATCCATAGTCAAACATATCACAAAACCTTCAATACAATATAGAATATTTGTGTCATAATAAATCATCTTCAAACAGGTTTAAAATCTATCAAAGGATGTTGACATAGATGAAAATGATTGGTAAAACTCTTTGAGAGAAATATCCCTTTTTAATGAAAGCATTTAAAAGTCACACAATTTAGAAAGGAATACATTTAAATACATTTTTGAATCAAAGTGTCCCATACCACTTTGAAACTTTTGAAAGGAATTAACATTTTAAAAACATTCATGTCCATATAAAGAAATCCTGAAAACCCATTTTGAAGACATGGACATTAATGAGAATGATTTAGAAGAATAAATATTTAAAACTTTTGAAATGATGTTTTTGTAAAAAAAGTGCCTTATAAGAATCCCTTTGAAAACTATTTCATGAAACATGGACATGGATAATATATATGTCCCATTAGATACTTATGTAAAAACATCCTTGGATAATAAAGAGATTGTGAAATTAACCCTTACCAATTTGGTATCTTATGAAACATACACCCCATTAAAGAGGTATTATACAATTAATATGTAAATACACATAAATTAAAGTGTATTACACAAAAAATACAATTATGGGCAGTAAATACACCACAAAAAAGGTAATAGTGGAAATATTCCATGAATCTCATGGGAATAAGGAGTGTGATGAAAACCCCTTACCTTGCACTTTCCTTTAGTCGAGGGTACGTTTAACCTCTTGTATGAAGACAATAGTATGTTGTTAAATTATACCAGAACCATATTAATATTTATTATATCATACATTATTCATTTATGACTTTATACTACCCATTTAATAATAATTTCCATGTTAAATTAACATTTCGGGTAATAATCGCTTTCTTTATCGTACGTGTTTTAACTTGTTACTCTTGATTGTATCACTTAGATCATGATTTAAATACTTCCAGAATATAAAACATGATTTATATATCATATATATTTAGAATATAAATATGTATAATAGACATATATATGAAATGGAAAACACCATTTATGGATACGGTAGTCCGTACGTATGCATAAACACTGTTTCCATTTTCATAACATATTGAACGGAACTAAGTGAATAAAATATATGTAAGTATATATATATATATATATCTCCAGTAACATTATTATGTCATATATTAAAAACATATTAGTAATATATATTTTTATAATCATCGATGAATGGTGAATGTGAAAATGAATCTCATCGCATCGTGGAGACGGTAATCCGTACGTACACACGAGCGACAATATAATTTCTTTAAAGGTGTAGAATTGGATGGTATATTAATTTTACAGAGACATTATCATGTTATTTTCATTATTTATATACAAATTACTCATCATTATATCCATCCAAATAACATAGTGTGGATAACAAATTACACCACAGCGTGGAGACGGTAAGTCGTACGTAGGCATGCATGGTGACATTATCATTCATAAGATGCATAGAATAATTAATATAGTTGTGAAATATTTATCATAAAATAAAAGTATATAGAATATACTGAATTTATTATTTTATAATGTAAATAACAAAGAAATAAGAAGTGGAAGAAGAAAGGAACTTGAAAGAGGGTGGTGAAATCATTACCTCTTCTTCAGGTTCTTCCTTTTGATTTCATAAAAAGAGCTCCTTAGGTTGTCTTTATGATCAAAGTAAGGCCTCTAGGTTTAAGTGAGGGAAGTTGGGAGGATATTTGGGTAGGTTTTTCTCGAGCCAAATGGCTTTGTATGTTTGAATTTGAGATATGGGGAAGTGCCCTTTAGAAGAGGGGTGAGGGGCACCTTTGGAAAAGCCTAAAATATTATTTTATAATAAATTAATATTCGATTTATAATGGCTCTAAAGTGACTTATTTAGATTCTAAGGTGGGTATGGGTAGAAATAATTTCAACCAATAGATTTTAGACAGGTTTGAGTCACTATATTAACCCTATCTTTTAGTTTTAACACTTATTTAATTAGTTTGACATTTTCCATGTCACTCTGTATTTTTATTATATATAGTTAATAAACTTAATATATACTTCCAAGAGACCACCAAGTGGTCCATTAATGATACACATATTATTATATAAGTTTTTTGGCCGAACCTTAAATTTTTAGGAATAGAATATCAATTAATAATATAATATATTTTTTTTAAAACTCATTTATGTTAATTTTGACACTATTCAAAAATTGATTTTTGTTAAAGTCATAAAAACATTATTTATTCGAACAAAATTCATTTAAGAAATCATAGAATGTCATATTAACCAATAAAATTCTTTTATGGTATCAAAACATTAAAATTATGTTTATTTTAACATTTATAATACCAATTATTTGATTCTTTTATTAATAAGGAAAATACTACATCATTATTCTGTCATTAATAAATTTAATTATTCAATATCTAAAAATTATAAATAAAATACAATTAGTTATGAAATCTTTTGAGATTTCTAATTAATATTTATAGTTGAAATTATAACTTATATAACCCTATTTAAAAATTGTTTTTCTAAATGATATATGCTTAGGTCATTTTTGTATTTACTTTAACTTAATTAATATAAAGTGTCATTATCACTTACATGTGGCTCCATGGGGTCCCAAAATCGACCCAAAGATATCCATAGTCAGAAATGTATCAACAAATTGGTTTAAGACACGTTTTAGGGTAATTTAATATTATTATAATATTATTTTTTACCCTTATTTATCGGGTTTACCCTTTAACCATGGTAAATAAAATATTTACCGAAGTAATTATTCAAAATGTCTAAAAATTATATTTACCTATTTACAAAATTTAGGAATCCTGATTTCAAATATGGAATCCATTTTTCCAAATTCAAAACACATAAGTGGCAAAAATTAATTTAAAATTAATTCCCACTGTCAAAACAAAAAGTGTGTTTTTAAGAAACAATAACTATCAAAAGATTGACACTTGTTTATGTCTGGTTTAAATGTTAAATTATGTCCAATGTCCAAAATTGGATTAAATGTTAAAAATTTATTCTAAATATACTTTAAAACCACTCAAATTCATAATTTATCACTATTAATTATTTTGATTAAAAAATTTGTTTTTAATTAAAATTTAGTAATTTTCACTATTTATCAAAATATGAAAGTTATCAGAAAAGTACCAAAAATTCACCCTAAACTAATTTTGATATTAATAATCCAAAAATGAAGTAAATTTTGAAAGATAAAATGTATAAAATTTCAAAAAGTGGGTATTATTATTCATAACGGCTAGTTTGATTGGTTGTGGTGTGTGTTAGAACTAGAAGTTGTGTACAACACACGCTACTGTATTATTCAAAGAGAAGAGTATCGTGGAAGCTTGGGGTGTTACATCACACACTAATATTTTGTATTCCCTAGGATATCCTATGAAATTTTATGATCTCAAAGAGATTTTTTGGCTCACTATGGTGAATAAAAATGAATATGTTGTGTTTTAGTTTCTTTTGATGTATTGTGTACTTAGACTTCCAATAACACAAGGCCTTATGATCTTTGGGCAGTAATTAATGTATATTGTTGTTAAAAATAATATAATAATATTTTTAAAATGATTAGCACGATGTATTTTCCATCCCCATCTAATGATCTTCTTTCCCCATCTCTGATGTTGGAGGTGGAGGCATTCCCCTTAATTCATCAGTTGCCTCATACTCTGAAAGGTCATTGGTTAAATTTAATTGATGCCCCAAGCCCTTCCTTTTGTGAAGGAAGGTAAGTTTCCTCAGTGTGTCCCTCTAAGGGTTGTGTGTATTTCCACCATTTATGTTACTCTTTTTTTCATGGTTAGAACCTCTATAGTGGCTGCCTATTCTCATGCATCAGAAATTATATTCAAGGAATTTAAAGTCTTCAGCATAGGGAGGATCTTGATGGTGTTTGATGGAATCATTGGGAGAACCTCCATGAAGGAATTCATCGACATGGGGTAGCCACCCATGTTGGTTTCGGGTGGTATCCCTGATATGGAGTGTCATCCCATCCCAAATGGTAGGTGGTTGGGGAATCTATCCCAACTTAGCTAGAATGCTCCCCTGTATAGTGTTCAATATAGAAGGGGATGTGTCCTCATTGGAAGGGGCCATAGGTACGGTTGAAGAAATCTATCATCGGGTAGGGTTAAAATCATTCCCCCAATGTGGTCACTATAAATTCTTGATTGGGGATGGTAAAAAATAAGATCAACCAGCTCATTGTTCTATGGGGCTGAGCTATGTTTTTAGTGATATTGGGTTGTGGTATCCCTCATAGGAAACTCCTAATTGGTGGCTGTATCAGGTGAAACAAACTTCTCCCCTACCTCCTCCTCATGGGGGAGAGAGATATTTAATAATTTCTTGAAGAGACTCCCAAAATGGGTTTCAATGTTAATAAATAGGAATTTCCCCTTTAGGCATCTAATTTATATAGTTCTGTAGAATCCTAGTCCTATTGATCCATATCCCTAGTTAGGATTTCCCCTTCTTGTTTGTATCAGTGAACGAAATAATTGATAATGATTTGTTAAATGAGTTCCAAGAGAGAGAATATTTGAGGTCACCAAGGAGTCGTGGGGTATGTCATTGTAATATAAGGGGGATAATTACATGGAATTGTCATGTGATTGGGCCTTCTTTTCCCATGCATTTTGGAAGTAGGTTGTTGATCATTGTTGATAGTTTGTGTCATATATGACATATAAAGTCATCCATTAGTACATTTCTCATAAATGTGATGCCCAAAATCCCCAATGCTACTCATCCAATCCTAGGTGGAGGATAAGCGATTCATGTCAATGATGTCGAGATATAGATATAACCAACATTCCCCATCTACTCTCAAATTTAGGAGAATATATTATCATTAGGTTAACTAGTTTATTTTACTAATTATTCATCAAGGTGTCACTCTACACGTTGGGGCCCTGCTTCCTTGGAATTTTGGTAGTCCTCAATGCCCTATATATCCACTTTATAAAGGTGTATGGTCTCCACCACTATAGTTGTTGATGTTGTCTCCTTGATGAGAATAGGATGTTTGGATGTTATCTCCTCCTCCCTTGGATTCCTCCTTGGAGTTCATCACCTAGTTCATGACTCCATTATAGATCTAAGATATGTTTATGAATCCCATTCCCGGTTACATATTCTAGTTGACCCCAGATAATTACATTGTTTTCTATCGTGATAAGGTGGATATCTGTAGTTGGAGTTGATTATAATGTTTGGTATGGGAGTTTGTAAAATTATCCCTCACTTCTAGTTTTGAGGGAATATTATGGTCATGACCTAATGCATCTCCTATTAAAAATATGAGGCATCCCATGATTTCTATGAGGCAACATATGTCCAGTGTGTAAGGCATTTGAGGCTAGTCGACTCTGGCATCTAATACCCATCACACAAGGTGACTCACATTCATTATGTGATTAATATGGTTCTTTTAATTCCAATATACTTATTCTCGTCAGATAAGGATTTCAAATCTCATCACCTAGATTATATCATGCTTGTCAGAGGAGGCAGAAAATTTGGCTCATCTCCTGGGGGGGTTATTTTCTCATCAGATTGTCTTATTAGTCTTGCAACCTAAGGATCCCTAGAATTTTGACATAGGGATAGTATTCTAATAAATCATGAGTGGTGATAAGTTTATAGCTAAGTGAAACCAATCATAGGTTTACAGTCCAGTGAGGGGGCCCTCCCTATATAGTTATCATGTATTGGGATTAGAACATGTTTATCATTGAGTAAGGGAGCTCACATATTTAAAGTCTATTTGATGGATTATTACCTTATATTCTCATCACATACTGGGGTAGAAACATGTTACCATCCTATGGTGATGCCAAATTAAAATGATGAACTGTGGATTTTTATGGTGAGAATTTTTGAATACTCTTGAAAGGTGTTAAAACATCGAAGTTTTTATCTCCTTATGGGGAGATCAATTTTTGTTAATATTAAGATTGAACATAAATTAAGAATAACATGTAACATATTATAATATAGTGATAAAAACTGAAATACTTCAAGTTATATTGTTTAAGGTCACGTGAAATGACACATCCATAAATTTTAACAGTATGCGATAAGGATTATTGTGTTGTAGAAGAAGTGAAAACTAGGAATGTTTTGGATCTTATTCATTTAAAATACTTTTAGTATAGGGAGATCACATTGTGATTATTATGTAAGGAATCTAGATATATGAGGCATCCTACATTTTTCACATAGGGTAAGGTTATTGTTTGACATCTTGTGATGATGACGTTGTCATGCAGTTTAATGTCGGGTGACTGGGATATTCTATTATGAAGTATAAAGTCTTGAATCATAGACATTGTTTGGTTTTACACATCAAGATTCCCATTCCTGGTTGGGGTGATAGTAGAGATGTATATGGGGACCTCAAAGGCTCTCATCAAGGAGAAATATGGTAACCTTTCCTTGATGATTCCTCCACTGAAGCTTATGTTTCCATTTAATATACGATTTTTGAGAGAAAAAGGTGTGGAAACTACCCATTTTAGGTAGAATTAAGGGTTCCTAGGGTGAGGGGGCCTTTTCCTAAGCACAGAAGGCAACTAGACCACCCTACCCATTCTTGAGAAAATGAAATGGGAATGAGGGTCCACGATACCAGTCATGTAGATAGGATTTGTATTAATGGTTTTGGTTCAAATATATGCGGGTTCAAGGAGCACTCTACATGATCACAACTGTGTTTAACAATAGTAATCAACAAATTTGGGACTCGAATTCTATTTCATGAAACTTTTGAGTTATATATAGATTTAGATTTTTATTAACCATGGGATATAGAACATGGATGGGACATGGATGGTTGAGGCATAATTGTGCCCAACTTTTTTTGTTGTGGTAAATATAGAGTAATGAGAAGGAATTCCATCTTGTGTGAACTCATTTGTCTATTAAGGTATGTTGAATAATTTCATCTCTTATAAAATCCAAGATAATTTAGGACCTATGTGAGGGTTGTCACACAATTCCCCAACCTGTTAGAATACCTAGGAGGCTCGGGTTATGAAAATTCATGAAAGAGAGTCTTGTGTAGGTTGAGAGTGTTCCACTCTGGATTCTAGATATTTATCTCCAAAATGGGGTGGTGATTCTCTATTTATAGTTCATTTTTCTGTTATGGAGATCTATCAGGAAAAAACATCCATTTCACACAACATGTAATTAGATTGCACAAGAGTGCATTTTCCTTGTTTTTCTAATACAGTGTCCAGAACTGATACATAGATATCACATCTTAATAGATGAATATTCCTTGCATAAGAAAATGATGCACACCGAAATCATATAGGTATGGTTCCCTTTGTAACTTGAAAACATAAAAAACTATTTTATAGGTGAACTACATCCCCACCCACTTAGTTCTTCATAACTAGAATCCTACATAAAACCTTTATTTATACCATAGGGAAAGGAAACATAAGAAAGGGTGAGCTATGATGCTCAGTAAGGGTTAATAAGGGAGGTATTAATGATTTTATAAGCATAACATGAGAATAAGGGTATGATAACATGAGAATGTATTTGAAAACCATATCATTCAAATAAAAGATCATTAATTTGAGTAATTGCATAAATCAAGTAAATTTATAAGATATGAATCATAAAGTAGTCAAAGATCATGATCCTGGATGATAACATATGCATACTATAAGGATATTTTGGAATAAACATAAGTATAGAAAACCATTTCTTTAGTAGTCAACATTTATTACCAAGGATATCATCATAGAATGGTTTCACTCCCCAAACCATGATAGTATACATGGTTTACTCCCAAGACTATCATACTTGAAAATCCCCTTACTAAACTGGGTTTACATCCCATTTCTATCCATTTTATCTCATGAGATATCAATATTTACCCAATGAATTGGAGGGATATATAGGTCCCACCAAAACATTAATGAAAATCACATGTATGTGTACCATGTGGTCATAAAAAATTTTATATCGAAAATAATAAAAATAAATGGGTTTTACAAACATTTCATTATGGAATAACCCATGGAAACGAAATAGGTTTCCTAAAAAAATAATATTTTATCATAGAATAAACCTTGGAAAAGGAATGGTTTTCATAAACATCTTTTCAATATAAATTATCCAGATAAATAATAAGGATGATGTCATTGGATCATATCTCCAAAAAAGATTAATTAGCATCAAAGGATGTCATCTTGGATGGGAAATTAATTTGAAATATCAATTTGAAAATTTATTTAGGAAAATACCCATTACAGTTTGAAAACACTAACTTAAAATCTAAAAAAAAATTAAATAAAAAATAAAAAATATTCTTTCCAAATAACCATATAATATTATAAAGGAAGCTTTATATCATTGAGTGTTCAGGAAGATGGAAAATAATTTTCATGTCATACACATTTAAAAATATATTTAATTCACATTTTTGTTAAAATGTAAAATGTTCCTCTTCTAGAAAAAAATAAGAAGATTCCTTTTAAACCAATTTTCAAAAATTCAAACATGGGTAAAATTTTCTTTAAATAATTAGAGGATAACAATAAAAAATTCATGAAAACATTTTTATAAAACAGAGATATGAAATAAAAAAGGTTTTCAACCAAATATATCCATAAATAAAAATAGGAGAAGAAAATTCATGAAGTTATTAAGAGATAGATCATAATTTTTTATCATCAGAAACATAATCCTAAACAATCCTCATAAACAATGAGATTATAACATAAAATCTTCACCACTTTGGTTTGTTTTGAATCATAATACCCTTGAAATAAATAAACATAGATGTATATGTACATCCATATATTTTTTATGTGATGAATAATAAAATATATTAATGGGTAGTATACACACCACATAAAAAAGAAATAAGTGGTCTATAAGGCATGTGTCCCAAAATAACAAAGTAAGATGAAAATCCCTTACCTCAAGTCTCAACTTTATTTATAAATGTTAAAACCCCTTGTATGATAAATATGTGCTTATTATACATATATTGTACAACAATAGTAAAATATATAATACTATATATTATTTACTTATACCCTTTTATCACCCATTCAATAACAATTCTTTGTTAGAATCATTATTTTGTGTAATAACTACTTTGTTTTTTATGTTTGTTTTGGTTTGGTAGTTTCAGTCCTTTTACTATGATTATGGTTCCATCATCTCTAAACATTTAATAATGATATAAATATCATATATACTCATTATATACATGTATATATTCATCCTTAAAATATATATATAGGAAAACGAATTACACCATTCATGAAGACAACAAGCTATTAGTATGCATGAACGTTGTTTCAATTTTCTCAAAGGATGAAAATAAAGAAATTTAAATATTAATTAAAAATTAAATAAAAAAATTTATAACATATATATTCATTAAATCTATCCTTATTACCATCCATGTCAAAATAATGTTAATAATGTTTCGCATCACTTCGTGGATGCGGTAGTCCGCATGTACACACGAGCGACTTTATCATTTTTCAACAAATTGGAAAGTAAAAATGTAGATATTATATTATAATTACTGAAGTATAATTATATCCTAAATATCATATATATATATATACTTTAAAACCATCATTATATTCATTTTTGAGAGGAATCAATGTAAAAATGAATTACATCAGTTCGTGAGGTGGTAGTCTCTCACACACACGATCGACGATTTTGTTTCCCATTTGATGGAAAAGGAGACTGATATAGGTTATGAAATTAAAATAATAAAATATTATTATATGTTGAATAATTTTTTTATTATATAATCATATTTTAATATGTTTTTATGGAGGTATAATAAGAAATAAAATAAAAAATACATCATTAAGAATGATACATCTTCCTTGGACAACCTTCTTTCATTAACACCAAAACACTTATTAATATACTATTATAATAAAAATAAGGTCCCTGGGATGTGTTTTTTTAATAAATTTAGGAATTTTGGAAGTTATTGGATTAATAAAAACTCTTTTTAATTGTAAATAGGTGACGATATGGGGTGTGGTTTTATATGTGGGGGAGAAGACACACTTGAAATTTTAAAAATGAAAAATTTATATCCATGTTTTAAACATGAATCATGGCACAAAGATTGTTAATTATAGAACCTTATATTATATAATGTCTAAATATGGCCATAAAATATGAATTTGATAGGTTTTTTCACATTTTAAAAATTAAATTTTTAGTTTAACCCCTTGTATACTTGTTTTAAACATAATTGCGGTAATTAATTTTTTCTATTTTTACTATTAATTATGAACAAAAATTAATTTGAACTAATTATATAATAATAATTATGTTGATTAAATATATATAATACATTTATTCAAATTAAATTCTCATAATTAGGATAATTTAAATGAAAATTAAACTCACAAATGCGGTGAAAAAGCATTTTTCAAAAGAAAACATTTGCAATAGAATAAAACGTTTTTATATAAAAATTTGACATATAATTGGTTATAATGAATTAATTATATTTTTGATAATTTAATTTAACTAATTTTACTTTTCAAATTATATTATAAAAATTTTAAATTTTAAATTCTTTATAAGATAAGGCAATTTTTAAAAAAATAGTATTTTACAATATACATTGATAAATTAAACATTTCAAAAAAATCAAAAAAAATCTCCATAATCTAATTTTGACATGTTTATTAAAACAATGAATTTTATTTTTTCATATAAATTTTGATAAAATTAAAAAAAAATTACTATTTTTTCACAAAAATCAATGAAAATGTTTTTTGAGAAAAAAATGTATTTGTGAAGTATATAATGACCTAAACAATTAAGAAATGATTTATAAATATTTTTTATTTATATAAAACCATAATATTTTGTTTTAAAAATGTGGTTTTTCCTATTCATCCCTCTGAGTTTAATGGATAGGTTATAACAGTCATGTTTAAATAAAAATGTTAATAGTATATTGCAATTCATTAAAACTCAATGTTGCATGTAACACAAGATATTAATGATATTAATTTTTTTTTAAAAAAATATTTCATAAAATCTCTGGGTGTTACTTCCCCCTCCCCTTAAATTGAACTTTTCCCTCAAAATTACATTAATCTTATACATAAAACTAAAGATCATTTTCCACATCATATCCTCATGTTCCCATGTAGATTCCATGAGTTGGTGTTTTCTCCATAAAACCATGACCAGGTGAGTGTTCTTATTTTATAGAACATTATCTCCATGATCTAGAATCTTCATGGTTTATTCTTCAAAGGAAATATCATGATTCAATATTATGACTTCTGATATTAGTACATGTGAAGTATCAGTTATGTAATTCTACATGAGAGATACACGGAACACATCATGGACTTAAGAGAGGTTTGGTAGAAGCGCCTAGCGATGGGCCGTTGTCCATACTAAATTATGAATTTTAAAGGAGATAATATACCTAAGTATCAACATTCATTTCATCCTAAATCTCATAACATTATTCCATGGATAAATTCATAGGAAAAAACCTCTCAACAACTCCAACCATTAGATCACATTGATGATTATTAGTTTAACTTTTTTTTCATTATTGTTCTTCATTTATGTGTTACTTAATGGATCTAACCTTATCTACCATTTATCTATCAATATCTATTCCTAATATATTTATTTATCCAACTTCATCCATACACGTTGGACTTATGAACTTCTTTCCATATAGGGATTCAAAAGGAGCCATTTGAATGCTTGAGTGAAATCTATTGTTGTAAGATAACTTTACTAGAAGAAGGTGTAGATCCTAAACACCTTTGAAATATATATAATAAGATATCATAATAACTTATAGCGTTTCAATTAACCTATTATACTATCCATATATCAAAATATGTTACACAGTGCTTAAACATCATTCTATATTATGATCTTGCTAAAGAAATCGCTAGAACTTCTTGGAAAACATTGAAACTTGATCAAATACAATATAATTTGGTATTACATGAAACCTTAACACTTCATTAATTCATATCCTAGAAAGATAACCTTCAGAAAAATATTTATTGATATAAATGAAGTGTGATAAATTTTTGTGGTGATCGACATTATCTATATAGCATTGTTCCCTTTAGATGTTTCGGGGATTCTAATGAAAAAAATATGTGGTGATGTTTACCCATTTCTATTCTGGTATGAGTAATGGTTTAAATATCCCCTAATAATTTTTCCTCTCATCCTTGAATTACATAAATACAAATTATCAATGTGAAAAGTCTAAAATATCTCTCTTCTTGTTGTCCTACCATAAATACTCTTTCAAATCATGATACTTCTTTGTACTTCAAAGATGAATGGAGAATGAAAAACTATGAGCTTCCTCAAATATCTCCTTTTTTAAAATATGGTATGGGTGGGAATCAAACACGATTCCTAACCCTTATAATCTCATCATAGTCTAGGATAAACTCAGGAACAATTCTAACTGTCTTCTATAACTCTACATCTCTCTTCTTAACCTCGTTAATCTTCACTTGGATAGATTGTTGACCACTCATTTGGGAATGATTAGATTTATACACTTTATTAGAGATATCTAGATCCATCCTTTCAAAATCCATAAATATTGGCACTTTTATGGTCCTTATCAAGGATAATAGAGCATGATCCTTTCATCTTAAAGCACCAACCACCTTGTTCTATTTCTCAGAGTGTTAATGTATGAAGTAGTCATAATCTTTAATCAATTCCAACCATCTTATCTATCACATATACAAATCCTTCTATGTGAATATATACATTATAAATTTATGACTAGTATATATATCACACTATTCTCCATAAATATAATTCTTCCATATCTCTAATGTGAACATTACAATAGCTAACCCCAAATCATGAGTTTGGTAATTGTTTTCATGAACCATCAATTGTCATCAACCATAAGCTATCACAATGTCATTATGTATAAGGATGGATCTAAACCCCTTCTTATATGCATCACAAAATATTAGAAACCATTCTCTACTATTGGTTAGTGTACTCATAGGTGTGATGACTAATCTTCTATTTAGTTCCTTGAAATTTTCCTCACATTCAACCGTCTAGAGGAACTCGGATCCCTTCTGAGTGAACATTGTGAATAGATTAGAAAACCATGATAAATTACCCAAAAACCATCAATAATATCCATCCAAAACAAAAAAAAACTTTATATCCCAATCATAGATATTGGTCTGAGACAATGCTCAATATCCTTTTTCTTTAATGGATCCACTGATATACCCTCTCTTGAGATAATATGACCCAAAATTAAAGTTCACACTTTGTAAATTTATCATACAATTTATACTTCATTATGGTATTCTGAACAATTCTTAAGTGATATTCATGATATTAATTGATCTTCAAATAGATAAGAAAATCATATATAAATAATACCACAAAATAATAAATGTAATATCTAAAAACTCTATTCAGTAAATCCATGAAGATAACCAAGGTGTTAGTATGATCAAATGGAATCACTATATATTCATAGATTCCATAACTTTAATAAAATTATATCTTGGGTATATCCACCCTCTTAAACATCAGTTGATGGGATCTATAATGAAAGTCAATCTTGTAAAAGTATTGAGATCCATATAGTTTGTCAAAAAAACCATCAATATGGGGTAGATGATATGTGTTCCTGAATTTGATCTTGTTAAATTCTTAGTAATCAATTAATAGTGACAATGATCAATATTTCTTATTAACAAAAATGATAGGTTCACCCTAAGGTTACACACTTGGCCAGAAGAATCCATTTTCAATATTCTCTTGGATTTTCTTCATTATTTCTTGAAACTTATCCAAGGTTATTATATATAGAGTCTTTGAAATAGGTGTAGCTCCAAATATGAGTTATATCAAGAACTAAACCTTGTGATTTAGTATAACAAAAGTTAACTCTTCCATAAATACATTAACAAACTTATATATAGTTGCAAAATCATCGATGTTAAGTTTCTCCCCAACCATCTATGATAAACACCACTTTTTGAATATGAATCAAGAACTATACAATTGATGTGATATCCATTGAAAGTTTATATTAATAATCATACTAATATATGAACATAGTATTGTTAGGAAAATAAAATTTCACTTCCCTTCCTTGGAAGTTGATGTGGTTTTTATTTAGATAAATCCAATACATGCCTATGATAACATCAAATTCAAATCAGAGGGAGAATAATGAGATTTTTCTGAATCACATTCCCACAAATGTGAATAAAATAAGAATAATTGACTTGATATGTGATCATCATTCCATTAGGGTTTTCACAAATAATTAAAAATAAAATTTTTGGGGTGGAATTTTGATACCCTTATAAAATTCTCCTTCTATAAAAGAATGAATATATCCAAAATCAAATAAGACATTAGAAATTCTAGAGTGGATGGTATGTCTACCTTTCACATCATCATTTTTGTACCCCTCATTAGAAATAATTATCACACAAGATTTACCTTTTTCTATTATCTTAATTGGTTGTTGAAATCGATCATCATCATTAAACATTGTATTTGGTCATTAGTTAGAATAATTCCCATACTATTTTCATTTGAAACACTAGAGTTTGGATAATGAATTCAATAGATCTTTCCCTCTATATGTATCATTATATATCTTATTACCACCACTTAAACATTTTATTTCTAGAGGACCTTCCTTTATACACTTATAAAATTTATCATCCCCATTTAAGACAATATCTTCCAGGTTTCCTTCGACACATTAATCATAAGGGAAGGCTCATTTTATTCTCTTCATAGTTTTTATAATTCCATTTTAATTCTATCATTATTTTTTTGGAAATCCCATTTGAAAAGTGATTAACACCAATATCTATTTCTACATTGAGAACACATTGAATTATTTCTCCATAGATACTAAAATCTATTTTAGATTTTTCTATTCAGAGACATAGTTTTAATCCCCGGAATAATCAGTCAACATTTACTTATTGGTTGGATGATAATACCAAAATTTTACCTCACATGTCTCATAAAATTTTCTTTATAATTACTAATAGATTAATCACCCTTCTTCTTAAGCTTAAGAAATTACTTATCCATTTTTGTATGAAGAATATAATTAAAGTACTTTTTGAGAAATAAGATCTAAAATTCACCCCACTCTATGGAGTCAATTTTTTATTACTGGATTATATTCTTGATAGGTGTCCACCGTTGATCTACTTCACCTTCCAAATAATAAATATCCTAAATAATTTTTTTTCATTTTATCAATACTGGAAAACAAAAAATATATTCTTAGTGGTACTGATCTATTGTTCAGCAACTAGTGGATCAGCAAAACCACTAAAATAAGTTGAAAGTTTCTTTATGAAGGACTTGATATAATATTTCTCCCTTTATTTATTATTTGAAATATTTCAATGCTACAAATCTCAAGAGATTTATGTGAGTATAGGAATGAGATTTTTCATTCCATCTTCCATAACATTTGGTTTCTAAACAAGACAATCATTTCATTATCCATTTCACTCAACATTAATATAATTTATTTGTGTTCCATATATTGACTAAAACCAAAAGGAAACATGGGTTGAGTAACATCAATCATATTATAAAACCAAATAAATATGAAAACTAAATTATAGTATGTATAAATCATGACACCTTATTTTCAATCTATGATAACTTAGGTCTTACCTAGGTCATTCATGATAATTATCTATTCAAATCCTTTATGATGGTTCATAAATAGTTTTAAATTTCTCAAATATATCCCCCATGAGTGTCAAACTAGGTGTGCAGTAAGGCTTTTTGTCATGCACCCAGTGACGATCGAGTCAAATCCTAATGTTCCCGTTTTAGAGTTGTATTGGAATCAAGGATTTTCATAGTTTTAAATGGAGTTTATTTTTTATTTTATTTTAATTCACACTAGGGTTGATTTGAAAGTTTTCAATTTGAGTGATCTTACATTGTAGATGGATTTAGTGTTGAAGGTGGAGCCATTTCCCAGTGTTTTCTAAATTTTTAGATCTCAAATTCAGGATGAAGGAGAAAGTTTCTTGAAAGGTGGTTTTCCAAGATTGATTCTCCTCTAATATAGTAAATACATGAGTTTATCAAATTTTGGGTTTCATGAAGGTTGAGCTTCTTGAAGGTTATGAGCATCACGAATGTGAGATGGAAAGATGGTGTTCTTCACATGTAACACCCCAAGAAATTCAAATAGTACTTTTAGTTTTATTAAATATTTATTTTGTTTTTTTAATTAATACTTTAATGAAACTAATTTATATTGTGTAATCAAAATAAGTTTTTATCAATGATTATAAAATATTACCTTTCATGAAATACTATTTTCATTAAATAAATATATTTTTTAAAATAAGTTAAATTATATTCTTAATTTTAAAATATGATTTAATATATAATGGGTTGAATATATTATTATTTTGTGACAAAAATATTTTATTTAAAAATATAAACAAATAATATTTTTAAAATATGTTATTAATTTATTTAAAAGATTATTTTATTATAAATATATTTAGTTGATTATTTTCAGATAACTAAAATTATTTGAAATTTTTTAATAATTATATTTTACATATATATAATGAAATTTTTATATTTATGATACTAATAAAAATTTTAACATTATATTAAAATAAATAAAATCTTACCATTATAATTTTTTTTAATATTTTTCTGATGGTGATAATAATATTAATAATAAAAAAAGTAAAAATAATTATGGGTAAAATATTATTTTTAAGAAAATAATTTTGATTATATATATTATAAATATAATAAATTATATTTTTTTATTCTTTATATGATTTTCAAATATTAAATATATGTAATTATATAAATAAAAAATGAATTTAATACATATTTTTTTAAAATAATTTTTTAAATTTATTTATTAAAAAAAGAATTTATATATATATACATATATTGTAACATGTTTTATAGGAAATAAAATAACACAATAATAAGTGGTAATGTGATAAAATGATAAAATGAGTACAATTATAAAACATTAAAAAATATTAATATAGTAGTGATTTGAGTTGACAAAAGTGGGATAAGAATGGAGAAAGTGGGAGGAATTCTGTGCAAAAAAATGAAAATGCCCATTAATGATTAAAAATAAAATATTATTTTATTTTATTTTATAAAAACATGAAAGGATATCAATAAAATTGTTTTATGATATTTTTGATATTATAAATATATATATTATAACAAAAAATCATTTATATATATATATAAATTAAATTCTTGTTTATGTTATAAACAAAAAAATGTAATTTGAATTATTTATATTAAAAAACAAATTTTATATAAATTTATATATATATATATACTCTAACATAATGTATATATAAAAAAGGACATGTTTCTTTAAGTTAAAAAAATTGTGTGAAATGAGTCAAAAAATGATGAATAAAACAATTTCAAAGAAATAATAATAATTGGTGGAAGGCATAAGTAGGGGGAATCATGATTGCAAGAAAAAGTAAATATCATGATGATAATATAATACAGTTAACTCTGAAAAAATAAAGATATGAAGGAAAATAAGGAATCCTGTGGCTTTAAAATAGAGATAGGAAAGCAATATAAAAATTAAAAAAATTTAATAAAACTAAAATGATAATAAAGGTTGTCTTCTAAACTAAACAAGAAGTGGTGTCGGGCCTGTAAATTCTTACCGCCGAGAATACCTTTTTCATCAGACTTTCTCCACCTTGGACCACTTCTACCATATTTTGATTAAAAGAACAATACTCATATTATTTTATTTATACCCTTCTTTGTGCACCGAATAACACCCAAATTTCTCCTTGTCAAGCTCTCTCTCTCCATATCTCTCTCCCAGTTTCTAGAAAGCTCATTGCCCTCTTTTGATCTATGTCGAGTAGGGGTTTAATTTTATTATTCGAATTATGTAACCTTACATAGATATACATGAATATATATTTTTATTCACATATATATATATATGTGTGTGTGTGTGTGTGTGTGTTTTCTTATCTATCTATTTTTCATTAAAAATTATGTAAGAGAGATTCTATATTTTATTATTCATATTTTAATTAATTTCATGTTTTAATTTTATGTTTCTCTAAGCCATATTATGTTGTTCATGTGTCTTTCAAGCAATAATTTCTCAAATTAAAAAGATATTATCTATCTAATTATTTTTATATGAAGCTTGATTTTTAGTAAGGGAAATTTATATCTTCTTGTTTATTTATTCTTAAGGGGAGTTAATTAATTGTGTTTTTATAATTGATTCAACATATATTTTTAAGATTAAATTTATTTTGTTGAGATGAGTTTGTGTTTATTAGCATTTGGGATATAAATCATGATTTACAAACATCTATTTGTGTGTTATTTCAAAATCAAACATTTAATTTCTTGATACTTTCATCAATTTTAAAAGTGGTTTATATATAACAATGTTTTGATTCCTAATTTTTTATGTCAGTTTAATTATTTAAGTAATAAATTATGTTTTATAAAAATTATAGTGCAGTATATATTTTCTCTACAATTCTGTTTCGCTTGAGGAATTAATATGTTTCTAGTGGTATTATAATAATTCTTATTATTTATATATATGTTTAAATTTAATAAAGAATTATTTTTATAAAATCACATTTTAATATAGGGAGGTTAATTATGTTCTTTGAATATTGTTTTTATGTTAATCAAAAAAATGTTTTTCTTGGTTTTTAGAAACTTATATTTTTATTTTTCAATGTTTTTAAGAAGCATGAATTTATCCTTCGAATTAGAAATACAAATCTATATATATGTATATGTATATATATACATATATATGGGAAATATTAAGTTCTTTTTTTTAGAATTTTAAATCATGGTATGTATATAAAAATATATATATATATATATATATATATATATATATCTGTGTGTGTGTGTGTGTGATAAAATTCTTATTGACATGTTATAATACTTATCGTCATATTTAGA
This sequence comes from Viscum album, assembly GCA_963277665.1. Lineage (NCBI taxonomy): Eukaryota > Viridiplantae > Streptophyta > Magnoliopsida > Santalales > Viscaceae > Viscum > Viscum album. The sequence goes on along the minus strand of OY728137.1, from coordinate 1,503,710,774 downwards.
AAATAATGCACATAACATGGCATCATGTTATTTTAAAATTAAGGATGTCGCATCTCCAAGAAATCTTGTCCCTGTGTCAAGAACATCATCAACACACCTTCCATTCATAATAAACTCATAGTTTCAAATTAATTTACGGTTTACTTCTGAAATTATCAAGAAAATATATTCCTTCAAGAATTGAAGTGTTTAATTTTATGTGAAAATTTATTTAGAGATCATGTGTGAATTTATTTCATTATACATCTTATTTTTGTATCAAAAATAGAGACAATTATTTTTAAGTATGAGATTAATATTTTTATGATATTATAATGATTAAGAATTAAACATTAAAAGTGGTATGGGAGACTTTGGATTGTTTAAAGATTATGTACCTCAAAAATTCACCAATTAATTTATTTTTATCTTTGATTAAGATTCAAATAAATCAAAGTTATATAGGAAAATTTTATTTAAAGACATATTTTTATTAGATACATGAGAAATGCATTGGACTTAGTAAGTGTTGGGGGGGCACTATAGCCTCTCGATGCATCGGTGGGTCTCATGAGACAAACTAAGGTCATGGCATGAGTCCTTGAAAAAATGTTTATTTATGGTCTTGGCACGATGCCTTAACAGTATGGTTTTTTATGGTCTTGGAACAAGGCCTTGATGGTATGGTTATGAAGACCAACATTATGCATTTCCTCATTATGAATCTAGTATGTGCAAGTCCTTGTGTTTATTAGGCTATTAGAAAATCCATGGTTAAGAATCAATCTATGACTTTAATTAATCAAATGAACATGGGATAATGTTCTATAATTATATATATACTTATATAGTAATTCAATTATAAATAGGGATTAATATTTTGTTTCCAAACAAAGGTTAAAAACACATCTATTGTTTCATGGTTTTCATTTATGTGTTCAATGTTAATTGATATTGATTTATGTACACATTATGAACAAGTATTATTTCATTTGAAAATATGTATCTCTACCTCTGACATGTCATACATAATTAAGTATGGTCATTATCTAACAGGTAAGTGGAATTTCATGCATTTTTGTTCAAGTGCGTGAATATTATATAATGCATTTTTTTGTAACCTTTAATTATGTATATAAATTTTTGTGTATGAGTTTCCCCTAAAAATGTCAATTAGTAACTCTCAAAAAATAATTATGATGGGCTATGAGAAATAATATTATCATTTCAAGAAAATTATTCCAGTATGTATAATTATTTTAAAGAAATGTTTTGAAAAAAAATTAATAATTTTTTTAAAACCCCTTACTAGGCATTTTAAATGATCACCCTACATTTTAAATTCATTTTTATAGGTTGAGTAGATTTATCAGTGACATTATTTACTTTATCAAGGTGGCTCTTTGAATTTTATTTTTTTTAATTGTGAGGAAATGTAACTGTTGTATCTAATTCTCCAAAACCTAGACCAGTAAATATCCTCATTTATTTAATTTTTTTGTAAAATTTTTAGTATCTTTTTATAAAAAAATTCATGGTATATTTTAGAACTGGCTCTAGGCAACTAGGGTCATGTCTTTGTAGTTCGTATCAGAGGAATGATCTAGAAAACATTAGAGATTTGATGTTATCGTCTACGTAGTAGAATGTAAGAGTTTAGAGTTAAGATGTCTTAGATTTCTTAATTTTGAAAATAGAAATTCATAATTTTCTAGTTTGTGGTGAATTATTTGTGTGGATGATATTCTTTTTAATGGGGGAATAATGTAACACCCCAAGAAATTCAAATAGTACTTTTATTTTAATTAAATATTTATTTTGTTTTTTTATTAATACTTTAATGAAACTAAATTATTTTGTGTAATCAAAATAAGTTTTCATTTAAGATTATAAAATATTACATTTCATAAAAGATTATTTTCCTTAAATTAATATTTTTTTTAAATAAGTTAAATTATATTATTTATTTTAAAATATGATTTAATATATAGTGTTTTGAATATATTATTATTTTTTGAGATAAATATTTTATTTAAAATTATAAAAAAATTATTATATGTTATTAATTTATTTAAAATATTATTTTATTATAAATTTATTTAGTTTAATATTTTTATATAACTAAAATTTTTTGAATATTTAAAATGATAATATTTTACATATATAGATTGAAATTTATATATTTATGATACTAATTAAAATTTTAACATTTTGTTGAAATAAATAAAATCTGGCCTTTATAATTTGTTTTAATATTTTATTGATGAAGATAATAATAATAATAAAGTAAAAATAATTACAGGTAAAATAATATTTTTAAGAAAATTATTATTATTATGTATATTATAAATATATTATATTACATTATATCATTTGTCTATAAGAGTTTAAAATTTTAAATATATGTAATTATATTAAAAAATGAATTTAATACATATTTTTTTAAAAACATTATTTTTAATTTATTTAAAAAATCAATATATATATATATATATTTAAACCATTACATGTTTTACAGGAAATAAAATGACACAATAATAAATGGTAATGTTATAAAATCTTAAAATGAGTATAATGATAAAACGTTAAAAAAATTAATATGATAATGATTTGAGTTGACAAAAGTGGGATATGAATGGTGAACGTGGGAGGAATTATGTGAAAAATATGAAAATGACTTTTAATGATTAAAATGGAAATATAATATAATAATATTTTATTAAATATGAAATTTTATCAATGATTTTTTATGACATTTTTAACATTATAAATATATTCAATATAACAAAAAACAAATTAATAAATATAAAAATAAAATTCATGTTTATGTTTTAAAAAAATGTAATTTAAGTTATTTATTTTCAAAGAATAAATTTTATATATATTTATATATATATAAACGCTTACATAAAGTGTATATAAAAATGATGTGTTTTTTTAAGTTGAAAAAATTTGTGAAATGAGTCAAAAAAAATATTGAAGAATTTTTTTAAAAAATGATAATAATTGATGGGAGGTGTAACCAAGGGGGAATCCTGATTGTGGGAAAATGTAAATATCAACATGATAATATAATAAAATATAATGAGTCACTTTGAAAAAATAAAGGTGAGAATGTAAATAGGGAAACTCGTGGCTTTAAAAGAGAGATATGAAAGCAATATAAAAACTAAAAAAAAATAATAAAACTAAAATGATAATAAAGGTTGTCTCCTCAGCTAAACAAGAGGTGGCGTCGAACTAGTAAATGCTCACCACCGGGATTACCTACTTTGTCAAAGTTTTCTCCACCTTGGCCCACATAAACCATGTTTTGATTAAAAAATAATGTGCATATTATTTTATTTATACCCCTCTTTGTGCACCAGATAACACTCGAATTTCTCCTTGTCAAGGTCTCTCCATCTCTCTAGGTTTCCAGAAATCTCACTACCCTCTTTTGATCTATGTCGGGTAAGGTTTTAATTTTATTGTTCAAATTATGTTACCTTACATAGATATACATGGGTATATATTTTTATTCACACATATATATATATATATGTTTTTGTGTGTGTATGTGTGTGTTTTCTTATCTATCTATTTTTCAAAAAAAATTAATGGGATATTGTATATTTTATTATAAAGATTTTAACTATTTTCATGTTTAAATTTTAATTTTGTGCATGGAATATTCTGTTGTTCATTTTTTTTAAAGATATAATTTCTCAAGTTAAAAAGATATTATCTATCTATTAATTTTTTTTATCAGACATGATTTTTAGTAATGGAAATTTATATCTTCTTATTTATTTATTCTTGATGTAAATTATATAATTATGTTTTTGTAAGGGATTCAACATTTATTTTTAAGATTAAATTTATTTTGTTGAGTTGAGTTTGTTTTTATTATAATTTGGGTTTTAAATCTTGATTTTCAAACATCTATTTGTGTGTTATTTCAATATCAAACATTTGGTTGCCTAATAATTTCATCATTTATTGAAAGGTATTTATATATAACTATGTTATGATTCTTAATTTTTTTCAGTTTATTTATTCAATTAATAAATTTTGTTCTATGAAAATTATAGTGCAATATATATTTTCTCTGAGGTTGTGTTTCACTTGCGGCATTAATATGTTTCTTGCGGTATTGTAATAATTTTTATTATTTAATTATATGTTCAAATTTAATAAGAATTATTTTTAGCGAATCACATTTTAATACACTGAGGATAATTATATTATTTGAAAATGGTATTTTATGTTAATCAAAACAATGTTTTGGTTGGTTACATGAAACTTATATTTTTATTTATCAAAGTTTTGAATAAACATGAATTTGTCCCATGAATTGGAAATAAGATTATATATATGTATATATATATACATATATGTGTGTGTGTGTGTGGGAAACATTAAGTTCATTTATTTTGAATTTTAAATCATGGTATGTATATACATTAATATATATATATATAAGAGATAAAACATTTATTGACATGTTATAAAACTTATCATCAAATTTTGTAAAAAAATACACATAACTTGTTTTCATTTTATTTTATAATTAAGGATATTTAATCGACATAAAATCATGGTCATATGTCAAGAACATCATCAAGACACCTTCAATTCATAATAAACCCATGTTTTCAAATTAATTTTTTGGTTTACTTCTGTAATTATCAAGAACATGGATTCCTTCAAGAATTGAAATGTTTAATTTTATGAGCAAATGTATTTAGAGAGAATGTATGAATTAATTTGATTTTACTACTTATTTGGGCATTAAAAATAGAGATAATTATTTCAAGTATGATATTAATCTTTTTATGATATTACATGGATTAATAAATAAACTTTTCAAAGTGGTATGGGATAGTCTGTATTTTTTAAATATTGTGTACCTCAAGAATTCATCAATAAATTTATTTTCATCTATGATTAATATTAAATTAAATAAAATTAGTATGGGACACATTGTTTTAAAGATATATTTTTATTAGGCATATGAAGAATTAATTTTACTTTGTAACTATTTGGTGGGACCCGTTATAGCCTCTTGATGAATCGGTAGGTCTCATGAGATAAACTACGGTCTTCGCACGAGGCCTTGAAAAAATTGTTATCTATAGTCTTGGCATAAGGCCTTGATAGTATGGTTATTTATGGTCCTATCCCGAGGTCCTGAAGGTATGGTTATGATGTCCCACATTATGCATTCCCTCATTATGAATCAAGTAAGTGAAAGTCCATGTGTTTATTCTACTTGTAGAAGATATATGGATTTAAATAATCAAATACACATAGTATAATATTCTGTAATTATATATATACTTACATAGTAATTCAATTATAAAGAAGTATTAAAAAAATCAAAAAAAGGTTAAAAACTCATCAATATTTTCCTTATTTTCATTTGTGTTAAATGATAATTGATGTCAATTTATTTAAAAATTCTGAACAAGTATTATTTTATATGAAATTTTGTATCTTCACCTCTGACATGTCATATATAATTAAGTATTGTCAATATCTCACTAGTAAATGGAAGTTCATGCATTTTTTCAAGTGTGTACATATTATATAATTCATTTTAAGTATAAACTTTAAATATGTATATAAATTCTTGAGCATGAATTTCCCATAAAAATGATTGTGAGTAACTCATGACAAAAGATGATGATGTGTTATGAGAAATTTCATTATCTTTTGAAAACAAAGATTTCAATCTATATAATTATTTTAAAGAAATGTTTTAAAAAGATTTTATTAATTATTTTTAAAACCCCTTAAAGGGAATTTTAAATTATTATCGTGTGTTTTATATTCATTTTTATAGGTTCATTAGATTTATCAGGGACGTTATTTACTTTTTGGAGGTGGCTCTTTGAAGTTTATTTTTGTTGAATTTCGAGGAAATGTAATAGTTTTATCAATTTCTCCAAAACTAGACTGGTAAATATTCTCATGTATGTAATGTGTTGTGTAATTTTTAGTTTCTTTTTATAAAAAAAATTACACAGCATATTTTAGTACTAGTTTTGGGTAACTAGGGTCGGGTCATTACATCACGACTATGATAAGGTTCAAAAATGTGTGATGGAATGATGGTAAATCTTCATGATTGTAGAGACCCGAAGCCTGACGTACATTGACATTACATTACATTTGCGGAATACTTAGTACATAACAAAAACACACACGCAAGGATCGTAATAGTTTAGTGTCTTTGGAAACTCAGAATATAATCTTCTAATCCTGGTGAAAGATCTTTAACATCTCCCATAAAGATCTTCCTTTTTTTACCTAAAACCTTTCTTTATATCCTGGGGAAAAGAAAACATAAAAGGGTGAGCTCAAATGCTCAGTAAGGGTAAACAACAGAAATATCAATCACATCATATTCAAAAGAACATAACATTTTGGAAATCTTAACCTGCAAAAGAGAGCATAATTTCATAACATGGGATAAATCATGGCAGTGAAATGTAATCACAATAATCATAACTTAAAACATGACACTTTGTGTCATTCATACATAATCATAGAGAATCATTTCTTGTTAGTCAAGACTCATTGCCAAGACTATCTTAGTGGACAAAGTCCCTTTCTCAATCGAGTAACCCTCGTTTCAGTCCTGTTTCACTGAACCGGTATAACCTACCATTCCAGCCATGTCTATCTCATGAGATATAAAATCTTTACCCAATGCATTGGAGGGAGATATAGGTCCCACCCATCTTATAATGAATCCTTTCTTATGTGTGCCACATAATCATAAACCATACATCATAGCGTAACCCATGTAATAAAAATGGGATTCTTAAACAACATGACATCATAAAACAATTCATATAAGATAAAGGAATTCATAAAAAATATTTCCATCGTAAAATAATCAAACCAATGTAATAATAGGGATAAAAACAGAACCCTTTTATTATCTTAGATGGAAAATAATTTTGATAAAATACTTGAACTCCATTCTTGAGGAAAATATCCTTTCTACTTCAAAAACATTTTCCTTTCTTAACATGTCATAAAATTTTAAACTAAAAGAAGTTGATTAAAAATAAACTTGAAAACATGTAAAGGAAGCTTCTTTGAAATAATTTTTTTTAAAATCCATTCATGCCGTATAAGTTAAAAAAACATTCTTCTCGTACTTTTGTCGGAAAAGTCAAAAAATACCTCATACGAAAAACGCCAAAAGATTCCTTTCATATCTTTTACTAAAATCTCACCGAAGGGTAAAATTTAATATATACTATTGTAGAAGGATATAAATATTACATATTGGGGAAACATGGATGTGGATGATAAAATACACCCCAGTAAACACTAAAGTATAAACAATCTCGGATAAAAATGAGATTGTGATATTTCCCTTACCTTAGGTCCGATTTTCTTCGTAAGTGTCTGAACCTCCTGTATAATGATTTAAATAATGTCATTGACTTATTCCAGAATCATACTAATTGTTATGATATCATATATGGTTCACTTATGACTTTATTTTACCCGTTCTTTTGTAAATCCCATGTTAAAGAGCGTTTTGGGTAAAATCGTTTCATTTATCGTAGGTGTTTTGACTTATTGTTCTTGACATTATTATTACTTATATAATTATTTACTTACTTGAAGAATATAAAATATGATTTATATATCATATATATTCAGTATATATATATATAATATATAGATAAATGAAATGAAAAACGCCGTTCATGGAGACGGTAGTCCGTACGTACGCATGAACGCTGTTTTTATTTCCTTATTGTCTTAAATGGAAGTAAGTAGATGAAATACATATAAATATACATAAATCCAGTATCATTATTATGTCATATATTTCATTAGTACTTATTATATATACTTTATAATCATTCATGAATGGTTAATCATTGAGAATGAATCTCATCGCCTCGTGGAGACGGTAGTCCGTACGTACGCACGAGCGATGATATCATTTCCATAATTATTGAATTGAATTGGATTGGATGATAAAATATATCAGAATAATTATGATGTTATAATAACTATGTATAGTTATTCTTTACACCATAATACCCATCCATGTAAGGTGTTGGTGGAAAAACAGATTACACCACAGCGTGGAGACGGTATTCCGTACGTACGCACGTGTGGTGATTTCGTTTTCCGTAAGATGGATAGATGGTGAATTAGGATTGTTTCATACTTATAATAACATATCAGTATATTAGTGATACTGATGTTATTACTTCATAATGAAACAACCTAATAAGAATAAGTGGAAGAAGAAATAAAGGTGAAAGAATTGGTAACGGAAATTACCTCTTCTTTGAAGCGCCTCTTTGAGACCTCCTCTTAGGGCACTAACATTGGTCTTTGAGGAAGACCGGAACCTCTAGGATTATTCTAGGGAAGTGGAGAAGGGATTTTGGCAGGGTTTGGCCGAGCTTGAGTGCTCAAATTGGTGTGAGGAGGAGGGGGAGGAGGTGTCCTTTTATAAGGGAGGAGAGGGGCACCTTAGGAATATCTCAAAATATTATTTTATATTAAAGTAAAAATCGGTTTATAATGGTTTCAAAGGGTCTTATTTCGAAGATAAAGTGGGGAGGGGTCTAAATCCTATCAACCAATAGGATTTAGACAAGTTTAGGTTATTATTTTAACCTTATCAATTAGATTTAACTCTAAGTTAAATAATTTAACTTTTACCGTGTCTTTTTGTTTTCTTACACTATATGGTTAATACACTTACTATAACATGCCAAACGAACCCCAAATTGTTTATTATTAATATATATATCCTTATCTAAGTCATTTTTCCGAACCTTAGATTTTTAGGAATAAAATAACAATTAATAATATAATATTTGATTTAAAAACTATTTTGTGTCAATTTTGAAACTATTTGATATATGATTTTTGTGAAAGTCATAACAGAATTATATGTTCGAAACAAGTTGATTAAATCCACACTAATATATCATAGTAACCTATAAAATTAGTTTAATTCATAAAAAGTCTCAAATTATATTTATTTTTGTATTTATAACATCAATTATGTCAATATTTCATTAATAAGATAATTATTGCATCATATTTGTGTCATAAATAAATTAACTTATTTAATGTCTAAAAATTACAAATAAACTTCCATTATGTAGGAAGGCTTTTTATCTTTCTAATGAATATTTATAGTCGAATTTATCTTATGTATAACCCCATATTAAAAATGTTTTAGTAAATAAACTTTGATTTTAACTCTTTTAACCCTTCTTTAAATAAATTAACAATAAATGTCCTAATCTAATCCAAGTGGGCCTAAATGGTCATATTTTATTCCTAAGTTTGTTTTTGATTGAATTTCACTTATACAATAGAATTAGGACATGTGTTAGGGTAATAATAATATCATCTTTACCCTTAATTACCCTATTTACTTTTAACCGTGGTAAAAAAAAGTAAAAAGTTACTATTCACCAAAAATTATTTTCATCTCATTGAACCACATTTTAGTCCTTGATATTAACCGTGTCTCTCGGATTTTCGAAATTCCATTCACAGAAGCGGTAAAATTAAGTTTTATGCAAAATTCAGTTTTTAACCTACCACTTAGTGGTTTCACTATTCATCGAAAATTGAATGTTTTCAGAAAAATACCAAAAATTAGGCCTAAGCTATATTTGATATTATGAACTCAAAAATGATGTCTATTTTACCAAATTCAAAACATATCAGTTGAATTAACTAATTTAAAAATTAATTCTTGTCGTCAAAACAAATAGCGTGTTTTTAAGAGATAATAACTATCAAAAGATTGACACTAGTTTATAACTGGTTTAAATGTGAAATTACATCCAATGACCAACATTGTATTAAATTGTAAAAATATATTCTAAATATAATTTAAAACCACTCAAATTAATAATTTATCACTATTAATTATTTCGATTAAAAAAGTTGTTTTTAATTTAAATTTAGTAATTTTCACTATTCATCAGAATATGAAAGTTATCCGAAAAGTACCAAAATTTCACCCTAAGCTAATTTCGATATTACGAATCCAGAAATGAATTCCATTTTGAAAAATAAAATTTACAAAATTTCAAAAAGTGGTTATTACTATTCATAACAGTTAGTTTTAATAATATTTTAATAGCATATTGTTGTTTAGTGAAGCTCGTTATTGCGTACTATACATGCTATCGAGTAAGGTAGCGATTGCGTGTAATGAAAGGAAAGCCAAGGATGTGTGTTGTGAAAGCTCCTTTTGGTGTAGCGTACAACACAAGACATTAATAAAATTAAAAAGAATATTTTTCATAAAATCTCGGGCTGTTACATTCTACCCCCCTTAAAATGAATTTCGCCCTCGAAGTTCATCTAGGTTATAAATGGTTTACTATTCGAAAGTTTCTTTAATAGAAACCCACATCGTAAAAAGGAATACCAAAACCAATCTTTAAAAACAAAGGTATGAAACGTAATGGTTACCCCAAATAAACTAATCACTGGGTTTCCACATAGGTGAAAATATGGATATGGAAGAAAAATCTAACCATCATGTTCTGATGGAGAGTGGTAGAGAACATGGCTATGGAAAAGATAGCAATCACAAAGCCATAAATTTGTGATGATCTAAGGTACCATCTGATTCATCAGATATAAGAGCACTACGACAACATTTTTGGTTTTCAAGATCATTTCCCTAAAGTTGATGAAATTGGAATTAGAAGAAATACTTTCGTGATTTTGGTATAGTCTCACCGTTTGTCGTTCTTTGGAAAATTTCCACTTCATCGCTTAAAGAAATGAAGTTGAATTTGTCATTCGTGATGTGTTAGCAGATCATGTGATAGAATGACGGGTCATTCCATCTGTCTCAAACAAAAGGTTAGAAAATTTATCAAAAAATACATAAGTCCATATATAGTGAGATTAATCATATATGGTTCCTAAAATGAACTTATAATTCACATATCATACTGATTAATATAATAAAACTAGTTTCTACTAAACAGGGACTTCCTGTAGGTCAGTGGTAGGTGATAAAGTCCAGTCGCACTTCGGTTGTGGGTTCGATTCCCACAGCCTTGTCCGAAGCGATGGGCTGTCGCCCGTCCTGCAGGTTGTCCTTTTTCTAAAACTACATTACTATAACATCACATAAATAATATCAAAAAAAATTCTATACTTAAACAATACTAACTTATGGTTAACATAATCCATTACAATCTTTAGGCTTATCTAAAATACTTCGGTCTAAGCTCATAGTATAAAGAAAATGATTACTTGAAATGTCGTCAACCAAGCATGTGAATACCATCATTTATCCCCCATATATCATAAGATATATCTTGTTGGTCAAATTACAAACATGTGAATACCTAAATCTTGTATTCTCTTGAAGAATGAATACCTATTGAACCTTAGTGAAAACATGAATGCAGTTAAAAGTTAACACTTTCCACATACCAAAATCCTCAAAATTCTATATACTCAAACCATGATATCACTTAGTCCTTATATCAATCATGAGCTCATGAATACAATCAAAAATCTCATTATCATCTTATCCCTTCATTATGCGCATATCATCTACATTCCAAAAATATCTGAATAACCTTTCATGGATACTGGTACCATTAAACATACACTTTCAAAACTCAAGGAAAGACAACAGTGTAACAATCCTTAGATGTCTCTTTATTCCATAGTACCATTAGATTACTTATACAACATTACACATGATAAACATGTCATCATTCCACTACATTCTTAAACCATTGACAAGGCTTCAACAATTCTTTCATCTCACATATCATTTGTAGTCTCTTCATCATCATCAACATAAATACTACCCATACGACCATACTGATTCTCTTCATGAGACTTTCCCTTAGAGCATTGGTTTGCATAATGCCCGTACATTCTACATTTAAAACATTTAACCATTGTTGATGTCGTAGCAATACCATTATCCTCATCCCTAGTGTTAACTGATCCTTTTCCTTTGCACTTACTGGATTTGTGTCCTTCTTTTCCACACCCAAAGCATCTTACAGTTCTTTTGAAACATTCACCTTGATGCCTCTTCCCACATGATTTACATAGGGGAAATTGAACTTTCTTTCCTCTATGATCATCATGAAACTCCATCTTTCTCTTATTAGCCGAGTTAGGAAACTTACCAAATTTTACTTTATTGATAATATTATGAGATTGCTGATTCGGCATAATAATGATATTTGGACTTCCAAATCCCATTTCATTATGAAGAATATCATTCCATTGTCCATCATATCCTCCATTATCGTGAATCATCTTGTTTCCAGTCATTTTCTAAAACCCAAAAAAGAATAGTGTGAGAGGCAAAAATCATGATAGGGAAAAGAACATAATAAAGGGGGAGTACCCTCAATATCTAACATCTTATGTTAAATTCTATGATCGTTACCGTAGTTCTAGGACTGTATCCTATACGTATACTTATCCTTAGGGACATCCCTAGACATACCTTATAAATATCTCTAGGGATCTCACTAAAGTTCTCGCATCCTAGTTTCGAAAGGTTGACTAAACCTTTCCTCTGATACCAACTGTAGAGACCCGAAGCCTGACGTACATTGACATTACATTACATTTGCGGAATACTTAGTACATAACAAAAACACACACGCAAGGATCGTAATAGTTTAGTGTCTTCGGAAACTCGGAATATAATCTTCTAATCCTGGTGAAAGATCTTCAACATCTCCCATAAAGATCTTCCTTCTTTTTACCTAAAACCTTTCTTTATATCCTGGGGAAAAGAAAACATAAAAGGGTGAGATCAAATGCTCAGTAAGGGTAAACAACAGAAATATCAATCACATCATATTCAAAAAAACATAACATTTTGGAAATCTTAACCTGCAAAAGAGAGCATAATTTCATAACATGGGATAAATCATGGCAGTGAAATGTAATCACAATAATCATAACTTAAAACATGAAACTTTGTGGCATTCACACATAATCATAGAGAATAATTTCTTGTTAGTCAAGACTCATTGCCAAGACTATCTTAGTGGAAAAAGTCCCTTTCTGAATCGAGTAACCCTCGTTTCAGTCCGGTTTCACTGAACCGGTATAACCTACCATTCCAGCCATGTCTATATCATGAGATATAAAATCTTTACCCAATGCATTGGAGGGAGATATAGGTCCCACCCATCTTATAATGAATCCTTTCTTATGTGTGCCACATAATCATAAACCATACATCATAGCGTAACCCATGTAATAAAAATGGGATTCTTAAACAACATGACATCATAAAACAATTCATATAAGATAAAGGAATTCATAAAAAATATTTCCATCACAACATAATCAAACCAATGTAATAATAGGGATAAAAACAGAACCCTTTTATTATCTTAGATGGAAAATAATTTTGATAAAATACTTGAACTCCATTCTTGAGGAAAATATCCTTTCTACTTCAAAAACATTTTCCTTTCTTAACATGTCATACAATTTTAAACTAAAAGAAGTTGATTAAAAATAAACTTGAAAACATGTAAAGGAAGCTTCTTGGAAATAATTTTTTTTTAAATTCCATTCATGCCGTATAAGTTAAAAAAACATTCTTCTCGTACTTTTGTCGAAAAAGTCAAAAAATACCTCGTACGAAAAACGCCAAAAGATTCCTTTCATATCTTTTACTAAAATCTCACCGAAGAGTAAAATTTGATATAAACTATTGTAGAAGAATATAAATATTACATATTGGGGAAACATGGATGTGGATGATAAAATACACCCCAGTAAATACTAAATTATAAACAATCTCGGATAAAAATGAGATTGTGATATTTCCCTTACCTTAGGTCCGATTTGCTTCGTAAGTGTCCGAACCTCCTGTATAGTGATTTAAATAATTTCATTGACTTATTCCAGAATCATACTAATTGTTATGATATCATATATGGTTCACTTATGACTTTATTTTACCCGTTCTTTTGTAAATCTCATGTTAAAGAGCGTTTTGGGTAAAATCATTTCATTTATCGTAGGTGTTTTGACTTGTTGTTCTTGAAATTATTATTACTTATATCATTATTTACTTACTTCCAGAATATAAAATATGATTTATATATCATATATATTCAGTATATATATATTTATAATATAGATAAATGAAATGAAAAACACCGTTCATGGAGACGGTAGTCCATACGTACGCATGAACGCTGTTTTTCTTTCCTTATTGTCTTGAATGGAAGTAAGTAGATGACATACATATAAATATACATAAATCCAGTATCATTATTATGTCATATATTTCATTAGTACTTATTATATATACTTTATAATCATTCATGAATGGTTAATCATTGAGAATGAATCTCATCGCGTCGTGGAGACGGTAGTCCGTATGTACGCACGAGTGATGATATCATTTCCATAATTATTGAATTGAATTGGAGTGGATGATACAATATATCAGAATAATTATGATGTTATAATAACTAGTTATTGTTATTCTTTACACCATAATACCCATCCATGTAAGGTGTTGGTGGAAAAACAGATTACACCACAGCGTGGAGACGGTATTCCGTACGTACGCACGTGCGGTGATTTCGTTTTCCGTAGGATGGATAGATGGTGAATTAGGATTGTTTCATACTTATAATAACATATCAGTATATTACTGATACTGATGTTATTACTTCATAATGAAACAACCTAAGAAGAAGAAGTGGAAGAAGAAATAAAGGTGAAAGAATTGGTAACGGAAATTACCTCTTCTTTGAAGCGCCTCTTTGAGACCTCCTCTTAGGGCACTAAAATTGGACTTTGAGGAAGACCATAACCTCTAGGATTATTCTAGGGAAGTGGATAAGGTATTTTGTCAGGGGTTGGCCGAGCTTGAGGGCTCAAATTGGTGTGAGGAGGAGGGGGAGGAGGTGTCCTTTTATAAGGGAGGAGACGGGCACCTTAGGAATATCTCAAAATATTATTTTATATTAAAGTCAAAATCGGTTTATAATGGTTCCAAAGGGTCTTATTTCGAAGCTAAAGTGGGGATGGGTCGAAATCCTATCAACCAATAGGATTTTGACAAGTTTAGGTTATTATTTTAACCTTATCAATTAGATTTAACTCTAAGTTAAATAATTTAACTTTTACCGTGTCTTTCTGTTTTCTTACACTATATGGTTAATACACTTACTATAACATGCCAAACGAACCCCAAATTGTTTATTACTAATATATATATCCTTATCTAATTCATTTGTCTGAACCTTATATTTTTAGGAATAAAATAACAATTAATAATATAATATTTGATTTAAAAACTATTTTGTGTCAATTTTGACACTATTTGATATATGATTTTTGTGAAAGTCATAACAGAATTATATGTTCGAACCAAGTTTATTAAATCAACACTAATATATCATAGTAACCTATAAAATTAGTGTAATTTATAAAAAGTCTCAAATTATATTTATTTTGGTATTTATAACATCAATTATGTCAATATTTCATTAATAAGATAATTACTCCATCATCTTTGTGTCATAAATAAATTAAATTATTTAATGTTTGAAAATTACAAATAAAATACCATTATGTAGGAAAGCCTTTTATCTTTCTAATGAATATTCATAGTCGAATTTATCTTATGTATAACCCCATATTAAAAATGTTTTAGTAAATAAACTTTGATTTTAACTCTTTTAACCCTTCTTTAAATAAATTAATAATAAATGTCCTAATCTAATCCAAGTGGGCCTAAATGGTCATATTTTATTCCTAAGTTTTTTTTTTGATCGAATTTCACCTATCCAATAGAATTAGGACATGTGTTAGGGTAATAATAATATCATCTTTACCCTTAATTACCCTATTTACTTTTAACCGTGGTAAAAAAAAGTAAAAAGTTACTATTCACCAAAAATTATTTTCATCTCATTGAACCACATTTTAGTCCTTGATATTAACCGTGTCTCTCTGATTTTCGAAATTCCATTCACAGAAGCGGTAAAATTAAGTTTCATGCAAAATTCAGTTTTTAACCTACCACTTAGTGGTTTCACTATTCATCGAAAATTGAAAGTTTTCAGAAAAATACCAAAAATTAGGCTTAAGCTATATTTGATATTATGAACTCAAAAATGATGTCTATTTTACCAAATTCAAAACATATCAGTTGCATTAACTAATTTAAAAATTAATTCCTGTCGTCAAAACAAATAGCGTGTTTTTAAGAGATAATAACTATCAAAAGATTGACACTAGTTTATAACTGGTTTAAATGTAAAATTACATCCAATGACCAACATTGTATTAAATTGTAAAAATATATTCTAAATATACTTTAAAACCACTAAAATTAATAATTTATCACTATTAATTATTTCGATTAAAAAAGTTGTTTTTAATTAAAATTTAGTAATTTTCACTATTCATCAGAATATGAAAGTTATCCGAAAAGTACAAAAATTTCACCCTAAGCTAATTTCGATATTACGAATCCAAAAATGAATTCCATTTTGAAAAATAAAATTTAAAAAATTTCAAAAAGTGGTTATTACTTTTCATAATGGCTAGTTTTAATAATATTTTAATAGCATATTGTTGTTTAGTGAAACTCGTTATTGCGTACTATACATGCTATCGAGGAAGGTCGTGATTGTGTGTAATGCAAGTCAAGTCAAGGATGTGTGTTGTGCAAGCTCCTTTTGGTGTAGCGTACAACAAAAGACATTAATAAAATTAAAAAGAATATTTTTCATAAAATCTCGGGCTGTTACAATGATTATAAGAAGCTTCGTTAAAAAGTTAAATTTCAATAGATATTCTTGAAGACAATGAGATTTGTAAGAATTAATGAAGAGGTTCAAGAAAATGGAAATGGGAGATTGGTGCTTCATGAATGGGTAATTCTATAAATAGGAATCCACACACACTTCATTTGACATGAAGATAATTTGAGAAAATGATGCATCATTCTGAATTCATGAATTTTGGGAGCATCACTAATCCCAAATTCATTATGATATTATGAATCGTGAAAAGATCTGTTTAGTCTTGACTAATTCTAAGAATTTTTTAAAATGGGGGTTTCATGAAGTCTAGTATTTTCTCAATGTCTTTGTGTTCTATAAAGGATGTGAGCTTTGTGAAGGAGTTTATCTTCACAAAGGTTGTAAGATTTATAATGGTTGGGAGCTTCATGAATAGTGATATTGGAAATCTAGTATAAGTGAACATTTATTTCAATTGCATCTTCTCAGGACTATAGTGCAAGAAAAATCTAATTCTAATCTAGGTAAAAGACTTAAATGCCTATTCTACTATATCAATATCAATTCGTTAAACTAAATAAGACTTCACCAAAGGCAGTGAGCTCAGGGGAGTCATTGGAAGCGTCCCGAGGAAGGTGGTGTGCAATCCGTAAAATTATTATAAAGGTAGTGTTCCTAGCATAGAGAGACTACGTATGGTCTTCTATACTCCACAAACATTATTGAAGCTTAGTCAAAAAACCTCGATAAGCTTAGTAGATTTTGATACTACCAACACTTTCAGTGTATACTCCTTGGACTATCCCTTAGTGGTGAAACAAGTAAAACTATTTTGTTTTCACTTTTCATACAATTGTTTCATAACTATATGATTGCATTAGATAGATTTTATGAGTTACAACCAATGTGGTAACATGATCCATCACTTTAAATGAAAAATATTATGCCTTGCTTCACCCCTCCCTTCTCATGGTTTCCTAGGATGCTACAAGTGGTATGAAAGGGTACACAATTTTGGTGTTCAATTTATCCTCTATTTTAATGGAGATTTTAGTGAATGTTACGTGAGTACACCACTTTGATGGTTGAAAATTCCATATATTGAATAATATGATGATATCTCACCTGCGATCTCATGGAATGGAATTTATCTTCTCTATATCTAATTGGATTCAAGTTAGTGATGAAACAAGTATTTCAATGATTGAAACAGAAAGGAAAATTCTTTATGAAGATTCCAAATCACAAAATTCCCTTACTACATCTCCATCTAAAAAAAATTTATTTTAAGGTGATGTGTTGTACTACATCCAAGTCCAGTGGGAGAAATATGAAAATATATATCAAGGGGATAAAAAATGCTAATGAGTCCAAACTCTATGTTTTTTACAATAAGTTCAATGAATTAAAAATTCATCCAGATGAAAATAAAGATAAATTCATTAACCAACTTACTGTTGTTTTTGGAGAAATTCGAGTACTTGGTGAAGAAATTAAAGATATTAACACTGTGAAGAATATGACGAGAAGGGTTCCACCTCTTTAAAATATATAAGTGTCATACCATTAAAAACGGGATCTCTCTAAACTTTTTCTTATTGATCTACTTAGAAGATTTTGGTATTAAGAAATCAAAGTCAATCCATAATAAACAAAAACTCAAGCATGTAAGGAAATTCCATTTAAATCCATATAAAATCTTGACATTTACAAAGGTAATTATGATGGAGGTAATATGGATGATTAATTTATTACACTTTTTGACAAAAAAATCAAGATTGGAAAAGAGATATTTGAAGGTGAAATTACCTTGTATTGATTTCTGTGTGGAAAAGTATGTCACATTGCTGCACAATGCCCATGGAAATTTGATGATATAGAAAGTGAAGAAGAAATAATGAAAGCCCATTTGAATAGTTTCCCTTAAAAGGGTGAATTAATGTCAAGAAAGGCATTACAGAGAAAGATATTCTTCTACAAAGAAGAACAATACGGTAATTAATTTTTGGAGAATGTAGAATTGGAGTTTAAATCTGAACACGAAGCATCCATGATAGTAGCAGTTCAAAAATTAGAACCTAAAAAATATGAATATAATCAATTTATTGGTGTTTTTAATCACAATGTGTTATATGAGGGTTCTATTGATTATATTTACATTCAAATAAATAAATACAAAAAAATAGAGCTATGTAGAAATAGTCATTAGAGTAAGTTTATCAGCTTGATGCATAGATTGATCAACTTATAGGACAGGTAGAAGAACATTTAACAACTCTCATAAGCTCAGAAGAAGTTTTGGAATTTAGAATAAATATTTAAGAGAAAGAAAAATTAATCAATGACCTTACATAGATATTGGAGGAAAAGAGTATGATATTTGAGGGAATGAAGAATATGTGGATAATTTAAGGAGTAAATTGGAAATTGAATCAAAATCAAGAAAAACAAAGAAGAAATTAAAATTTGAGATATTTTCAAATGTAGAGATGTTAGAAATTCATAAACATGGTTTTGAAGGAGTAGATATGGCCATGAATGATTTAATATCCACATTTAATGGAAAAGTGAAATTTGATTTGATTCAAAAACCTCAAAGGCTGGAAACCGTATAATCCAAAAAAAGGGAAGCAAAATGTTTCACATTCAACTAATGTGCCAGATCTCCTAACAAAGAAAGCTTCAAACTAAATAGAAAAGTGAGATAAAAATAATAATCAATTATATAGATAGGATCTTCAGTTAAAGACATTTACAATATAAAGGTACATGTTGAGGAATATAATTGAGAAGATACTTCCCCTAATGAAATTTCAATTCTAGGGATTTCTGGGTCATTCATTGTCTTACTATGAAAAGGAGTGAAGCTATCTGAATGGGTAAGTTCCTAGAATTAAATAAAGGATAATTATACTATATTATTCATTATAAAGAATAAATAATTTCTATGTATACTATTTTCACTATTCTAACTATGGATATAATGTAATTAATTACTATAGTGAAAAGGTGGGAATAATACCTATAAAACTTAGAGACAAGTCAATACCCATCAACACAGTAGAGTTACTCTTAAAAATAAATATTCTTTTTTATAAGAAGAGTATGAGTATGATGAACCCATGCATATTGAAAAGATAGTGGAGAGGTCATATTTAGCCATCACTCAATCAAGTATCTCATGGAAGGAAAAGAAGAATATAGAGAAATCTAGTCTTGTAGAAATAACTCTCAAATATATATAGAATAGTAGCACCAAGATTCTTTATATTGGATAATCATCTCATAGGAAAGGAAATTCTAATTTTTAAATAATGTTAATAAAATAGTTAACATTATGGTGAGATTTGGAAATAAAAATTCATTACAGATCAAAGAAAGTGGAAATATAGAAATAGAAAATAGTGGGATAAGGAAAAATGATGTTTTTTATATAGATGGTTTGTGTCAAATTATTTTGAGTATGAGTCAACTATATGACTCTAGACTAGTAGTGAATTTTAATTAGAATAGTTAAAACATAAAAAGAGAGATAGGTAATTCTATCATTAAAGGATTCTGAATAGATGGAAGCTCATACTAGGTTGATAGTAAAGAGAATAACTAATTATTAACAGCTGATGAAGAAAACAAGTTGTGGCACCATAGGTTGGTTGACATTAATCGAAAGATAATGAAATACATATAAAAGCGTAATATTGTTTCTGAAATTCCCAATTTTATGTGTGACCAAGAAAAGACATGTGATGCATGCATGCGAGGAAAGATTTTTGAGTGTTCATATCAGTCGAAGATCAAATTGGAATCAAATATTCTTGACCTCATTCACACTGATGTATGTAGTCTAATGAATGCAGCTGGAAAAAATGGAGATAGGTACATCATTCTCTTTATTGATGATCATAGTATAATGTATTGTGTTATGTTTATACATATGAAACATAAAGTGGTTGATTATATGAAGAGTTATCATCAACGAGATGAGAATGAAACTGGACGCGCAATCAAGGTCCTACGACATGATAATGGAGAAGAATACACATCCATTGAATTTGAAAATTACCTTGAAAAAATAAGACAAAGAATTAGGTTCCTACAGTGAGGACACAACAAAAAAATAAGGTTGTTGAACATATAAATTGATTGGTGAACAATATGGATATACATTTGAAGATCGAGATTCATTTTTCTCGTCATTACTAGATTGAGGATTTTCATGTAGCAGTGTACACTCAAAATTTGGAAGTGCATTTTATAGGAGAGACCATGACACCATATAAGATATGGTATGGAAGGAATCCCTTGCTAAAGTTATTTTTGAAGTAATTGTTTCATGTGAATAAAATAAGGAATTCAAAAAATGTATGTTTACATTGCAGATAAGGGAGTATTCCATAGATATTCAATGAAGAGAAATTCTTAAAAATGTTACAATAATCATCTTAGAAATATTTTGTAAAGTAATTATGTCAAGATAATTTTACATAAAACCATAAATACCTATATAAGATAATATGTTTATATGATTAAATCTGAAGAAGAAAGTTGAAAAGTGAAAGATTCAAATGTATATTTTGTGGATGGATTGAAAAAAATTCAAGGCTCACAAAATAATGAAGTATGAGAAGAAGAATTATAATAGGAAGCCATTGCTAAAGAAAATTCATCAGAATATCATAGGAGAAATAAAAGAGAATAAATTGATCTATCCAATATCATTGGGGATTGGACCACACCTACACAGACAAGAAAAATGTGGAAAGAATAGCATTATACCTTTCTATAAATTGTGTAACCAACCTCATTTGAAGAAGCGATGAAGGTTAAATCATGGGTTAAGTCCATAAATGAAGAAATTCATCATGTTGACAAGAACCAGACAAGGGATCTTTCTTATATACGAGAAAATCCCAATGTTATTGGAATAAAGTGGGTGTCACAAACCAACCCAATCGACCCTGAACCGGTCACACGAGCCGATCTGTGGTAAGGCCCGAGAGGCATTCTCGATCCTCTAGGGCTGGTGACTAGTGCCAGGGTATCAATAGAGACTATGGGAAAAATTTTGGCCAATACAAATAAATAAAATAAAAGTTAATAATAAAAATCAGCGCAGAATAAATAAACCAAATAAAACGACTAAACAAGAACAAAAGAAAATAAAACTAACCAGACTCGATGTCCGAACTAACTCCATGTGACCCCACGGGTCACTCTCCAACTCAACGATCAAGCATCTACCAAAGATAGAGCACCCAATCTGGAGCCTTCACAAACACTAAAAATAGAAAATAACTATAGACGTGAGTGTTAAAACTTTGTAGGCCAGCTCGATATCTATTCCCAATGCACTCCCCTTAAAATAAAAGAAAAACCATTTCAATTTTGAACTATAATTTATAAAAGTATGTTTTTCTAAATATTTTACTTAAAAGAAAATTACAAACCATTACAACCATTTTCAAATCTGGATTCATCTCATTAGTGTCAATGGAATTTTAGAAAGGGAAGGTGATGTTTATATTTTCATATTTGTATAAAGAGGATTAAACACTTTCTTTTGAAAAAAAATTTTAGAAACCAAATCAAAAACAGTTTACCCCTTTACAAGGAAAAAAATACACAAAAATGAACAAAGTACACAACAAGGGAAATGTGGATTTACATACAAGTACCATATTCATCATTGAAAGTAACTAAAATTCAATAGACATGGAAGAACCTAAAAGATCTAGAATAATCCAGAAGACACCAATACATGAGACTGCATCCTCGTTAACATGTCACACACGATGAAATCAAAACTCTTGAATTATTGGCCATCCTTTCTCAAACATTATGAGGGAAAATCCCATAGCAATGTACCAAAATTTATACGCCTACTATGGGCCAATGGTCAGCACCATAACTTACCAGTGGAACAATCGTTCTCAGAATATTCTCTCAATATGTCAGGTTCCCATGTCTCAAGTATTAAAAAAAGGGGCGAGCCAACGGATGTCAGTTGAGCATCCATTCACACACACAAGCACACACACACACACATTTATATATATATATAATTCACAACAAGCATCACCCCATGCCACTCCAAGGACTAATCTCATGCCATTTATCAAAGAACATAAAGAGTCCAACATTAGACACTCTCATAATGGATCACGTGGATTCCTTAGTAAGTACATTCATTCCATTATACACATGTAAGTATAACATGCGAAACATCCATATGAGGTTTTTATAA
This sequence comes from Viscum album, assembly GCA_963277665.1. Classification (NCBI taxonomy): domain Eukaryota; kingdom Viridiplantae; phylum Streptophyta; class Magnoliopsida; order Santalales; family Viscaceae; genus Viscum; species Viscum album. The sequence continues at coordinate 1,503,687,767 of OY728137.1, read as the reverse complement.
TAAACAATTTTCAAAAAATTTCACAAATTGTCCAAACGGTCCCTTAAACATTCCATAAAATCATTTTGTACTAAAGATTCAAACCTATTTCTAAAGAGTTCAAAGATACACCGCTTATCATATAAATTAATTTGTAAAACCCCTTTAAAACATTTCTATCACACTTTCAAACAAAACCCAACCTTTATGAAAATTACAACAAAGCTACGATTTTTTCCACAAAACAAACCACATTTTTAGAAAGTTAATGTCGCACTTCACTTAGCTTAAACCATTTGAAACCTTTTCCCAAACCAAAAAATCCATTATTTCACAAGAAAAACACTTATTATCAAAGCCAAACCACTTTTAAACCCCATAAAAAAGACCCCCAAAACATAATTTCACATGATTCCAACACTTTAACCAAAACAAACAAAACATTTTTATATCACTTTTAACACCAAAAATCCAAATGGAAACCATTCCAAAGACCAGACATTCAATGCATAGAAAAACATTCAGTAAACACTCACAAAGTTATAAAACACCAATTTTCATGTCAGGAACTTATTTAAAATACTAAACCATATTCTAAATGTCAAAAATAGCCAGACAACAAAACATTTAATTAAACAACCATCATGAACAGCTATAACAAAACAACACAAATTAAAACGAAACTGGGAATTACTACCATTTTTTGCCTAGTTAATTATTTTAAGGATAAATAAAAATATTCAAAATGCATTGAAAGTAAAAATATCATGAAATAGATGAATCATTAATTATAAAAGAAATTGCAAGAGGGAAACCTACCTTGAAACCAAGGCACGATGACAGTGCAAACTCGGAAACCAGCACGAACCTTCGCTCACACCTCAACTGAACCTTTATGGGCCAAGAACGAACCCTAATCATGTAAATCAAATGTAGAAACTCAAAACCAGAACCCCAAACTAATTAAATGAAAATGAAGAAGATAGTTATACTAGAGGGGCATCACATGCCGGTAAGGGGTGGTCACCGGTAGGTCATGTGCTCGTAGGAGATGTGCGCGTCGGAAGGAGACCACACTAAGCGGTCGAAAACTCACTGGAAGGAGGAGTTGGCTGGAGGAAGACCTCACCAAAGGTGGGATCACCTAGGCATAGAGGTGGGCTAGAGCGACTCTAGGAGGGAGAAAACTATTCGAGGCGGCACCGGCCGGATGGGGGACACCGGCAGGGGCAGCGTCGGCTAAACGAGGTGCGCCGGCAGGGGCGGCCAGAGATGCGCAAGAGCACTGGGGGGTTGTGGGTTGGCTGGAGAGGCTCTAGACACCAAAAGAGGGAGGATCCCATTAGAGAAGGGTCAGCCGAGGGGGTGTGGTGCGGGTAGCCGGACAGGTGGCGGCAGTTGAGTAGGATGGGCATCGGGGTGGGGTCGGTACCGAAGGACAGGGGGTGCATGATCTCCACACAGGGTGAGGGCGGCGGGGTGCGCGGGGAACTATGAAGTGGCGGTGCGAAGCAGCCGGGGGGCAGGGTGTGGGTGATCCTGATAGGAGCCGGGGAACCAGCGGAAGGCGAGCAGGAGGGTGACAGGAGGAGGAATTAAGGCGGGGTGCGCCTCATAGGGGAAGGATAAGGGAGAGGAACTAGGGTGTGGAAGAAGCAGGAGGCCAGGAGTTGAGGTATTTTAGAGGAGGAGGGAACTAGGGCAGAGGAGGGGCGATGCTTGCACCGAACAAAGGGAGGCACTGGGGTCCTTTCTCACAACACACATAGAGAGAGGAGGGGGTGATTTGAGAGAGGGAGGTGGGTTTCGGAAACACTAAAAAAATCAACCTAAAAAAACAAAATCATGTTAAATTTGCAATGACTTAATAATAATAATAATAATTGAATCATAACAATAATAATAATAATTAAGTCATGAAAATAAAAATAATAAAAGTATTTGTTACAATATAATAAAAATAAGATTAACAATTTTAGTTTCCATTTAAAATAAAAATATTAAAATTCTTAATAACCATAAATATTTTAAATGTTGAAATAAATTAACATTTATTTATCCATTTTAATTCTCCAAATATGAAAAGGTCACGCATTTTCCAGGACAAAGCCACGCGGAATCACACTCTGCCAGTGAGTCCAATGACCACGAACCAAGGACACACGGTTTTTATCAAAAACTCAGAAATTTCGTCTGGGACTCACCCCAGACCCTAGAAAAAATATTTAAGTGAGGAAAAAATATAATTAAATAAATATATACACACGGGTCGGGGTGTGACAATTCTCCCCACCATAACGCTTTTCACCCCTAGAAAGACTCCAAACTATCCAGATGATTGATCAACACCTAAGGATTCCACACAAACACAATCCAACCTCTTAACACAAGGACATTTCAATGACCACCAATAGGACTCAACCTCGTTGTCAGAAACATATCACCGGGAGAGGGGAGGCACGATCAGACTCCCCATCATAAGAATTCAACTAGCTTCTAGTAACAAATTAAGACAAAACCTAATCAGATGGTGTTTCTCCCCACCGTAGAGTACCAACCTATACACGGAGAAATAGAAATCCAACTTAGACCTGAATCAGGCATTACTCATGATAAAAGAAACACAACCAGATCATTTAAACCACTCACTTTCGTCCAAAAGCTATAAGAACTGAACCAAAAACTCTGCACAATAGAGGAACAACCTTAACCAAGCTCCTTAAAAATTATTCGAGGTTCCAAACTATGCATCAACTTCACTTTGATGCCTTTTGGTTGGATCTCTGATGGATGAAGTGTCTCTTGCCTCATAGTCAGGTTCTAATAATCTTAATAAGAAACATACATCTTTTGATTTGACAAAATAAATGACAAGATTTTGAAATGAAAAACATGATGGAATTGATAAACGGAGTTCATCAAAAGACCCACGACATTACCATACATTTCAAAACCCAAAACACCATGAGTAAACTACAATGATAATAGATCCCTTACATTGGAAGGAAACATACACAATACACTTTAAACAAAAAACCAAACTAAAAATCACTTATGAGAACTTCCTCCATGACGTTTTCTAGAAAAGACCTGGCAGAATGGTTGTAGGTGACCTAAACATCTGCAAGCATGACATGGCTTAGGAGTACTTGGTCATGATGGATTTTTGTGACCCAGCTTGCCACACTGATAACACATGAGGATCTCTCTCTTCGAAGAGATTGATGAAAGATCTCGAGGCCTTTTGATTCCATGACTTGCTTCATCTACTTCCAATCGCTTCTTCATCCCCCTTCTAGAATCTTCACCACTACTCCTAAGAATTTAGGGAGGGAGGACTACTTCAATAACTCCTTCCATCATGTCTTTGACATGAAGATCTTGTCCTGACACATGAGAAAATGAATTTAGGTTAGACTCTGACACATTCAATTGTATATTAGGGTGGAGACCCACCTCGAAGCATCGACCCTTCATGGAGTCATATGTGGCATACCCTGAATCATAAGGGACTATCTCCACAAAGTGCTGGAAATATTCCAACATGGATCTGTTGCCCTGCTATAGATAACACATCTACATCCTCTTCCTCACCTTTTATTCTTCAGATAAATACTGTCGAATGAACAAAACCATGAAAAACTCCCAGGTAATCTCTTGAAGGGGCTTGTTCCGAGACACTGACTTCCACCACATCCACGGTGAACCTTCAAGCATGAAGGTTGCAAACTTAACCTTAAACGAATTTGGAAACATAACAAGGTTAGATTCCATTTCAATACACTGCATCCACTCCTCTACCACAGATGGTTCTTCTTGACCATAAAAGATTGTTGGATATAACTTCTGAAACTCAAGCATAAAATCCTTTGGTTGATCAACCACACTATGATCACCCATAAAAGAATCAAGGGGACAACTTCGGACAAGAAAATTCAAGAACCCAATCAAGTCCAACTCAATAAATAAAATCCTCAAAATGAAACATCACATGGATGAAAATCTCTAAACTCGTGAAAACAATCTATCAAAATATCAAAACATTCCTTTTTGAAAACATTTTTAATTTAAAACAATCTTGGTGGCTTAAACCCTCGCCATTGGTACACTTTAGAGTCTTACTCACATGCATGTATATGTGCCACCCTGGGTATCCATCCTCTAGACAGTTCATATTCACACATACAACTATATATGTGAGAACCCCTATAAATACCAAGGCCAAAACAGAGAAACTTTATTTTTCAAAGAAAACAAATCATTCATCCCATTTTCTTTAAAAAAATCCTCAAATGAAACATATCATTCCAAAAAACCATTTTTTTCAAAACCAATTTTTCTGATACAAACAACTTCCAGAAGTCAGGAGAGGGTCAAAAAAACTCAAACATGGAACTAGTGTTGGTGGGTGACGTGACCATATGGTTGGCAGCCGTATGCCAAACATGTCACTGACACGGATAGTCCTTTTGGATCTTTCCCCTAGCTCCACATGGCTTTTCGGGTCGTGCAGTTTAGGAAGACTATTATCCCAACTCCCTTTGTCATATCCCAATAAAAAACATTCCATAAACCCCCAAAGAAACTAATTAACCGGACTTCCCCTGGAAACCTGAGGATCAGCACGAGCTAGAGTTTGTGACTCTTTTCCCATACCTACCCCTCAAGTCAGGACAATCCTACTCCATCTACCTTGACATCCCAAATAAAAAAGGGAGCTCTGAAAAGCGAGGTATTCTAAGAGATGACCCCCTCTGATACCTTTTTGTCATGAACCAACTCAGGTCGACCCTGAACCGGTCACCTGATCCGATCTGCGGCAAGCCCTGAGAGGCGTTCCTGATCCTCCCGGGCTGGCTACTAGTGCCAGGGCATCAACCAAGACTATAGGAATGGTTTCTCCCAAGAAAAATAAACAAAATAAGAGGTAATAATAAAAAGTAGTGCATAATAAATAAACCAAATAAAACGACAAAACAAGAACAAAATAAAATAAAACTAACTGAAGTCAACATCTGAACTAACTCTGTGTGACCCCATGGGTCACTACCCGACTCAACGATCAAGAATCTCCCAAGGTGAGTTCACCCAAGATAGAGCATGCAAAAACACAAAAAACACAAAAGAACTATAGGGGTGATTATTAAAACTCAGTCGGCTAGCCCAATATCTATTCCCAAAGCACTCCCTTTTTAATAAAAGAAACACCATTTCAAGTTTGAACTACAATTTATAAAATTAATCTTTTTTAACTATTTTACTTAAAATCAAAGTACGAGCCATTGACCTTAACCATTTTCAAATCCAGATTCGTCTCGTTAGTGTTAATGGAATTTTAGAAAGGGAATGTGATGTTTATATTTTCATATTTGTACAAAGAGGATTAAACAATTTCATTTGAAAACTTTTTTTAGAAACCTAATCAAAACCAGTTTACCACTTTCCAAGGAAAATAATAAAAAAAATTCACAAAGTACACAACAATGGTAGTGTAGATTTACATACAAGTACCATATTCATCACTGCAGGTAACTGATAGTCAATATACATTAGAGAACCTAGGATATCAAGAACAATACAGAAGACACCAATACATGAGACCTCATCCTCGTTGACATGTCACACATGATGAAATAAAAATGCTCAAATGCTCGACCATACTTTATTAGGCATGCAGAGAGAAAATCCCATAGTAATGAACCCAAACAAATCTGCCTACTATGGGCCACCGGTCAGTACCATAACCTACTAGTGTGGAAATCATTCTCAAAATATTCTCTCAATATGCTAGGTTCCCTTGTCTCAAGTATTTAAAAAGGGGGTGAGCCAACCGATGTCAGTCGGGCATCCAATCACACACACACACATATATATATATATATATTAATAATGCACAATAGGCATCACCCTGAGACACTCCAAGGATTGATCTCATTCCATTTATCAAAGAACATAAAGAGTCCAATATTAGACACTCTCATAATAGATCACGATGATTCCTTAGTAAGGACATCCCATCCATTATACACACACAAAAATGACATGAGAAATATCCACATGATATTTTCATAATAAAAAATTTCCACTAATTATAAAAAAGTTTCCAAATATTCCCTTAAACATTCCATAAAATCATTTTCTACCAAAGATGCAAACCTATTTCTAAAGAGTTGAAAGATACACCGCTTACCATATAAAAGCATTTGTAAAACCCCTATAAAATTTTTTTGTAACACTTTCAAACAATAACCAACCTTTATAGAAATTCAACTGAGATATGATTTTTGTCACAAAACAAACCAAATATTTAGAAATTTAACTTCAAACTTTACTTAGCTTAAAACATTTGAAACCTTTTCAAGAACCCAAAAATCCATTATTTCACAAGAAACACACTTATCATCAAAGCCAAACCACTTTGAAAACACATAAAAAAGACCCCCAAAACATAATTTCACATGCTTCCAACACTTTAACCAAAACAAACAAAACATTTTTATATCACTTTTTACACCAAAAAGCCAAACAAGAACCATTCCAAAGACCAGGCATGTAATGCTTAGCAAACAGTTTTAGTTAACACTCACAAAGCTATAAAACACCAATTTTCATGTCATGACCTTATTTAAAATAATAAACCATATTTTAAATGTCCAAAATCAGGAGCGAGACAACAATAAATTTAATTAAATAACCAGCACACATAACTATAACAAAACAACATAATTTAATACAAAACTGGGAATTACTACATTTTTTAACTAGTTAATTTTTTTGACGATCAAAAAAAATATTCAAAATGTGTTTCAAGTTAAAATACCATGAAATAGATGAATCATTAATTTTAAAGGAAAGTGCATGTAGGAAACCTACCTTGAAACGAAGGTGTGATGACAACGCAAACGTAGAAACCAGCGCGAAGCTTCACTCGCACCTCCACCGCACCTTTTCAGGTCAAGAACAAACCCTAATCATGTAAATAAAATGCAGAAACTGAAAACCAGAACCCCAAACTAATTAAATGAAAATGAAGAAGAGTGTTATACCAGAGGGCCAATGCACGCTCATAAGGGGAGTCGCTGGTAGGCCACGTTCCAGCAGGAGATGTGCGCGTCGGAAGGAGGCCGTCGTAAGCGGCTGGAAACTCACTGGAAGGAGGAGCTGGTTGGAGGAAGACCTCGCTAAAAGTGGGATCATCAAGGCAGAGAGGGTAGCCGAAGTGATTCTGAGAGGGAGTGAAATAGTCGGGGTAGCACGGACCGGACAAGGCGCTCCGGTAGGGGTGGCACGGGCCAAATGAGGCGCGCCGGTAGGGGTGGCAGGAGATGCACAAGAGCACTTGGGGGGTGTGGGTTGGTTGGAGAGGCCACAGCCACCAAAGGAGGGAGGCTACCATCAGAGAAGGTCCGGTTGAGGGGGTGCAGTGCGGGTAGCCAGACAGGAGGTAGCGGTTGAGCAGGAGGGGAGCTGGGGTGGGGTCAGCACCAGAGGATAGGGAGTGCGCAGTCACCACGCAGGGTGAGGGTGGCGGGGTGCAAGGGGTGTTGGGTAGCGGCGGTGTGAGGCGGCTAGCGGGTAGGGTGCGGGTGAGTCGGACGGGAGCTGGGGTGCTAGTGGCGGGCGAGCAAGAGGGAGACAGGAACAAGTGATGTAGAGGGGTGCACCACGCGGGGGATGGAGAAGGGAGAGGCACTGGGCGTGAAAGAAGCAGGAGGCTAGGTGATGAGGCGTTGTAGGGGAGGAGGGAACTGGGGAAGCAGAGGGGTGCTGCTCGTATCGAACAAACTAAGGCACTGGGGGCCTTGATCGCGCCACAAACATAGAGAGGAGGGGGGATTGGAGAGAGGGAGGTGGGTTTCAAAAACCCTAAAAGATCCAACCTAAAAAAATAAAATCAAGTTAAAATTGTAATGACTTAATAATGATAATAATAATAATAATAATAATAATAATAATAATAATAATAATAATTGAATAATAATAATAATAATAAAATCATGAAAATAAAAATAAAAATAATATAATAACTTATTCCAATTTAATAATAATAAGATTAACAATTTTAGTTTTCATTTAAAATAAAAATATTAAAATTATTAATAACCCTAAATATTTTAAATGATGCAATAATTTAACATTTATTTATCCATTTTAATTCTTCCAAGAAGAAAAGGACACGCAGTTTCCTGGGAAAAGCTACGTGGCATCGCGCTCTGCCTGTGCATCCAACGACGTCGAACCAAAGACACACACTTTTTATATAAAAACTCAGAAATTTTGTCTAGGACTCACCCCAGACCTAAGAAAAGATATTTAAGAGAGGAAAAAAATAATTAAATAAATTTATACACAGGGTCGGGGTGTGACAATGGATATTTAAAAACAAATTTTATGATCATGGAAATGCGATCAGAAACAAGGAAAAATTGGTGTGAAAAGGATATTCATAGATTGAAGGGATTGATATTAAAGATATATTTTTTCCAATAGCTAAACTGGACTCTATCATGCTCTTCCTTGCCATCTAAATTAAAATAGGGTAAAAAAATTATCAAATGGATATCCAAACAGAATTATTAAATATATTTATTGAAAAATAAGTCTACATTGAAAAACCAGACAGATTTCTGATTGGAAATGATGAAATAAAGTTCTTTAGATTAAATAAGGCTCTTTATGGTCTAAAGAAATCAGCACAAGAATGGTATTCTCAATTGTATTATTATCTAAAAAAGATATAATTTATTATACGAGTTGTAGAACATTATCTATTTTTGAAGAATTCTCAAAAAGAACAATTTATGGTGCTTGTGTATGTGGATGATAAAATTTTTCATAGAATCATGTAAGGATCAGTGGAATAATTTTTTAATAACATGAAATATGAATTTGATATATCCATGATTGGTGAACTCACATTATTTTTGGGAATACATGTTGTTTAAAATAAGGATTACGGCTTCATTTCCTAAATAAATATGCAAGAGAGATACTGAATAAATTCACATGCATGACTCTAAACCAATGTCAACTTTGGTTGCATTTGAAAAAAAACTAGGAAAACATAAGGATTGGAAATTTTGGATCCCTCCTTGTACGAGAGAATTATTGGAAGCTTATAATACTTTAATGTGACATGGCCTGATATGTTCTTTACAAAATTCTATGTTTCTCACTTACAAGGTAATCCTAATAGAGATCATTTTTCACCCATTAAAATAATGATGATGTATATTCAAGGTACTCAAAATATTGACTTATACATTGCAATAGAAAGAGATAATGATTTATCAACATTTTATGATGCTGATTGGGATAGAAATTTAGTGGATAGAAAGTGAAAAATTAGTGGAGCATTCTTCATTGGAAAAAAATGTGTGGTACGGTTGAGTAAGAAAGAAGAAATAACTTCTCTTAATATGGATAATGTAGATTATATCTCTACTACAAAGTCATGCACCCAACTGTTATAGATAAAGAACAAAATAACTGATATTGGTGATGAGGTGAAACAAACAATGATGATTTACTATTAAAACTAGATTTAGATCAATCTTATTAATAATCTGGTTCAGTACTCTCATACCAAACATATTGAGATCAAATATCACTTTATTAAAGAAAAAATTGAACAATGTATGATTAAAATAGAGCATGTTGGAATTGATGACCAAGCGGTTAAAATTATAGTAACCCAAGTAATAATATACTAAGTATTTTTCATATTTAAAAATATTTCTGAATTAAATATTAATATTTAATCAAAAAGGTATACTATGTTTAATATCATAAATGGTAAACCTAGTTTTATGATAAAACTGTATTTTTATAAAAAACGGTTTTACAACCTTTTGATAGCACACTTATTTTAATTCTAGTTTTTAAAAATTTTATAAATTATATTTGATAAAATAAACATATCCTTATAAATCAGAATATCAAAATTCACTTTGGTTGAATTTTTTGTATTTTTCTGATAATTTTCATGTTTTGATGAACTGTAAAAAAATACAACATTTTAATTGAAAGAATATTTTTTATCAAAATAATTTATAGTGATAAATTATTTTTTGGGTTTTTTATAAACTATAATTAGATAAATTTTATATCATTTAATCAAATATTGGTAATTGGAATCAATTTCACATTGAAATTATATGTAAAAACTTTGTGAACTTTTTAATGGTTTTACTTAAAAAACATGTTTTCTAAATCCATCAATGGGATTAATTTTAAATTAATTTTTGCCAATAATGTGTTTTTAATTAAGAAACATAGATTCCATATTTGGAATCATAAGGTCTAAATTTAGTAAATAGGACCCTTTTATTTTTTTGGAAAAATTAATAGTAACTTTGGTATTTTCTGTTACCACGGTTAAAGGTAAATCGGGTAATTAAGGGTATAAATAATATTAGAAATATTAGAAATTTATTCTACTAATTTTATGGTATGATTTATTTTTGACTAAAATCATAATTTGGGTGATTTTTTGAGCTCTCATAGCCACTTATATGACTTTAATACATTTATAGTATTTTTTTGAAAGAAAAGTCAATTTTATCATACTTTTCTTTTTAACAAGTGAAATATTTTTAATCTAAGGCTACATTGAGGATATGTTTGGATATAAGTGGTATATTTAAATATTAAATATTTATATTAATCATGGTAATTTATTTTAAATTTTATAATACAAATAATTTCCTTAAAAGATTACATAATGATGATGTAGTAAATTTTTAATTATAGGAAATGTCAAATAAATTATATTAAAAATATTAATATAATTATAATATTGTATAATTAATATCATAAAAGAATTTTATATAAGAAATTTATATTTTAGTTATGTTTTAAAGTAATTTTTTTTGAATATATCGTGCTTTTATGATATTTTTAAGATTTCAAGAAATGAAGCATGTCAAAATTGACATTAATGAAAATTTAAAATATAATTTATTTTATTAAATGATGTAAAATTTATAAAAATCAATGATTTGGTAAAATGATTTTCATAATGCATAAAATTTAAATAATGACACATTTATTTGTATTTTTGGATTTATAGTAATTATATTAACCCTCAAAGTGTAAATTACATGACATTTTTGTAAAAGTTAAAATTGTAAACTAAGGGTTTAAACAAAATGTAAAGGATTGAAAAATAATAAAAACATGTATAGTTCGTATTTAATGAATGTATTTATACCCATACTTGTCATATATTCTACATAAATCTATTTGGATTCATTTTTAATAGAAAATTAATTTATATTGCTTTAATAATTTGATGAAATCCCAGAGTGTCCCTCCCCTCTCCTATAAAAGGGCACATGTTCTCTCTTCTTCATATCTCAAAAATTATTTGGATTGGACACTATCTACCCAAGTTTATTCCTATAATCCCTCCCCAAATTCTATAACTCTTATGTTTTACATAAAACTCACTTTAAGTGTTAAGTTGTTAATCAAAGGAGATTGTTTAATAAAAGGTATTGTTTTTAATTAAGTGTTTTGGTTTTGTTTCCTATTACACTTCCGTAAAATTTTCTTTCCCCGTGATGAAATAATAAATTAATTATACTAAATAAAATTATATTTTTTTAATATTACCTCTAAAATCCATCTCCACATCCATCAAATGGGAAAATAATTAATCATTCGTGTGTACAGTGGAAGACGACCTCGTGAACCGATATAATTTGTTTTTTATCACCATCTCTCAAGACTGGTTCTAATGATGGAATTAATGTTTATATAATATATTCATGAAATATTAATCATTATTTACGAATAATATATCATTTATTTTCTTACCCTTACATGCACATGAATATGATAACGTCGTTTGCGCATACTTGTGAACTATCACCTCCACAAAGCGATGTGATTCATTTTTCATCACCACATCACATGGATGATATATGTATGTATATTTCAATTATTAATATTATATTAAATATATTATTCTTATTATTTAAAGATAAAATAATAATAACCTACCTTCATTAATTATCATTTAAAAATGGAAACGTTACGCATGTGTTTGTACGACTTACCATCTCCATGATTGTAACATAGTTCATTTTTCATATCAATATGTGATGGATGGATTTAAAAGTATAATTGATGTATAAAAGTGATTTATATTTCATTAATATTATTCAATAGAATATTTAACACTTACCACTATGACTATTGACATCATAAAAAATTAATTTTGGACTTAAGTACCGAATATCCAACAAAAAATCCAATATAAACTTAGATAACTAAGTAATTGTTATAACATGATAATAAGTGATATAAAAGGAATAATAAACATTATAAGGGTTATAAAAAAATTATATAATAAAATTAATTTTATAATTCAGGAATATATAGATTTTACATTACAATTTAGACTCAAGGTAAGTGACTTTCTTTAAAACAAGTTCTCATTTAAAGATCTTTTTTCAACTATTTTTACAAAAGTCAAAGGGATTTTTTTAACTTATGATTCATGAATGGTTTTTATCAATTTCATAATTATTTATTACATTAATGATTTCTTTATAAATTTTTTTATTTCTTTTTCAAATAAAATTATTTCATTATTATGTGCATGATTTTTTTATTTTAAAAGTGATTTTTTTACAAGAAAATTGTATTTTGATATCTGAAAGTGTTTTATCATGGTTTTAAAAGATTTTTCAGGGGTTTTATTCATGATATTTTCCTTGAAAAAAATTATTATTTGTTCCCATTATATATCAATATATGATGGTTTGAGTCCCATTATATCTGAAGATATGATGGGTTGAGTCCCATTATAGATTATGATATGACAGTTTGATCCCCTTTATAGCACAAGTAGTAAGTGTGAACCCCATTATAGCTATCCAATGCATTGGATACTCAAAATATGAAATTTTACCATATAGGTATTCCATTATGAAGGTTTAATGTAAGAGTGATATGGTAATTATGTTTTAAGTAACTTTCATTTTTTTTCTATGCATTTAAATGAGTTTTTTAATAAAAGGGTTTTTAATGGGTGTTCATGTTTTCACTAGACTAACAATTTTCTTTATTTATGTATTTTACTGATCTTTTTGTGATCATCCCAAGTTTTAAAAAAATTCCATAGGGTATAATTATGGGTAATAGAAATCATGGTTTCATATTCAATGATCAGAAGATTTTTCTTGAAAAAGAAATTATGCTTTATTTTAAAAAGTTTTATTTTTTGAAAAAAAGTGGAAATTGAGTATAAGTATATAATTTGTAATATTTGAGTTGTTATATATTATTTATGGCCTAATTTGATAAAACTATAAACTTAAAAGATCCCTGGATGTGAATTTTGGTTCAAAACTACTATAATATATAATGTTTATGGTCGGGTCATTATAGTTGGTATAAAAGGTCGATTTAGATAACTTTAGGGGTAGTATATTATTAATTGAATATCCATAAGTGATTTTTAATCAATGGTTAAGTTTAAATGACATAGATTTTGAAGATTACCATGTTACTTCATCTAAGATATTTCTATTTATAATGGTTTTCCACAGAGGACAAAGGTGAGATGGAGTGGGAATGAACTAAGAGGGAGATATCCTTCCAAATCAGCATCTTGAGATGGTTGGAATTAGAACAGAACCTTTTTATATAGTTATGGACCATTGGAATCAAGCGATAAATGGTGGTTTTAACCATTAAAGGGATCAAATAGGTCATACATTGAGGGGTATGAAAGTATTGGACCATTTATGAGGCAATATCCTTTATATTTCCGTGGAACCTTAGATCTAGTGGTAGTCGAATGATCGAACAATGCTCTAGAAAATATTTCTGACGTTATAGGATATTCTAAATTCCAAAAGGTAGCCCTAGAAGTTTATCATTTTGAAGGTGAATTTGATCAATGGTGTCCTATGGTTTAGAATAATAGATAAAAATATGATCATTAAACTATGGAATGGGATTATTTTAAGTGTCTTTTCTAGAAAAATATTTTCCTAAAACTATTTGACCTATAATGGAAATAGAATTCTTGGAACTCAAGAAGAAAGATGATGACTTTATAGATGAATATGAAGATAATTTTACATGACTTTCCATGTACGTACAAAATTTTATTTAGGAATTTGATAGTAAAATTCATAGATTTATTCTAGTTTGAAACTAATTTTACAAATAGATTTGGTTTCGAAAGAGTTTAAAAGACAGTAGAAACTTGTTTTTTATGTTGAAAAAGTTCAGTTGGAGTTTTCTATCACATATGTTCTTCATGGTAAGAATAATAATAAGTAGTCTGGTTGGATGGATTTGGGGAATAATTCATCAAATATATTTGAAGGTATGAAAATAAAACTACCTTCTTATGAAAAGTGTGTTTAAAAGAATCCATGATAATATCTTGTAAATTCTGGGAAGTGATACCAATGTGGAAAGTTTGGAAACATAGATCGTGATTGCAAGGTAAATGATAGGAGAAATAATGATAAGTTTATGGTAAGATGCTTTAACTATATGTATTTGGGTCATTTTGCTAATGTGTGTCCAAATTTAGTCACTCAGGGGTGAATCAATAAGATTAGAAACATAATGGTGTGTAAAAATTATTTGAAACAGATTAAGTAGATGTTGTGCCATCAAAACAAGTGGTATTAGGTTTATTTCTTGTTTTTACATATTATGTTGATGTGTTTTTTGTTTTGGGTTCTGTAGAGTCATTCATTTTGGAGAAATTTTCATTTTAATTAGAAATTCCACATTAAGAAATGAATCTAAAACTTGTGGTGAAACATGTGGGGAAAATATTTAGGAAAAAAATTATAATAATATTCCAGTCATTTTCTATGGAATGAATTTAGCTAAAAAACTTGTTATTTTACTCTAATATATTTTGATGTTAGTTTGGGTATGGATTGGATTTTTTTACCATGATAAGATTGATTATGGAGCTAAATAATTTTATTTCTATAAATAGTTTCAGTTTGGGTACAAGAATAAACCCATATCATTGATAACATATCCAAAAGCTGAGAAAATGTAAAAATATGGAAATTAAACTTATATTGAACATATTGTTAAAAACAATGGATCTGTTGAGATTAATGATGTTTCGGTGGTAAATGAGTTTCTTGATGTTTTTCCTGATTATTTTCTTAGAGTTATTCCTGATTGATTGGTTGAGATTGTTATTGACTTAGTACTCAAGGATTATCTTATTTCTAAACCTCATTATCAAATGGGTCAAGTGGAACTTTTACAATTGAAAAATTAGTTGTTGGAGTTTGTAGATAAAGGTTTCATACAAACTAGAACATCACCATGGGGTATTCATGTCTTGTTTATTAAAAATAAAGATGGTACAATGAGACTTCAAAATTATTATAGAGTCTTGAATAACATCACTATTAAGAACGAATATACATAGCCTCATATAAATGATTTGTTTGATCAGATCTAGGAAGCACGTAATTTTTCAAAGGTTGACCTCAGGTTAAGGTACCATCATTTGAATGTAAATGAATCATACATACTGAAGGCTACGTTTCAAACTAAATATGGGAATTATGAATTTGTAGTTATGTAATTTGAGTTATCTAATACACCTGCTATATTCATGGATCTTATTAATATAGTATTTCATGAGTTCTTGAATATGTTTTTGGTTGTGTTTATTGATGAAATATTGGTATATTCTAAAATAAAATAAGAATAGGAAATACATCCAAGGGTTTTTTTACAAACCTTAAAAATAAAATAAACTAAATGAAAATTTTATTAAGTGTGAATTTTACTTACAAAATATTTTATTTCATGGTCACATTGTTTATAAATATATCATAAATGTTGATCCTACTAAAACAAAATATATTAATGAAAGGCCAAGATCCAAAAATATAATTGAGATTCTTATATTTCTTGGTTTATTAGGCTATTGCTGAAGTTTTTTGAAATAAATTGCATGGTTATCTAGCTCAATGACTAAGTTAACTTGAAAAGGAGTTATGTTCATTTGAAAACAAATAATGTGATGATTGTTTTAGGAATTTAAATGAATATTGGTAAATGCTCCAATTTTTTCCCTTACTTATATAAATGATGAATTTTTCATCTATAGTGAAGCTTCATTGAAAGTAAATGGTTATTTCCTAATGTAGAATGATTAGGTAGTTGCTTATGCTTCATTCCATTTAAAACCTCATGTGTAAAATTACCCTATACATGATTCAACAATGAGCTACTATTTTTTGTGATAAAATTTTTTAGGAATCATTTTTATGGAGTAAAATTTATAATATATAGTGATCATTAAAGTTTTAAGTATGTATTCTCTCTAAAATAATTGAACATGGGACACAAATTATGGATGAAACTAATCAAGTATTGTGATTGTAAGATTCATTACCATATGGGGAAATAAAATAAAGTGGATAATGCTTTGAGTTAGAAAAATATTTCTACATTAACCATGTTATTTTTGGAACATTATCCCTTGGTTAATGATTTGATTAATTTTGGATTAGAAGTTGTTGGTGTAGGAAATTCCCCTGTCTTATTTCAGGTGTCACTGCAATCTCCTCAATTAGATAGAATTAAGAAAGCAAAGAATGAATATCGTGAGATATAGAAAAATGTATAAATGGGAAATTTTCATGAATTTAACATTGAAAAAGACTGTGTTTTGAGATTTTGAAAGAGATTATGTGTTCCTTGTGAATCCAAATTGGGGAAATATTTATTGAATGAAGCTCATACTTCTAAATTTTTCATTCATCTAGGAAGCACTAATATTTAAGGACACCTCTGGGAGTATTTCTAGTCGGATAAAATGATTTGAGATATTTCTAAATTTACCATGAAATGTTTGGATTTTAAATAGGTTAAGGAAGAATGGTAGTTTCCAAAAGGGATACTTCAGCCTTTTACAATGACATGGTTGAAATGGGAAAATATATATATACGGAATTCATAGTTGGATTACCAAATACTTATTGAGGTAACAATGTGATCTGGGTTATTGTTGATTGATTGACTAAATATTAAAATTTTCATCCTATTTGAGAGAATATTCCTCTAAATCAACATTATATGTTTTATATTAAATAGATAAATGGATTATATGGAGTTCCTCTATCTATTGTATCTAATCATGATCTCATGTTCACTTGCAACTTTTTAAAATGCCTTCTAAAGTAACTAGCAACTAAATTAAATTTCAGAACAATTCTTCATCCTCAGTCTGATGGATTGTCAAAATGAAAAATTCAGACTATGGAGGATATGAAATGAGTTGGTTCAATGGATTAATAGGGAATTTGGGATCAACATCATTCTTTGGTTGAGATTTCTTATACTAATAGTTTTCATTATACTATAAAGATTGCATAATTTGAGGTATTATATGGAAAGCGGTGTCAAACTCTATCATTCTGGGATGAAGTAAGTGAAAGGATGTTTATGGGAGTAGAATTGGCAGAGGAAACGGTAGTGAATGATCGGTTGATTTGATGACACATGAGGACATCTCATAGCAGTAATAAAATTTATACAGATAACCAGAGGAAGGATATTTATTTCGAGGTAGGCGATCGTGTCTTTCTCAAAATTTCTTCAAGGATAAGTGTGCTATGTATTGGTAAGAAAGGGAAGATTATCCCACAGTTCATTAGACCCTATGAAATTCTAGAGAAAATTGGATCAGTGGCCTAATATGTGTATTTCCCTCTAAGTTTATCCCATTTACACAACATATTTCATGTTACAATATTATGGAAATATGTTTGAAATTCATCTCATGTTTTAAGACCTAAATTAGTTTAGTTGGATGATAATATTTCTTATAATGAATTGTCAGTTCAAGTTCATGAAAACATAGAGAAAGTGTTTCGGAGTAAATTGATTCATTAGGTTAAGATTCTATGGAAAAATTATATGGTTGACGAGGCTACATGGGAATCTAAAAAAGTTATGGCGGAAAGATATCCTCACTTATTTAATAGATGAATAAAATTGTGAGGTTGAAATTTCCCAATGGGGGTTAGAATGTAATGACCAAAGTAATCATAGAATAATTATTTTTTATATTTATTAATATTTAATAATTAGATATTAATTTCTAATTAAAAAGGGACACTATGCTTAATAGTGTATATGATAAACCTAGTTTTATTGTTAAAAACAATATTTTTATAAAGAGCAGTTTTACCACCTTATGATGTTACACTTGTATTAAATATAGTTTTTGACACTTGCATTTCAAAAAATTAAACTTCTAATTTTAAAGCTGAATATCAAATTTTACTTTGGTTTACTTTTTAGTATTTTTCTGATAAGTTTAATGTTTGGATTAATAGTGAATATATGCTTCATTTTAATTGAAAACATCTTTTTTTTATAAATAATTTATATTATTAAATTATTATTTTGATTGGTTTTAAAGTATAATTAGATAAATTTTATATCATTTAATCAAATGTAAGTCATTGGAATCAATTTAACAGTGAAATTGTATTTAAAATCTCTGTGAACTTTTGAACATTTTTACTTTAAAAACTCATTTTATCGATCTGTCAACGGGATTAATTTTAAATTATTTTTTTCAAATTATGTGTTTTGAATTATGAAAAATGGATTTCATATTTGGAATTATATGTTCCAAATTTATTAAACAAGTCCCTTTTATTTTTTTGGAAAAAATGAATAGTAAATTTGGTAATATTTATTACTAGAGTTAATGGAAAATCAGGTAATTAAGGGTACAAATAATATTATAAATATTATAAAGATACCATAACACTTATAAAAATTTTATTGTATGAGTTATATTTGAACAAAATCATATTTGTGAAATTTTTGTGAGTTATTGGAGACACTTGGATGATTGTAATCCATTTATAGTATTTTATTCAAAGAACAGTAAATTTTGTCATACTTTTTTAACAAGTTAAATATTTTTAATATGGGTTATATAGATGATATGTTCAACTAAAAATAGTATTTTGAAATTTAAAATTCTTCTCTTAATAATGATAATTTATTTTTAATTTTTATGGGAGAAATAATTACCTTAAATTCTTACACAATGATGATAGAGTAATTGTTTAATTATAGGAAATAACAAATAAATGATATTAAAAATATTAAAATAATTGTAATTTTATATAATTAATGTTATAAACAAATTTTATAGATTACACTGACATATTATTTATGTTTTAGAATAATTTATTCAAATATATCATGTTGTTATGATATTTTTAAAAAGTCACATAATGAATAGTGTTGAAATTAAATTTAATGATATTTAAAAATATAAAATATTTTATTAAATGTTTTAAAATTTCTACAAATTAATGATCCAAAAAACGT
This sequence comes from Viscum album, assembly GCA_963277665.1. Lineage (NCBI taxonomy): Eukaryota > Viridiplantae > Streptophyta > Magnoliopsida > Santalales > Viscaceae > Viscum > Viscum album. The sequence goes on along the minus strand of OY728137.1, from coordinate 1,503,668,417 downwards.
ATTATTATAAGGATTAAAATATCATCAATGAATATGTTATTAATTTTTTGGCATTTTATAGTAATTATATTAACCCTCAAAGTGTAAACTATGAGATATCGTCGTAAGAGTTAAAAGGGTAAAATAAGGGTTAAAATAAAAAAGAAAAGGATTAAAAAACCAAAAAACATGTATAATTATATATCAATGAATGAATTTAAACCCATAATCATATTATATTCTAAATAAATCAGTTTTGATCTAGTTTTAATACAAAATTAATTTATATTAATTTAATAATTTGAATAATTCCATGAGTGTCCCTCCCCTCTCCTATAAAAGAGAAGCCATTCGTTTCTTTAGTTAACACCTAAAAACCAATTAATTTATATTAATTTAATAATTTGAATAATTCCATGAGTGTCCCTCCCCTCTCCTATAAAAGAGAAGCCATTCGTTTCTTTAGTTAACACCTAAAAACCAATTTTTTTCATCAAATATCTTCATAAATTCCTTACTATAATACCTCATCACATTATAGAGCCGTTATTTTTGGCATAAAAGTCACCTTTTAGGTGTTAGGGTCTTAATCAAAGGAGATTGTCCAAAGAAAATGTATCATTTTAAATTAATTGTTTTGGTTTTGTTTCTAATTTCAACTATTTAAAATATTCTTCCAATATGATGAAATAATAATTAAATTATCCACATATAATTAGATTTTATTATATTAATATCATCACCTAAATCCATTTTCACTTATATCAAATGGGAAAATAATTAATCGTTCGTGTGTGTGGAGGAATACCACCTCGTGAACTGACAAAATTCATTTTCCACAACCATCTATCAAGTGTGTTTTTGATGATATAATTAATGTTTATATATTATATTAATTAAATATTTATCATTATTTAAGAATAATATATAATTTTAATTCTTAACATTCCATGCCCATGAAAATGATAATGTCGTTTGTGCATATGTGTGATTTATCGCCTCCATGAAGCAATGTGATTCATTTTTCAACACCACATCACATGAATGATATATATAAATATATTTAAATGATTAATATGATATTGCAGTTATTATTATCATATTTTAATGATAAAATAATACTTAACATCTTTTAATAGTGATTATTGAAAAATGGAAATGTTACTCATCCGTACGTACAACATACTGTCTCTAGGATTGTATCATAGTTCATTTTTCATATCAATATATAATGGATGGATTTAAAAGTATAATTAAGGTATAAAAGTGATTATTATATCATAAATATTATTCTATAAAATATTTACTAATTACCGCATTGACTATTGATATCATTACAAATTCATTTTGGACTCAAGTACCAAATATTGACAAAACATCCGACATAAACTTAAATTACTAAATAATTGTTATAACATGATAATAAGTGTAACACGCCAAGTTTTTCTAAAAATAAATTGAAATGAATGAATTTTAGTCTAAAGTATATATTTATAACTAGCCATTAAACATAATTTTACTCCTTCTATGTTTTAAATTTTGAAAAACGGTAATCTAAAATTGTGTTCAGTGAGTTATTTGGAGTCTAATGAAACCAACTTGTTTTTTTGGTGAATAGTAACATACCCTTATGAATAGTAATATGAATTGTAATATGACCATAATTAATATTAAATTTTATTATTATTTTATTTTCTTAATGCTTGAAGATAATGACATTTTGGTTAATTTTTCAATGTGATATAAAAGCAGTTATAGTTTTAAAATTGTTAATTTTTGAATTAAGTATGATTTTATTTGAAAATTAAATTAATGAAATTTAGAAAATTATTTTTAGAAAATGAAATTCATTTTTTAATTCTACAAATCGATAAATGGTTATGGTAAATTTTGGGGATTTTTCTGAAACTGTTGATTTTTTGGTGAATAGTAAAAAAAATACAGTTTTGAGTTTCATTGTGTTAATGACATCATTAATGATGTAATAATGATTTAATAAATCTGGTAGACTTGTGTACAGTTAAATGATATGTGAGGTGTCCCAAGTGGATAATACCATGGGGAAATACCACGGGCAATCCCATGGTTTTTCAAATACCACTAATGAGGTGTCCCTTGGAAATTATTAAAATAATCCCCCACTTTTGCTATAAATACCAACCCATTATTTCATTAAATTCATTCCAAATTATTTATCAATGATGATATGGATTTTGTACCTCCCTATTATTCCTCCCAGGATTTTCTCAATCCTCCAAGGTCCCAACCTTCATGTTCAAGGAGTTACTCTACAATGTAAGAAAATTCTCAATTTCATTCTTTTTCCATTCAAGTTCTATTTTATGTGGTATAACCTTCAATTTTCTATATCGTGTTCTTATTTCCTTTTTATTATTGATATATTATATATTATAATTCATTTCTATATGGTTTACTCTTGTCCCCTCTCTTTTTAATATTTTCTAAAACCATGTTTCATAGCCGTTAGTCTACTAAATTTTTGTAAGAGATTTCTCAATTATTTTTCTATTTTGAATTCATTTCTTTTCATATTATTTTTTAATCTTCTCTTAACCAAGAGGAATGAAATCCCCATAAATAATTTATATTCTGGATTTTCTCATGTTCATGGAAAATTTATCATCATTCTTCTTCTCCACTCCCACTTATTCATGGAATAAAAACATTGCCCGTGATGTGTCAAATTATCGACATCGTGGACGATGTGATTTCAATTTTAATTAATTATTTCAATTCATGAAACCATTTTTATGGTTGAAAAATGTTATAATATATGTTTTATGTCTCATCTGTTGTTTTGGAATTCTTTTTTACTCATTGTTTTAATTTATAAGACAAAATGAGGTCGGTATTATCAAAGAACCACTAAAATGATCTAAACAAACATCACTAATGTTTTAACTTATGAATCATCCTCATATCAAACACAAAAATGATAAATGGTATAAATTATGGTACTAGAAATATTTAAATAACTTTCCATTCCAATTTTTTATTTTCACTTCTAATCTACAAGAACAATCCATCATGAAATGATCTTGAAAATCATGTAAAGAACTCACCCAAAACAGTTCAAGGAACAAAATACTAACAATTTAAGGGTAAAATGATCTAATTTAATGATAATATAAATAATTATAAAGATTTATATGATTCTTTAATATATTAATAACACTATTTTAACTATTATACATGAGTTTTATATGATTTGGAAGTAATAAAAACCCGAGGAAAGGGAATTCTTAACCCAATTTCCATCATTTGGGTTAACCTTATTATTCATTATTTATGTGTTATTTAAATTGTTTATATGATTAATTTTGATTATACTATGTTTAATCAGGTTTATTTATAAATTATATACATATTACATCCACTATATTAAGTCTCACTACAATTATATGATATTTATAAGGAACTTTCCTTTTAAAACCTCTTTTAAATATTTTGTTTTACGAAATTCAAAATCAATGTTTTTATAAAATTATTCAGGTTGTGTTATTATGTTATAGTTCTTGGTAATTTTTTATGATGAAGGGTGGGACCTATATATCACTCCAATTCATTGTGTATGTTGTAGGTCATCGGTATGGTTACTCCAAGGGTAACTATGATGGTTACACAAATTGTAAGGTAGCCGTGAGGGTTACAAATTATAAGGTAGCTTAGAGGGTTACAAGATTATGTAAGTAATTACCCAAGATACCTTTATGATTATGTTTATGTTTATGTTCTCATATTTTTTTGGATCTTTTTAAAATCTCATGTTTCACAAAGTAAGTATATATGGGTGACAAGTATGTCTTTTGAAAATGTTTTCATACGTTAAAAGTATTTATAGACTAATGTGGTCTTTCATTATTTTACATACCTTACTGAGCTTTTTGTGCTCATCCCAAATTTTTTAATGTTTTTCACAGGTCATAAGGATTTTTATGACAAAGAAGAAATACAACTTAAATGTTTGATGAATTGTCAAAAAAATCATGTTTTATGTTTTAATGTTTTATATTTTGAAAAAATGGAAACTGTTTTTATGGTATCCACTCTGTTACAATGTGTAAGGTTATGAATGTATTATGCCCCAATTCTATAAACCTATAAACATGAAAAGATCCTCAATGTAAAAGAAAGTTATTTCTAGAGTAAAATCAAGATTATGTAATATAATATGGTCGGGTCCTTATAATTGGTATCAAAGGATGGTTTATATAAATTTAGGGGTTAAGATGATGTTAAAAGAATATCGTAAATGATTTTTAATCTATGATTAATTTTAAATTTCATATAATTTAAATATTAATATGTTGCTTCAGCTAATATATATTTGTTTAGAATGGTTTTCGGCAAAAGAAACAGTGAAGCTGAAGAGGAGAGGCACCGACAGAAAGACATCCTTCTGAATCTGTAGCCTAGAATGGTAGGGATTGGAACCTAGAAGTTTGTGATAGTAATGGATCAGCTAACTCAATAAATAATTATTGGTGGAATCCATGCAAGATAACAACCAGATGTACCACAACGAAACATAAAAATAGTGGAACATTTTATGATACAACACCCTCCTTTTAATGGATCTTATGACCCAGTAGTGGCTGAAGGATAGATTAAAGCCCTTGAAAAGATATTTGATGTTATGGGATGCTCAGATAATCAATAGGTAAGTCTTTCCATTTATTGTCTTTAATGTAAAGATAATTAGAGGTGTCAATGGTAAAGAATATCAGGGATAGAGAGGATATTGATGCCTTAGAGTGGGAAGTATTTAAAAGTCTTTTCCTTGAAAAATATTTTCTTAAGGTGGTGCGACTTAGGATAGAGAAGAAATTCCTTGAATTGAATCAAAAGGAGGAAGATTCAGTGGATGAGTATGAAGCAAACATCACCAAACTGGAGAGGTATGCTCCAAATCCTATTCTGGATCTTGATTGCAAAATCAACTACTTTTACTCAGGATTGAATCTAAGGCATCAAAGGGCGTTAGCCTCCTGTGAATTGAAAAGTTACGATAAACTTTTCCAATGTTCTGAGAGGGTAGAGATGGAGTTTCATGATGACCATGTGCATTTTGGAAATAAGTAGAAGAAGGGGACTAGATGGAAAGTTATGGGTAAGAATCAACCAAAGAAATATGATGTTAAGAAAATCCAATTTCTAGTTTGTGAAAAGTGTGGTAAGAAACACCCTAGGGAATGTCTTAAGAAAATCTGGGAAGTGTTTTAAATGTGGTAAGTTTGGACATATAGCCCAAGATTGTAATGAAAATGATCCTAAGACTAATCCTGATAAAAAATTGTAATGTGTTTTAAATGTGGTGTGATGGGTCACTATACAAATACCTACCCAAAGAGAGATCCAAATGATGCAATGAAGCCAAACTATAAGTAGAAAGGTGTAGTGAGATCCTTTACGACTACGTCAGTAGATGTCATCCCATCCAAAAGAGTTGTATGAGATACTTTGTTTGTTTACTCAGATTTTTCTAAAGTTTTATTTGATACGAGTTATACACCTTCCTTCATCTCTGAGAAATTTTCAAGTAAATTGGAATTATCACCTCAAAAAATGAAACTGAAACATGTTGTTAAAACACCAGGATGAAATATTATAGCAAAGAGGAATTATAAGAATATTTATATTGTGGTCTGTGGAAATACATTACCTACAAACCTTGTTTTTTCCCATTAGTTGAGTTTGATGTTATTCTTGGAATGGATTGGATTTATATTTATCATTATAAGATTGACTGTAGATCTAAAGAAGTTGTTTTTTATAACAGGTTTCAGTTTCTATACAAGAAAGAACATAAACAATTGATAACATTTTAAGAATCTGAGAAAATGTTGAAAGATGGAAATGAAAGTTATCTTTCCCATATTGTTGAAAACAAGGGAACTGTTCAAAATAATAATGTGCCAGTGGTAAATGAATACCTAGATGTTCTTCCTAATGAGTTACCCAGTGTCATACATGATTGAGAAGTCGAATTCACAATTGACTTAGTTCCAGATGCTAATCCAATTTCAAAACCCCCTTATCGTATGGATCAAATAGAACATCTTGAATTAAAAAATCAGTTACAAGATTTGTTTAATAAAGGCTTCATTCATCCTATCACTTCACCATGGGGTGATCCTATTTTGTTTGTTAAAAAAAGATGGTTCCAAGAGAATTTTCATTGATTATAGAGCTTTGAATAACATCACTGTTAAAAAAAAGTATCCTTTGCCTCATATCGATGACTTATTTGATCAGCTCCAGGGAGCTCAGCACTTTTACAAGATTTAATTGAGATATGGATACCATCAACTGAATGTGAAGGAAGATGACATCCCGAACACAGCCTTTCATACTAGATATGGGAATTATGAATTTGTTGTTATGCCATTTGGGTTAACTAATGCACCTGTTATATTCATGAATCTTATGAATGGAGTATTTCATGAGCTCTTGGATAAGTTTGGGGTTATGTTTATTTATTAAATTCTTGTATTTTTAAAAATAAAGAGGTGCATGAAAAACATCTAAGGGTTGTTTTAAAAACCTTAAATGAAAAGAAACTGTATGAAAAATTAAGAAAGTGTGAATTTTGGTTACAACATATTTCTTTTCTTGGGAACATTGTTAATAAGGATAAAATAATAGTTGATCCTTCCAAAACAAAATTAGTTGATGAATATCCAAGACCGACAAATGTTATAGAGATTCATAGTTTTCTTGGATTTCCGGGTTATTAATGATGACTTTTTAAGAACTTTTCACGGTTATCTAGCCTGATAACTAAGTTAACACGAAAAGGGGTTAAATTTATTTGGACAGAAGAATGTGATTTATGTTTTTAGGAACTGAAGAAGAGATCGTTGAATGCTCCAGTTTTGGTCTTTCCATCCCGAAATAGTGAGTTTTTTCATCTATAGTGATGCTTCTTTGAAGGGACATGGTTGTGTTTTGATGCAGAATGATTAGGTAATTTCTTATTCTTCAATACAACTTAAACCTCATGAGTTAAATTATCCCACATATGATTTGGAATTGGCAGCTGTGGTTTTTTCTTTAAAAATTTGGAGGCATCATTTATACGGAGCAAAATGTCAAATATATACTGACCATAAAAGTATTAAGTATATATTCACTCCAAAGGAATTAAACATGAGGCAGAGAAGATGGGTAGAACTGATAAAGGATTACGATTGCACGATCAATTACCATTCTGGAAAAGAAATCAAAGTGGTGGATTCCTTGAGTCGAAATAATCATACATCATTAACCATGTTATGTTTGGAACATGATCCCTTGATTAATGATTTGATGAATTTTGGAATAGATGTTGTTGGTGTAGGTAATACATCTGTTTTGTCTCATGTTTCAGTGCAGTCATTATTATTAGACATAATTAAGAAAGCACATAATGAAGACTGTGATCTATAGAACAAGGTAGAACTGGTTAAAATGGGTATATTTACAAAATTAAATCTTGATAAATATTGAGTTTTAAGATTTGGAAAAAGGTTTTTTGTGCCTTGGGATTCCCAATTAAAGAATGACTTGTTGTGTGAAGATTGTATTTCTCCATTTTTAGTTCATCCTTAAAGTATTAAGATGTACAGAGACCATAGGGAGTATTATTGGTGGGATGGAATGAAAATACATATTGTTGATTTTATCATGAAATTTTTGACATGTCAACAGGTTAAAGCGGAGTGGCGGTTACAGAAGGGTATGCTTCATCTTTTTACAATGAGAGAGTGGAAATGGGAGAATGTATCCATGGAAATTATTGTGGGACTACCGAAGACTTATCGAGGTAACAATGTGATTTGGTTTATTGTTGATTGGCCAAAAAATATGCACATTTCCTTTCTATTCAAGATACAATGTCTTTGGATAAGCTTTCTCGAATGTAACTAAAATATATTTTCAGGTTATATGGAGTTCCTCTTTCCATTGTATCTGATTAGAATCCCAGGTTCACTTCTAACTTTTGGAAGGGACTTTAGAATTTGTTGGTCATAGAATTAAATTTTAGTACATCTCTTCATCCTCAATCAGATGGAAATTCAGAATGAACAATTCAGACTTTGGAGTATATGCTTCGAGCTTGTTCAATGGACTGGCAGGGAAGTTGGGATCAACATATTTCTTTAGATGAGTTTTCTTATAATAACAGTTTTCATTCTAGTATACAGATGACACCTTTTGAGGAACGTTATGGGAAGTGGTGTCAGACTCCAGCGTTTTGGGATGAAGTTGGTGAAAGAATGTTTTTGGGGGCAGAATTAGTAGAAGAAGAGGCTGAGAAAGTCAAGATGATCTAGTAGCACATGAGGATAGATCAGAGCAGGATGAAAAGTTATGCAGATAACAGAAGTAAAGACTTCTGTTTTGAGGTTGGTGATCATGTTTTCCTTAAAATATCTCCTTGGAAAAGTGTGATGCATTTTTATATAAAAGGGAAGATAAGGTCGTGGTTCATCGGTCCTTTTTAAATCCTGGAGAAAGTTAGAACAATTTCATACCGAGTAGCATTTCCTCTGAGTTTTTCTAAGGTACCCAAATTTTTTCATGATTCAATGTTGAGGAAGTATGTTCCAGATTCATCACATGTCTTGAGCCTAGAAGCAATTACACTGGAAGAGATCATTTCTTATGAAGAGAAACCAGTTCAGATTCTTGATCGAAGGGAACAGGTATTGTGGAATAAGTTAATCCACCAATTAATGGTTTTTTGGAAAAACCACATGGTATAAAAAGCAACATGGGTGTCTAAAAGTTCTATGATGGAAAGGTACCCTTACTTGTTTAATAAGTAAATAAAATTATGGGGACGCAATTTCCAGAAGGTGGGGAAAATATATCACTCCAAGGTTTTCTAAAAATAAATTGAAATGCATGAAATTTTTTCTAAATTTGATATTTATAACTAGACTTTAAACATAATTTTACTTCTTTATGTTTTTATTTTTGAAAAATGTTCATCTAAAATTATGTTCAATAAGTTATTTGGAGTCTAATGGAACTAACTTGTTTTTTTGTGAATAGTAACATACCCTTATGAATAGTAATATGAATAGTAATATGACCATAATGAATAGTAAATTTTATTATTATTTTATTTTCTTAAGGCTTGAAGATAATGACATTTTGGTTAATTTTTCAATGTGATATAAAAGCAGTTATAGTTTTAAAAATTGTTAATTTTTGAATTAAGTATGATTTTATTTAAAAATTAAATTAATTATATTTAGAATTTTTTTTGAAAAAACTGAATTAATTTTTGGATTCTACACTTTGATAAATGGTTATGGTGATTTTTTTTGGATTTTTCTAAAATAGTTGATTTTTTTATGAATAGTAAAATAATACAGTTTTGAGTTTCGGTGTGTTAATGACATTATTAATGATGTAATAACTATATAATAAATATGTTCAACTTGTGTACAATTAGATAATATGTGAGGTTTCCCATGTGGCTAATACCATGGGAAAATACCATGGGAAAGACCGTGGTTTTGCAAATACCACTAATGAGGTGCCCCTTGAAAATTATAAAAATAATGCATCACTTTTGTAATAAATACCAACCCATTCCTTAAATAAATCATTCCCAATTCAACCTTAATGAAGCTATGGACTCTTTACATACCTATTAATCCTCCCAAGGTTTCCTCAGGCCCCCAAGGTCCCATCCTTCATGTTCTAGGAGTTACTCTACAAGGTAAGAAAATTCTCAATTTCTTTCTTTTTCCATTCTAGTTCTCTTTTATGTGGTATAACATTCATGTTTCTATACAATGTTCTGATTTACTTATTATTATAAATATATTATTTATTATTATTCATTTCTAGATGGGTTACCCTTGTCCCTTCTCTTTTTAATATTTTCTAAAACCATGTTGCCTAGCTAGCAGCCGAATTTTTGTAATGGATTTCTCAATTATTCTTTTATTTTGAGTTCCTTTCTTTTCTTATTATTTCTTCATATCCTACTCCCCAAGAGGCATGAAATCTCCAGAAATAATGTATATTCTGGATTTTCTCATTCTCATGGAAAATTCATCATCATTCTTCTTCAGCTCTCCCACTTATTCGACGAATAAAAACATTGTTCGTGATGTGTCGAATTACTGACATCGTGGATGATGTGATTTCAATTTTCATTAATTTTTTCAAGTCATGAAACCATTTTTGTGGTTGAACCTGGTTATAATATATTTTTTATCACTCATATGTGGTTCTGGAGTTCTTTTGTACTCATGGTTTTAATTTATAATACAAAATGAGTTCGTTATTATCAAAGAACCACTAAAATGATCTAATCGAACATCATTAATGTTTTAACTTATGAATCACCCTCATATCACAAATAAAAATGATAAATGGTATAAATTATGGTACTTTAAATTTTTAAATACCTTTTTATTCCAATTCTGTAGTTTCACTTCCAATCAACAAGAACAAACCATCATGAACCGATCATGAAAATCATGTAAAGAACCCACCCAAAATTGTGCAAGGAACAAAATACTAACAATTAAAGGGTGAAATGATGCATTGAAAGGATAATATAAGGTATTATAAATATGGATATGATTTTTTAATATATTAATAATACTATTTTACCTATTATAAAATAGTTTTAAATTTGTTGGATGTAATACAAACTTGAGGTAAGGGAATTCTTATCCCGATTTCCATCATTTTGGTTAACCTTATTTTTCATTATTTATGTGGTATTTAAATTGTTTATGTGATTAATTATGATTATAATAAGTTTAATTATTATTATTTATATAATATATACATATTCCATCCACTCTATTAAGTCTCACTTCAATTATATGATATTTATAAGGGACTTTCATTTTAAAAACTTTTTTAAAAATTCTGTTTTACGAAATTCAAAAGCAATGTTTTTATGAAATTATTAATGTTGTATGATTATGTTATGGTTATTTGGAATTTTTTATGACGAAGGTTCAGACCTATATATCCCTCCGATGCATTGGTTATGTGTGAGTTAGAGTTCGGTCATATGGTTACTCCAAGTATAACTGTGATGGTTACAAAAATTGTAAGGTAAACGTGAGGTTTACAAGATTATGTAAGTAATTCCTCAAGATACCTTTATGATTATGTTTATGTTCCCATTTTATTTTTGGATCTTGTGTAAATCTCATGTTTCACAAAGTAAGTATATATGGGTTATAAGCATGTCTTTTGAAAATGTTTTCATACGTTACAAATATTCATAGACTAATGTTCTCTTTCCTTCTTTTACATCCATTATTGAGATTTTTGTGATCATCCCATGTTTTTTATTTTTTTTCATAGGTGATAAGTATGTGTAGGGAAAATAAGGAATCCAAGTTAAATGTTTGAATAATTTTCAAATAAATCACGTTTTAAGCTTTAATGTTTTATATTTTGAAAAAAAATGGAAATTTTTTTTATGGTATCCAACCTGTAACAATTTGTAAGGTTATGAATGTATTATGTCCCAATTATCTAAAGATATAAATTTTAAAAGATCCTCAATATAAAAGGAAATTATTTCTAGACTAAAATCAATATTATGTAATGTAATAAGGTCGGGTCCTTATAATAAGTGATATAAAAGGAATAATAAACTTTAAAAATGTTATAAAACAAGTAAAAAATTAAATTATATTAATTATTTAGGAATATAAATAATTTACTTGATGATCTAGACTCAAGGTATGGGACTTTCTTTTAAAAAAATATCTCATTTAAAGGTCCTTTTTCATGTCTTTTTATAAAAGTAAAAGGGAATGTTTTTTAACATATATAGAATGAATGGTTTCTATCAATTTCATAAAACATTTTTAATTTAATGTTTTATTTATAATTTTTTATATTCATTTTTGAACAAAATTATTTCATTATTATGTGCGTGAGTTTTATATTTTAAAAGTTATTTTTTACAAGAAAATTCTATTTTGATATCTGAACGTGTTTTTTCCATGGGTTTAAAAGAGTTTTCAAGAGTTTTATTAATAATATGTCCCTTATACATTGTTTATTATGGTTTTATCCCATTGAATCTCAATATATGATGATTTAATCCCAATTATAGCTCAATATATGGTGGTTTGAGCCCCTTTATATCTCAAGATATGATGGGCGAGTCCCATTATAGCTCTCCAATACATTAGGTACTTCAGAGATGGAATTTGACCATAAGGTTATTAAATTTTAAATTTTTAATGTAAAAGTTATATTTTAATGATTTCTCAAGGTACCTTCATGATTTTTCTATGCATGAAAATGAATTTTTTAATGAAATGGTTTTTAAATGGTGTTCATGTTTTGACTAGACAAACAGTGTTCTTTTTTTATGTACCTTACCGAGATTTTTGTTCTCATCCAATGTTTTAAAATGTTTTTCACATGTTATAAAGATGGATAAGAGAAATTAGGAAGTAAAGTTGAATGTTTTGAATATTTTTTAATGAAAATATTAAAATGTTTTATTTTTTGAAAAAATGGATATTTATTAGAAGTGTCTACTTTGTAATATTTGAGTTTTTATGTATAATTTATGGCCTAATTATCTAAAACACTAAACTAAAAAAATCCTTAAATGTGATTTCTAGTTCAAAACACTATAATATATAATTTTTAATGTTGAGACCTTATAAACATCCTGACTAATTCCTGGGAAACACCAATATTCATGAAACATCGGTTGAACCTTAGTGTTTAGCCACCTCCCATTACCTGGGGAGGTTAAAGTTGGTCCCCTTTATCCATTTTTGTTAACTATTTTTAATATTTTTGTTGATATGATTTAGGTATATGGGGTATATATGATCCAATAATATTTTTATTGTGAACTAAAAGTACAATTATAGGTTCTTTAGGTTTATTTCCAAAGGGATATATAAGAAAAATTCAATAAGTTATTATATTGTAGGATTGGTTGGTTGTCTCTTGACGCATGGAATCCTTGTTTTCCACTCATTTTTTTTTTCTAAATCAAGATTTTATCATGTATTCATAGAGTGATTGATGTGGTATTTCATGTCTATATGGTTTTTGGTAGAGTCTGGTGCTTTATTGAATTTATCAACAGATTTCCAACAAACCCAAATGGGGATTATTGGAGCTAAGGATTTTCATAGCTGCAAATATAGTTCATTTTTTGTTTATTGTCAATTCACACTAGGGTTGATCTGAGAATTTTCAAGGTAAAGGATATTATGGTTCACATGGATTTAGTATTGAAGGTGTCTTCATTTACCATTGTTTTCCAAATTTTTTTATCTCAACATTAGAAGTAAAGAGGAAGCTTCATGAAATGTGTTTTTCTATGATTGATTTATCTCTAATATAGTAAATTCATGAGTTTTGTAATTGTTAGGTTTCAAAAAGTATAAGCTTTGTGAAGTTGAATAGCATCACAAATGTGTGATGGAAACATGATGTTCCTCATGACTACGATAAGGTTCACGAACTCATGATTGGATGATGATAAATTTCTATGATTACAAGAATCTGTATGAACATGTTAAATATGACTAGAGGTTTATAAAGACAAGGATATTCGAAAACATGATTGAAGAGGGTTTTTAAAATGAAATTATGATCTTGGAGCATCACAAAGGGATGAGTATATAAATAAGCATCCACACACACTTTATCATAGTAAAAGAATTTTATAAAAGGATAAATAATTCTAAATTCAAGAAGACTGTGAGATTCACAAATCAAGAATTAGTTGTGACATTGAGCATTGAAAAAATACTAGTTTGGTCTTGACTGATGATAATGTTTTTCTAAAAAATTATTTTCATGAAGACTAAGAGTTTCTTGAAGACTTTATGTTCTATGAAAATTGTGATCTTCACAATGGAAGTTAGATCCATGATGGTTGTGAGCTTCATGAAGGTTGGGATCTTTAAAAATAGAAGTTTTGAACATCGACTTTAAGTAAACAATTATTTCAAGTGAAATAACTCAGTACTATGGTGTAATAAGATTCTCAGGATAATTAGTGGTATAGAATTAAATTCCCAATCAATTGTGGGGATCTTCATGTCATTTAACTCAGTAAGACTTCACCCAAGGAAGTGAGATAGGGGGATTCATCAGAATTTTTCAGAGGGAGGTAGTGTTTTATCCCTAAAATTCTTGTAAAGCTAGTGTACATGACACACAGTGACTGTGTATGATATTATGTACTCCATAATAACTAGTGAATATTTTTGGATTTTGGTATGACCAACACATTTTCATCGTATTCACCTTAGATTATCCCTTAGTGGTGAACCAAGTAAAAATGTTTTGTTTTCTCCCTGCATATGATTGCTTAATAACTTCATGACTTCATCAGATAAGTTTTACAAGTTCCTACCAACATGGGAACAAGATCCTTCATTTTTTAAGAATAATTTGATACCCTGATTCACTTTTCCCCTCTGTATTTTTCTAGGGTCTTATAGTTATTACCCCCATGGATAACTATTCAAAATCCACATCCACTTTTAGTATATAAAAAATGATTTAATGTCATGGAAACCACTTTATCTATCCTACAAAAAAATCCATGAAATTTTATAATACGTAGACTTATCCTTATGGTTCTCAATGAAGTTTTCTCATCATAGTTTCTAAATTTTAACTGATCCTTACTATGATACAAACTATAGTGACCCAAACATTTCATACATATGTATCACATCTTAATAGATAAATATTCATTACATAAAATGATACATGCTAGTATCAAATATGTCTAGTTATTTTTAAACATATAGACATAAAAAAGGTTTATATGTGAAATTAATCCTATCCCACTTAGTTATTCAAAACTAAAAACAATTATGTACATATCATACATAAAACCTTTCTTCATAACCTAGGGAAAGGAAAATTAAGAAACAGTGAGATATAATGCTCGGTAAGTGTAAACATGGTAGATATCAATGATCACATAATAATAACATGAGAATAAGGGTATAAGAACATGATCATAACATTTAAAAAACATACCATAAATATAAAAGATCCAAACCTTAATTCATGTAATAAATCATAAAAGTTCATAATACATGAATCATAAAGGAATCAAATAACATGATCCAGGAGAGAATAACATAGACATAATACATAGATTATTAGCATAAAAAAATCAAAAAAATAATTTATTTAGTAAACAAAACTCATTTTAAATTATATCATAGTGGAATTGGTTCACTCCCCACATAGTTATAGTAGTCAATTTTCACTCCAAAGACTATCATAGAGGAAAAATTCCCTTACTGAAGTGGGTTCACTACATATTCCAGTACTGCTTGACTCATGATATATCAATCTTTACCCAATGCATTAGAGGTAGATATTGGTCACATCCATTACATAATTAAATTCGTAAATTTTTAGTACCACAATATCATAAAACATTGATCATATCATAATACATGAAATAAATATGTTTTATAATCATGTAAACATGTCATTACCAGTGTAAAAAGAAACAGGTTTCATAAACATTTAACCTTTGCATCATAGTATGACCGGTGGAAAAGGAATAAGTTTCATAAACATAGTATCATCATAAACCATGTAGATAAATAATAATTATGATATAGTTGGATCATATCCCAAGTAATTATTATGTTACATTAAATGACAGAATATTAGATGGAAAATGATTTTGAATGATCACTTTGAACATTTATTGAAAAAAATTACCTTTCCACTTTGAAAACAATTACTTAAAATATAAATATTTATTAAATAATAAAGAAAAAAAATTATTTCAAAAAAAATAATCTTTTAAAAAAAATATTTGAATCTTTGATTGTTAATTATGGTGTAAAGTACCATTCATGGTGTATGCATTAAAACAAGGATTATTTTTACATTTTTGTAAACAAGTCAAAAGTTCTTCCTCTGTAAAATGAAATTTTGATTCCTTTTAAATAATTTTGTAAAAAATCATAGGAAACTATAAAATACATTCTTGAAGACATTTCTAGAAAACATGGATAAGGTAAAAAATGATTTTTCAACTAAAGATAGCAAAATTTATAATTTTCTTAAAAATTTATTTTTAGTGTATTCAGTGCATAAAGAGGGAAAAATAAAATTAAGGCATGTATTTTATAGATATAAAAAAAATTTAAAGAAATTTAACAAATTCCTGAGATATATATCATAATGTTTTATCATCCTAAACTTATTCATAAATAACCCCAATAAATAATGAGTCCGTAACATAAAACATTTACCACTTTGGTAACTTTTGAATCATAAGCCTCATGAAATAAATAAGTTAATATGGATATGTATATCTCCATAATTTTTATGATAATAATAATTAAAACATTCATGGATAGTATATTCCCCAAAAAAAAGGAAATAAGTGGTGTATAATGAAGGTATCCCATAGAAAGAAAGGTGAGTCAAAATTTATTATCTCAACTCTCAACTTTCCTCAAAGACATTTGAAGCTCATGTATAATCAGTATAGTTTTATTATAAATTTATTTCATAATAATTCTCTTATATTTCATACAATATATGATTTACTTATTTCCTTTTATCACCCATTCCTTAGCAATTCCTTTTTAAAATCACTATTTCAAGTAATAATGGCGTTGTTTTTCATATATTTTTTGGTTTAGTAGTTTTGTTCCTTATAATTTGATTATGGTGAAATCATATAAATAATTTTAATAATGATAAAAATATCATATATAATCATTATATACATGTTTAGATACATCCATAAAATTTTGAGATAGTAAAATTACTAACATCATTCATAGAGATGGTAGGTCATACGTACGCAGGGGTGTTGTTTCCATTTTCTCAACTGAAGGAACAAAATAATGGTCAATTTTAATTATCCGTTACAAAATAATTTTTGAATAATATATATCATATATAATTCATTAAATCTATCCTTATTTCCATACATTTCAATATAAAATGAATAACATGTCACATCGCTTCTTGGAGATGGTAGTCCACACATATGCTTGGGCGGCATATTTTTTTCATCGAATTAAAAGGTAAGAAGGTAGATGTGATAATATAAATAAAAAATTACAATTATGCCCTATATATATTATATATAATTTAAATACATCCTTATATCCATACATGATATACGGTGATGGAAAATGAATTACATCGGTTCGCAAGGTGGTAGCCCACTGTACAAAAGGTTGATGATTTTGTTTCACATTTGATGGAAGAGAAGATGGATATGGGTTATACATGTAACATATTGGATTTTATTAAAGGTACAAACCATTTTTTATCTAATATTCCTTTCTTTGTCCCTATTAATGTCTCTTAATGATGTCTTAGAGGACACAATGATTTCTGAGGATTTTTTGGATCCTAGAGCCTCTGTTTTTTAAAGAAGAAAAATAAGCCACATAGTTAGGAGAAACCATAAAGCCCAGCCCACATAGTTTCCCTAACCATGTGGGGTTTTGGAAGAAGGGACTAAGGGGATGCATGGTTGTTTACAACTGTGAGACCCTAGGTGTATGCACATGCGAGGGTAACTTTATAGTGGACTATATATGACTTTCACACAATTAACCAAAATTTGTGCCTAAGATGTGTGGTTTCCCCCATTAAGCCGTGAGGGTTGTACATTTTTTACATGATTTAGATAATCATGTGACCAAACTATGTAGCCCATTTTTGAATGTAGAAATTACAACTTTCCCCTGTAATGTTTTAATACCCCATTCTTCTTCTCCACCCTCATTATTTTTCTCTAGTAGTTGTGTGAAGCCCTCTCCTCTTCTCCACTTAGGTATTTTTCTACCTCCTTCATCCGTGGTTCAAATACTTCATTGTTGGGTGTGATGGAGATCTCTATTTAAGCTCAACAATCCTCTTCCTTTCACCCTAAGTTTCTCTTATCCTCTATTGCACTATTTAGGTGCAACTCTTTCCCCAAAATTTCAGGGCATTGGATCATTTATTATATGTCATCCATTCTATTTTGATTCAAATTTTATCAAAATGAGTGGTTTTCTACACACCAAAGATAGGTGTAATAGTTCTTTCTTACAAGTTTCCTCTCTTTCTATAGGGTGTGTCGTTGTGCTGTGTGTCAAACCCTTCTAATTATGCCTTCAAAATGTTAAATAAATTACTATAAATGGTTTCTCATGACTATTGTGACCTTGGAAAATTGAGAAACACATCCTTAGTTTTTTATCCTTATCTAAATATACACCTTGGGTGTTCCCTCCTTAAGTGGCCTAAATTCCCATTTCCTTAGGTTGTTAAACGGCCTTGTGGTGTGTATCGCACCTATAATAAATTCCTTAAAATTTATGAACTGAATTAAGGGGATGGGTAGGATAAGAGTTAGGCCTTAATTACAATTATTAATGTAATATTCAATTACCCTATCCTTATACTTTATGCCTCATTGCTTATTCACTATGCTAATTCCATAACATGTGCCTTATACATAATTTTTGTTGCTTAATTACTATTATTAAGGTATTATTTCATGATTGTTAGGATTAAATAAGATTCATTGGATATCTTGTATAGAATGTGATGTTGAAATGATTGTTTATGATATGTGATGGTGGATGTTACACCTTATCTGCATACTAGTTGGGTGCGAATATGGGTCCTGACTTAAATATTTCGTGTATGGAATCACCATTCTTGGTATTGGAACTACTTGAAATTCTAAGAGTGATACTTGGATTTCCTTATTCGGGGTTTGTGGGTGGTTTATTACACCCACGAGTGACATTGGTTCCCTAGGGGAGAAACTCTGGTCAAGCTCATTAGAATGATGGTTATACCATTCCTCGGGTGATACTTGGTCTCCTATGTAAGATACATAGGATGGTCTTTGGGGAATATGATTACACCATATCAAGAATGACATGAGGGAAACCTTTTATGGGTCACCTTGGATGGGCTCTATAGTATTGTGTATTATGGAGGCTACTGTAGTAACCCTTCGGATTACTTTATAGATTGCCTAAGATAGGCTCAAGATAACATTCTAGATTTGATGGATTCATTTCTTGGTTTACATGTGAGACCTTTTTACTAGATTATGAAAGCGCTTGGTTGATGTCATAGGGACACATTTAGCAAGAAACCCAAAAGCTTGGGGTGGGCCCATACATGATGCCTTATGTATGATGACTCGTGTGCATACCCATTAATTTTGTATTTGTTCCAGTGGTTCAGACATCTCAAATAGGCCGAGTATGTTGTATCAGTTTTGGAATCCATTGGGGACCCTAACCCATAGTATTTATATATTTATTTACTATATTTCATTTACTCTTACCGGAACATTGTTCATTTTATTATGCATTAACTAGTTTGATATAAACACTGTTGACAGTGACCTACTGATTATATCTCACACCCTGATTGGAATTTCCTAGGTACCCAAATAGACTTCATGATTTTAGGTTTATATAAATGTATGAGACCAGCTTCTGATTCTTTATGGACTATTTTGGGATGGATCACGAGGGTAGAGGACCGAGCGTATGCTTGTGATGCTAGTAGTTGCTTCTTTTGGCCTTTTTGTATTTTGATTACATCTAGTATATTCCTATATTCCCCATTCCTAGTGAAATCATTTTTTATACTTACATGACATCATGATCAACATGTTTTATATCTATTTATTTTTCATCTTCTTCTTGTTTCTTATTTGTCTTAGATGTTTTTCACTTATTTTTTTCCAATACGGTATGTTGCTTATAAGTTCTTCTGCTACGGTGGGTTACTAGTTTGGATATTTAGTGTCTATTCCAATCTTTTCCTATTAAATATATATATATATATATATATATATATACCGATTTTATCCACTCTGATCTATGAGGGAATGGTCTCCCCACAAACACACCTTAGGTCCTCGCTTCTTGTCGGAAGCCTCTATCATATAGGGATGTGTGCTTGAGGTCTTGTGGCCCACCATCTTAGGGAACCACTAAGTGGAATCTAGGGTGGGACGCTACAAAGTTATATCATAGGAATTGTTTCCCATTTTTTCTTAATTTTTGTGTATTATAAAAGAGACTAGGAATAATGGGATTTTCTAATGAGCCTATTCCTTGGAGTAGCTAACACATGTACAAAATAAATCCAAATTTAATAGGATGGGATAATTTTATTGTTTCTTGCACCAGTTACAGTTTTTCAGATTTCATCATTGGGTGGGAAACTTATTTTGTGTTGTTATTGATTTTTATATAGGTATAATGGGTTGATTAGACTTGGCTCGATGATATGAGGGAATATAAAATCTATACATCATGATGACATGTAACAACCCGATATTTTATGATAAGTATTCTTTTTAATTTATTTGATGTCATGTGTTTTATGCTACAATAAGATTATCTTGTGCTATACGCAACACCGTATTAGCTTGCAGTATACGCAACACTATTCTTAGATTGTGTTACACACAATTTCATGTTCATTTGATAATAGTCATTCTACGCAGCATTGAGTGTATATATATATATTCAATGTATAAATATGGTTGGGTTCTTTTATATGAAACAACAAAGGAGTCTTTCACAACACGCAACCCTGACTTGGCTTTCTTTACACGCAATCGCGACCTTCCTCGATAGCTTGCGTCGTACGCAATACCGAGTTTCACTAAACAACGATATGCTATTAAAATATTATTAAAACTAGTCGTTATGAATAGTAATACCCACTTTTTTAAATTTTATCTTTGAAAATGGACTTCATTTTTGGATTCAGAATATCGAAATTAGCCTAGCGTGAATTTTTTGTATTTTTATGAAAACTTTCAATTTTTGATGAATAGTGAAAACACTAGGTTACTATTCAAAAACCAACTTTTTATTTAAATAATTATTTATTTTATTTAAATTTATTTTAGGTAAAAATTGATACATAATACCTATATAAGTTCAATTTAAGTCATTGGAGTCATTTTATAATAATTTTTTATATATAAAATTTTTATTGAACTTTTCACCGTCTTTTACCCACCTACTAGGAGAATTTGCAAATTTACATAAAACATAGTTTTACCGCTTTTGTGAATGAAATTTCAAAAATCCGAGAGACACGGTTGATGTCAGTAAGTAAAATGTGGTTCAATGAGATGAAAATATTTTTTGGTGAATAGTAACTTTTTACTTTTTTTTACCACAGTTAAAAGTAAATAGGGTAATTAAGGGTAAAAATGATATTATTATTACCCTAAAACATGATCTAGTTCTATTGGATAAGTGTAATTAGACCAAAAACAACATTAGGGATAAAATATTACCCTTTAGGCCCACTTGGATTAGATTAGGACATTTGTTATTAATTTATTTAAAGAAGGGTTAAAATAGTTAAAATCAAAGTTTAATAACTAAATAATTTTTAACATAGAGTTATACATAAGATAAATTAGACTATAAATATTAATTAGAAATCTAAAAATACTTCCTACATAATGGTATTTTATTTATAATTTTTAGACATTAAATAATTTAATTTCTTTATGACACAATGATGATGCAGTAATTATCTTATTAATGAAATATTGACATAATTGATGTTATAAATACCCAAATAAATGTAATTTGAGACTTTCTATGAATTAAAATAATTTTATATGTTAATATGACATGTTATTATTGATTTAATTAACATTTGTTTAACTAATCAATCTGTTATGATTTTCACAAAAATCAATTACCAAATATTGTCAGAATTGATATAAAATAGTTTTTAAAACAAATATTATATTATTAATTGTTATTTTATTCATAAAAATATAATTTTTGGCCACATTACTTAGATAAGGTTATATATGTTAATAATAAACAACTTGGGGTTCGTTTGGCTTGTTATAGTAAGTTTATTAACCTTATAGTGTAAGAAAACAAGAAGACACAATAAAAGTTAAATTATCTATCTTAAAGTTAAATATAAATGATAAGGTTAAAATAGATACCTAAACTTGTCTAAATTCTATTGGATGATATTATTTCGACCCATCTACACCTTATCTTAGAAATAAATCAATTTGGAGCTATTAAATACCTAATATTACTTTATAATAAAATTATATTTTTAGTTTTTCCAAAGGTGCCCCTCTCCTCCCTTATAAAAGGGCACCTCAAAACTCTCTTCCTCACACCACTTTGAGCCTTCAATCTAGTCCAAACCCTGAAAAATTCTCTTCTCCACTTCCCTATAAACATCCTAGATGTCCTGGTCTTCTTCAAGGACCAATTTTAGTGCTCTAAAAGGAGGTCTCAAAGAGGCGCTTTAAAGAAGAGGTAATGTCCATTACCGATTCTTTCAACTTTATTTCTTCTTCCACTTCTTCTTATTTAGTTGTTTCATTATGAAGTAATAACATCAGTATCACTCATATACTTATATGTTATTATAAGTATGAAACAACCCTATTTCACCTTCTATCCATCCTATGGAAAACAAAATCACCGCGCGTGCGTACGTACGGAATATCGTCTCCACGCCGTGGTGTAATCTGTTTTTCCACCAACACCTTACATGGATGGGTATAATTGTGTAAAGAATAACTATATATGGTTATTATAACATCATACTTATTCTGATATATTATACCATCGACTCCAATTCTACTCAATAATTATGGGAACGATATCATCACTCGTGCATACCTACGGACTACCGTCTCCACGACGCGATGAGATTCATTCTCCATTTTAACCAGACATGAATGATCATAAAGTTTATATAATGAATAATAATGAAATGTATGAAATAATAATTCTACTGGATTTATGTATATGTATATTTATTTCATATATTTAGTTTCATTCAATTCAATAAGGAAACGAAAATGGCGTTCATGCGTATGTACGGCGTACCGTCTCCATGAACGGTGTATTTCATTCCTTTTATTGATCTATAATATATATGTATATGATGAATATGTATTATATATAAATCATGTTTTTCATTCAGGAATTATTTAAATCAGGATATAAGTAATAATATCAAGAACGACAATTCGAAATACATACGATAAATGAAATGATTTTACCCAAAACGCTGCTTAAACATGGAATTTACAAAAGAACGGGTAATATAAAGTCATAAGTGAAACATATATGATATCATAAAAATGAATATGATTATGTAATAAGTCAATTACATTATTTAAATCATTATACAGGAGTTTCGGATCCATACAAAGCATATCGGACCTAAGGTAAGGGATAATTTCACAAATCTCATTTTTATTCGAGATTGCTTATTCGTACGTATTTACTGGGGTTGTTGTTATCATCCATGTCCATGTTTTATAAAAGTGATTTAGTATATGTTTAATGTCCTTTTTACCCATTTTTTACTTTTACTACATGGTATGTATGGAATATTTCTTTTACGAGGTACATTTTGACTTTTCCAACAAAAGTACGGGAAAATGTTATTTTTAACTTATGCAGCGTGAACGGATTTTTATGGTTTTATAAAGCCTTATTTTCATGAAGATTCCTCCAAAGGATTTCATGACTATTTGCAACAAAATAATTTTCATTTAAAATTTCATGGAATTTTGAGAAATGAAAATGATTTTGAAGAATAAAGGATATTTTCCTCAAGAATTCATTTCAAGTGTTTTATCAGAACCATTTTCCATCTAAGATGACATTACTTCATATGTGTATGTTTCATGTATAATGTCTCTATGATTTACATGGATTAACTTTTCTTATTATGAAATGGTATCCATTTCTTTTATATGGATTATGTGATGATGGGATGATTTTTATGAAACCCATTTTATTCGTTGGGTTATTATGAATGATGTATGTTTATTTTGTGGAACAAGTAAGTATGATTTAATTATGAGGTGGCTAGGACCTATATCTCCCTCCAATGCATTGGATAAATATTTATATCTCATGATATATACATGTATGGAATGGTAAGTTAATCTGGTTCAGTAATACAGGACTGGAATGAGGATTGAACTCGATTGAGAAAGGGACTTGTCCACAAGATGGTCTTGGCAGTAATGCCTTGGCTACTATGGAAATCATATCAAGTGCTTAATGTTTTGCCACAAATACATGTTTTATTACCATGATATCTTATCAAGGTTTATGTTCCATTATGATATATGCCTTACGTACTTCCATGATTTATGTCTTTGATCAATATTTTGATGTTTAAATTTCATGTTCAAGTGTTTGCTTTCAAATGTTTATGGATTGTTTTATGTTCTCTATATTTTCCCTTACTGATCATTTGAGCTCACCCTTTTTATGTTTTATTTTCCCTAGGAAATAAATAAAGGTTTTAGGTAAGGAAAAAAAAGGGGAAGACCGTTATGGGAGTTGTTGAAGACATTTCAACATGATTAGAAGTTTATATTCCAAGTTTCCAAATACACTAAACTATTGCGATCCTTGTGTGTCTGTTTTTGTTATGTATTAAGTATTTGGAAAAAGTAATGTATTGTCCATGTACTTCAAGCTTTGGGTCTCTACAGTTGGTATCAGAATAAAGGTTTAGTAAACCTTTGGAAACTGGTATGTGAAAATATTAGTGAGATCCCTAGATATATTTCTAAGGTATGTCTAGGGATGTACCTAAGGTTAAGTATAAGTATAGGTTATAGTCCTAGAATCATGGTAAAGATATTAGAATTAAACCTAAGATGTTAGATGTTGAAGCTAATTCCCCTTTATTATGTTGTTTTACCTATCATGATTTTTACCTCTCACACTATTCTTTTTGGGTTTTAGAAAATGGCTAGAAATAGGAAGATTCACGATAATGGAGGATATGATGGACAATGGAATGATATTCTTCATGAGAAACCAAATAAAACGGGATTTGGAAGTTCAAACATCGTTATTATGCCTAATCAGAAATCTCATAATATGATCAATAATCTCAACTTTGGTAAGTTTCCCGACTCAGATAATAAGAGAAAGATAGAGTTTCATGATGATCATAGATGAAAGAAAGTTCAATTTCCCTCATGTAAATCATGTGGGAAGAGGCATCAGGGAGATTGTTTCAAAGGAACTGGAAGATTCTTTGTGTGTGGAAAAGAAGGACACAAAGCTAGTAAGTGCAAAGGAAAAGGTTCAGTTAACATCATGGACAAGGATAATGGTATTGCTATGACATCAACAATGATTAGATGCTTTAAATGTAAAATGTATGGGCATTATGCAAACCAATGCCCTAAGGGAAAATCTCATGAAGAGAATCAGCATGGTCATATGGGTAGTATTTATTTGGATGATGATGAAGAGACTACAAATGAAATATGAGATGAAATAAATGATGAGGCTCAGCTAGTGGTTTAAGAAGTTAGTGGAATGATTGTATGTTTATAAAGAATAGCGTATGGTACTATGAAATAAAGAATCATCTAAGGATTGTTACACTATTGTTTTTCCAAAAGTATTTGAAAGTATATGTTAAATGGTACCGGTTACCATAGAAGGTTATTCAGATATTTTTGGAAAATTGATGATATGCGCATAATGAATGGATAAGAAGATAATGAGATGTTTGATTGTATTCATGAGCTCATGACTGATATTAGGACTAAGTGATATTATGGTTTGATTATATATATTTTTTTGGGATTTTGGTATGTGGAAAGAGTTAACTTTTGATAGTATTCATGTTTTCAATAAGGTTCTATGGTAATTTATGTTTCAAGAGAATATATGACTAAGGTATTCATGTGTTTGGAATGCAACCAACAAGATATATCTTATGATATATGTTTCATAAATGCTTGTATTAACATTCTTGGTTGATAACCTTTATAGTAATTGTTTTCTTTATACTAGGAGCTTGGACCGAAGTATTTTAGATAAGCTTAATGATTGGAATGGATTATGTTGGTCATAAGTTAGTATTGTTTAAGGATAGAACTTTTTTCGATATTATTGATGGGATGTTATAGTAATGCAATTTTAGAAAAAGGAAAACCTGCAGGACGGGCAACAAACCATCGCGTCAGACAAGGCTTTGGGAATTGAACCCACAACCGAAGTACGACAGGCCTCCATCACCTACCACTGTCCTACAGGAAGTCCCTATTTAGTAGAAACTAGTTTTATTATATTAAGCGGTATGATATATGAAGTATAAGTTCATTTCTGGAACCATATACAATTAATCTAACCATAAGATGGACTTAAAATTTTTCTATCCTTTTGTTTGAAACAAATGGAACGACCCATCATTCTATCACATGATCTGCTAACACATCATGAATAATAAATTCAACTTCATTTCTTTAAGGGATGAAGTGGAAATTGTTCAATTCACGAACAACAGTGAGATTATACCAAAATCATGTAAGTATTTATTTTAATTCATCAACTTTAGGGAAATGATCTTGGAAACCAAAAATGTTGTCCTAATGCCCTTATATCTGATGAATCAGATGGTACCTTAGATCATCAGAAATTTAGGGCTTTGTGATTGTTGGCTTTTTCATAGCCATGTTCTCTACCACTCTCTATCAGAACATGATGGTTAGATTTCTCTTCCATATCCATATTTTCACCTATGTTCTCCAATGTGGAAACTCATTGATTAGTTAATTTGGATAACCGTTACTCTTCATACTTTAGTTTTTAAAGATAAGTTTTGGTATTTCATTTTACAATGTGTGTTTCAATTAAAGAAACTTTCAAGTAGAAAACCATGTATAACCCCGAAGAATTTTGAGGGAGAAATTCATTTTAAGGGGGGTAGAATATAACAACCCGATATTTTATGATAATTATTCTTTTTAATTTATTTGATGTCATGTTTTTATGCTACAACAAGATTATCTTATGTTATACGCAACACTGTATTAGCTTGCAGTATACGCAACACTATTCTTAGATTGTGTTACACACAATTTCAAGTTCATTTGATAATAGTCAATCTACGCAGCATTGAGTGTATATATATATATATATATTCAATGTATAAATATGGTTGGATTCTATTATATGAAACAACAAATGAGTCTTGCACAACAGGCAATCCTTACTTGGCTTTCTTTACACACAATTGTGACCTTCCCTGATAGCTTGCGTCGTACGCAATACCGAGTTTAACTAAACAACGATATGCTATTAAAATATTATTAAAACTAGCCGTTATGAATAGTAATACCCACTTTTTGAAATTTTATCTTTCAAAATGAACTTCATTTTTGAATTCATAATATTGAAATTAGCCTAGGGTGAATTTTTTGTATTTTTCTGAAAACTTTCAATTTTTGATGAATAGTGAAAACACTAGGTTACTGTTCAAAAACCGACTTTCTATTTAAATAAATATTTATTTTATTTAAATTTATTTTAGGTCAAATTTGATAAATAATACCTATATAAGTTCAATTTAATTCATTGGAGTCATTTTATAATAATTTTAGATATATAAAAATTTTATTGAACTTTTCACCGTCTTTTAGCCACCTCCTAGGAGAATTTGCGAATTTACATAAAACGTAATTTTACCGCTTTTGTGAATGGAATTTCAAAAATCCAAGAGACACAGTTGATGTCAATAAGTAAAATGTGGATCAATGAGATGAAAATAATTTTTGATGAATAGTAACTTTTTACTTTTTTTACCACGGTTAAAAGTAAAGAGGTTAATTAAGGGTAACAATGATATTATTATTACCATAACACATGTCTTAATTCTATTTTATAAGTGTAATTAGACCAAAAACAATATTAGGGATAAAATATTACCCTTTAGGCCCACTTGGATTAGATTAGGACATTTATTATTGATTTATTTAAAGAAGGGTTAAAATAGTTAAAATCAAAGTTTAATAACTAAATATTTTTTAATATAGAGTTATAAATAAGATAAATTTGACTATAAATATTCATTAGAAATGTAAAAATATTTCCTACATAATGGTATTTTATATGTAATTTTTATACATTAAATAGTTTAATTTATTTATGACATAATGATGATGCAGCAACTATCTTATTAATGAAATATTGATATAATTAATGTTATAAACACCCAAATAAATGTAATTTAAGACTTTTTATGAATTGAAATAATTTTATATGTTAATATTACATGTTATAATTGATTTAGTTGACTTTATTCGAACTAATCATTCTGTTATGATTTTCAAAAAAATCAATTACCAAATAGTGTCAAAATTGGCATAAAATACTTTTTAAAACAAATATTATATTATTAATTGTTATTTTATTCCTAAAAATCTATGTTTTGACCAAATGACTTATATAAAGTTATATATGTCAATAATAAACAACTTGGGGTTCTTTTGGCTTGTTATAGTAAGTTTATTAACCATATAGTGTAAGAAAAGAAGAAGACACAGTAAAAGTTATATTATCTAACTTAAAGTTAAATCTAAATGATAAGGTTAAAATAGATACCTAAACTTTTCTAAATTCTATTGGATGAGATTATTTCTACCTATCCCCACCTAAGATTTTAAATAAATCAATTTGGAGCTATTAAAAACCGAATATGACTTTATACTAAAATAATATTTTTAGTTTTTCCAAAGGTGCCCCTCTCCTCCCTTATAAAAGGGCACCTCCTGCCTCTCTTCCTCACACCACTTTGAGCCTTCAATCTCGGCCAACCCCTGCCAAATTCTCTTCTCAACTTCCCTATAAACATCCTAGAGGTCCGGGTCTTCTTGAAAGACCAATTTTAGTTCCCTAAAAGGAGGTCTCAAATAGGCGCTTCAAAGAAGAGGTAATGTCCGTTACCGATTCTTTCAACTTTATTTCTTTATCCACTTCTTCTTCTTTAGTTGTTTAATTATGAAGTAATAGCATAAGTATCACTAATATACTTATATATTATTATAAGTATGATACAACTCTATTTCACCTTCTATCCATCCTACGGAAAACAAAATCACCGCGCGTGCGTACGTACGGAATATCGTCTCCACGCCGTAGTGTAATCTGTTTTTACACCAACACCTTACATGGATGGGTATAATGGTGTAAAGAATACCTATATATGGTTATTATAACATAATAGGGATTCTGATATATTATACCATCCACTTCAATTCTACTCAATAATTATGGGAACGATATCATCGCTCGTGCGTACGTACGGACTACCGTCTCCACGACGCGATGAGATTCATTCTCCATGTTAACCATACATGAATGATCATAAAGTTTATATAATGAATAATAATGAAATATATGAAATAATAATGCTACTAGATTTATGTATATATATTTATTTCATCTATTTAGTTTCATTCAATTCAATAAGGAAACGAAAACAGCGTTCATGCGTACGTACGGCCTACCGTCTCCATGAACGGTGTATTTCATTCCTTTTATCGATCTATAATATATATGTATATGATTAATATATATTATATATAAATCATGTTTTACATTCTGGAATTATGTAAATCAGGATATAAGTAATAATATAAATAACGACAAGTCTAAACACATTCGATAAATGAAATGATTTTACCCAAAATGCTGCTTTAACATGGAATTTACAAAAGAACGGGTAATATAAAGTCATAAGTGAAACATATATGATATCATAACAACGAATACGATTATATAATAAGTCAATGACATTATTTAAATCATTATAAAGATGTTTCGGATCCATACTAAGCATATCGGACCTAAGGTAAGGGATAATTTCGCAAATCTCATTTGTAACCGAGATTGCTTATTCATAAGTATTTACTGGGGTTATTATTATCATCCATGTCCATGTTTTATAAAAGTGTTTTCATATATTTTTAATGTCCTTTTTACCCATTTTTTGACTTTTACTACATGATATGTATGGAATATTTCTTTTACCAGGTACTTTTTGACTTTTCCGACAAAAGTACGAGAAAAACATTATTTTTAACTTATACGGCGTGATCAGATTTTTACGGTTTTGTAAAGCCTTATTTTCATGAAGCATTCTCCAAAAGAATTCATGAATATTTGAAAAAAAATAATTTTCATTTAAAATTGCATGGAATTTTGTGAAACGAAAATGATTTTGAAGAATAAAGGATATTTTCCTCAAGAATTCATTTCAAGTGTTTTATCAAAACCATTTTCCATCTAAGATGACATTAATTTATATGTGTATGTTTCATGTATAATGTCTCTATGATTTAAATGGATTCAATTTTCTTATTATGAAATGATATTCATTTATTTTATATGAATTATGATATGATGGGATGATGCTTATGAAACCCATTTTATTCATTGGGTTATTTTGAATGATGTATGTTTATTTTGTGGCACTAGTAAGAATGATTTCATTATGAGATGGGTGGGACCTATATCTCCCTCCAATGCATTGGGTAAATATTTATATCTCATGAGATAGACATGGCTGGAATGGTAAGTTAATCTGGTTTGGTAATATAGGACTGGAACGAGGAGTGAACTCAATTCAGAAAGGGACTTTGTCCACTAAGATGGTCTTGGCAGCAATGCCTTGGCTACTATGGAAATAATATCATGTGATTAATGTTTTTCCATAAATACATGTTTTATTCTCATGATATTTTATCATGTTTGATGTTCCATTATGATATATTTCTTACGTACTTCCACGATTTATGTCTTTGTTCAAGATTTTGATGTTTAAATTTCATTTTCAAGTGTTTTCTTTCAAATGTTTATGGATTGTTTTAAGTTCTCTATGTTTGCCCTTAGTGAGCATTTGAGCTCACCCTTTTTATGTTTTATTTTCCCCAGGAAATAAAGAAAGGTTTTAGGTAAGGAAACAAAAAGGGTAATACCGTTATGGGAGTTGTTGAAGATCTTTCAACATGATTAGAAGTTTATATTCAAAGTTTCCAAAGACACTAAACTATTACGATCCTTGTGTGTCTGTTTTTGTTATGTATTAAGTATTCTGCAAAAGTAATGTAATGTCCATATATGTCAATCTTTGGGTCTCTATAGTTGGTATAAGAGGAAAGGTTTAGTCATCCTTTGGAAACTAGGATGCAAAAAAGTTAGTGATATCCCTAGAGATATTTCTAAGGTATGTCTAGGGATGTCCCTAAGGTTAAGTATAAGTATAGGTTATAGTCCTAGAATTACGGTAACGATCTTAGAATTAAACCTAAGATGTTAGATATTTAATTTACTTCCACTTTATTATGTTGTTTTACCTATCATGATTTTTTCCTCTCACACTATTCTTTTTGGGTTTTAGAAAATGGATGGAAACAAGAAGATTCACAATAATAGAGGATGTGATGGACAATGGAATAATATTCTTCATGAGAAACCAAATTAAATGGGATTTGGAAGTCCAAACATCGTTATTATGCCTAATCATCAATCTCATAATATTATCAATAATCTCAACTTTAGTAAGTTTCCCGACTCAGATAATAAGAGAAAGATGGAGTTTCATGATGATCATAGAGGAAAGAAAGTTCAATTTCCCTCATGTAAATCATGTGGGAAGAGGCATCAGGGAGATTGTTTCAAAGGAACTATAAGATGTTTTGGGTGTGGAAAAGAAGGACACAAAGTCAGTAAGTGCAAAGGAAAAGGTTCAGATAATAGCATGGACAAGGATAATGGTATTTCTATGACATCAACGATGATTAGATGTTTTCAATGTGGAATGTATGGGCATTATGCAAACCAATTCCCTAAGGGAAAATCTCATGAAGAGAATCAGCATGGTCATAAGGGTAGTATTTATGTGGATGATGATGAAGGGACTACAAATGAAATATGAGATGAAAGAAATGATTAATCTCAGCTAGTGGTTTAAGAAGTTAGTGGAATGATTGTATGTTTATAAAGAATAATGTATGGTACTATGGAATAAAGAATCATCTAAGGATTGTTACACTGTTGTTTTTCCTAAAGTACTTGAAAGTATATGTTGAATGGTACCGGTAACCATGGAAGGTTATTTAGATATTTTTGGAAAGTTGATGATATGCACATAATGAAGGGATAATAAGATAATGAGATGTTTGATTGTATTCATGAGCTCATGACTGATATAAGGACTAAGTGATATTATGGTTTGATTATATATATTTTTTTGGATTTTGGTATGTGGAAAGAGTTACCTTTTAACAGTATTCATGTTTTAACTAAGGTTCTATGGTAATTTATGTTTCAAGAAAATATATGACTAAGGTATTCATGTGTTTGGAATTCAACAAACATGATATATCTTATGATATATGTGGGATTAATGCTTGTATTCACATTCTTGGTAGATAACCTTTCTAGTAATTGTTTTCTTTATACTAGGATCTTGGACTGAAGTATTTTAGATAAGCCTAAATATTGGAATGGATTATGTTGGACATAAGTTAGTATTGTTTAAGGATAGAACTTTTTTTCGATATTATTGATGGGATGTTATAGTAATGTAGTTTTAGAAAAAGGACAACCTATAGGACGGACGACAACCCATCGCGTCGGAAAAGGCTGTGGGAATCGAACCAACAACCAAAGTGCGACAGGCCTCCATCACCTACCACTAGCCTACAGGAAGTCCATGGTTAATAGAAACTAGTTTTATTATATTAAGCGGTATGATAGATGAAGTATAAGTTCATTTTTGGAACCATATACAATTAATCTAACCATAAGATAGACTTATAACTTTTGTTAACCTTTTGTTTGAAACAAATGGAATGACCCATCATTCTATCACATGATCTTCTAACACATCATGAATAGGAAATTCAACTTCATTTCTTTAAGGGATGAAGTGGAAATTGTTCAATTCATGAACAATAGTGAGATTGTACCAAAATCATGTAAGTATTTCTTTTAATTCATCAACTTTAGGGAAATGATCTTGGAAACCAAAAATGTTGTCCTAGTGCCCTTATATCTGATGAATCAGATGGTACCTTAGATCATCACAAATCTATGGATTTGTGATTGTTGGCTTTTTCATAGCCATGTTCTCTACCACTCTCCATCAGAACATGATGGTTAGATTTCTCTTCCATATCCATATTTTCACCTATGTTCTCCTATGTGGAAACCCAGTGATTAGTTAATTTGGGTAACCGTTACATTTCATACTTTAGTTTTTAAAGATAAGTTTTGGTATTTCATTTTACGATGTGTGTTTTAATTAAAGAAACTTTCAAGTAGAAAACCATGTATAACCCCGACGAATTTCGAGGGCGAATTCATTTTAAGGGGGGTAGAATGTAACAACCCGATATTTTATGATAAGTATTCATTTTAATTTATTTGATGTCAAGTGTTTTATGATACAAAAAGATTATCTTAGGGTATATGCAACACTGTATTAGCTTGCAGTATACACAACACTATTCTTAGATTGTGTTAAACACAATTTCATGTTCGTTTGATAATAGTCATTCTACGTAGCATTGAGTGTGTATATATATATATATATATTCAATGTATAAATATGGTTGGATTCTGTTATATGAAACAAAAAATGGGTCTTTCACAACATTCCACCCTGACTTGTCTTGCTTTACACACAATCGGGACCTTCCTCGATAGCTTGCGTCGTATGCAATACCGAGTTTCACTAAACAACGATATGCTATTAAAATATTATTAAAACTAGCCATTATGAAT
Source organism: Viscum album (assembly GCA_963277665.1). Lineage (NCBI taxonomy): Eukaryota > Viridiplantae > Streptophyta > Magnoliopsida > Santalales > Viscaceae > Viscum > Viscum album. Next base: position 1,503,634,803 of record OY728137.1, on the reverse strand, counting down.
ATTAATACCCACTTTTTGAAATTTTATCTTTCAAAATAGACTTCATTTTTGGATTCAGAATATCGAAATTAGCCTAGGGTGAATTTTTGGTATTTTTCTGAAAACATTCAATTTTTGATGAATAGTGAAAACACTGGGTTACTATTCAAAAATCCACTTACTTTAAATAATTATTATTTTATTTAAATTTATTTTAGGTAAAATTTGATACATAATACTTATATAACTTCAATTTAAGTCATTGGAGTCATTTTATAATAATTTTAGATATATAAAAATTTTATTGAACTTTTCACCGTCTTTTACCCACCTCCTAGGAGAATTTGCAAATTTACATAAAACTTAATTTTACTGATTTTCTGAATGCAATTTCAAAAATCCCAGAGACATGATTGATGTCATTAAATAAAATGTGGTTCAATGAGATGAAAATAATTTTTGGTGAATAGTAACTTTTTACATTTTTTACCACGGTTAAAAGTAAATAGGGTAATTAAGGGTACAAATGATATTATCATTACCCTAAAACATGTCCTAATTCTATTGGATAAGTGTAATTCGACCAAAAACAACATTAGGGATAAAATATTACCCTTTAGGCCCACTTGGATTAGATTAGGACATTTATTATTAATTTATTTAAAGAAGGGTTAAAATAGTTAAAAACAATGTTTAATAACTAAAGAATTTTTAATATAGAGTTATACATAAGATAAATTCGACTATAAATATTAATTAGAAAGATAAAAATGTTTCCTACATAATTTTATTTTATTTGTAATTTTTAGACATTAAATAATTAAATTTATTTATGACACAATGATGATGCAGTAATTATCTTATTAATGAAATATTGACATAATTGATGTTATAAATACCCAAATAAATGTAATTTGAGACTTTTTATGAATTAAAAAAATCTCTATGTTAATATGACATGTTAGTATTAATTTAATTAACTTTTTTATAACTAATAATTCTGTTATGATTTTCACAAAAATCAATTACCAAATAGTGTCAAAATTGACATAAAATAGTTTTTTAAAAACAATATTATAGTATTAATTGTTATTTTATTCCTAAAAATATAAGGTTAGGGAAAATGACTTATATAAGGTTATATATGTTAATAATAAACAACGTGGGGTTTTTTTGGCTTGTTATAGTAGGTTTATTAACCATATAGTGTAAGAAAACAAGAAGACACGGTAAAAGTTAAATTATCTAACTTAAAGTTAAATCTAAATGATAATGTTAGAATAGATACCTAAACTTGTCTAAATTCTATTGGATGAGAGTATTTAAACCCATCCCCACCTTAGCTTCTAAATAAATCAATTTGGATCTATTAAAAACTGAATGTGACTTTATAATAAAATAATATTTTTAGTTTTTCCAAAGGTGCTCCTCTCCTCCCTTATAAAAGGGAACATCCTCCCTCTCTTCCTCACACCACTTTGAGCCTTCAAGCTTGGCCAACCCCTCAAATATTATCTTCTAAACTTCCATAAAAACATCCTAGAGTTCCTGGTCTTCTTAAAAGACCAATTTTAGTTCCCTAAAAATAGGTCTCAAAGAGGCGCTTCAAAGAACAGGTAATGTCCGTTACCGATTATTTCAACTTTATTTCTTCTTCCACTTCTTCTTCTTTAGTTGTTTCATTATGAAGTAATAACATCAGTATCAAACATATACGGATATGTTATTATAAGTATGAAACAACCCGATTTCACCTTCTATCCATCCTACGGAAAACAAAATCACCGTGCGTGCGTACGTACGGAATACCGTCTCCATGTCGTGGTGTAATATGTTTTTCCACCAACACCTTACATGGATGGGTATAATGGTGTAATGAGTAACTGTATATGGTTATTATAACATCATACTGATTATGATATATTATACCATCCACTCCAACTCTACTCAATAATTATGGGAATGATATCATCGCTTGTGGGTACGTACGGACTACCATCTCCACGACGCGATGAGATTCATTCTCCATGTTAACCATACATGAATGATCATAAAGTTTTTATAATGAATAATAATTAAATATATGAAATAATAATGCTACTTTATTTATGTATATATATATTTATGTCATCTATTTAGTTTCATTCAATTCAATAAGGAAACGAAAACAGGGTTCATGCGTACGTACGGCCTACCGTCTCCATGAATGGTGTATTTCATTCCTTTTATCGATCTATAATATATGTATATGATGAATATATATTATATATAAATCATGTTTTACATTCTGGAATTATTTAAATCAGGATATAAGTAATAATATCAAGAACGACAAGTCGAAACACATACGATAAATGAAATGATTTTACCCAAAACGCTCCTTTAACATGGAATTTACAAAATAACGGGTAATATAAAGTCATAAGTGAAACATATATGATATCATAACAATGAATATGATTATTTAATAAGTCAATGACATTATTTAAATCATTATACAGGAGTTTCGGATCCATACGAAGCATATCGGACCTAAGGTAAGGGATAATTTTTTAAATCTCATTTTTATCCGAGATTGCGTATTCGTAAGTATTTACTAGGGTTATTGTTATCATCCTTGTCCATGTTTTATAAAAGTGTTTTCATATATTTTTAATTTCCTTTTTACCCATTTTTTGACTTTTACTACATGGTATGTATGGAATATTTCTTTTACGAGGTACTTTTTGACTTTTCCGAAAAAAGTACGAGAAAAATGTTATTTTTATCTTATACGGTGTGAACAGATTTTTACAATTTTATAAAGCCTTATTTTCATGAATCACCCTATAAAATATTTCATGACTATTTTCAAAAAAATACTTTTCATTTAAAATTTCATGGAATTTTGTGAAACGAAAATGATTTTGAAGAATAAAGGATATTTTCCTCAAGAATTCATTTCAAGTGTTTTATCAAAACCATTTTCCATCTAAGATGAAATTACTTATATGTCTATGTTTCATGTATAATGTCTATATGATTTACATGGATTTACTTTTCTTATTATGAAATGATATCCATTTCTTTTATATGGATTATGTGATGATGAGATGATGTTTATGAAACCCATTATATTCGTTGGGTTATTATGAATGATGTATGTTTATTTTGTGGCACAAGTAAGAATGATTTCATTATGATATGGGTGGGACCTATATCTCCCTCCAATGCATTGGGTAAAGATTTATATCTCTTGAGATAGACGTGGCTGGAAGGGTAAGTTAATCTGGTTCAGCAATACAGGACAGGAACGAGAAGTAAACTCGATTCATAAAGGGACTTTGTCCACTAAGATGGTCTTGGAATCAATGCCTTGGCTACTATGGAAATCATATAATGTGATTAATGTTTTTCCACAAATACATGTTTTATTACCATGATATTTTATCATGGTTGATGTTCCATTATGATATATTCCTTACGTACTTCCATGATTTCTGTCTTTGCCCAAGATTTTGATGTTTAAATTTCATGTTCAAGTGTTTGATTTCAAATGTATATGGATTGTTTTATGTTCATTATGTTTTCCATTACTGAGCATTTGAGCTCACCCTTTTTATGTTTTATTTTCCCCAGGAAATAAAAAAATGTTTTAGGTAAGGAAACCAAAGGGGGAAGACCGTTATGGGAGTTGTTTAAGATCTTTCAACATGATTAAAAGTTTATATTACAAGTTTCCAAAGACTCTAAACTATTATGATCCTTGTGTGTCTATTTTTGTTATGTATTAAGTATTCCGCAAAAGTAATGTAATGTCCATGTACTTCAAGCTTCGGGTCTCTACATGACACCATAGGACTTAAATGTCATGCATTATTCCATGTCATATCTACTTTTCGATGTTCATTTCATGTGTTTCATGTGCGTGTTGAGGTGCCTAATCTATTATGTATTGAAGTGTGCAAATGTTTCTTATAGGTATGACATAATTGAATCAATTAAAGTGCTAACATCATTCTAAACGGTGTTTTCCTACATAGATTGATGTTGAAACTAACCTAAAAATCTATTACATGTTAGTTGATTTTATTGATGAATGTCAAATGAAGGTTATAAAGTAATTACTTTAGTAAATTGGGAATGGTAGATCATCCAATCAAATCAAAATGTGTGACATGTTACATCTTGATAAGAGCCATAAATGTCAGGTTGCAGTTACTCAACATAATAATTCCCATTTTATGACTTTATAGGCCTTATAAAAATGAAATTTATAATGAAATTAATTGTATTTCGATATCTATAAAAAATAAATAATAATAAACCTCAAAAAATTAATGTTCTGAAATAAAAAATCTTCCATTAGATAAAGATACTAAATAAAAAATAAAGGGTGTTTCTCTCTATACCATACATTTGGCACTCCATATATCAGAACCTCTAATGTTTTATATGACACCTTAACCCTGGCCTAACCTTTGTAGTGGGAAGTAGGCTATGTATCATAGGGATTTAGTGACCTTTATTATCACCTAGACCTAGATTTATGAGCAGGAAGAGAGGTACGACCAGTTTATAGGAAGGTCGTGTGCATGTTCATTTCTTTATCTCTTTCCCTATATGATATAAATATTATTTGAGGAGTGTTCTTTGGAATTCTAGAGATATTACATAGTTAATTCCTCATATTTTACACCAATAAAATGGTGAGGATCATGTCTCGGAAGTGGTGGACACTGAGCCACCCATGATACTTCTTATAGTTCCACCTGAGGCACCTCCTATTGATTTTCCACTGGGAGTTGATTCTTCGTTTCATGACAATTTATTCTATTTTATGTAGTATCGTCAGGGTGATCCCCTACCTGCCCCTACTATGGTAGAGTTAACTCATGAGTTGTAGCAGCAATATCCTCCCACCTTCTTAGGGGATGAATGAACTCAGGCTATTGAGTCATTATTAGAATCCATGGAATAAATATTTGAACATCTTGAGATGCATCTAAAGTGGAGGGTCAAGATTGATACTTACATGCTACCTGAATCAACCAAGAATTAGTGAGATTTCATTTCTCAAGATAAGCATCATCGGGGTATGGTATATCCAAACTTCAAGATAGCCTTCTAAAAATACTTATTTCTATAAAAACTGATAGAAAAATGAACCAAAGAGTTTTTTCATCTTCAGTAGGATATATGACCATGTTATAGTATTATGATCATTTCATCGAGCTCCAGCATTTTGTTCCTAATCTAACAAGTGATGTGTTGATGAATGTGAGTTGATTTAAGAATATTGTTGTGCACATCATTTGATTATAGGTGAAATTATTCTGGTTTAATACCATTACATATATAGTGAACTAGACCCCTATTATCAAATATAATCTAGAACAATATGGAAATGTGATCAAGGGTAGTTTAGTTCCGAGGTAGGGTGATTGTTTGGCAGGCAGCAGGAAGTGTCGATTTGAGGGTGAACTAAAAAGAATCCCCAACTATGTGACATGAACCAATAGATCTATGGTGTATCACCAGTGTGGTATGATAGTCTATAAGAATCCTCGGTGTATGAGGAACTCGATCGAGTACTAAGATTGAGGTTGGATGGGTCCCCTTAAGTTCTTATGCTGATCTTTTCCTCTAGCATCCAACGAGAGGGGATCTATACTGAAACCCCTTACAGGTATAAGATTAGTGACTCCACATCCAGTTGGGAGTTGGTATGATAACATATGATCTAGCTGATGTGGTTGTTGTGCCTGTGGTAGTCATGCCTTAGATGATCAGTGTGAGGAGAGTAGACCTATTTAATGAGTCTAGTTGCATCTCATGACTGCAATTCCAGAAATATTTATAAAGTGAAGCCTATAACATAGGAGCAGGGTCTATAGTCTTCTACTATAAGATTTATTATTCTAGTATCCTCCACTTTAGTTTCTTCCCTTTTTGATATAGGTTAATCACACTCTTTCATATTTTCTGCAACTATGGAATTTTTTTCCCAGTGATAGAGTTTTCCAACAGCGTTGTGACTTTTGACACACCCTTAGGGGTCAAATTAAATAATATATTCTCGTTAAAGGATTTCCCCCCATGATATTGTTGGGTACCATTTTCTATGGGTTTTCTTCACCCTCAAGAAAACCTACTTTGATGTCATCATCAGTATAGACTGTCTAGTTTTTTATCACACCCAAATTGATTTCTAGGATTGGAGGGAATCATTCATATCACCCATTGGAAATGCATATATTCATAAGGTAGAATGGTATATCCAATATAGACAATCTAGGACTGAGCATACTGGGATGGACATAGTGATAGCGCATATGGAAAGTATCTTTATGATTGATAAGGTAATGTAGCTAGTTGGATTCCCTCATGTTGTGGATAGTTTTAGGGATGCCTTCCCTAATTATTTATTTGGTTTACCTCGTGTGAGAGTGGTTGAGTTCACCATCGAACTAGTTTAACGTCTAGAACTAGTGAAAATTTCTCCCTATATAATGGAACATGCAAGACTCCAGGAACTTAAGAAGTAGTTGTAGGATCTAGAGGTAAATGGTTTTATATGACCTAGTACTTCACCTTGTGGTTCTCCCATAATTTTTACTAAGAAGGTGGATGGTATTATCCTTTTGTATGTAGATTAGCACCGATTGAACCTACTTATGGTGAAAACGGATAAAAATGCCTTGTATAGATGACCTCTTTGACCTACTCTAAGGATAAAAAAGTTTTATCTAAGATTGATTTGAGGTCATGCTAACAACAGGTTCATGTGTGGCTATTATACATATAACATACAAAATTCTGGATCAGGTATGACCTTGCAGAGTATCTGGTAATTCCATTTGGCCTAGAAATCATGTGAGAAGTCATTATGGATCTAATGAATCGGGCTATTCACCCACACTTGGATTCATTTGTGGTAGTCTCTGTAGATGAAATATTAGTGTATTCATGAACCAGACATGACTGTTACATTCTTCTTTCAATAATTCTGAATACACTGAGAGAGAATTAGATATACTCTAAGCTCATTAAATGACACTTTTGGATCAGTATGGTTCACTTCTTAGGTCATACCATATCAGAGGTAGGTGTATTTGTTGACCTAGAGAAGGTGAGTGCCATTTTTTCTTAGGATTAGCCCAAGAATGCGCTTGATAAATATAGTTTATTAAGGATGGATGGCTATTATAGGCAATTCATTCATTATTTCACTTTCATGGTAGTGCCTCTTACGGAACTCACTAAAAAAGGGTGTGAAATTAATCTGAGCTAAAGCCTATGAGTTAGATTTTGAGGAGTTAAAGGGATGACTAAATTCATAACCAATCTAGATACTATCAAAGCTACGAATTATTTATACCATTAACTATTATGATTCATAGATTGGGTTGGGGGTAGTTTTGTTGTAGGTTGATCGAGTGGTAGAATATCTATCCTTCTAGCTGTGGCCTCACGAGTAGAACTTCCCTATATATGACATAAAGAGAGAATTCATAGTTTGTAACATCATGGTTCTGGGTGTTTCCCAAGGGTTCACCATACCTAGTTAGTCACATGACCTCATGCGCATTTCCACAAACGCCATAGGATGAAGACTAGAAGTGAGGGCTAATGTCTGATAATGGGGAAAATATTCCCTCATTGGAAGAGTATACATAAAAAAATAACAATAGTAAACAATAACCAAATCAGAAATACTAAAAAAGAAGTAAATAGTAGAAGACTAATATGAATACAAAAACTAGAAAATATATAAATGATGCATGTCACATGTATCTTAGAAAGCAGAAAAACAAGTCACAATGCTGGAAAACAATACATAAACTAAAGTATAACAAAAAAACATGTAAACTCCAACAGCATCACAAGCCTCAGCTTGGTCCCACGTTCTCCAGATCCAACAACAATCAAGTACCTGATGAATATGGGTTCTTTCCCTAATCTATACATGAAACCATATAATTTGTTTGGGTCTTAAAGCATGACCCAAATAGGGTGTGGGACAAATCACATTTGTCAACCACCAAAATATTTGTGCCTAATTGTTAGTGAATATATATAGTAGGTGATATGTAGAAATAATGAAATAAACTAGGAAGTACTTAAAGGTAAACAATCCTATAGTTTCAATTAAATTCATTTACTTTTATTATCCATCCTTTGAATCATATAAACCTTGAAAGATAGCCTAAGCTCTATATCCCCTATTTAATGGTAACAACAAACATCTCATAATATCATCTATATAAATAAGTAAGAGTAAGGCCAAGCTTGTGATTTGTCATGGCAGACTCACCACAATCATTCAATCACTCATAAAAATCCCTCTAAGAAAGATCTCACAGTCTAAACCATTTGGTTTAACATAGCACTAATCATTTACAAACAACAACTTGGGTAGCTCTCACAGTCAATACCCCTCGGTCAACATGGCATCAATAAATTATAAACGAACTCCAGGTAGCTCTCATGGTCAATACCTCTTAGTTCAATATAGCATAAATAAATCATAAATGACCACCTGGGTAGATCTCATGTTCAATACCCCTAGGTTAATGTCTATACCAGGGCTCTCATGGTCCTATGTAAATAAACATGGAAAACCCATAGTTTTTCTAGTCCAAGGCTCTCACGGTCTATTGAAAAAACAACGCACATATCATAACAAGGTATCACATGTAATCTATAACTACTACATGGATAACATTCGCTAGCATAACACATGCAATTCATATTTTCAATCAAAATCCATCCTAAATAATTCAAGGCATGGAAACAAGGTATGCCTCATAGGCAACCTAGTCCAATCATCCATATACAGTCAAACTAGGAAAATGCACCCATGGGGTGTCCCGTAAACAAGTAATATAACATTATGCACATGCTAAAACCCCTTTCCAACCAATTAAACCATAGAAGGTAAATAATAGAGTTAATTTTCCAATCAAGAAATACCCCAAACGTGGGTATGTGGCACTTTTAGCATATATAATCCAAAGATGAACAATGAAAGGCACAAACTACCTAACTCGATTGTATAATCGATATATTTGAATGAAAACCCTTGAATCACCATAAAATGATGCAGATCTAAAAAAGGGTAAAATAAATCAACCCATGATAACTCATGAGAGAGGATAAATCAAGAAGAAACGATCTATGGGAAAGAGAAATCACTGGTGGGAATCTAATGCACCCGACGACGTCTCAATTAGAGCTCAGAAGGAGAACTGGGAGGGGATCTAAGTTCACGGTCATTCCATTGATCTCCTATAGAAACCGAGGGGAGAATAAATATGTTCTAGACATGAGACCTTACCCCGCTCTGATTTATCAAAGAAAAAAATTACACAGCATGTTCATTAAATCTATACGTCGTGTGTTAGCCTCCACTGGCCCCCACTTTAGGCGGTCTTCTAGGTCACCACAGAGCCATGTACTCGGTTGTTACATGGACAGTACATGGCTGTACGTGGTATCCAAGTACATGGTATGTTCTCATAAGTACATGGTGTGTACTTAGAAAATTCTCATTTCTTCCGTTTTCCTCAAAACAACCCGAAATAAATATCTATACCTAAAGTCAATATCCTATTTGTTACAAACTTACCCCTTAAAGAAATTCATCCAAGAATTTCCCTTATAAAGGTGGTGAAGAAGAAACTTAAAAAAACTCTGGCCACTATGATCATACTTCGGCCTCCCTCTCCCAAGTCTCATCATCTACTCACCCGTGTTGCCACAACACCCATACCAGAAAAATAGACCGCCCATGGAGAACCTCCATTCTATGATCCATAATCTAAATTGGGTGCTCCTCGAAGGATGAATCCACCTCCAACTCAACCTTATCAGGTTTAAAAATATGATATGGGCCTGAAAAATAACACCATAGCTGAGAAAAAAGAATGGCGTCGTGCATATTCTGGTACCTATGAGTTAACTACAACTGATAGTAAATCAGCCTGAATCTCTCCAAAACCTTAGGAATCCCAACAAATATCAGTGAAGGCTTTCTCTATATCCTAATCCCCTTGGGTCCCAACCTAGGTGTGACATGTAAGAAAACCTAATATCAAACCTCGAACTCCATAGGGCATCTCTATCAATCAGCATAAGATTTATTGAAATATTGTGAGGTAGGATTCCTATTCCGAATAAACTCCACATTCTCTGTGGTCTCTTGGACAAGATGAGGTCCCATCATAGCTTCCTCTCTTGAATCCACATAACATAGGGGTGATCAATATGGCCTACCATAAAAATCCTCATAATGTTCCATTTTTATTTTTTCATAAAAAACTATTATTGTAGGAAAACTCCACTAGGGGTATGTGTATCTCCCAAGATCCACCTAATTCTAGGACACATGCTCGAATCATGTCCTCCAAAACCTAAATCTCATGCTCGGACCGGACATCTATCTGGAGATAGTAATCTATACTCACCACAACTAATCATTCTCCAATGTGGTTTCATGTCCTCCTCTCCTCTCTCTCCATTTTTCTCATTTTCTATGGTGTCCCTGATTATTCCCCCTGATGCCCCTTTCACCGAACCTTGTGGCAGTTGTTTTCTTTGTTTTGATCTCCACTCTTGAAGGGGTTCTTTAGTTTTTTGGGTTCTGTTTTCCTTTTTTCTTTGGGTTTCCTTTTCAATTGTGGTTCTGTGTTGCTCGGATTCCCACTGTCGAGTTGTGTTCTCTATTTTTTTCTCCCATGATCTTATCATCGGAACCTTTGTTCCAAACCCCACTTTGGTTTTCCCCAAATGAGATATGGTGGTTTGGTATTAAGTTGTTATCGATGATCGATGATTCTTATGGTTTTCTTGTTTGTCCATCTTTTCCCTTGAGGCCCATCTCTTTGTACTGAACTCCATCTTGGTTTGGAATGATGGTGTTTGCGGCGGTTTTGGGATGGTGTTGGTGGATGTGTCTAGCACTAATGACATGTCTTGGCGGTGTGGATCCTGATGAATGGTGTTCATTTGGGTACCATTTTCATCCAGGTATGTGGTTCTGTTCTGGTTATGCATTTGGAGGTGATGCATTTGGCGATGGATTTGATCTAGCTTCGGGCGATGATGTTGTTCTCCGACGATGAGCGGTTTTAATGGTTTGATGCACGGTGTCGACGACAGTGCTCCAGTGGTTTTAGATATGTTGGTGATAGCGGTCAGTAATGTTTTGGCTAGGTTTGTGTCCCTTTTTGATGAATTTTGCGTGGTTGTGGTTGGATCTATTTTGATTCAAGGTTAATCAATGGTGGTGTTTCTGGTTTCGTTCAATTTTCATCTCTCTATTGGGGAGGTTTTTGAGGAAACATTGATGTGGGGATGGTGATAAGGCTACGGGACAGTGGGTTTGCGACCCGAAGTTTCTCAGTACCTAATGATTTGATAAAAGGCACTTGGATCGATGCTGGATCTTTCAATCTGCATTTTGAAATTTGAAATTTGAATTTGAAATTACGTGTTGTAAGCTTTCTATGTTTTGTAGTTTTAATTTCACTGATGGTTTTGTTTTAGGGTTTCCATTTTTCCATAAAAATTGATTATTTGAAAATAAAAAAAATAGATTTGGAGGCAGAAGTACCTGTGTACCCCTAGCCCTCTATAGTCCCTACTAGACACAAGAAGTAAATTGTGCATCCATATTTGAAATTATAGAGTGTGGAACCCCCTAAAATATAAAATATATTAGATGTACAACTTTCCAAGATCATCAACATTGAAGGTTTCCTTGATTGGAAGGAAATTTGAAACCTTTGTGAGTTTTTTAACAACAACCCATACATCATCATTTTTTCATGGTGACCTTGGTAAAAACATCACAAAATCCAACACAACATCATTACACTTCCACTCGGTAATGGGTAACTACTATAATAGACCTTCTATTCACCAGTGCTCCACCATCACCTGCTAATAGGTGGAATATCTCATAAAAAAACTAGCAACATCCCTCTTCACGATTAGCCACCAATACTGATTTTGTAGATCTTGATACATCTTGGTGACACCAGTATTAACATCCCATGTTGAGGCATGAAAATATTGAAAAATCTCCTTGAATATGTCTACTGAAACCCATACAAATCCATGAAAATGAAAACCTCATTCACGTCCATGGTCCACTCAGGTGTAAGGTCCCCTCCTAACACACTCTCCCTTAGAACTAGGTCTTTGGAATTTGATAGATACCTCATTCACACTCGATCGAGTAAAGTATAGGTAACAGCTATAGAAGAATAAAATGTCTGCCCCTATCTGTTGTGAACCTCCAAATACATCTTAGAGAATATAGTCTTAACCCTCTACTCACTGCTGGCCTTCAGAAAAACATGTATCTGAGTCCTCTAGCTCAACGCATCGGTCACTGCATTGCCTTTCCCAAGCATGTTGGCAAGCTCAAAGTCAAAATACTGAAGGTACTCAACCCACCTTCACTGTCTCAAATTCAGATCACGCTGAGAAAATATATACTTGAGGATTTTGTGCTCAGTGTATACCACAAAATTATCTCCCAAAATATAATGTCTCAAATAGCACAAATCATGAAAAACTGCAGGTGACTCGAGATCGTGCGTCGGGTAATTCCTCTCATGTGGCCTCAACTACAGACACCAGTATGCAAAGACTCCTTCCCCTACATAAGAACTACTCCCATCCTGATTCCTGATGCATCATAGTAAATAGTGTAAATCTTTCCCAACTCTACAAAAATTAGTATCGGTGATGAATTGAATCTCCATTTCAGCTCCTAAAAGAATGAATCATAGGAATATTCCCACAAGTACATGGAACCCTTGTTAGTCAGACCTATCAATGGTGCTTATGAGCATGAAAAGTATTGAATAAAATATTTGTAGTAACTATCCATACCCAGAAAACTTTTTACCTCAAAGACATTATTTTTCTTCTCCTAGAAAAATATTTCTCTCACTTTCTCTTGGTCCACTGATACACCAATCTCTTTGATGACATAACCCTTGATGTGAATCTGGTCTATCCAAAACTATCATTTTGAGAGCTTATCATATAACTGATACTCTCTTAGTGTGCTTAATATGATCTCAAGATGGATGGCATGGTCGTGTAGAGTGTGAGAGTACACAAAGATATCATCCATGAAGAGTACCAAAAAAGAATCCATGTAAGGATGGAACAATCAGTTCGTTAGTCACATGAAAACATATGGCACGTTCGTGAGACCGAATAGCATAACCAAATAATTGTATAGACCATACCTTCTCCAAAAGGCTATAAGTGCTATATCTGATGGTCTAATGTGAAACTGATGATAACTGGATCTCAATTAAATCTTCGAGAACACTCGAGCTCCTCGAAGCTGATCAAAGAGATCATCAATCCTCAACAAGGGATATCAGTTCATAACTGTCAATTGGTTTAGCTTTTGGTAATCCACATAAAGTCTGAGGGTAACGTCTGCCTTCTTCACAAAAAGGATTGGGGAACCCCAAGTAAAAGTACTAGGTCGGATAAAACACTTCGCCTGCAACTCCTCGAACTGATTCTTGAGATCCTAACTCTAGTATAGCCACTCTATATTGAGGAATGGATACCAGTGCTACTCCTGTAACAATCTAAATAGATAAATCTACTTGTGTCTCTTGAGGTAAAACTAAAAATTCCTTTGGAAAGACATCTTTGAAATGATCCACCACTGGGGGAAAGTCCATCTATGATGTCCCCTGGTCATCCAGATATAAACTATAAATTTGGACTGTAATTCCCCCAACCCATGATGCTCAGGACCCGCTCTGCTCACCTAGACATCCCATTCTCCCTTGTCTAGAAAAGACCCACCATCTGGTGACATAAAACTCACCATGTGGCGATAGAAGTCATCAATGGCCTAAAAGGAGACCGACCAATCTATTCTGACAATGAAATCTAATTCTATCTACTCTAAGACATAGAGGCCTCATAAGAAGTGACATCCACCAACCTCAAGAGGGAACTCCTTGCACTGACATACACTTTCCATCCTAATCCCCAACGAAGTGTCTAGCATTATAATATTCTCAAAAATAAAGATATAGAGCCCAAGGCTCTCTACAATGGAAATAAATATAAAACTATGGGAATAACCTACATAGAAAAGAGAAGAATTGAAAAATAAGGCAACTAAAATCATACCTCTAACCGTAGGGGGTTAGGGATCCTACTCCTGTTGAGTATTCTCCATCGCAAAAGTCTAACCTGTACCATGGCCCTACGACCCTGTCTGACTACCCTAAATTGATCCACCCTAATTTTGCTGAAAACATGTTGTCTGGATACCATATCCTCAACCACCTCCACAGCATGAATGTCCTGATGAACTCCAGTTCCTTGACTGAGGAGAAACTGGTGGTCCTTCTCTTGAACGTTGAGTGATAACAGATCCATTCTCACCAGCTGCTGGTGAGAAAATATAGAAAAAATGCTGAAGGTGGACCATCTTTCTACAAGATCGGCACTCAAATAGGTCTCTTGATAAATATAGTCGCATGTGTCCATCCTTCCTTCCCTAGTAGCACACCACTGGGCTACCTGAAGAAAAATCTATTCTATTGGAGGAACCACTGTTTGAATGCTCCCTATGGAGCTTCCAACTATTTTTCTAAATAGTACCAACCCAAGATATTGAACCACCCTATCTCACAACTCCAAACTACCTTAGATTACACTCATTAATCAGTGCCTGATTTACTATAGTAGTCACCGAAGTCATCCAAAAAAATTTGCATGTGATCAGATTTCATACCTAAGACCATCCTCAAACTGCCTATCCAAAGACAAATCATCACCTCCCAAAACACATGTGAAGCGCATAAGATCATTAAAGCGATAAGAAAAATCCATCACTAAAAGAGCACCCTACTCCAAATGCATGAACTCCCGAGCTTGGTCGTATTTCAACATATCGTGGTTGAAGTAATCATAGAAGGTTCTCTAAAACTCTTCCCAAGCCATATCTTGATGATGTATCACCTGTTAGATAAAATACCACCATATCATGGAAGAATCATGTAGAATTTATCTCACAAGCTTCACCCTCCTCTCAAGAGGCATCTCTAGATGCTTGAAGATGGTAAATATGGCCTCCAACTATGTCTCTGCAGACTGTTTCCTCCATACCCTTGAAAAATTGAGAGGATGCTACCGTTGGAACACTTGCGTCAACTCTTCCATAGTCAGGGTAGGATTTGGTTCTCTCTAGAAATTCTATATCATCCTCATAAAGCCTTCATGGAACTGTGAAATTGCACTTGTGTCCAGTATAACAGATTTTTCCAAGATGGTCATGATGGGAGGATCTTCAGGTAGTCTCTGATCTACCATTTTTGGTGTATGATCATCGCCATGTACCTGACGTACAACCGGAGGATGTCTTGGTGGAATGACTCTGCAAAGTCAAGTGCACACCTCTATTTAATATTATCAACTACATAAACTTAAAAGTGCAAGAATGGAATAAGATATGGAAAACATTCGCGTTTTACAAAACAAGGTTACACAACATGTTCCAATAAGCTTTTAACATGGGTGTATACCTATGAAAACTCGGTCGTGTAACACCCCATATATACGGTGTGATCCTCCTGAGACACGGTGTGTACTTGAACATTCCCTCCTTCCTAATTTCTTCTACATGGCTAGAACTACAGAGTTCTCTCTTAGTGTAACACTACATAGTGTTCACCCTCTACAAATGGTGTGTACCGGTTTAGTTCCATCCACCCATGTTGTTAGTCACATGGTTGGATAGACTATTGATTACTACACAACATGGTTAAATGAGACATAGTGTGTACAATCTAAGTTTCATCCACCATGTTGTTATCCACACGGACAGATACATGGTCTTTACAACACGGCGTGTACTCCCCGTACACAGCATGTGCTACCAAAAGTTTATCAACCCTATGTCTCTGATCACACATTCAGTCACATGATGGGAAACTACACGGTGTGTACTCCCAGAACATGGAATGTACATAATAAAATTCATTCTTCCTAAATAGAAGAACACATGGCGTCTATTCATAACATTACATGCCATTTTGTTTGGGTTTCTGGATAGTAAGCCTCTGAAACTTCTCCATAACACTTAAAAATTTAAAATTTTGTCAAACTCCTACCATGTTCCGATTATTGAGAGCTCGTTCTCACTATTAATCAAAGTTTAGCATCCTATTTCATATCACGCCTTAATAGAATTCAATTAAATTTCAAACATGATCCACCAAATTCTGATCCAAGAGGTCTCATAACACCTTAGGGACAAAATTTTGGCATCCATCCAAATGAAACTTTACATATATCAATACCATATCAAAATAGAAGGAATTTCTATCATGGTATCTATCACAATAGAATGCATATCTAGAACATCATCTATCACAACAACATGAAATCAGTAATGAACTCTAAATGACATGACAAGAATGTATGACATGTGATATGTAGAAAGTTTCTATACGATGAATGAGATGGAATACCCTCTTCTCATTAGGTTTCAATAAAAGTAGAACCATAGCGATATCCCTAATAATTTCACAAAACAAGTGTGTCACTCAATGGTGAAATCAAATCAACTATAACAATTTCAAAACTAGAAAAATTGCAATATTCGAGGTAACTTGAATTTTCCTTGTATATGGGTTAGCTACTCATAGGAACATATTATTTACAACTACCTATTTCTTCTTATCCCTCTCTATAGGCTCCAAATAGTAGGACAAAGTAAAAAATAGAAACCGCTCTTATATCACTTTGTAACATCCCGGTTCCAGATGCCGCCCAAGGGTACCCCGTACCCAGTTGGCCACATGACCTCAAGCGCATTTCCCCAAAAACCAGAGGTTGAAGACTATTAGTGGGGGCCAAGTTTTGATAATGGGTAAACTATTTCATCATTGGAAGAGTATACACAATAGAATAACAATAGTAAACAATAACGGAAGTACTAATACCAATAAAATATTTAAACTGTAGAAGACTGATAGGAATATAACAACTAGAGTATATATATATATATGATGAATGTCACATGTATCTTGGAAAGAATATAAACAAGTCATAATGCTGGAAAACAATAAAAAAACGAAGTACAACATAAAAACAAGTAAACTCCAACAGCATCACAAGCCTCATCTTGGTATCATGCTCTCTAGATCCAATAGCAAACAAGTACCTAATGAAGAAGGGAACGTTCCCTTATCTATACATGCAACTATATAATCTTTTTGGTTCAAAAATCATGACAAAAATAGGGTGTGAGATGAATCCCAGTAGGAAACCACCAAAACATCTGTGCCTAACTATCTGTGAATATATATAGTAGGTAATATGCATAAATGAAGCAATAAAATGAGAAGTACTCAAAAGAAAACAATCCTACCATTTTCAATTAAATTAATTTACTTTTATTATTCATCCTTTGAATCATGTAAACCATAGGATATAGCCTAAACTGTATCCCCTATGTAATAGTAACAATAGACATCTCAGAAGACCATCTGAACAAACTAGTAAGACTGAGTCCAATCTTCTACTTTGTCTTGGTAGACTCGCCACAATAATTCAATCATTCATAAACAGCCCTCTAGGAAGGATCTCACAGTCTAACCCCTTTGGTTTAACATAGCACTAAACATTTACAAATGACCACCTGGTCATCTCTCACAGTCAATACCCCTAGGTCAACATGGCAT
This sequence comes from Viscum album, assembly GCA_963277665.1. NCBI lineage: Eukaryota > Viridiplantae > Streptophyta > Magnoliopsida > Santalales > Viscaceae > Viscum > Viscum album. The sequence continues at coordinate 1,503,617,098 of OY728137.1, read as the reverse complement.
TAATAAATTATAAATTATTTTTGGGTAGCTCTCATGATCAATACCCCCTGGGTCAAAAAAGCATAAATAAATCATAAACGACCTCCTGGGTAGCTCTCATGGTCAATACCCCTGGGTCAAAGTTTACACCAAGGCTCTAACAGTCCTGTGTAAATAAATATGAAAACCCCCATAGTTTTTATGGTCCAAGGATCTCACGGTCCATTGGAAAAACAACACACATATCATAACAAGGCTTCACATGTAATCTATAAGTACGACATGGATAAAATTCGCAATCATAACACATGAAATTAATATTTTCAATCAAACACCATCCTACAAAATTCCAGGAATGGAAAAAAGGTAAGACACATAAGAAACCTAGGATAATCACCCATATACAATCAAACTAGGGAAAAAACCCCATGGGGTGTCTCGTAAACAAGAAATCTAACCTTACATATATGCTACAACCCCTTTTCAATAAATTAAACCATATTAGGTAAATAATATGGTTTATTTACCAATCAAGAAATACCCCAAACATGGTTATGTGGAACTTTTAGCATATATAATCCAAATATAAAAAATGAAAGGCACAAACCACCTACCTCAATATCGTACGATTGATATATTTTAATATCGAACCTTGAATTGGCCTAGTACAAAATAGATCTACAAAAGGGTAAAATTAATCATCCCATTATAACTCATGATAGATGAAGAATCAAGAATAAATTCACTGGGGAAAAAGAAAACTCACTGGTGGGAATTCAATTCACCTAATGACATCTCAATTAGAGCTCCAACGAAGAACTGGGAGGGGCTTAAAGATCGTGGTCATTCTGTTTCTCTCCTGTATGAATAGAGGATATAATAAATATGTTCTGGACATATGATCTGACCCCTCTCCAATTTATCAAATAAAAAAATTAAATGGCATGTTCATTAAATTTTCACACCGTGTGTTAGGCTCAACCATCCCCTGCTTTAGGTGGTCTTCTAGGTCACCACATGGCCATGTACTTAGTTGTTACACGGCTAGTACGTGGTTGTACACATTACCCAAGTACACGGTGTGTATTCATAAGTACACGGTGTGTAATCATAAGTACACGACGTGTACTTAGAAAATTTTCATTTCTTTGTTTTTCATCAAAACAACCCAAAATAAAGATCCATAACTAAAATGAAAATTTGGGTACTTATATGGTTCATTATCTATGATGTTGTATGCTTCATATTTTGGTTGAATGATTAATTGTTTACACCGATCACAAAAGACTCAAATAAATATTTATGTAGCATGATTTGAATCTAAAGTAGAATGGGTGGGTTAAATAACTGTATTTGTTTAACTTTGATCTTTTTTATACACCCGACATGGGAAATGTTGTGGCTAATTCTCAAATCCAAAAGACTAAGACACATTTCATCCTGGAGGTCAGCTATGAGTGGTAGTTTATGGATTTGTTTTCATAAATGTACCTAGAGGTTCAAGAATAGAATAAAAAATCTGTTTTATCATCTCTAGTGGTGTATCCACTCTTCTAAAGTGTGTGTGGATGATATGGTTTTAGTATCTTGATGTCTTGGTCCTAAGGGAGAACATATTGAGTGAGAACCCACCTTCTTATTGGGTTGTTGACTAGAATGAAATCCTAATCTTTAGTGGTCATGTTTAAGTGCCATTAAATATACCAAAGGAGTTGATATGAGAAACTCATGCCTCTATTTAGAAAGTTCATCATGGGATTACCAATATGTTCCAAGATGTTCATCATCAATATTGGTGTCCATGCATGAAGAGGTAGATTTCAGGTTTTATCATTAGTTGTCCCACCTGTCAAAATGTGAAGGTTAAGCACTAGTGACCCGATGGACTTCTATAGCCTTTATATATTCCTAAGTGGAAATGGAATGATGTCATTATCGATTTTTTATGGGATTTTTGAGATCCCCTATAGGCAGTGATTCATTGTGGGTGTTCTTTTATAGGTTGACCAAGGTCTCTCACTTCCTACTAATCTGGGATACCTTCTCATTTGATGATCTTGGAAGGCTTTATATCTAGGTGATTGTGCGTCTTCATGAAGTTACACATTTTATCATATTAGAATGAGATATCAACTTTACATCATGGTTTTCGAAAGGATTGTAGAAGGAACTAGGTTTATAGGTGCTAATGAGTACATCATATCACCCACAGACCGATAGGATATCTAAGTAGATGATATGGGTGTTAGATGACATGATCTGGGCATGTTTCCTTTATTTTGGAGGTTCATGGAAAAAATATACCTCTTATAGAGTTTTCCTATAATAACAACTTTCATTAAATGATTCAGATGGATCCATATGAGGCTCTTTATGGTAGGCCATGTCGTTAACCTCAATTCTAGTTAGAGTTTGGGGAGGCAGTGTTACCAGGTCCTTATCCCATTTAGGATACTATAGAGTAGGTACAACTAATGTAGAAGTGTATGCATATATCTCGGTCCAAAAAGAATTATTATATTGATCATCATCGTCGACCTCTAGAGTTTGAGGTGGTAGATCAGGTATTTTTGCATGTATCTCCTAGGATAGGTTATAGAGGATTTTGGAGAGAGTTCAAGTTATCAGCACTGTCTTTCAATATTTTTGAGATAGTGAAGAGATTTAGGTTGGTATCTTATCAGTTACAGTTACCTCATACGTTCCATTACATGCACAGCATATTCTACATATCATAACTTCATCGTTATCATGAAAACCCAACTCATTCATTTGACACCAATTATGTAGAGCTGGATTTGGATTCTTACTTTGAGGAGTATCTGATTTGTATTATTGATCAGAGCATTAAGGGTATCTGAGGATGTTTGGTCCCATTAGTCTGAGAGTTATGAAAACAAAGATGCATTCAGGATGAGTCTTGGGAGAAAGAAGATGATGTACATGCATGGTGGTTGTAATGTTTCTCAGGCAACATATTACCACCCTTGGAAGGGAATTTTGGGGAGGATTTTTCTTAATTATGGGAGGTTGTAACATGTCATATTTTCGCAAAGGTACATTCCATTGTTTTTTTGGAATATATTCCTTTTTATCAGAAATAGTAATGTTTCTTAATTATGTCTTGTAGGTCACAAGGGAGTCCAAGGATTTTTCAAAGCCCTAAGGACTATTTTGAGAAGAATCAGACTAGGTTTCACAGTTAGGAGAAACCATTCATCCTAGACCCCCCAATTTCCATAACTCTGCGTGGGTCTGGCATAAGGGACTAGGGGTCCACTTGGTTTTTTTCAACCATGAAACCCTAGGATCATGCCTATAAAATGTGGAACTATCATTTTTTAAAGTGTCTTCTAAATGGATTTCTCATAGTTAACCAAATTTTTCAACTAATTCATGTGAGGTCCCCCCTTAATCAATGAGGGGAGCACGGTTGGCACATGGTTTTCCCAACTATGCTTCCTAGTTTTTAAAGGTAAAATTAATATTTTTTCCCTAAAATGTTTTAATGTCCAATTATTCTTCTCTTCCCTCATTATTCTTCATCAGTAGCCATGTAAAGCCCTCTCATCTAATCCTCTTAGGTATTTTACTTCCTCTTCTATCTCTAGTTCAAATCCTTCACTCGTTGGTGAGTTGGAAATCTTGACGTAATCTCTATGGTTCTCTTCCTTTAATTCTATGTTTTTCTTATTCTCTATTTCACTATTTAGGTGAGACCTCATTTTCCCCAATTTTACAGTATTGGATCATTTCATTGATATCTTTCATTCTACATTGATTACAAGGTAAAAATGGATTAATGATCTTCTACACACCTAAGGTAAGTAGTGTAGTACTTTTCCAAAAGTTTCATCTCTTTCTATATTGTACGTCATTATGTTGTTTGCCTGAACCTTCTGTAGAAACCTTTAAAATTCTAAATAAATTACTCTTAATGGTTTCACATGTACAGTGTGACCTTAGCCTATGGTAAAACATATCCTTAGGTTTTTCACCTTGTTGAAACGCACCCCTTGGGTGTTCCATCCATAAGTGGCCTAAATGCCTTTTCCATAGGTTGTTAAACCACCATGTGGTGTTTGTTTCACCTATAATAAATGTGTTAAAATTTTATGAATTCAATTAAGGGGATGGGTATTCCATGAGTTAGGGCTTAATTCTCATTATTAATGTCATATTACCTACATCATAGCCTTGTACTTATGCTTTATGCCTCATTGATAATGCTCTATTCTTATGATATAACATGTTCCTTATACTAAAGTCTTATTACTTAATTCATGCGCCTAATTCCATATGACATGATTCTTAGGCTTGAATAAAATTCATTGCATAGCTTATTTATCATGTGATGTTTCAATGCTCTTTTATGAAATGTGATTTTGAGTGTTATGCCTAATATACTTATGGGCTGAGAGTGAACACGGGTCCTAAAATAAGGACATCGTGGTTGAATTCATCATTCTTGGTATGGGAACTACTACACATGTCTAGAGAGACACTTGGATTTCCTTGTATGGGATCTCTATGTGGTTTATTATACCAATTAGTGACAGTGGTTCCCTAAGGTAGAAACCATGGATAGGCTCATTTTCAAGATGGTAATACCATGCCTCGAGTGATACTCAGACCCATGTTTATGATACTTGGGATGGGCTCAACCGTTTATGATTACACCATGTCGACAGTGATGTGAGGGAAGCCTTTTATGGGTCACCTTGGACTAGAACTATGGTATTGGGAATTTTAAGGCTCCTGTAGTGACCTTTGGGATTACTTTATGGATCACATAGGATGGGTTCAATATGCCATATTGGATTTTATGGATGCCTTTCATGTTTTACATGTGATATCTTCTTACTAGATTATGAAAGTTCTTGATTTATGTCATAGGGATGTGTATTCCAAGTTGGTCCAAAATCATGGGGTCATTCCAAAATTTATACCTTATGTATGATGACCCATGTTCACACCTATTACTTTTTTATAGGTTCCTTTTGTTCAAAAATTTGTCTTATGTTGAAGAAATTTGTATCGGTCATCCATCCATTGAGGACCCTGACCCATAGGATTTATTTGTTTATTACTTTTTATTTACTCTTACTGGAACACTATTCATTTTATTATGCATAAACTGGATTGATATAAGAACCTTGGTGATGGCCTTCTGAGTATATCTCGCAACCCAATTTGGGCCACCCTTAGTACCCAAGATGTTGGGAAAAATACTTCAAGGAACCATTGAATAATTTTTGGGTTTGTTGTTTTTTTTTTGAAAAAGAGGGTTTCTTGGGTTAGTTGTCACATTATAGAGATATTGTTGATAATATATTTGACAATGAACCTTGAAAAATTAATTCATGGTTAGGAGGTGGTACAAAAATAACATATACAGGGTGGAATGTTTTCCAATGGTTTTCAAATTTTTGGGTTCAAAATTTGAAGATTAGAGAAAATTGTTTTTTGAAATAGAAGTTGCACGCTAGTCATCATAAGGTTTAAAACGTTATGCATCATATGTTTTTCAAGATTACAAAATCAAAATATTTCAAAGGAAATAAGGGCACACAAGTTATGGAGCAGCACACAAGGTGACTAGCATGACAGAGGCTTGGGAGAATGGACTAGCAAGTATGGGGGAAAGTTTCACGCCATGCGCTTAGGGTCTTTAAAATGCCTATAAATTGATGGATACACCCTTCATTACAAAGAATCTCAACACTTAGATAAAATCAGATATTTTTTCATTCATGTGGTGAGGTAATGTAAGTATATAATTATTTAGATGTTACACACCAGATGGTAGTTGTGTGCCAATTATGATTTTGGTGTTAAAGGGTATGTGTCACTCAAGTTGTGAGTATAATAAGGTTTGTTAGTACATGTTTGGAGTATCACACAAGTTGATTTTTCTATGATAAAGGTAACACATCCATTTTGTGCTTAAAGTAGCACCCAAGTCAACCTAGGGTTTCTTGAAAATTGGAATTTTCCCAGTACACTTGTGGAAAAGTTATATTCATCAGTGGATGAAATTGGGACATCAATAGAGAATCTAAATACAGTAGAGGATTCATTCATTTGAGATAATGAAGGGAAAAAAGTATATAAACTATGAGTGGATATTCTAAATAAGAATCACACTTCAGTTTAGAGAGAAGTGAGGTTTCGTTTTTTGATTGGTTGTAAATTAGGAGGGATAGTGAGTCTACTCCAAACTTTGCAAACATTAGTACGCTTTTAGTGGATTTGGTACATCAGTAAATTTTCATTGTATGCTCCTTGGATTTAGCCAATTGAGGTTGAACCAAGTAAAATTTTTGTGTCACATTAATGTTTTGATTTTTTTTTCATACTTTTCTATGGGATGAGAATACAGGATATTTTTGTTTAACAATGAAACAAGATCGATATGGGAAGTTTTTTTAATATATAATAACATGATTCACCCCCCCCCCCCAGGGTATTTGACCTAGTGGACCTAACACGAGAATAATTCATGATTTTATGTTTAGATAAAGGGAATCAGTCCGCTTTTGATGCTTGATGGACTATTTTAATATAGATCACGAGGAAGAGGACTGAGACTATGCTCGTGCTGCTAGTAGTAGCTTATTTTGGAATTTTTGTATTTTAATAGCATGTGTTATATTCATGTATTCTCCATACCCCATGAAATCATTTTTTTTAGTTACATGAAATCATGATCATCATATTTTGTATATATTTATTGTTCATCTAATTCTTATTTATTATTTATCTTAGATGTTGTTCACTTATTATTTTCCACTAATGTATGTTGTATATTATTCCTTCTGCTAAGGTGGGTTACCGGTCCAATTTTTTACTATATGTTTCCATTGTTTCCTATTAAATGTATATATATATATATATATTACTATTCTCCACTCTGGTTTATGAGCACATAGTCACTCCACGGACACAGCCTAGGCCCTTTCTGGTGGTTAGCGGCCTCTGGCATATAGGGAGGAACACTTGAGGTATTGTGGCCCACCATCTCGGGGCACTACTAAGTAGAGTAAACAAAACAACATCTCATTGTATGAGATATACTGATGTTATTATATAATCAAGTTTCAATAATATTTTAATGAGATATAAGAATAAATAAAATAAAATAAATCAATTAATAATGATACATCTTCTTAGGATAACCTCCTTTGGTTAGTACCAAAATCCTTTTTAAGAGGGTTTTCAAATCAAAATAAGGCCACAAGGGTGTGGGGTTAGAAGTAAGGAATGGATTTGCGTAGGGATTTTCTGAACCAAAATAATTTTTAAGTGTAAATAGGATGGATAGGGGGTTCTCTTTTATAACTGGGGGAGAGGACACAAATGGAATTTTTGAAATTAAAAAGTTATACCACTATTTTAAAATCTAAATAAGGCTAAAAATGAATAATTATCTAAAATTAGATGTGATAATGTCTAAATATGGGATAAAATATGAATTGGAAAATTTTTTAGGTCATTTTAACCATTATAATTTTAATTTAACCCCCCATTAAACCCATTTAAACCTTAACCATAAAAATTAATATTTAATATTTTTATTATTCATAATTCTAAAAAATTAATTATAAAATATTATATAATATTAATTATGATAATCTAAATATATAATCCATTTTACAAATTAAATTAAAATAATTGGAAGAATTTAATTTGAAATTAAGCTCAAAGATGTGATGAAAAGGCAGTTTTTAGAAGAAAACATTTTCAAAAGTATATACAAAATTGTATATCAACATTGAACATAAAATTGTTTAAAATAACCTAAATTAGATTAATAATATTATTATTGAACTAATTTTTCTTTTAAAACTATCTTAAAATATATTATAACTTGTAAATGATTTAAAATAAATAGAAGTTTTAAATAAAAAATAGTATATTCACTATTCATTGAAAATTTAATCTTTTTATAAAATTTATAAAACTTATCCCTAATTAAATTTTGATATGTTGATTCCAAAAAAAGTTTTTTTTCCAAAAAAAATTCTAAAATCCTGAAAAAAAATTATTTTATTATATTTCCACAAAATGCAATAAAAACCATTTTTTAGAAAAAAAAATATTTTTGAAGTATATAAAGACTTTACAAATAATTAAATACTTATTTATAAATATATTTTCCTTATTTAAATCCATTTATATTTAATTTTAAAAAAAAATATTCGTATTCATACAACTAAGTTTAATGGATAGGTTATAATGGTCATGTTTAAATGACAATATTAATAGTAGACTATGGTTCATTAAAACATGGTGTTGTGTATAGTGAAATATATCAAAGAAATTAAATTTACTTGAAAATTTTTATTTTATAAAATCACAGTGTGTTACAGTGACACTTGTGCCTTTTCCACTAGATTCAAGTTGGTAGGTCCACAAAACTATGCTAGTTGATGTCACCATTCTCACTCAAATCACCCCTTTATAGAGTTACATGCATTATGGAAAGTTATGTTAGGCCCCTCACATTTGTTTAAGAAAATTTCTAGTGTCCACAGAACTCTGGTCTTTTGACATCACATTTATGATGAAATTTAGTTGCGCAAAAAAAATTGGGAGTTTGGCACAAATGATGAAATTTTCATGCAAGTTCTTCCTTGGTTTCAAAATCATCCTCAGGGATTTATTTCCCTCTCAAATTTGGGGATCAAGAATTAAAAGGTTCAATATAAATTTATAGTGATAAAAGTAGTTATCCATTTGGGTGAGGACCGACCTCCTTGGGTTTTAGTGTGATGTTCAGTTTTAAGTATTTTTACTCAATGAGTTTACCTCCTTGTAACCTTGATGTGTGTTTTTTTGTGTGATCCTTGGTTTCTATTTTTTTATTGGTTTTATTTTTTCCTTTTCACATTCCTTATTGTTCTTTGTGTCTTGTATGCATATTTTGGTGATTTTTTCTTAGTGGTGAGAGCCGTACATAGGTTTTTTGACTCGTTTCTTAGATATGGAATGAAAATGGGGTTTGAAGTTGATGTGACTAGGATAAAAATGGAACTATTTGATATTATTCACTAGTTGGTGTTGGTATAAATCTAATTGGTATTTCCATGAGAGGTTAACTCAGGTATTATGTCCTCTTTCACCCTTTATTTAGGTATTTAATCCAAGTTTAGAGTTAATGTTGTTTCATGATTAAGGAATTTCATTGGTTGTTGTGTGATTTGGTTATTCTAAGATTCAAATATTATAGTAACATTGTTTTTTAACTTTGGTTATTTTTTATTTAATAGTTTAATATTTATTTAGAGACATGAGTTGTGGTTTTGGTGTTTCTTGGTTGGTGTTTCCTTTTTGAAGATGAGATAGTTTTTGTATTTCTATGGTTAGTAGAGTAATGTGGTTTATCTTTAGGTTTTATGTAATCATAGTTTTCTTAGATATTCTCCTCGTTCTAGGAGTGGTTGTTTGTTACTTAATTGTAATGATTAATTATAAATAGTGGGGAGACCTTTATTTGGACTCCCATGTTTTATAATCACCTATTGGATGGTCATGGTTGATTCGTACCTAAGGTTGTTGTTTTTAGTATCTTATAAATTATTCTGGAGATTTTTTTTGGTTTTTTTGTTCTCTTGGTCGTAGGATCTCTTGAGTTTTCTCTGATCCTCCCCTAATCAAAAAGGAGTGGTAGAGTTTTTACCTTCCTTAATTACTTATCTTTGTTCCGGGGCTATATAGGGGAAAATGTGGCATGGTGGGGAGGATTGTGACACACACATATCATTTATGTTTATTATTTTGTGTTATTTATCATACCTTGGGGGTTTAAGTTTTTGGGAAGTTTTTACCCAAACATGGTAAATCTATAATTTTTTCTTATATGAATAGTTTTCTGGCATGGTTTAGGGGAAACCATACAACATCCTTTATATAAGGAATTTTTACCTATTATTTCTTGTACAGTTGAATATACATGTGTATCTCATGGATAAATCTATATCATGTGAATCCTAGTTGAAATTGTATTATTATCTTCAGGTATGGGTAATTACACATGGCTTGTACATGGTTAGAGTAAATTTTCTGATAATCGTGTGAGAAGGTATTCAGTTTAAGAAGAGGGTTTTTCATCATTAGAAAAGAAACTGTAAACTTTTTTTGTATACTGAGTGATTATATCTTGCTTAATTAGTTTCATGATCATAGATGGTACAAATTTTTAAAAACTATGTGTCCAAACATAATGTGTGAAGGTGTGTAGTGATAGAATATGGATTGAAGATTTAAAACATTTCATGATCGGTTGACGTGACTACATCATATCTAGCGATGGGAAACACAATATGAAATCTTATGATCTATTGGGAATATTTTAATCATGAAGTATAAATCATCTAAATAACTTGATTGATTTGTAGGTGTGTTAGAAAATCATTCATTATTAGTGACCATTTCGTGAAGGAACTAAATCCAAATCCCTCTAGATCATCCACACACACATCAAATGTTTGTAAGAGTATTGATTGTCGAAATAAGTGTACTATAATAGAGATTTGATAATTCCCTCAACATCCCAACAATAAATGCTATGCTGATCCTCCAATCTATGAATATGAACATGGATTGGGTAATTCCCTATCTAGGGAACACAATTTTACAACACTCCCACTTTCACTATATATATGACTTTATAACTATCTATGTTATCTCTCACATGACTAGATCATGCTTATGTTGATATATGGATTTATTCATTGGTTCCTCCTTGTCTCTGATGTGTAGCTACTATACTATCTGCGAATTCACCTCCTTGAGTAATACTTCTCAAGAGATGATAACCACATGTGTATTCATTTTTTCCCCTATCAAAATGTGACATCCTAAATAGTACCATCCATAGAATTATCATAATTTTTATTATGATAAAACATTACTTACTAAGTTTGTTTCCAATAATTATAGAAAATCATTGTGTATTTTATACATCTTCTTTAGTTACATAAAAATATTCAATGTACTTTATTTTTGTAGATATGGATACCATTGGCTTGAATGAGATTCTCTTGCTCATTACCTTACCCCAACTATGATAATAGATAATTTTTATCAAGAGAAATACTAGTTTTTGTCTCCTCATAACTAGTTTCCCTTCCCCACCAAGTACCAGGTACATATCGCTTGCACCTTTTTGAGTACATTAGGATAGTACTGACTACTTTCTATGTAGTTATCCTGGATAAAATTTATATTTTCCTACCATAAAGAACATGTTTTAAATATCACATTTAGTTCATAGAATGAAATACTTTATTGATCCATTGCATGAGAGTATGGAATTCTACTCCCGACATTAATCTTCTACTATGTAAAATATATATATTCTTGGAGAGAGTTATTACATATGACATTGGTAACATTTCTCTCTCAATTTGTTCCATCTTTTATTTTTAAATACTTATTATTATATATACTTTGACTTGTTCTATGAAACCAATAAGTTATACCTCATTAGTTTTTATTTCCTATAAATTATACTTCAACTATAATCCAATCTCAATATTTTTATCATCATACTAGTCTTAACTAACTATAATACCAATGGATATTTTATATTGGTTATAAAACAAATTTTATTTGAAAAATTGTTATGATACCACTATACTCTTGTAAACATATAGAAAAAATTCATAAAAATGATCTTTTTTCTTATTTTAAACCAAAACTGGATTTTGATAACTTTCACCCCTTATTGGAATTCTATGGTGTCACAAAATCATTTTGGTTGTATTAAATACACACATTACAAGATATGTGGTCTTTAATACTGATTATAAATAAAATTATTGTATAAATTATCTATGATAATTATAATTAAAATGCATTGTGCCTGATAATTGGTGAAAAGGATTTTTTATAGACTATGTCGAGACACCTGTGTCTTTAAATAATTAATCAAGCCTTATTGGTCCAATATTGATCATAAATGTATTTATTCTCTTGAATACCACCACAATATCAATATTTGAAATGTTAAAAAACAAAGAACCTATAATTTGATACATGGAATCCATTGTTGAATTAAATGTGTCAATCTTAGCTGACTTCCATTTACTACCTCCCTATAGGATTTATTATTCTAAATGAATAATGTATCACCAGTTGTGGTTAATGTAAAACCACCACTATAGTTTTATTCTTCTAATGTAGTATGTGTCTTTGTAGTATTCATTTTTAGCAAACTCTTATGTAAATATTTCCTATCAAAGCTAGTTATCCACCTCTATCATTGCCTGACTCCTGGTAAATCTTTCTCCCATAATCTCAAAATTTGTACCCTTTTATGGAAATATATTCTTTAAATTTACTAATATTTTTATGTCATAGGAATTCATATATAACATCCTATATGAACCTTTGGATAATAATATAGATTTAATTTGTGTTTTCTTTAATACAAGTTTGTTCATATTGATGAAAAACTATTGTCACCTAAAAACATTTTATTATGACATGATGGATTTTTATCATGCTATAACTCATATGATATCAATTTTTTCATTATAGTTAGAATATGGTTATGGGATAATGTCTCTATCTATGATGCATGTCTCAAAAAATAATAGAATTATCTATAGTGTGTATAATTTTTCACATTGATTCCCCTTTTACTTACATCTTGACTATAATGTGTATAAGGAAATCTGTGTTTAAGAAATAATCCATGATCAATTTTAATGATCAATGTTTACATGTAAGACTCATAGTCAATCCCTATTACTATCATCATTTATTTGACATATATAAGTAAATTTTCATTTGGAAATTACTTAATGCTACATTATAATGATCGATGAATGCTTTATCAAGATATTATTAGAAACATGAGACCAAAGAAACTCATATATTTTAACCATTCATATTCTATACTTTTCTTTTACATTCCTTATAACACTTAAAGGAATCATTTTAAGTTTATGAATTTACCTCCATGTTAACCTTGGAACAGTTTGTAATCTCTTTCTAGAAAAATTCTACATATTTTGTGGCTTTCCTTTATTTATAATGGTTTATTTATTTAAAACTAAATAAGAAAATTTCTTAACATACCTATTTTCATTAAATCCAAAGATTCTAAAACCATATTGGTCATATTCATGAAAACTATATAATTTTACTAGAAAAATAATTGTATTTACAAAATTGGGTATAAATAAGTTCTAAATTTTATAATCATTAGTTACTTCCAATGGTTCTAGAATTACTGAACTATTAGTTAAGTATTAGACAGCACAAACAATATTCATTCAAAAACTATATTAATGTATCCTTATGTATAAAGGATATGGGAGATAAATGTTTTTATGTTACTATAACAACCTGAATGGTTATAAATAAAATTCCCCTTTTTGATTTATTTAAATGTGTTTTAATATAATATGGTTATAGAAAACACATTCACTACTTTGGTTTTATCATATCAGATTTAATTGAACATTAAGAATCATTACCGTTGATAATAAATCAATTTAATAGTGATCACGTGGTGAGTATAAATATAAAGTTTTAAGAAATCCAATTGACCCAGATAAAGGAATTGATAACCTCAACCAGAAGGATCATACCCTATGAAGCCCATTTATCAAAAATTCCAAGGGAGATATCATTCCTGGGATTTTTCCTTTACAAAGGAAAATCTTATATCCAACAACTTAATCATGAGTGAAACCATTTATAGGAGAATTTCAATCTCATCGAGATCACTACCCAAACAATATTCACTGAACTGCCCCATAAAAGTCCCACCATCATGCACCATACTGTTAGGTAATTTGCAGGTGTATTAAAGGGATATGTAACAATACCCAAACATTATGATCATGTACATTATTTTTTATAGAATAATTAATATATTTTCATCCTATTATTATTACGTAGTAAATGATTTTTATGTTGACATGATAAAGAAAAAATTTCATTTTAATTTTATATTAAAATTAAATCAATGAATTTATGAATTAATATATTTTTTAAATAAATAATATTTAATAATTTTATTAAATACTTTTTCTCAAATACAAATTATCATATAATTTTTATGAAGTCAAATGTAATTTTTATAAGGATTCTAAAACTATTATTCTCAAAAACTCATAATTTTCAATAATTATCAGTTATTATTTTTAAAATTGAAAATAAAAATATTTTTATAATTATTTATATAAAATTATTGTTATTTTTGGAATCAAAATATCAAAATTATCTGATGGGGAAAATTTTCATAATTTTCTGAGACAATCAAATTTTCAAGTAAAAATTAAATACCATATAAATATACTTTTTGTATTATAACATCATAATTACCCAAAAATGTGGTAATAAATACTTTAAATGGTATTAAAGGGAAAATGTATATTATACCTTTAAAATAATGTGCTTTTAAGTTTATTTTATTTATTTTATAAATATGTTATGAATCCTCCAAAACATGTAATATATTTTATGGTTTTAAATCATTTATTTTGGAGTATGACTCACCTCCACATAATAAAGGGAAATTTTTTATTAATTTCTACCCTTGAACATATAAAAAATGTAAACCAATCCTATTTGGAAGAAAGTATGGGAAAAACCATGGTATGGTTTGTGGTTTTGAATATTTTATTATGTAGAGTCCAAAACCAAAATAATAAGTAAATCCCCCTCTTTTCCAATATAAACACACACAAAAACCATTTATCTTTACTCAAAATCCTTTAATCATATACATAATATTACCTACACTCTCTAGAGTCATTACAAGGCACCTAAAAGCTCTCAAGAATCCCCTCCCAAGCTTTTGGAGTCACACAGTCAAGTAAGGGGCCTTCCTCTCATTCTTTAAATTCAAATACCTTCTTTGGAATTTGTCTTCTTAATTACAATTATTTATGATATAATTTATTTATAAAAATATCATACTTTCCTATATATGTTATTTTAATGAGGTTTTATTTATTCTTTCTCATTTTGACCTTCACCTAATACATTACTATTCCAAAATTCTATAAGAGATTTCTCTCTTCTCATTTTCATTCAAGAACTCATTTTACGTTATGTATATTAAATTCCATTTTATTTTATTAGGATATGTTATTCAATACTCCCATTTATGGACATTAAATTTATAAATTATTATATCCCCATTTTCACTCTCATTAACCCTTCCATGATCCTTTATGTACACTTGTTACCATGCTGAAATTTTGTAGGGGATCTTTTCCTTTCTCCTTTTTATTCAAGTATCTTCTTTATCTTATATATTTTATCTTAATTTCCTTGTGATTTTAGATTTTATTAAATATAAAATTATAATATAATTTATTTAAAAATGATGATATACCCCTATACCTCTCTCATCAATCCCTTTTATTAATTTTTTTATAATGTTGTTTTGCTTTTGAAATTTCACCGCGATTTTCCATGTAAAAAAATTGTATAGTGAATACCATACCCATTTTTCTGTCAAAGGTATTCACCATTATAAACATATAATTATTTATTGGGGTATTACATGTATTTATTACACATTCCATGACGTTTTAATAAAAAATTATGATGAATGAATCCATGTTCTATGATCTATATGGCACACTTAAGCATGAGGATGAAATGAATATGATGGGTGCACCCAGATAGCGCTCTAATGTGTTGGGTGATGTTTATTATCATGATACATCATGTTTGGATAGGAATTGAACTCGATTCCTTTATGGTACTCTATAAAACAAGATTTCTTGGTGGTTTTAGCTTTGACCTATGTTTATGATTTAGTATTTAAAGTTGTTTTCACATTTCCCATGTTATTATTATCATTCTATATCATGCCTCATTATTCATTTTCTTTTTATTCCTCATTTATATGACTATTTAATAAAATTTATTATATTATTTTTTTTCTTGTTTATTCCCTTATTGGGATTCATAGCTCACCAATTTCTTATGTTTTTCCCCAAGATATCATGTGTAGTTTTAAAAATACATGGAATTATTAGAATCATGTTAAGGAAGTTTTCAATACTTTTTTTGTATCCCATGTTCAAGATGGTATACTAATTCCGAAATATAGTATACTTCTTGATCTTTTGGAATGTATTAAGTTTAATATTATGCAATAAATCATGTATTTATGGGTAATAAAGATCAGGGTTGTTGTTATTGGTATCAGAGGAAAAGTTTAGTTATTTTTTAGATTAGGATTAGAATACTATATAGAAAGACTAAGGGATAAGACTTAGTATAAGAAAACATCCCTAAATTTTAGAAAGTATAGAGCATGTGTTTTATCAATAAAATACATCCCTATATAGATACTATAAGTGGGCGTAGTTATGGCCTAGATGTACTTAGGGTTAACAACTCTAACAAGGTTTTCTAGGCCTAAATCAGGGTAACCTAGTACATGAAAACGGGCCTTAATGTGCTACCATTTTGACACTCCTAGGGGATATGATTTGGTAAATTCATAATATTTTTAGGAACCATTATTAATGGAAAAAAATCCTATAAGAATAAATGTTTGGAAATAGATTATGGAAAATATATATTGAAGACTAGAAATTCATAAGATAAGTAAATAAATGTAATTCATAAGTTATCCATTTAATATCATTGGAATTATTTTATACTTTTATTAGTTTAGAAATAATCATCCCTAGTTTTCATTTTCTTCAATCCAACAGCTAGAAATAGGAGAAATTGGGTAAACAATCAATACAATGGGCAATGTGATGACTTCAACAATGAGATGAAAACCCCGATGAGAGTATAAATTGTGAACTTCATGAAAATACTCTCTCATCTGACTTGGTTTCTCAAATAGAACAAGATATAATCGAGATATTCAAGTGAACAAGCCTCATACTTTTAGTGGTTCATTTCATCCCTTAATCACGGATTAATGGATTAAATCTATTGAGAATATCTTCTCCATCCTTCAATGTTCCAAAAAAGAGAATGTTCTTTCTGGTTATTTATTGTATTGAGGGAGAATCTAATAAATAGTACATTGATCTAGAATATGAAGTCTGAGGAAGGTATTGAATAATGGATTAGAAGGAATTCCAAAAAAAATTGATAAATATTTTCCTCACACTCCCCATATTAAAATGGAAAGGTATTTCCTTTCACTTAAGAAAAAATATGAAAAATATATTGGGGAATATAAGTAAAAATTCACAGTAATTTCATGATACTACTCTGGTTTTTTCATTACCCCCAAATTTAAGGTTAAACACTTCTTTAGTAGGCTTGAAAAATTCTACAGAAATCCATAGTGATCTGTTATTTTTATAGCTATGTAGAAATTATCTGATGTGCCCTTAAAGTCAATATAGAGGTCAGAAAATCTCAAGGGTATCATGTGGATAAGAAGCATAAATTATATTTTAATTCTAGTGATCTGATAGAGAAATAAAATGGTTCTAAGAAATTTTATCATCCCACTTGTCAAAGGTGTGGGATGAATCACCTAGGAAATTTTCTAATGGGAACGAAGAAATTTTTTAGGAGTGGGAGGGAGGGATACCTTTATAGAGATTTTCAACATGAGAAACCTGTTAATAGAATGAAGGAAAGGAATGATCCAGTTAACTCTCATCACTTCATTCATTTCTTCAACTTCCAGAAACCAGGTCACTTTACAAACCAATTCCCTAAGAAAAGGGTTTTAAGAGACAACCAACATCTTCCAAGGTAGTAAGGTTGAGATTTTTCCATCACAACCACTGAAGTGCATCCCAAAAATGAAGTGGTGATAGGTTTGCTAGTTATTCATTCTAGCATATAAAATCTAACTTTTGATTATGGTTCTACACAATCATTTATATCATTAAAATTTAGTAGATTTATTCAAACATCACCATAAGGAATGGAAGTAGATATGTAGATGAAAATGGCCAATAGAGAAATTATTACATCATATGTATTTAAATCCTACCCTTTAAAATTTGTATGTCTGAACATCCATGAAGAACTTTTCATACTACCTTTGGTTGAATTTGATGTAATTCTGGGCAAGTATTATCTTTACATATATAAAAATAACATAAATTATCATGAGAATGAAATCACTCTCAGTATTGTGAATTGACCCCCAATTCAGTGCAAGTGCAAAGAGGAGGATGAATCATCATTATCACCATCATTTCAAGAATGGCTATTATTTCCATGTGAGAAAGTGTTTCTAGATAAAATTATTTATTCTAAGGAAAGAACCATCCTCGAAGACATGCCTATTGTGATTGAATATGTTGATGTGTTTCTTGAGGAATTTCTTGGTCTTTATCTTAACCGAGAGGTTGAATTTTCAATTGATCTTATCCCTAGGGTGTTTCCATTATCCAAGACTCCATATAGAATGGTTTTTATGGAACTTGAAGAGCTAAATAAATAATTATAACATAATCTAGATAAAGGTTTCATACAACCAAATGCTTCACCATGGGGTGAGCTAGTCCACTTCATCAAGAAGAAGGATTTATCAATGCACCATTGCATCGATTATCGTGAGCTTAAAAAGATCATGATAATGAAAAAGTATCTAGTTCTTCAAATTGATGACTTTTTTTATCAACTACATGGATCACAATACTTCTCCAAGGTGTATCTTCAGTTGGGATATTATAAAGTTAGGGTGAAGAAGGAGGGTATACTCAAGACTACTTTTGTATGAGGTATGGGAACTATGAGTTTATAGTGATGCCTTTGGGTTTCACTAATTCTATAGTAATATTCAAGGACATTATAAATAGAGTCTTTATAAATTACCTTTAAAATTTTTTGTTAGTCTTTATAGATGATATTCTAATATACTCCAAAACCGAGAAGGAGCATGAGAAGCATCTAAGCATGGTTCTAAAGACCTTGTGAAAGGAGAATCTTTATGAAAAGTATATTAAATGCGTGTTTTAGTTAAATTAAGTCTCTTTATTAGGGAATATTGTCAAAATAAATGGGCTATGGACCCTTAAAAGATAAAATCAATTGAAGGATGACCAAGGACAACATCTATGATAGATATCCATAGTTTTCATGGGTTAAATGAGTATTATCATCAATTTTTGAGAATTTTCTCTGAATTTTCAAACCCTCTTACCATGATAACTCAGAAGGTAGTGAATTTTTTCTTGATTAAATAATGTGAGAAAATAATTAAGGATCTAAAAAAGAGTCTTATCGCTACACCAGTTCTCACACTACTGACAAGTGGAGAACTCTTCGTTGTATTCAATGATTCTTTGAAGAGGTTTGCAAGTAAAGTGAATAAAGTGGTGGATTCTCTATGTAGAAAGGATCTAGAAATTATATCATTGCTTAGAATTCAGAGGGATCTAATATTCTTATATTTAGAAAGTATGGGAATGGAAATCATAAACAAATAAACAACATCAATCCTTTCATCAATGATTGTTCAACCATCTCTTTTGTAAAGGTTAAATAATTCTCAATGAAATGATGTGGAAATTCAAAAAAAAATAGTGGAAACTATAAGAAAAGTGAAATCCTTGTATTTTAAAGTCAATGAAGAAGTAATTGTAAGATTTGGGTCAAGACTATATGTTCCAAAAAAATATTTAGTTAAAGAAGGAACTATTGGATGATGCACATTATTCTACTTTCTCCATTAAACTAGGAATCTCAAATATTTATCAAGATCTCCATTAGCATTATTGGTGGGATAATATGAAGGATGATATCACTGAATATACATGAAAGTACCTAGTATTCTTGCAAGTGAATATTGAAAGGATGATGTGTAAAGAGATTATAGAACCATTACCCATACCAACATAGAAATGGTAGAATATCACCATAGTCATTTTCACCGGACATACAAATACTTCCAAAGGAAACAATGGTATATAGGTTTTTGTGGATAATATTAAAAAGACTAATCAATTTATCATAATTTGAGAGGACTTATAATTATATAAACTTGCATGGATATAAATCAAAGAAATAGTAAGGTTTCATGATATACCTCTATCTATTGTATCTAATTGAGATCTAAGATTCACCTATATGTTCTGGAAAAGTATACAACATCATCTAAACACTAATATAAACATCAGTATGGCCTATCATCCTCAAACCGGTGGTCAATTTGAGTGAACTATTAAGACACTGGAAGACATGTTGCGAGCATGTTCTATGGACTTCAAATGAGGTTGGGACTAACATCTTCCTCTAGTTCAGTTCCATACAACAACAGTTTCTACTCAAGTATCCAAATGTATCTTTATGAATCCCTTTATGGGAATAATTGAAGAATACCTCCATGTTATAATGATGTTCAGGAAGGAAAACTGCTAGGTCCTTAAATGGTCAAGGAAATGGTGCAGAAGGTTAAGACCATTCAGCAGCACATCAAGGATGCTCAAAGTTGATATAAGAGATATGCTGACAATCATCAATGAGACATATAGTTTGATGTTGGTGACATCGTATTCCTCTATATTTATCCATGGAAGAAGGTGATGAGATTTGGGAATAAGGGAAATCATAGACCAAGATACATTGTCCCCTTTGATATCTTTGATTTCATTGGAACAGTGGTCTATAGACCAGCACTACCACCAAATCTATCTCAATTACATGTTTTATTCCATCTATTCCTCTTGAGAAAGTACATACCAAACCCCTCTAATGTACTCAATCCATACGTATTTCCATTGGAGAATAAAATTTCTTATTAGAATCTGCCGGTTAAGATCCTAAATCATAGAGAAAATGTTCTATGAAATTAGACAATGAACCTTTTCAAAGTGTTGGGTAGAAAAAAAAAGTTTGAAGAAGTGATGAAGGAACCAGAGGAGGTGATGAAGTAGAGTTACCCTCATATTTTTTAGTATGGGAAAATAAAATTTCTAAAGGGAAATTTCATAAGGGGGAATATTTTAATGACCCAAATCGTTATAAATAAAATTCACCTTTTTGATTTATTTAAATATCTTATTATGTAACATGGTTATTGAAAACACATGAATGGATTTAGTTTTATCCTATCAGATTAAATGTACTGTTAAGAATCATTATCACTGATAATATATCCATTGAGTAGTGATCACATTGTGAGTATAAATACAGGGTTTTAACAAATACAATTGACAAAGACAGAAGAAGTGATGGCCTCAATGAGTAGGAGTATACCCTAAGAAGCCCATTTATCGGAGCTTTTGAGGGAGATAGAAATTTCGGGATTTTCTCTTAAGGAATCCCAATTTTAGATCCAGAATCTTAAGAATGAGAGAAACTATTTATGAGATAAGTTCAATCTTATCGATATCACATCCCAAAACATGTTCGTTGAACCGCCCCATGAAAGTCTCTCCCTAACAAACCATACTCCTAGGGAATTTTCTGGTGTATTAAAAGGATATGTATCAAACCCCTAACATTATGATTTTGTAAATTATTTTTTATATAATAATAAATATATTTTCATCATATTATTGTTACTTTTTAAATTATTTTTATGCTGACATAATAAATAACAATTTATATTTTTGTTTGATATTAAAATTTAATCAATGAAATAATGAATTAATGGATTTATAAAATAAATAATATTAAATATTATTATTAAATAATTTTTATCAAATATAAATGATCATATAATTTTTTTGAAGTCAATTTTAATTTTTATAAGGATTCAAATACAGTTAGTGTAAAAAACCCATCATTTTCAATAATTATCGGTTATTATTTTTAAAAGGGAACATTCAAATATTTAGAAAATGGTTTTGATAAAAGGAATATTATTTTTGGAATATGAATGTAGAAATTACCCAATGTTAAATTCTTCATAATTTTTTGAGACAAATGAATTTTTGGGTAAAAATTAAATACCATATAAATATACTTTGTGTATGATGACATCATAATGACCCAGAAGTGATTTAATAAATACCATAAAGGTTATACAAGAACAAATATATGTCTTCCCATTAAAATAGGTTTGAAATTAGGTTTATTTGATTTATATTATAAATACATTATGAATCCTACAAAACATGTAATATATTTTAAGGTTTTGAAATCATTTCCTTAGGAGTATGAGTCACCTCCATATAAATAAGGACATTATTTTATTATGTTCGGCCATTGAACTTATAAAATAATTTAAACCAATCTAATTTTATAGAAACCCTGATCAAAAACCAAGGGATGGTTTATGGTTTTGAATGTTTTATTATGTAGATTCCAAAACCAAACTAATAAAGAAATTCTCATCTTTTCCGATATTAACCCACCGAATCTACCATTTTCCTTCACTAAAAATCCTTGGATCACATCCATACTCTTATATATATTCTCTAGAGTCCCACCAAGGTTCCCCAAGCTCTCAAAAATCCCCTCCCATACTTTTGGAGTCACACATTCAAGTAAGGGACCTTCCTCTCCTTCTTTCAATTCAAGCACCTTCTTTGGAATTTTTATTCTCAATTTAAATTATTTCTAATGTAATTTAGTTATAAAAATCCCCTACTATTAAATATATTTTATTTTAATGATTTATCATTTTTTTCCTTCATTTTCACCTTCACCTAAGTCTTTAATATGCTGAAATTCCATAAGGGATTTCTCTCTTCTCATATCCATTCAAGAACTCCTTTTATGTCATGTCTATTAAATTATATTTTATTTAGTTGGGATATATAATTACATAATAAAATTAATGTAAATTTAATTTCTAAATGATTATATACACATTTTTACTCTCATTAATCCTTCCATGATCCTTTATGTACACATGTTACCATGCCGAAATTTCTTAAGGGATCTTTTCCTTTCTCATCTTTAATCAAGTATCTTCTTTACCTTATGTCTTTTATCTTCATTTAATTAATATATGATATATTATTACATATCACCCTTAATGTCCAATTTATTTCTAAATTATTATATAACCCTCTCATTCTAATAAATCTATTTTATGAATTTTTAAGTAACACTGTTATGCTGCTGAAATTTCACTATGATTTTCCATACCAAAAAATATGTAGTGAATACCATACCAATTTTTATATCAAAGGTAATCACCTTTATAAATATATAATTATTTATTGATGACTTAAATGTATGTATTCTACATTACATTATCATGGAATAAATTATGATGATTAATGAATCTATGTTGCATGATCTATGTGGTACACTTAAGCATGATAATGAAATGAATATGATGGGTGCACCCATATAGTGCTTCAATTCATTGGGTGGTGTTTAGTATCATGATATTTCACAATGGGAAAGGGAGTGAACCTGATTCCTTTTTGGGACTTTTTTCTACTATTATGTCTTTGTGGGTTTATCCTTGACCTATGTTTGTGATTCAATGTTTTAATTTGTTTCCACATTTCCCATGCTATGATAATCATGTTATATCATGACTTATTATTCATGTTAATTTTATTCCCAATTGGTATTCCTATTGTCTAAAAAGTATTATATACTTCTTGTTATTCCTTGTTTATTCCCTTAATTTGATTTAAATTTCACCCCTTTAATTATATTTGTACCCAGGATATCCTCTTCTATTTTAAAAGTCCACGGAATTTTAGTAGCATGTTAAGTAAGTTGTCTATAATGTTTTTTTATTCCATGTTCAAGATGTTATTCTATGCACCTAATTCCCAAAGGCATTATAATTCCTGATATTTTTGGTTTTATTATATTATGTAATAAATCAAGTATTAATTTGTAATAAAGAGCAGGTTTGTTATAAATACTTACCAAAAGTTTCACTAGAATAAATAAATGTGAAAATTGGAAGTTGTGTACTTATCACTGCTGACTAAGAAGTCAAACGTTCTTAACCTCTTGGAGAAAAGACCTTAAATTTTATAAAATTTCTATACTTACTTTTGTTTGTATTTAAATACACATGTGATAGGAATATTGTATTTAATAACCAAGAAGTATCATAGAAACATTATCTATAATGATAAATATACTCTAAGTTAAATTCATTTATTTCTTATACTTCAATTCATTGCATTTATTCTTCCATCGACCAATATCATGAAACATAATGCAAGAATTATCATGGTTAATACCTTTCTTATTTTCTTGAAAGGATTTTGTGAATGTTCCTTTGGCATCAAACTTTACATTGGTCTTTTTCCTTATCTTTCAACATGATCACCATTATAAAAAAAGATTAATTTTTATTTAAGTACTTAAATAATTGGTGGAACTTATCCAAAAGTTGGTGAAGAATTTTTATATATACTATTATTTTTATAATCTATAATTAAAATATATTAATTGGGTAATAATGATATAATAAAGGGATACATTGAAATATCAAGATACTTATTTTAATTTACACATATTTAGTGTAATCATAACCTCATTCATATCTCACTTCAATTTCTCCTCACATGCCTCTCAGAGATGTGACAACAAGTGAAATCATCCATACCCTAGTGTAGTTTCCAAAACTAATTGTACATTGATGATATAATTATGATGTAAATAGAAAATAAATCATACATTATTCTCCTATATGATTTCACACCCTTTCATATTAAGGTGGATTAATAGGTATTGGGAAATCCTTCACATAGAATTTACTATATCATAGTAATTTGTGAAAGTATCTATTCTAATCATAGAAATTTTTGATGGATAGTATAGGTTGTTTTTATAGAAATAATGGCAGTGAACTTGGGCTATTACATTCCATTTTCTAAAAAAATAAATACTAGAATATTAGTAATCTTATGTTGATTATGGATTTAATCATTAAATGTATCCCACTATTTTATCAAAAACCCTAGTAGAAATCAGTACTAGATTATTAATACCCAATCACTCAAGTATTATTGTGGAAAATATCCATGAAACCTCCCCTTATAGTATAATCTATGGTTGTGACAAAACATATGGATTTTATAAGAAGAAATTTGATAGGACAACTACATTAACTGATGGATCCTTGAACTATAGAGTGAAGTCGCAGATTCTAGATATCATAAACTTTATTTAATAAAATATTTTCAAACAAATATGAAACAATATAGTTATGGATACTTCTTTTCTTCCATATTTAGTTATGTTGACCCATCACTTTCATAAGAACTCGCCAGTAGTATGATGCACCAACAACTAGGGATGATGTGAACCTCGTACACCTAGTTTTGTTCAAATTAATACAACATAAGGCATTACGAATTAATAAGAATTTGAGGGTTTTTATTATTTGTTGATGAATTAAATCATTTTCTATTAAATATACACCTAATATATGATCACACTCACAACTTGACCATTCAGTAAATAGAAAAATATTCATATTTTATTAATTTTATTTAATCTATTATTTTTTTATTAATATTATGTGTTTGTATAAACTTGCATATTAAAAAAACAAGAGATTAATAAATTAATTAAACAACATGACTAGTCCTGAGAATTTGGTATTGGTTGATCCACTTATTCTCAATGGATCAACCATGACCCTAGGATTAAAATACATGAGTTGTGTCTCAATTGTATCACAGCTCACACCCGGATCCAATATATCCAAATCTCATCTGGAATACCATATCATCTCATCATGTTAAAAATATTACTTCATATTTTTCATGACATGTAAATATTAGAATGTAGGCAAGGTGGAATCGTGAATTCTTAATAAACATTTAATACAGCTGTTGTGGACATACAGGCCCTTAAATATATAATTAAGGAGACTGGTGACGTGTAGTCCATCAATTTAATTAATTAATTATAAAAAAATATAAACTACATGTAATAATTAAATAATAAATAAAACCTAGACATATGTTGTCCGATCACCACTCAATATTAGTTGACATGCAAATTAAATACATAAAAAATTAGATTTGTGACAAATTTATATCGATAGAAGTAATAATGAATTAAAATAATTTAATCTAGTTTTAATTCAAAAATACATTTTTCTTGGTCCCAAATCATACCCCAAAGATTTTAATTTAATTTTTAAAATTTTTTATTTTATTTATAGGACCAAGGTAGCCCATAAAACCACTAAAATTAGTTTTGGGCCTATAATGGACCCGAAATAGGCCTCAAGAGTCAGTAAGGGCCCAACCTACCCTAGACCGGGTTGGCTTATAGGGAGGGAGGCACACAATAGGGGCAGTATATCTATCTTGAAAGAGTCTTTTCGACAGGGGATGGTCGGAGACGAGGTGTGATAGGGGGTTTTCTAGCTAGCAGTATGATAGGGTCTGATAGTTTCTACATGGTAAGATGTGGGGGATCGGATCTATACTAGAAGGAGGCAGCGTGATAGAAGGGTGTGGGGGATATCAGTGGGGAAAAAGGAAGTGTAGGATGGGGAAAATAAGTGGAGTTAGGCTGGGGAAGGGTATTCCAACAGGAGGAATGACCAATAAGATCCCATGCGGGAATGGAATGTGGTGAGGTAGGGCCGGTTGGGACTCATCGGAGATGGAATCTACAATCAGGATTAGCTGGTAGCGCTGTGGATGGAGGTAGTAGTGGGGAATCCATATGTAAAACCCATTCCCTATTTTTCCTTTTTTCCATTTATTCTAATAGAGGAACATAACCCATTGATTTTTAATTTTTATATTTTTATTTTATTATATTTTTTTTTCAGAGCCACCCCACCTTTTGGATAGGTTATTAAATTTTTATTTTATGCTTTTTGCTGATATTTTCTCCCTTTAACCCTTTTTTTATTATTTTAAAGCCTAATGTTGGGATTTTGGAAAGAAAAAAAATATTTTTTTTATATTTTATAATGATATGTGGAATATTTTCCCAAGCCAAAAATCACTAACCTGGCCACCATAATTCTATACAAAGTTTGGGTTCACTATAAATTTCCACTAACAACCTATTATGGGAAAAAATATAACATAAAAATAAATATATTCTTTTATACTTTTAAACCCACAAACATCGACCTCTATTTGATTCATAAATTTGGATAGTCATAACTTGGTCATCTTATTTCTAATTGAATTTCCATATATAGGGATGAGACTATAACGATACCCTCTTTTTTAATTTAATGAAAATATAATTAAATGGGATTAAAATTTTCACATCATCTCTCTCATACCAATTGAAGGTATTGAGGTGCACAACGAAAAAAAATGGGTTGGAGATTTAAAAAATTTCATCATCGATCAATGCGAGTACATCATATTTGGTGATGTATAACCCGATAATAAATACTAGGATCTCACATGAGGATTTAAAGAATAAAAATAAATTGTAAAAAATAACTCAATTGATTTGGAGGCGCATTCGACAACTGTTTTCCATCACTGACTATTTCTTGAAGGAACCAATGAGAACCCCTCTAGATCATCCACATGAACTTTAAAATTATGTGTGATCATTGGTCTTCAAATTTGAGTGATATTTTTTAGATCTAACAATTCCTTCTATATCGAAATAACCACTTTTATAAAGATCCTTCAGTCCGTGAAGAAGAACATGGATTGAACATTTAGACTAGGTGATTATCTCTCTAGGGAGTGGTATAGAGAATATAATGGATCTATATAATTACCCTAGCCTTTTACACAAATTATTTCATGATTTTAAGCATACTTAGACTTCAAATACAAACCAAGGATCATAAATTCTAGTGTATGTGACAGATTACATGCATAAAACTGAAAACAAGCAACCAAATGAAAACATCTTTTATTTAATCTTCATAATGAGCTCCTAACTTCTTTTTAGACTTTACATCTATATAGGATAACTTGGGGAATACACTAACAAATTTATTATCATAAAATACTAGTAATGAAATAGGCATGTGAATATAGCATAGCATATGGGTTAAAAGGCATAACATGATGGCATAAAAGGCATGAATATACATAAGGAAACATAACATAGGTAATCGTGGAATCATATAAGATGTGGTAGCAACATACAACAAAACATAAAAATGATTCAAGGACCATTTCACCTGGATGATAATGATTCAAGGCTCACTATCAATACCATTACACATGGATCACGAGTTAAGGCTAACCGCTAAGACCATTACACATTGAGAATCAGTCAAGGTTAACCACCAAGACCATTACACACGACGTCTCATGAGACTAAACATTACCCAATTAATTGAAGTTCTATATTGGAACACCTATCATAACATGTTCATGAATATGTGTTCCACATGAAGAATCATACATATGAAATCAAACATAAACATAAGGTTTACCCATGGAAAGAATTTCATATCATAATCATGCCAGAAGGCATAACAAAAGGGAATATAATATTGGTGTCCATGAAATAAGAGATTTAAATCACAAATGGACATTAATAAGGTAAAATATGATTAGATTATCATAATTTATGTTAAACTTAAGTGAAAACATGAAAAAGTAGTTGTTAAGAAGCTTTAGAAATAAAAAAATTAGTCTGGTTTAAGGATAATATAAAATAATCTTTAAAGAAGAAAAAGAATAATTGTTTGTATAAAAACAAAAATGAACGAGTATATTTTTTCAGGATAAAATGGTGGATTTTAGAAAAAATAACTATGGATTAAAAAAATTATGGATGGTACTTGAAAGAGGGTAAGAAGTCGGGAAGTTCCCTTTAATCAGGCCTGTTTATCGAGAAGAATTGAGATGGGAGACTTTTTTAAAACAAGTATTTCCCCATAAAAGAAGGATGATCTGATATAGATACATTATTTTGGAACATATAAACATAATTTATAATAATTAAATAAAAATAAATAAGAATTTCATTGGGTTAAAGAGAGAGAAAGTGTAACACAAAGGAAAAATAGAGGTTTGGGTAGAATCTCTTACGTTATGTCTGAAATTGTTCTGTAATTTTAATTAGTGTTCAGGATAATAAAATTAAATAAATTATTTAATTAATTGAGAACATTTTATAAATTTATTTTATTTATTATAAATTTATTCTGTTCATTTACTGCCTTTTGGGGAGTTATAAGTTATAATTTCATCATTCAGGAGTGTTTGTTTCCTTGGTTTTCATGATAGGTTCACTTGTATACATGTATGGAAAATCATGTAAATTTATAATATTTTTCCAAAATTGAAATTATATTTTATTAATGAAATTGAAAAAAATTAAATGGTATTATATATCATTTTTTCATTTGTTATTCGGAATCATTGGATAAAACATTAATGATAATCGTTTAGATTAATTTGTCGGTTCTTTAATCATCACGAACAAGTATTATTTTATTCATTAATATAATGTATAAATAATTTTCCCAAAAAATAAAATAGGTTTTAATATATATATATAATAATATTTATTAACTATAAAAATATTTTTATTAGCAACCTTGAATGTGTGATTGAAAAACAAAAACACATCCTACACGAAGGTAGTAAATCGGCACCTCGGGGATGATGTTTTCATTTTTTGAGTAAAAGAAGAGGGGAAGAGAAAAGATGATAGGTTGTTACATTAACACAATAAAATTATAGTATATAAAATATAATAGTGTAATCACATAACTTTGATAAGGTTATTTTAGTATTGCATATGAAATGAAAATAAATTGAAAACGAATTAGAAGAAAAAGACAGA
Organism: Viscum album; assembly: GCA_963277665.1. NCBI lineage: Eukaryota > Viridiplantae > Streptophyta > Magnoliopsida > Santalales > Viscaceae > Viscum > Viscum album. The sequence goes on along the minus strand of OY728137.1, from coordinate 1,503,587,530 downwards.
GGTTTTTTCCTCTTGAATTCCTCTCTTTGAGAACCTCCTTAGGGGAATTTATTTTGTTATTTTGTTGAGAAAAAATGATCCTATACATGGGGGAGATACTTGGGAGGAGTATTGGGAAGAATTTGGATAAGCTTCAAGTATTTTTATGTGTGAATATAAGAGGTGGTTATGAGTGGTATTTATTATAGAGGTGAGGGGTGTTTTTTTATTATTCTTTTCATTATTTTATTATTATTTTAAAGACAATAAATAGTGTTGATTATTTTGAATAAATAAATAACACGTTTATGTGGTTTCAAACTAATGTCCACTTATATCATCCATAACTCATGCATGACTCAAAAATTCATTTATTTACTCATACCGTAAATTATTGTATTTCACAATTCATCAAAAATTGAACTATTTTAGAAAAGACCCAAAAATTCACCCTAACCATTTTTTGATATGTATAATTAAAAAATAAACTCCATTTTATGAAAATAATTTTATAAAAAAATAGGAACTTAATTTTTAAATAAAATCATCATTTATTTGAAAATTACCAATTTTAAAATTATAACTTATTTTACAACACATTAAAAAATTAATTATGGTATCATAAAATTGTATTATAATAATTAGAAAACAAAGTAATAAATAATGAATCTATTTTATGAAAATAAATTTTATTTTCAACCATTATAATAATGATAAAATTGTAAATAAGCAATTATGTTTCGTAAAAATATCAATACTTAGTTTAACGTTTTTGAAACATTTATTTGCTTATACTATGGTATAATTATATCATACTTTTATTTATAAGATGGATAAGTTTAATATATAATTTTTTTGGTGTGGTTACTATTCTTTTTTTAAGATTAATATTTCTAAGGGTCACATTATTATTCCAAAAGTCAAGTTACTATTCCATCGGTATAGGTTCCTTAATTTCTAAAAATTCCACTAATTTAATTCATTATTCATTTATAGAGTTTGTATTGTGTTCTCTATGTAGTTTTATATTATTTATACTATATTAAATAATTATAAAAAGGGAAATCTCATTGATAGAATTATGGGTTGTTACATCCTTCCTTCCTTATGAAATATCACCCTCAAAATTTCATTTTACAAACTAAGGGGAAGAAAAGTGAGGGTACTTCTCCTTCATCGCTTCCTATGGTTCCCATGTTTCCACATAATTGTTATGGTTCCACCATTAACTAGGTGAGTAGTCTTGTTGCCTAGAAATTTATCTCTACAGTCCAAGATCTTTATTGGCTGCTCTTTATACGAGAGGTTGTTTTCCACTTGTACTACCTCTAAATTAAGAACATGTGATCGATAGGGTATGTACTTCCTCAATAGGGTTATGTGGAATACATCATGTACTTGAGACATAGTTGGATTAATTTCAAGTCAATAGGTCATATCTCCAAATGATCAATAATATCAAAGGGGTTGATGTACCTAGTACATAGCTTTCTTTTCATCCCAAATCTCATGATCCTCTTCCATGGGGATATGTGGAGGAATAACATGTCTCCAACCTTAAACTCCATCTCCCATTGATGACTTTATTCATAACCCTTTTGTTGGATTTGTGATACCTTGATGTTATTCTGAATATTTTTTATCTTTCCACTATTTCTTTGACCATTTCAGGTCCTAGCATCTTATGTTCATTGTCCTCATTCTAGAATTCTAGTGTTCTTCATCTTTTCCCATAAAGGGACTCATATGGATCCATTTGGATGCTTGAGTAGAAATTTTTGTTATAAGATAACTCAACCAAAGGTATATTTTGGTCCCATACTACCTTAAAGTACATAAAAATTACTATCAACATGTATTCTAGTGTCTAAATAGTCCACTCAAATTGGTCATCAGTTTCAGGATGATAGGTCGAACTAAAGTTCAACTCAATGTTTAGAGCATTTTGGAGACTTTTATAGAATGTGGAGATTAATCTCATATCATGGATAGATAAAATAAATAGTGGAACTCTATGAAACATTACAAATTATCTAATTTATATCCATGAATTTTGATTTAGTGAGAAGTCCTCCTAAATTTAGATAAAGTGAGATGTCTTTATAAAACGATCCACATTGACCCATACTACATTGTTTCATAAGGATGTCTTTAGAAGTCCAGTAACAAAGTCCATGGTGATGTTTTCCCATTTCCATATTGGTATGGGTAAAGGTTCCATCATCCATTTATAATTTTGAATTTCAGCCTTCATTTTCTGACATACCAAGCACTTTGATGTATATTCATCAATCTCCTTCTTCATATTATCCCACCAATAGTTTTCTTGAAGATCTTGATATATCTTGGTTCTCCCTAGGTGAATAGAGAATATTTAGATATGTGCATAATTTAGAAGATCTTTTATTATTATTGAATTGGATGGTACAAATATTCATAACCCAAATCTTATGACTCCATCCTCATCAATCTTGAACTCAAAGGATTTACCATTTCTGATGGCTTCCACCCTTTTCTGAATTTCCACATCATTCCTTTGAGAATCCTTTATTTTCTCTATAAGGGGTGGTCGAGTAATCATTTGAGAAAGGTTTGATGATGTTACTTCTATAATGATTACCATTTTCATCCTTTATAGGACTAAGAATATTGGATCCTTTTTAATTCTCATCATTGATAAATATTTAGGATCATTTCTACATAGACCATCTACCACCTTATTTACTTTACCAGGATGGTAGTGGATTGAGAAGTTGTAATCATTGATGAGATATAACCATATTCACTAGTGAATATTAATCTCTTTCTAGGTGAATGTATATTTGAGTCTCTTCTGATCGGTATATATCAGAGACTTCTACCTATAGAGATAACATCTCCATATTTTCAATGTAAATACCACATATTTCTACTTCATATCATGTGAATGATAGTTTTTCTTGTGAATTTTGAAATTCCTTAATGTATAGGCTATCATTTTATTATTTTTCATCTGTACACAACCACATAACTTTATTGAAGCATCACTATACACCAAAAAGATTTGCCCACTTTTCTATAGTGTGATTATTGGAACAGTGATAAGACTCCTTTTCAACTCTTTGAAACATTATTCACATTCACTGGTCACTACAAAATGTAATATCTTACAATTCATCTTGGATAGTGGGTTTGACAATCTTGAGAATTTCTTCACAACTCATTGGTAATACCCATCTAGATCAAGGAATATACATATATCTATTATATATGTTGTCATAGGCCACACTTCAATTGTCTTTTTCTTGTAAGGGTCCATATATATTCCTTTTATAGTGATTATATACCCAATGAATGATACTTCCTCCATATAGAACTCACATTTACTATACCTTGTATAGTGTTTCTCCCTTCTCAATGTCTTCAGCATAGTATTCAAATGATCCTCGTGCTCCTCTTTGATTTCTTAGAATATCATAATATCATCGATAAATACTAATACAAATTTTTCGAGTTAATCTCTATATTCTCTATTCATTAAGTCCATGAATATTGTTGGAGCATTAGCGAGTCTGAAAGGAATCACTATGAACTCATAGTGTACATACCTTGTTCAAAATGATGTCTTGGGAATATCTTTTTTTCTTTACCTTTAATTGGTGATATATCAACCAAAGGTCCACCTTAGAGAAATAATTTTCCCCACATAGCTGATCGAACAAGTCATCTATCCATGGAATGGGATACTTGTTATTTATCATTGTTTTATTGATCTCAAGATAATAAATGAAAAGGTGTATTGATCTATCATTATTCTTCAAAAAGAGGACTAGTTCACCCCATAGTGAAGTACTCAAGCATATAAAACCCTTTTATAGATTATCTGGTAACTACTTCTTCAGTTCTTCCAGCTCAATGGTGGCCATTCTATAAGGCGTCTTTGATATAGGCAGTGATATAAGAATAAGTTCAATTGAGAATTCAACTTGTCGGTCAGGATGAAGACTAGAAAACTATTTGGGAAACATGTCAGTGTAGTCCCTCATAATTTCCACATCTTCAAGCATTATTCTATCATTTGTCTCAATCATTTGAGCAAGATATTCTTGATCATAAGGAAATAATATCATCAGTTGAGATGATGATTATAAAGTAGTTTTGTCTTCCTCCTTAAACTTGTAAAGAATTGGAGGATGCTTCAGGATGTGAAGAGTGATCTCAATTTCCTGACAGTTGATGTTGGATTTTTATAAATATAGCCAATACATTCCCAAAATAGCATCAAACTCCTCCAAATGAAGTAAGACAATATTTTTTAGGAGGTACAGTCCACATAAATTAATCGGGAAGGAGTTATATACTTTGGACATAATAATTCCCCCATTTTATGTTATCATAGATAACTCAACCTCCATATTTTGAGGTGGTTTTTGAATATTTATACAAAAAAAGAAAGATATGAAAGAATGCGTAGAACTAGAATCAAATAGTACGTTCTCTATTCTTGAAGGAATAACCGGCATACCTATCACCACATCACTGTCAGGATCCACCTCAGCAATAGAGATATCATATACCCTTCCTTGCTACCTTTGAGGTTGTTTTTGATTTCCTCCAACCACCCTTGGATTAGGTAAATGGTTTGCATAATTCTCATGTTCCTTATAGTTAAAAACTACACTATAGGCTGAGTATTGATTTGAACCTTCCTTTCTTCTTCCACGTTTGGGGGATTCTTCTTATCCCTTTGCTGGTTAATATCCAGATACCCATTTCTTCCACATTTGAAGCATCTCTTGGTTCCCTTAAGATATTTCCAAAGATTCTTCTTACCACAATTTTGATACGTGGAATATTTCGTTTTCTTTATATCATGGTATTTATCTATTGACCCTCCCATATTAGACTCCACTTTCAACTTTTTATCATTAGGCCCATGAGACCACCGAGAGTCTCTAATCTTCATTTCAACCTTGAGGTAACAATGGAAAATATCTTCATATCCATTAAATTCACCAATCACCAATTCCGTCTATAGACTCAGCTTTAGTCTGCTAAAGAAGCAATCCACCTTTCTTTTGGTGTTCATGACAAAGTTGAAGGCATAGTGTGCAAGCCTTGTGAATTTCTCCTCGTACATCCTGATAGGATCTTCATTCTTTTTCATCAATCTGAGGAACTCCCTTTCCATATTAAAATGATGTTTTTAGGGAAAATATTTATTGAAAAATATTTTCTTGATATCTTCTTATTCCATGGAATCAATTTCATAATTTGATTTTGTGTTCTTGATTAGTTTCCACCACTGATCATCTTCCCCATCAAAATTATAGTCCACCAATACAACTTTCTCTTCCTCTAATCATTCAATTATAGAGAATATCTTTTCAATTGAATTATTATATTATTTCATGATGAGGAGGTCATAATATCCAATAAACATGGGAGGCCTTTGTCGTTTGAAGGATTCAATGGAAACATGATCTTTCCTTAGATAATGAGGGTGTTACACATGATTCAATTTATTATTCATAACTTATTCTAGTTTAAAAACTACTATCAGTTAGTTTTGAGAACCCGTTCCCATCATATTTGGAATTTCATTAGGGAAATCATCACATTTACAATCACATTGATTTTTGGAATGAGTTATTCTATTTCCGGCCATTGAATAAAAAAAGAATGTATAATTAGAGAGGATCGAATACTTGAATAATAAGAATATAAAATGAAAACATTTAACATAAAAGGATAAATTTTGAAAGGAAAATTATATCCTAACATTTTATTCCATATGTTTCAATATAGGTTTACCATGGTGATAGAATTATCCCTAGGGTTCTTACTAAAGTTATCTTGCCATAATATCAAAAAATAACTAGACCATTATCTAATACCAACTCTAATGACCCTATTATTTTACACAAATTATTATATGATTTTAATCATAACTATATTACAAATAAAAACCAAGTATCATAATGTTTGGTTTCTTTGGAAGAGTAGATACATAATACTGAAAATAAGAAACCAAATAGAAACATATTTTATTTAATATTAATAATGAGATATGAACTTTTTTTTAGTCCTTACATATTCCTGGGATAACTTGGGGAATACATGAACAAATGGATGAGCTAAAAAGGCCAGTAAGGGAACAAGCATCTGAATAAAGCATAGCATATGGGTTAAAAGGCATAACAAGATGGCATAAAAAGGCATGAATATACATAATGAAGCATAACATATGTAATCATGGTATCATGGGAGATATGGAAATAATATATAACATGAAATAAGAATGATTCAAGGATCATTTCACATGGAAGATCATGAATCAAGGATAACCACCAAGACTGTTGTACATGGATCACGAGTCAAGTCTAACCACCAAGACCATTTCACATGGAGCACATGTCAAGGTTAACCACTAAGAACATTTCACATTATGTCTCATAAGACTAAACATTATAAAATTCATTGTTGTTCTATATATTAACACCTATCATATCATGTTCATGAATATTTCTGCCACATGAAGAATCATACATAAGGAATCGAACATAAACATAAGGTTTACCAATGCCAAGAATTGGGTATCATAATCATTTCAAAATGCATAACGAAAGGGAATATCATAATGGTGTCCATGAAAGAATGGATATAAATAATACATAGAAATTAAAAAGGTAAAATAGTCATAGATCATGATAAGTGATGTTAAACTGAAGTGAAAACATGTTAAAATAGTTTTTATGAAACTTTATAAATAAAACAATTTAGTGGAGTTTAAGGAAACTATTAAAGATTATTTAAAACTAAAATGGAATAATAGTCTCTATAAAACTAGAAATTAATGAAGATATATTTTCCTGATAAAATGGGTGATTTTATAAAAATAATTGTGGCTAAAAACAGATCATGTATGGGACTTGAAAATGAGTAAGAAGTCTGGAAGTTCCCTTTAATCGGGGTTCCTTATCAGGAAGAATTGAGAAGGGAGCCTGTTTAAAACATGTATTTACGCATAAAATATGGAAGATATAATATGTATACATGAGTTTGAAACATATAAACATAATTTATAAGAATTAGATAAAAATAAAGAATAATTACATTGGGGTAAAGAGATAGAATGTGTTACCTGAAGGGAAAAATGGAGGTTCGGGAAGATCCCTTACCTTATGTTTGAAAGTGTTCTGCACTTGTACTTAATGTCCTGGATAATAAAATTAAATCCATTAATTAATTAATTCATAACCTTTTAAATATATATTTAATTTATTATAATTTTATTCAATTCATTTATATAATTTTGGTGAGTAATAAGATACAATTTTATCATTTGGGAGTGTTTGTTTCGTGGGTTTTCATGATTGGTTCACTTGTATACTTGTATGGAGAATCATGTAAAATGAGGATATTTATATAGAAATGAAATTATATGTTATTAATGAACTTCAAGAATATTAAATGGTATTATTTTTCTTTTTTTATATGTTAGTATAATTCGTTAGATAAAACTTTAATGATACTCGTTTGGATTAATTTGGCATTTTTTCTATCATCATGAAGTAGTTTTGTTTAGTTATTTAATATCATGAATATATAATGGTTACAAAACATTAAATAGATTTTAATAAATATATTATAATATTTTTAAACATAAAAATTGTTTTATAACCATCCTTGATGGTGGAGTTGAAAAACAAAAATACGTCATCCATGAAGGTGGTAAATCGGTACCTCATAGAAGATGTTTTCATTTTTAGAATAAAAGAAGAGAGGAAGAGAAAATATGATGGTTCATTCTATTAAAACAATAAAATTACATGATATAAAATATACTGTAGTTTTCATGTAACTTGTATAAAGTGAGTTGAGGATATAATAATAAAATAAAATAAATTGAAATTAAATTAAATGAAAAAGAAAGAGGTTTTACCTCTTGAATTCCTCTCTTTGGGAACCTCCTTAAGAGAATTATGTTTGGTATTTTGTTGAGAATAAAGACTCCTAGATATTGGGGAGAGACTTGGAAGTATTATTTGGCACAATTTGTATAATCTTCAAGGCTTTTAAAGTGAGATAAAAAGAGGTGGTGAGGGTTGGTATTTATAGTGGAGGAGAGGGGTGCTTTTTGATTATTCTATTCATTATTTTATTATTTTTATAAATAAAATAAATGGTTTTTATTATTATGAATAAATACAATAACTATTTTATGTAATTTTGAAAAGATGGACACTTACATCATCAATTACTCAAGAATGACTGAAAAATTCATTTATTTACATATATCGTAAATTACAGTATTTCACTATTCAACAAAAATTCAACTATTTTAAAAAAACCCAAAAAATCACCCTAACCATTTTTCAACATGTAGAATTAAAAAATTAACTTCATTTTATGAAAATAATTTTCTAAATATTTGAAATTTAATTTTTAAATAAAATCATTATTTATTTGAAAATTACCAATTTTAAAATTATAAGTGATTTTATAACACTTTTAAAAATTAATTAAGCATCATAAGGTTATATTATAATAATAAGAAAACAAAATAATAATTCATGAATCTATTTTATCAAAATAATCTTCTAAACCATTATAATAATGATAAAATCATAAATAAACAATTGTATTTCACAAAAATTTCAACACTTAATTTACCATTTTTAAAACAATTATTTAGTTATACTATGATATAATTATATCATATTTTCATTAATAAAGGATAAGTTTAATATATAATTTCATTGGTGAGGGTATTATCCTATTGGTAAGATTACTATTCCTAAGGGTCGCATTACTATTAGAAAGGTCAAGTTACTATTCCATTGGTATAGGTTCCTTAAAATCTAAAAATGCCACTTATATCATTAATTATTCATTTATAATGTTTATATCATGTTATCTATGTGGTTTTATGTGATTTATACTATATTAAATAATTATTATAAGGAAAATTTCATTGATAGAATTATAGTTTAATACACTCTCAAAATCACGTATCGAATAGTAATCTTTTTAGAGTTGTCTCCCACTTATATAGAGAGATGATAAATACCTGTAAATGTCTCCTAACCCCTAGATATTTATTTCCCACAAAATAATATTTAAACGACATTGTATGATTGATTTACTAAGCCATAAATTTCATTTATATTTTTATCACTTGCTTTTAATAGAATAAATACATTACAAGATAAAAGTGATATGTTACCTAGACTTATCCTTCCCACAAATATTAAACAAAACTTGAATATGAAAATAATATTCACACATATAATATTTCTATAGGTATTTACTTTAATACTTTTAATTATATTAAATAATTAAATTCAACTCTATTTATTCTATACTCAAATAATAATGAATTTATTTATTACTTGGTGATCTTATGTTCTTGGACATCACTCATTACCCATGGTGGGGCACACCATGTCCTATACTCTAGGATAGAATTTTGAATATGTAATTGTGTTACTCTCTAGGCCCCTATCTCAATAGAAGTGAATATTATTCGTAGACCAAGAGTGGATTCTAAAAACCCCTCAGAGCCCCTAAATAGTTAAAGAATATTTATAGTAACGATAACCTTTCCTATGAACACATATCGTGTAATATAATCTAATTGCCTCATTATATCTCATAAAGTATGACACACACTTTATGTCATCATCCTTTATTTATTGTTCATTTAATTAACTAGACTAACTTACCTTCTTCTACCATGGCCACGGATTGAGTAAATGTACTAACATACTAATCAACTTGGACCAATATATCACTTTCATTCATAAGAAAAAAATATCTCTTAATTGTTCAATCAATGTTATACCACCAATGGCACACCCAACATAATATTCCCCTACATGAAATTAATTTCAGAGTTTTTTCCTTGTATCAAAGTAAATGATAAAATAGAATACACTATTAATAATCTTAAGTCAGGAGACCATTACATGTGCTTGTATTTATAAACTACCATTAACACCTAAAACATGTGGTATTTCTATTAGTGGGTAAATCCTCATGATTTCATCTAATGAAGATTACCAAGTGTGAAATTCATGATAATAAGTTGAAATGCTTATTATCCCGTAGCAACTGATAGTTAGACATCATTTGTCGCCATCCAGTTTGATGTATCTTGACAATAGGAAATTTGTTTAATATTAATGTCATAGTATCTCAAGGTTCTCGTTATATCCTGGGAACTTCTATAACCTTTTGATATGTAAAATAATATATGTACATCACTATGTAAATAGTGGAAACATAAATATACAAACTATTATGGTAAGTATATTTTATGCATAATGCACTGTATATAAGATTTGTTAATCAAAAAGTATGATTTAATTTTGGTCTAGGGTACCCAGTTTTACAACACAACTCATGAAACCTATATATATTTCATTAAAATGTGATATCATCATTATAACCCCACATTATTTTAAGTTATAACCCTCCCTTTCTTCTCATTTGGCTCCACTAAACATGGATTATACTTGTAGAAGCCCTCTCCCTTCATCCTCTTTTATTTGGAGCCATATTCCTCTCAATTTCATGTGGGTAATCCCACCTTTATTCTCCTTTTATTATCCTCTCTTGTTCCCTTGCCCTCTATATCATTTTTTATTACTCCCATGAACCTTAACCATTATTAATGTTTTTAATAGTGTTTTAAAAGATTCTTATTATAATTATTTGGGTTTTATAGGGATTAGAAGTTCATTTATCGGCTCATTTGTGAATCCTCCATTGAAGGTGATGAGTTTCAGATGGTTCCACTTGAAATAATGGTGTTATTTCTATGTAAATTACTTATAATAAAAATTATGAAATGTGTTTCTGTTTTAAATTATTTCTTATAATTTTATAATCATTATTTAAGCCTATAGTTTCATATAAATTATTTTCTAATGGATTTGTCACTTATCATAGACATATTTTATTCCAAGAACTTGTGAAAAGCTTTGATGGATCTTTTATGAATGATTCAAGTGATTTTAAATACTTTATCCTGAAATTATTATCCTATATTATGACTTATTGGGTTACAAATTAGTTTTATAATGGTTTAAAGTCTTGGAATAGATAAATATAGCATTAAAAGTGTTTTTAAAAATGTATAAATGGATTTTATAAAAGAATTTGAACGTTTTAAATGGGTATTTGATGTATGTTTTTTCTTTAAATAATGTGTGTGATGTTTTAAAAAAAAGTTGTAAAAAATTTGAGTTGGAATTCATTTTATTTTAATTTTTTTGAGATCATGGGGTCTCTTGTTGGCTTGAAATGGTTTTGTATTGAGAAGTGTGGTTTTAATAAATATTCATTTAAACCATTTGAATTCTTTTAAAAATAGTTATTTATTTCAAAGGTAATTTTATAAAAATAGTTAGATTTAAAAATTATATTTTAAATTATAGTTTGATAAAAAAAATCAAAGTAAATTTGAAAATCTTATTTCAAATTGTATGAAAACGACTTATCTTCCGAACTATTTTTGTGAAATCCTTATTAGAACTTTATGTGAAATTGTTTTATAAATTTTTTGAACCTTGAATTGATCCTTTTGTGACTATTTATGTGTTCATTGTGGAAGGAAATAACTTTGGGGATATTCTTTATTTTTATATCTTGATAAGGTTCTTATGTATGGATGCAAAACAATTGTGCTCTTTTGAGTGAGTATTTATGAGGTGAGGTATTAGTTATTTCAAATGATTTATATTTTATTCATGAAATGGTTTAATTGTGGTCACCTATATTTGAGTTGTCTTGGGAATCATAGGTAAATAGTATGTGACATTTTTTATAAGATTACCTAGGGTACAAAATTTGTTTGTATATATATATATTTTTTTTACTATATCCCATTGGTTAGGCTAAAAGGAGAGTGGGTCATGAGGTAAAAACACTTTTTATAACTTTGGGTATCGAAGGAACTTCTAGGGAATTTATTTTCAGATATTTTGAGAAGACTATTGTGGACGTGGAAAGGTTAAATAGTGTCAACCTAGGTTTCAATACTCTAGTTTAGGTCATTATTACTAAAAATTAGGTATGATTCCTATGATGTTATGTCCCTTTGGGATGGTATCTTTTGGGGGATTTAGTTAAGTGATATTATTTATTTTCTCTAGTTCACTTGATTGTATAGAACCTTTATTTCATGGTTTTTATTAGACTATGTTTTCAAGTTTCCTTGGTGACTTTATGTGATCATGGATCAACATGAGTGTATTTTATTTTACTTTCAAATGACTTTTGTTAAAATGGTATGAATGGGTGTTTTAAAAACAATGGAAAAAATGGGTTAGTTATTTCTTAAAATAGTTTTAAAAATTTTTTTACTTAAGGTTGATTATGAAAATATTTATCTATCCATGTTTTGTATTATAAAAAGGTGGTTGTTCAGAAATGTTCTAATGGAAAGTTATTTTTTTGTTTTTTATAAAGTGAAAAATTAATTAATTTGTGACTTATGTTCAAACTCTCATTTTCTGAACTATATTACAGAAAAAATTATATAGTCTCTATGGTTGGAGACCCACTGAAATGTTTATATCTTGCATATATAGATATTATATGGTTTGTTAATACCCAAATATGATTTATTTATTTGGTTCTGGATTATCTATGGATGGATGAGTGGAATTTGGTAAGTGATCAGGGGTCACTTGTAGTGCAGTTGGAGCTATTCAGGTTATGTTCTCCTCTGATTTCATTTTTTGATGATGTATTGACCTTTAATCCAGGAATATTTATCTATATTTACTTCATATTTTTACTTATTATAAATATTTATTCATTCATGGATCTTTATTTTTTATTCCATGTTTGGATGGTTTTTTATCATTTTCAATGTTTATTTATCACATATTGGTATCTAAGAATGAATTCATTCCCAAAGATAATTCTTGAGACCTAATCACTAGTAGTCATCCCATTGGGATTCGGAATGCCCTTCAATACTAGTGGAATCTCAAGACAATTCATTATATTCAAAAAAAATTAATAAGTATTCAAGTAAAACCATCAAAATAAACACAAAAATCATAACTAGCACAAAAAACACAACAAACACCATAAATTACATAACAAATTATCTAATCACATCTTTTTCATGCTTATTAACTCATTACTACCCATTCTATATATCTATCATAAGGTTTACACCAACCACATTATAACTTTCACTAAAAACCCACATGGAAAGTTCTCAGGTTCCCAAAATAATGACAAGGTTTTCATTAAACATTCCATTTTTTAAAACAAGTTTTAATAAATATTTCTAAAATTTGAACACCAGTAAAACCATTCATAAGATTCATTTTTATAAAACCTCTTTAAAAAAATATCATTGAACATTTCCACCTTGATAAAAAACATTCAAGTAGTATTATTTAATTTTAAAATCTTTTTATCAACAAGCATGCCTTTATCAAGGAGATTTCATAAATTCCACTACAAAAATCATGTAAGTAATAATTAACTACAATTAAATAAAATGTACCAATTATTTCATATACATTAAAAATTACAAAATTCATTATCAAATCATTATCTATCAACTAGATTAAAACAAAAACTAATTACATTGTGTTCCAAGGATCATATCCATGTGATATTATTTTCAACCATGAAGAAAATAATTTTGTGTGTCACATAATCTACTACCCTATTCCAATACATTATATTTCAAGGTAAAATATTTTATGAAAAATATTATGTTACCAATCAATAATACTCAAATAACCAAAAAATTAAAAAAAATATATAATTAACTCTTAATATCTTTAAATATAATCTTATAACCAATGAACTATCAAATGGATGATTTATAAACATATTAAACATTACCATAGGTTATACCTCTTCAATATACTACAATTCTACTTGATATGATACTCATTTTGTTAAAAATTATTAGTTAATTATGTGCATATCATGGAGTAACAACAATATGGTCTTTTTATTTAATTTATCTAAAAATTAACCAAAATAATTATAACTCAATGTTCTAATATTATCATTATCTAATCATAGTCAATATATATAATAATTTCAAATACTTAGGTTTAAGTCAAGTCATGGAATATCCTGAAAATATTCAATGATATTTTAACCAACAAAACACTATACAAATGTTGGATTCCTAGTGGGAAGTCTCTCTACTAATGTATGCTACCAAACTCTCAATGGTTAAACGCACAACAATGTGGTTAAAATACACCTAGAAGTGATTATCAGCACCTTTTGTATCTAGAAAACCTTGGTATATTAAATTTAAATACAAATAGGATATATATGATTTTTATACTATACATTTTACATCCCAACACATCTTATCTCCATTCCTACCATCCTAATTGATAGATCATGTCAAACTGATACCATTTGCAATATCTTAGCCTCATACCATTGGCTTTAATAAGACTATAATTATATAAACCTTAGGTGAATCCCCTAGAAAACAAAGGATAAATATAAATTCGAAGGGAATCATTAAATCATGGGGGATAAGTTTCCCTTATATACAAAAAAAATGAAATAGAAAACCCAAGAAAATATATATAAGATGATAGATGAATAAAACTAGGCCAACTCCTATATATAACACCAATAATAAAAATCATATTCACAAAAGACAACAAAGAATAAAAATGGGAAAACAAGACTAAAGACCCACAAGGAAGAAAATGTTCCAACATGAAACACTTCCATGCTCCCCAAGACTGCTAACACCAATCTCCAAACTCCATCACACAAGACATATCATGTTTATATAAAATTGGATAGAAGAAAAATATAACAAGTAAGAAAAATATAACCATGTAAGTAAATTACAAAGAAATTATCATTTCCTTTTTAAATACATTATTTTCATCAAATAAACCACACTATAACACACACACTAATTTCATGAAATTACACCCTTTCGTGTATCCCCCACTGAATTAAAACTCCCAATGAATAGACCAACTCATGAGTGGAAAACCATTAAACCTATTTGAAGCCACTTATTTGTGGTTTCAATCTATGTTCCGGTAAATTCAGCATATTAACACAAGTTATAACCAATAAGGCTACATAAAATGAATTAATAACACACACCAACACATGAAATCTTGTGTTACCTAATTTTGGCATGGAATCGAAGTCTGAATCTATAAGGCCCCAAGTATATACAACATGAATAGGCACCATCTCATCCTTTAAAAAAATTATAGTTATATATTTCCTAAAAAATTAGTTAACATGCACTCGGATCATTTTACATAAGAATTGATTCACCCAATATTCATTAAAAATATTTATAATTGATTAAAACAATCATTTAAATCTAAGAACATCCATAAATAGAAGATATTAACATAATATAAGTAAGTAATAATCCAAAAACATAAACTAAATCCATCCATAATAATCCAAAATAAAAATATTATGAAGGAAGAATCACCCAAGTTTTCCTCTAAAAACCATATGGTTCGAGAGCCCCATGTAGGAGAGGAAGAATGGTCATTTTTAGGGAAGTAATTGGGTCAATAATTGAATTAATAACCCCCAAAAAACGTCACTTATTATTTATTATTCCTCAAAAAAAATTTATGATCCAATCTTGATAGTCATTTCTCCCATTTGAAATTGGTTTGACTGCCACCATGTATTGGTCTACAATTTAGTAGATCCTCCCAATCCATTTCACCCCCACCACAGAAAGGAATGTGGAATGAGAGAATCTCCCACTCAACTTCCAACTAACTTATAGGCCTTGACCGCACCATGCCCAAGAACCACCATAGTCTATTCTATGGCTGTGGATCTATCCCCATTTTACAATGGTGAATTTCCCACTACTGTGGAATAGGTAACCCATGCACTCTATTTCCAACTCACCTAGCCAACTTGACATCCCTTGACACAAGAAAACCACACCCACCCATAATGTGTGTTGGCCTCCTAGTTTCCCTCAAGGGAGACCTTACCAAGGACACCGCCCACTAAAATGGTAAGACTTAGGTCATAGTGACATTTCCCATGCACAAAAAAAACAACCCCATGGAATTGTTATGTCCTCATTTTAAAGAGGAATGCTACGCTAAGCACCATTCCCGTAGCTAAAAAACTACTCACACTACATCATCTACCACGGATATGACTACAGTTTAGTGAAGCTTAAAGATCCAAAACATACTTATCCAACTGCCTGCTCTTTAAAAACATCCCAAGACCAACTCAATACACCTAATAATTGAAAAGTTCATAAAAATCTATAACAAAACAAATATGGGGTGTTATCGTGGAATTGTTATCTCTATTAGAATGACATCCTTCCTCTGAATAGCTATGTTTATCCAGTACAATCGATATCATGAGGACTGAAGAGAGCTTACCTAAATCTCATGCATTTCTTCTTATTATAGGTTAATATTCAAATGATAAAAGATCCTCAATTGTTTTGAAAGAGACTAAAGATCAATCAGACCTTCATGGTTTTTAAGACACTCATGAGCTAAGTTAATACACATAGATAGTGAAGTGATATTTCCTTTATTTGGTGGCAGTTGTTCCATGAGGATATTATCTTGGCCAACATATGAAAAATAGTGATTCAATGAATTATTTTATTTTATAATGGAATTATAATTCCCTGATGAAATCCTTGATCAAAATTGTTTTCCAAAATTATGTTAATGAGAAACAAAAAGACTTTATCGAGTTCTCTCCATGGATTGATGGGGTTATATCCTAACCACTGGGAGAAATAATATAAATGTAGTTATCTACCACTATTTGTTTTCCTGCATTTTTTAGAGCCCTACATCTACATACTAGGATTTTTAAGACTCAAATGGAAAATATTCACCATATAGTACTTGAAATTTTGCATTGAAAGAGTATTTGAGTCACTGATGGTCTGAAGGGGGAATTTCTATGGGAATATGGATCCATCGCCTTCCCAAAAAAATTTAAGGTAATGTAATGATGAAACACTATGAATTTGGATTCATAAATGAAATTAATGGACTAATATATGAGTTTTATTCTTCCAATTGGTTACTTTTCACTCTTTTTATACCCTTATATTGTCATGTTAGGATGATTCAAGCCAAATTCATTGTAACCCAAGAATCAAAGGACTAAGATTGGTATAAGGATGATCCTATATATATTATAAATTAAATATTGATGAAAATAATTATTGTGAAGATTTCCAAATATATACAAGTGTTTGTTTTTTCCATGTACCAAATATTCTCAGTCTTGTTTCATGAAATAATTGACCATGTGTCATTCGATGGAACTAACCTTTGTACAATACACATAAACTTCAGAAATATCAGTCTTAAACTCTTCATTGTTTAAAAGGGCCTCAATAACTATTTCATTAATCACCTTTGAGTGGTGAATTTCATCCAAAATTGAGAGTTTGGTTGGGATAATGGCTATATGTTTCATGATTTCATATTTATAGATCATGGTCCACCACTTCCTATCATAAGGTTATTTTTTATCCTAAGGCTTAGGATCCAAGGATTCCAACACTAGTGACTCTTGGGCCTGACTGGAATCCATTTTCATTTTCTTCATCTATTGGTTGAGTTGATCTGGTCGTTCCATATTTCAACATAGAATATAAAACTGCATATCTACTAGGGTGTTTTCTAGTATAACTATGTCTAAATAAGCCCTACAGTATTGAAGATTAAATAAATATTCCTTCTAATCTCCTTGGAGTGTTTGTATTTCTGTTATATATATATTCCTATAAGAAATGGTTTCTAGACATTTGGTTCTATTTCAATCACATATTCCATGAACTCCTAACCTTTATGACCACTTCTTAGATTATGGATGGGGAAATCAGGTTCTTATATCTCTTTATCAATAATAAATTTTTCAATCAAGTTGTGACACACCAATGTCACTGTGGTTTTTATTCTATTTCATTTTATGAGTTTGAGGATCAATTTATGTTTCCATGGAGTTTGATCCTGAAAATTAGAAAAAATTAAAAAAAATGTTATATGCACAGGATACACATGGTTAATCTCAAACTAAGTGAATCCAAGTTGAGTGTGTGTGTAACTTCTAGTGAGTCTGGGTTGTAGATTATGACTTCTGTATGGTCCGGTAAACTACGAAACAAGCATGCGATTTGGATCTATATTAGGAAGTGTCATTTGAAATAGTTTGAGCTTGGTTTTTACAACTTTCTAGTTCTTATAAAAAATTGTATGGGTGTGGATTTGGCTAGGAAGTTCCTTATACGTGGTTGGTGCAAGGTTATGAGAACTATGTGGTCTATCCATGTGGTTTTCCAATGTTTTTATTTTTATTTTTATTTTTCTTTTTATTTTGAATTATTCTAAATTTAAAACCTTAAAACTACAAAAAAAACCTTTCCTCACCCCTCCTCCCTCACATGACATCCTCTAAAGATACCCTCCTTGTGTGACACCCTTGAAACCAAATGAGACCCCTTGGATCAAACTCCCACCTCCACCTCTCTTCTCCATTCATCTTTTATTCTTTAATATTTCATGTTTGATCATTATAGATATGGGTTCCTTCTTCTCAATTATAACTATTTCTCAATTTTCACTATGTTTTTTCCTTCCCATCTTGTAGTGTTTGATTTGACCAAACCCTATGGGTTTTTGGTTTTTGGATTTTAACATGAGTTCTTATTTATAGGGTTTGTATGACTACCTTTAGGCTTGATTTAGAATCAACCATGGATGGTGATGCATATCGGACCATATTGTCTCGCCCATCATCATTTGAGGTAATTTTTTCTATATAAAACCCGGTACAACATATACTAATTTTTTTGAGGTGTTTTAAATAAGTTTATTGTGAAATTCTATGTATTTATGTATGTTATAGTAGGCATAATCATTGTATGATTTTATTTGGATTTGGGAATGAGCTTAGGATGAAATCCAATTGTTTGTTAAAATGATTATACGTCCCTTTCAAAATGTTTAAAGTAACGTATAATACTGGGAGATCTTTTGTAATGTTTTTTTTTTACAATGTTTTGTATTTGATGAAAAATAATTTTTTTTAAAGAATGTTTTTGTATAATCAGGTGAAAGATGTATTGTTGAATGTTTATAACATGTTGGCAGAAAATTTTCTAAGAATATGAATGAATAAAGATGTTTTGAAATGCTCAAAATAAGAAAAACTAGATTGGACCCAGTTCATTAGAAGTATTTTTTATAAGGAAGTCAAAAGTTTATAAATATCAATTTCAAAAAAAAACTTTTTGTTTAGTTAGTATGTTATAAAAAAATTTGAAATTTTTTCACGGAAAGTTTCATAACATTACAAAAAAAATATAATAATGACTTTATATTATTCCAGGACTCTAAAATATCATAAAGAATCATGATATAGGAACAAGTTAATATAAATTACATAAATCGATACATCAAAAGGATGTTAACACCTATTCATTGTATTCAGTATCATTTAGAAATTCAATCAGACTGAGTCTGAGGAGGAAATTCAATCAGACTGAAGATAAGGAAGAAAGTATGATCAGAATGATATGAGTAATAAAGTCAAAATATACTAAGTATTTTTTAGAAAATCAAGGAATACTGAGTTTATGATACAATGGGTTTCATATTGAAACTGAGGAGGAAATTCAAATCTGACTGAATTTGAGGAGGAAAGTAAAATCAGATTGTGTTTCTATTAGAAATTCAAATAAGACTAATTTTCTATTAGAAAGCCAAATTGGACTTAGTTTCTGTTATAAATTCAAATTGTACTGAGTTTCTATTATAAATTCAAATCGGACTGATTTTCTATTATAAAGTAAAATTAGACAAAAAGTTTCTAACAAACTGAGTTTTCCATAATTTAGTTTATGATCTTTTGGTGATAATTTTAGAAGTATCCCAAGAGAATTAAATAAGTTTTGAGAAGAAACCAGAAGATATAATAAGGTATAAAGTGGTCAGATATGAAGCTCAAATGAACATGAAATCTGGAGTTTTAAGAATTTGGGTGAGTGGGAAATGTTTTCAGTTTTCCTACCTTTGTTATTCTGGATCACCTATAAAAAGATATATGGTACATACATACTTTATAACTTTTCACTTGTGTGAAAAGGTGGAATTGTTGTAGAGTTCATGTCAGGAGATTTTTCTAGAGAAAGAACTCATCGGAGGATTGGACTGATGTTATTTCAGGTTATAGGTCTAAGAAAATGGGACTCTAGAATATTGGGTTGATTTTGAGAAAAAGTGTGATAGGTACTAATTGGGATAAGGAAAATCAGACTAAGTCAATTGGATTGGGTTCATAAAACTTAGGTCCATCGTACCTAGGGACTTCTTTGAGAAGATTGAATAAAGTCTTTATACTTTTTTCAATCATTTTTTGTAAGAAGAAATTTGTAAACTGGTAGAAGTTAGTATAATCATTTGTATCAGGAGATAAAAGTTGTATAATATTATTTGGAATAATTAGTTTTCACTTATTCATTATAGTGAATTTTTATAGACCCATAGGAATTATTATGGCAAGTATGTAGGTTCTCACACTGAGGTTGAACCTTGTAAATCACAAGTGCTTTACTTAATTTTCTACATTTCCATTCATGAGTATTTAATAAAATATGATAAATTAATAAACTTTAATAGGTTTCAAGGGTTAAATTTCTAGAATTTTGAAACTTATAAAAATTTAACAACTAATTCAACCCCCCCCCCCCCTCAGTTGTTATTAAATCCTTTGTAAATTTATTTAGTATCAGATACATGGTTCCCTTGTTGAATCCTTATCATGGATAATCACAATTCTATCAACATTAGATAATTCCTAAATTTTATTGAAGAGTTTATTATGGTTGGGAAAATGGGATGATTAAATATCTCTATCTCTTACCCTTAATATCGTCGATGCTGCTACAGTTTGTTCTCCACCAATTGAGAGAGATTTTCATATAACATTTGTTGATAAGGTAAATATTTATGTTGATAGAAATGATTTAAATTCCATCCTTATTTATCTATCATAAAATAATTATATAAAAGTGATGGGTCTAAAAACATCCAAGAGTGTGTGGAATCAGATGGGAAGTATTTTTGAATAGATTACTAAAGTAATTGAAGAAAAGATAAAAATATGGAATAGTAAGTTTTAAGACATAACAATGAGAGATGAAGAAACTATTGATCAATAATTCACCATAGTAAATGAATTTTTTTGTAACATCATAGGTTTTGGAGATATCTTGGAAGAATATTCAATTGTGAAGAAACTAATGAGAATTTTTTTGGACATGTTTGATTGTAAAATTTTAGCTGTAGAATATATAAAATGGTTTATCTCTTGATGAACATCATAAATTTCTTGTTTCTTATGAAATGATAAAATATTTAATGTTCAAAAGGAATATGAAATTGAGAGGGTTTTTGAAGCTATGATAAAGATGAAAATTTATGATGATGAAGATGTAGATCCATGTGATTCCAAAGATAAAAAGGATTATTATTTGAATGATAAAATTATGTGTCTTATTTATAATAATTATAGAATAGGAATAGGAAATTATGGAGGAAAGAGTACTCTCAAATGTTTTGACTATGGTGGAGTTGGAACTTTTAAGGGAATTTACCTAAGAATTAATTTGAAGAATATCGAGAGGATTCTAATGAAAAACACTGAAGGAAGAATTTTAAAAAACTTTCTAATGAAGAAAAATCATCCAAAAAATATAAGAAGAAGTTTATTTGGAAAAAGATAATTATTTTGAGTAAGAAATAAAAATCAGACTAAATTGATAACAATTATTCAAAAGATGAATGTTTGTAAATGGTTAGAACATTCATTGAAAAAGTTGAAAAAATAAAAGAATCCACAAATAGTGAATAATAAAGAGGTGAAGAACCTTACCTAGAGTATTAGATCAGAACAGAATATATTACATGTCTTTAAAAAAATAGATCTCTTAATAAAAATATCATAATGATAAATAAATATAGTGGAAAATTAATTTAAGGTGAAAAATAAGTTTTGAAGAAAGAATAATAATACATCTAGGAGATTTTAAGTTATAAGCATAGAATTGTTCAATAGGAAAATATAGTTTAAGATTTTAATAATAAGTTAAAAGCTAAGGAAGAGGAATTTAATATGTCTCAAGCCAAACTTATTGATGCCAAAATTACTTTATGACAATGAACGAATGTTTCAAAAAAGCTTCAAAAGTAAAATCTAAGACTTATAAAGTTTTTGAAAAATATTAAATAAATAATCATGTGAAATTCTCACCCACCAAAAATAATATTTCATCTGATTTTTCTAAAATTTCATGTGACAACAAAGTTGTTTGGAAATAATGGTTTGATAAGGGAAGTGAAAAACATATCACGTATTCAAATTTTAAAAACTCCATTAGTAAGAAAGATGGTCCACACCCAGAGTATGTTAGAAATGAAAGAATTTATCAACCTCAAAACATTTTCTATAGATAAAGGTATTAATTCAATAGAAAATTGAGTCCTGATGGGTTTTCTAGTGTTTTGGAATCTATGGAAATAGGGAATATAATTGTTGTCATAACATGTCACTTTCTAGAAGAAGGTTTGAACAAAGTGGAAGAAATATTGGAATAATAGTGATTAATTTTTCTATCACTCACTGAGTTGGAAATGTAAAAACTCATGATTTCATAAAACTTCCAAAGAAAAAAAATTGAATTTTGGGAAGAATTTTGTATAATATGTGACCAATCTAGTCATCATGCCGAAAAATTTATGAAAATTATTTAAGAAAAAGTTTTTTATAGTATAAAATTAAACGAATTTGTAAAGGAGAAAATTAAGGAAAATATTTTTTGGACATATTTTAAAGAAAGTGAAAAAAGAACAAACCATGGGTACTTGATAGTGTTTTCCCATCACGCATGAAAGGTGATTTGAAAATCTTTAAAGATGGTGATAATTTTTATGTATGATCATTTACCTTTAGGAATTATAATTCCATACAAATAATAGGAATTAGAATGGATTAAATTGAGGAAAAAAAGTTTGAAATCTAAGGAATTTATATTTGTTGATGGTCTAAGACATAACTTACTCAGTATAAGTCAACTTTTTGATGATGGTAAAGAAGTGGTCTTTAGAAAATATTATTGCATCATTTGTAGTGTGGATGATGGAAAAATTGTTATAACAGAGGAAAGAACAAGTAAAAATCTTTTTCAAATAGGAGAACCTTACAGCTCTTGTTACTTGAGTACTAAAGATGAAACCAAGTTGTGGCACCAGATACTTGGGAATATTGGAAATAAAAATATGAAAAAAAATTCTAATATTGATGTTATTCAAAATATTCCAAAATTTAAAATAATAGATGAAGATGTTTTTATAATATTTCAGAAAGGGAAATGACTAATAAAATTCATAAGAATGTTTTGATTCAGTCTACCAAACCTCTTTATCTTTTTCATTCAGATTTATGTTGGATGATGAGAAATCAATCAGTAAAAGATAAGTTTTACTTTATCACTTTCATTTATGATTTCAATCAAATATCCAACATCATGTTTATGAAGCACAAGTCAAATACAGTATAAATGTTCAGTGTTTTTAGAAGAGGAATTGGGAGATAATTGGGGGTTCACATAAAGAATTTGAGAATATATAATGGATCATAATTCACATGAAATTACATTGAATATTTTCTAAGAAAGCATGAAATAAAACATTATTATAGTTCTCCATACACCCCATAAAAAATAGAGTATTTGAAAGGAATAATAGAAGTTTGGTAGAAATGGGAAGAAGCATGTTAGCTAAATATAAACTTTCAAAGTTCTATTGGAGAAAAGTTATTCATACAGAAATACATGTATGAAATTGATGTTTATTGAGGATATAATCAAACATTAATTCCTATAAAATGTGGTATAACAAAAAATATTTAGTTAAATACTTCAATGTTTTTGAAAGTCCATGTTTATTAAAAATAAAAATTCTAGATCTTGGGAAATTTTATGACAATGAAGAAGAAGGAATTTTCATGGGATATTCACCCAATAGAATAAGTTACAAGGGTTAGAACCAATGTTCCCCAAAATTGGTGGATTCATATTATGTGAAATTTATTGATCATCCAAGATCCTTAACATAAGTGGATGAAAATTTTGATGAATAAAAACTTAAGAGTCCCACCTAAAGTGGAAGTTAGTCTAAACAAACTTTTCAAGATTTAAAAGAATCATGTGATGAGTAAAGTGAAGATGGAAGATTTTTTTTTGAATTTCATAATTTATAGAAACATGTTAAAACTTAAAATATTATTTGGAATTATAAATCTCTTGTTTGGATAAGAAGAAAGATAATATTGGAAAACAAAACTTCACTCATCTCAAAAGTTAACCTAGAATCAGTTTTAGAAGCTATTCAACAAAAATAATCGGTAAATAATATGAATTAAGAGTTGTATTATATTGAAGAAAAAATAGATTGGGAAATTATTTCATATTTATAAAATAAAAAATTTATAAAAACAAAGAGGGTTTATAGAAACAAGCTAAATAAGATGGGAGAAGTTTCCAGAAACAAAAACAAGACTTGTTTGAGAAGTATATTCACAAGTGGAAGGTGTATATTTTGAAGAAACCTTTTCTCTTGTGTAATTATTAGAATCTATTAGAATTTCTCTAGTAGTGGCTACACATCATAATTAAAAAGTTTATTATATGGATGTAAATTCATCCTTTCTAAGTGCTGATATTAAATAAGTAGTTTAAAATGATAAACCTTTTGGTTTATTACTTTATGTAATGAAGGAAAAGTTTTTAAATTGAATAATTATTTGTATTTTTGAAAACATAATCATGTTCATGGTATTATAAACATGAAAATTATTTTAGAATGTTGCATTTTTCAAAAGGAAAAGTTTATAGCTACTTGTATGTTAAAGAATTTAACTCTATCACCTTGATAGTAATTTAATATATAGATGATATATTTTTTCCAGGGATAGATAATATTTTTTTAAAACATTTGTTGAATAAATGAAGAAGAACTTTGAGATGTCAATGTTGGTTGAATTAACATTCTTCCTTTGTTTACCAGTTCAACAAAAGGAAAAATTCATTTTCCTATCTTAGGAAAAGTATGTTAGGGGATTGATATAAAGGTTGGAATGGAGGAATCCAAATAATTTACTACTCCTATTTCCATTGGGATAAAGATAATTAAATATGAATTTAGAAAAATTGTGAATAATAATGAGATTTTTTGAAGTGGATGTGAAGTTTAATTTATCTCATAGCCTCAAGACCTTATATTTTTTATGATATTACTTTTTGTTAAATATATCAAAGTGATCTAAAAGAATCTCATATATTGGTATAAAAGATAATTATAAGAGATATCAAAGGAGAAAATTCACATGGTCTATTATACAAAGTAAGTTGTGATTTAGACTTTCATGGTATTACTAATTTCAATGGTTCTAGAGATTATAATGTAAGAAAATCAACTCCTTGAGGAACATTTTTCTTCGGTGGTTGTTGTGTAAGTTAGAATAGTAAGAAATAGATTTTAGTAACTATAAGAACTATGGAATCATAATATGTTGCAGCTACTCAAAATTGTACTCAAATGTTGTGGATGAAAGATCACATGGAATATTTGAAAATGGAAGTCTATGAACCATTGATGATAATTTGTGATAATCAGAGTGTAATTGAACTTTATAAAAATATTTTCCATCATTCAAGATCAATACATGTTGATAGAAATTTTAACTTTATAAAAGAGAAATTTTCTTTTGGATATGTTTTTCAAGAATATGTCTCAACGATGTATCAAATTGCTGATATCTTCACAAAATAAATTCCCAATGAAATATTTGTATAATTAAGGAGGAAACTACATGTTCAGCCTCTAATAAAGACATGTTAAAAATTTTAAGGAATTACCCCACCTTTCTTTGGACTATTTTGATAAAGGGGGAGAATATGTACAACTTTATCCTTCAATGGAAAGAGAAGTAATTTTCTTACATAAATGAATCTGAATCTATGGTTATCATAAAATTAGGGAGAGAAAAATAAAAGTAAGGTGAAGATATAAAAGTGATGGGGAGTTTATTTTAAAATGGATGTAAACTTTTCTTGTCATTGAGGAATTTAATTACTTCAAAAGCATTACTTTATCCAATAGTGAGGTGTTAGTATATTCTCTTTTAACAAAGGTTATTTTTTGGTAAAAGTTAAAAAATTAGATTTTTTTAAAAACATGATTTGTGAAATAGTATGAGTGTTTGAAAAATGGTGAGTTGAAAAAATATTACAATTGTTTCCAACAAATTCAAAGGGGGATATTGAAGATCCTACAGGATGTTTTTGTTTTTAAAATGTATTATATTTTTTGATAAAGAATATTTTTTAAAAAATAATTTTTGTGTACAATTAGGTGAAATATTTGTTGCTGAAGGTTTATAACATGTTTTATGAAATTTTTTTGAGAATAAAAATAATGAAATATGTTTTCAAAAGATATAAATTACATAAATTAGATTGGTCCTAGTTCATCGGAATGAGTTTTTTCATGGAAGTCATAAGTTTCTGATGATCATTTTCACAATGTTTTTTGGCTGATTTAGGAAGATAGAAAAATTATTATGAAATTTTTTTTGGGATGTCTTATAACATTCCAAAAAAATTGACAATTATTTTTTGTTATTTAAAGTATCTAAAATATCATGAAAATTTCATGATATAATAACAAGTTAGTAGAAAGAGTTTCAAAAACCGGTACTTTGAAAGGATGGTAAAACCTATTCATCAGATTCAGTTTCTATAAAAAGTCAATCAGGATAAGTCTAAGGAAGAAATTCATTCAGTCTAAATAAAAGGAAGAAATTCATATTGGAATGATCTGAGGAAGAAATTAAAATCATAATTAGTTTCTATTATAAATTAAAAGCATACTGAGTTTCTATTAGAAAGTCAATCTGGTTGAATCTGAGTAGAAAATTCAAATCGGACTAAATCTAAAGAGGGATGTCGAATAATATTGAGTTTATAATAGAAATTAAAATCACAGTGAGTTTATTTAAAAAGATATATCATACTCAATTTCTTTTAGAAATTTAAATCAGACTGAGTTTCTATTATAAAGTCAAATCGGACTGAGTTTTTTTAGGAATTCAAATCAGACTAAAAAATTCTAACAAACATAGTTTTCTAGAAATTAGGTTCTGATAATTTGTTAATAATTGGAGAAACTTTTCTAGAGAAATCATGAAGTTTTTATAAGACACCAAAATATATGATAAGGTCTTAATCTACCAAATATGAGGCTAAAATTAATGTGAAATTGGGAGTTTTATGAATTTGAGTGAGTGGGAAATTTTTTCCATTTTTCCACCTTTTCTATTTTGTGTCACCTATAAATAGATGCATAGTACATACATACTTTGTAACTTTTCACATGTGTGAAAAGGTGGAATTTCTGAAGATTTTTTGTTTTAAGTGTTCACTTTAGAAAATTAGACTAAAGTTAGTTCAGATTACTGGACTATGAAAATCAGATGAAAGAATATCATCCTGAGTTTGAATAGAAGTGTGATAGGTACTAATTGAGAGAAGGAGAATCATATTGAGTCAATAAGACTCGTTTTATCAGACTCAGGGTCAATGAACCTATGTTACTTTTTGGATAATACTAAACAAAGTCTTTATAATTTTTTTGTTCTAAGAAATTTTTTTTAAACTAGCGAGATTCAATATAATCATTACTATTGGAAGATAGAATGAGTATAACAAGTGTTGGAATAATTTTTGTTCACTTAATCATTATAGTGAATTTTCATACACCCACTAGAA
Source organism: Viscum album (assembly GCA_963277665.1). NCBI lineage: Eukaryota > Viridiplantae > Streptophyta > Magnoliopsida > Santalales > Viscaceae > Viscum > Viscum album. Next base: position 1,503,559,680 of record OY728137.1, on the reverse strand, counting down.
TGGATATGGAATAAATGTAGGTTCTCACACTAAGGATGAACCTTGTAAATCATGTGTGTTTACTTGTATTCCAAGTTTTTCATTCATGAGTATTTACTAAAAGATGATATGGAAATGAAATTTTACAGGTTATACATGTTAAGTTTCTAAAAGTTTTGAAAGTTATACGAATTTACAACTGATTCATCCACATCCACATCTCTGTTCCTATTGTATACTTTGTAACTTTAATAAATTTCATAGATTTATAAATTTCTTGAATTACCAAGTTGGTATTCTAATATCTTTTAAATATTTTTAAAAACATGGCATGGAATTGGGTTGTATTCCAAGTTGTTATTAGTGCCCATTTTTCATTGTAAAAGTTATTTTGATATTTTAAAATCATTCTTGATGTTTCTTCCATTATTAAAATTTATTTATGATGTTCTTAAAATATTGTTTTATAAAAAATGTGGAGTTGAGCCATTTTTAAATAAAATCGGGATTTTTTTGAATTTTTTGTTTTTATTTGGGGTTGAATGTGATTATATTTGATTTATTTTGGTTTCAAAATAGTTTAAAAATGGATTTCAAAATTTATATACTCTATTTAACAAGTGAAGGTCCTAGTTTTCACTTTTTGATGTGATGTTTGATCAATTGTTGATTTTTTCCTTGTTAGACCCCTTTGTGTTGTTTGGGATGTTATGTGTATCCATGCAATGGATATTCATGATGTGATTCATTATGTTATTGTGGATTGGGGATATTTTTTAGGGAAGTTATGTGGGAATGATGTGGTTGTTGTGTCATCCTTTGGGATTTGTTATTGTTATGGGATGACATTTTTTTGAACATGGACCCCCTCCTTTAGTTATTCAATGGAAAACCCAGGGCTACTAATTTGGAATTCATTGAATGTTTCTAGGATATTCGAGATTATCCACTGGATAATTTCCAATATTTTTATATAATACATATCTAGGGGTAGTTTCACTGATGATACTAGGTGTAGAGTAATTTGGTTGATGGATACATGATTATTAACCAATCGATAGTGTGTCTACCTTGTATGTCTTATACTTTTCAATTTTTCCCTCAGGTGTTTCCTCATGACATGTATGGTATGCTATTCCTTTATTGTATGTTTAGAATTTGATTTTATTACTTTTTGTGTTTTGAATGTGTTAAAATTTTGGTAATTTTATAATTTAACATTGGAATTATATGGTTTACCTTTTGATAGCATTATTTCTCCTTATTATTTATATGGAATCCCTTCATTTGTGTTTTTGATTACTTTAAAATGTGTTATTTTATAAATGTTTTAAGAGTAATATTTAAAAGTGGATATTGGTTTGGATTACTTTAAGAGTTTAAAGGAATAATTTTCCTTATAATTTTTTATGAACATCATAGTTTCATGATATGTTGAATACAGGGGAAACTGTTTTGGTTTATTTTTCATCATTTTAAAGGTTTCAATTAAAATGTATAATTGTACTTGTTTTAATTCTATAAAAAGTATATTTTTCTTAAAATTATTCTTGTGATTTGTTTTTATAAATAATTTAAAAACCCAATTTATACCTTATGTTCAAACTAGCATTTTGTTAAAAAAATTACAAAGGTGTTTTTATAGATTTCGTGGGTAGTGGCGGCCTACTGAGTGCTCATATTATCATGACCATATTATTATCCCAATTTTAGGTAATTGGGTTAGTTTACTAGACAATCTTGAGAGCATTGATCATTTGATATTAGTGTTTATTTTTGCAGCATTTGGATTGTGTTCATATTACCCTTTTCTCCATTTCCAACCTTTATATTCCTAAAAAACCTATAAAGTTTCTCTTTGATTGATTTGTCTTAGATAATTAGGATTTTATTTCATTTTGTAAGAGGGTAACTATATTTTTTGGTTAGTTGATTAAACTGATTATAGGGGAATATTTTCCATTAAATAGAGGGATAATGAAGGTTGGGGGATATTTTTTGTGCTTGTTGTTGTTTATTTATTCTTAGTTTTGATATTAGGTTACTATGTTTTTTATTTTTCTTTGACGTGTACATCCAATGTACAGATGGGTCACTCTAGATTTTTATTATATTTTTATAACTATATTTTACGCTAATTAGTGGGAGAAACCATTCCCAATTGTATTCATGTGATTCCTAAGCACTAGTTTTATGCCCTTGGGGGTCGGGAGTTCCCTTTGGGCCAGTGACAGGATAATTTAGGAATTTATCATAGTGACATCCCAGACCAGTTCATTGCAAACAATATCCATGTTTTGGGTCCTCCTTTTCAATATGATCCTAACACTTTGGAATTACATATATTATTGTTGGTTTTTGTTTCTTAGAGATAATGTTATTGGGACTCAATTGGTTAGTGCATGAATAGTGTTGGAAGATCTTTCTCACCTTGGGCCTTGAGTTTCCATGGAAATTTGGGATTTTTCCTTTGATTTTGGTTTCCTATTTAATGGAATTTTGGAATTATGTTTTGATATTTATATAAATAGTTTTTTTATCTTAAGTGGCATGAATTGAGTTTCCTTGGGGGTCATTAGTGATGTTTTGGTATAGTGATTAAGAAGAAAGTCAGGATGAAGAGTTGGTTCATAGGGCCAAACAAAACAGAAAATAGCTCAAGGCTTGATTCTGAACACTCTTTCAGAACCAATTAATTATTGACATATGGTCATCAAATACATCTCCTTGTCTGGAATGGTTTCATATCCTAGTTTATTTTTCTATTTATACTTCTTGAACCTTGTATTTTCTTCGTTTTGTTTGGGAAAAGGGATAAGTTTCAAGGTCAGTCTTTATATATATTGACATATTTGTATTTTTTTTAGTCTTGTGTTATGCATATATTTATTCTATTTTTCATGTAATGGGAAATTCGTTTTTTTCTTTTTCCAAAAATGGATTTCATAAGAAAAATATTGTTGTTTTTAAAATATATCCTTAGGTATTTTTAAGTTTCATAATTTTTTTTAAATAGTTGAATTCATTTCAGAAATTGAAAAAAAATACATGTGATTTATTTTTTCAATCAAGAGAACATAGTTTTTTAAATATGTGTTACCTATTTTTATGTAAACCAGTGTTTTATGATGGTATTTCTATACTTGGTGTGTCTGTTTTTAAAAATTTATTTTAAGTTAATTGAAAACTATTTCAAATAGAGAGAGAGTTTTCTATTTTAAAACTCAAAATGGTGTTTTGGTTTTCAAACAAGTGGTGTTTTTTAAAAAATAGTTTTAGAAACATTTTGAAATTTAAAAATTCATTTTAGGTTTTGGGTTTTTAATTTTTAAAATGTTTTTTGTTTGGTTTTGAAAGAAATATGGCCCAATTTTGATGGTTCCTTGGGTTTCAATATGGGATTTTGGAAAGGCTTTATATGTTTTAGTAAAACTTGTGTTTTTTATACCTTTTGTGTTTTTGGGGAAACTTTGTGTGATTTTGGGGACATGAATGTGTGGGGGTCTATGTCTTAGATTTTTTAATATCCCCTATTAGAAATGTAAAATGTAAAAGTAGAGTGTCTGTCTTATGCGCTCTTCCTCCCTATGTTTAATACCACCCAAAATCCAATTATATTGGTACGAGTAGTTTTATTCTTAAAGTTTTGTACTTTGAGATGATCTAAGGTAGTGTTCCATTAATGATTATTTGGGATTTTTTTGGGTCTAGTAGTTTATACCTATAATTTTTGGTTGATGGATGTATCAATGGGTATATATCTTTATTGAATTCTCCTAGGTGATCTCTCATTTGAGGTTTGATAGTTGAGTGGACATAATTTGAAGTAACCTTTAAGTGATATTTTTATATCTTTTGATTTTAAAGCCATTATGGGATTTATGCTCATGGAGTTCAGAGTAGTTTTGAATTGAGGAATCCTTGGACTAGTGATCCTTTGGTTGGCCATTGTGGTTAGTGTTCTATTTTGGGAAATTGTTCATTCCTCATTTCTGGATTATTGTTGATTCCCTTCTATAGTGTGGACTATGGGATAATTTTTTGTTTACTATTTTAGACATGGAAATAACCTAGGTTATATATATGGATTCTTGGGTTGTATTGTTACCTCTAGAGGGACTAGGAATTCCATCGGGTTGTGTTTTCCATAAAAATTACCATGGATTATATTCTGATGAGTTAGATTTAAGCACCCTCATATATCATTTTTGACTCATAAGTTAAAACCCTATTATGTTTTAATGAAAAATGTTTCATTTTCAAGAGATCCTTTGTTTTTGGATACTTTTAGATTTAGTGATCTATTTTATTTTCCCTTGTAATGCTTCTTTTGTAAATTCAATTTGTGGTTTTAATTGATTGGCTTAGTGGATCTTCAAGAGATCCCTTTAGAGATTATAGGGAAACATTACTTGGTAGAATCCTCTTGTTTCATGAAAAAATGTAGTCTAGAGTTCCCCCATTTTATATTAATTCTATATAGTGGGGTACTGATGCTCGGTCTCCATTTCTTTAGAGATTAACTATACTCATTGGTAGTTAGGGTCTATTATAGGACTTCTCATTTTCCTGGGAGTTTTCAAAGAATTGTGTTCCCCTTTTTGAACTATACATGAACCTAAGACTCTATGGGGATAGAAAGTGGTATGGTGGGGATTTTGTGACACCCCCAGTGCCACTATGGATTTAATTTTAAATTATTTTTTGAGTTTGAGGGATGTTTTAAGTTTCCATGGATTTTTGTCTAAAATCTTGAAAAACTATAAAAACATTCCTTATGTGTATGAGTTGTACATGGTTTAGCTTAAACCATGTGAGTCCTAAGAGAGACTGTGGAGGCCTTCTAATTAGTCTGAGATGTAGTGCATGACTTCAAAATAGTTTGGTAAATTTTGTGGCAAGAATGTGATTTGGATCTGTATTGGGAAGTGCTATTTGGAATGATTGGATCATGGTTTATCCAACTATGTGGTACCTAAGAGAAACTATGTGGTTGTGATTTTGGTTAGGTAGTTCCTTATGCATGATTGGTTCATAATTAGGAAAACCTTGTGTCCTAACCATGCAATTTACCCATGTTTTTTTAATATTGATTTTTTTAATTATTTTAAATTAAAACCCCTAAAAAATAACCCTCACCACACCCATCATTCATCACATGAAACACACCTTGGGATACTCTCGTTTATCATGCGACACCCCCATGGATGTTGTCCCATGGAACACACTCTTTCCCACTACTATCTAGTTCGTTAATCCTCTATTACTCATGATTTCAAGTGTGAGATTCCTAGGTATAGGTTTGTTCCTCTCAATTACTTCCTTTTCTCCTTTCTTCCCCATGATTTTACCTTCCCCTTTTATACTGTGTTATTTAACTGAACCCTATGGATTTTGGTTTGTCTAATTCAAAAATTGGTTATTATTACTAGGGTTTCAATGAGTCCCTTTATTCTCTATTGGGAATATTACACCTAAGGTCATGCATCTCAGATCGTTTTGGCTTACTCTCCACCATTTGAGGTAGTTTTTTATATAGACACTCCTTGTACTACATGTTATAAATTTATTAGTGTGTTTTAAATTATTTCTTGGGAAATTATATATATTTTTTATATCGTTGTTGGAATAAGTAATGTTTTGTTGTATTTAGATCTTATCATGGGCTTAGACTGCAAGCCAAGTGTTTTTGAAAACACCCATATAGCCCTTTAAATGTTTCTAAAGCAATGTGTATTACCTTCTTTATATTTATAAATTTATAGAATATCCAAGTTGTTTTTTTAATGTATTTCAAATATTTTTAAAGACTTGGCATGGACTAGGGTCAAATTACAAGTGGTTATTAGTGCCTGATTTTCTTTGAAAAGGGAATTTAAATATTTTTAAAGAATTATTGATATCGATTCCATTTCTAAAAATGATTTATGATGTTTTTAAAATATTTTTTTATGAAAATTTAGGATTTTACCCACTTTTTAAATAAAATGGAGATTTATTTATGTTGTTTTTTTGTGTTGGGGATGATTTTGATTTCCATTAGATATATTTTTTCTTTACAGATAGTTTTTAAATTGGGTTTAAAAATATATATAATCTATTTAATAAGTGAAAGGATTTTTTGTCACTTTGTGAAGTGATGTCTGATTGATTTTTTATTATGCCCTTATTTAGTACTTTTGTGTTATTGATGATATTATGTGTATCCGTGTGATGGATGTTTGTGATGTGATTCATATTTTGACATGTTTTTTTCTTTTATGATTGATATTTGACATTATATGGTTTACCTTGTAATGTTATTATTTCTCTTTATGAATTATATGACATCCCATTATGTGTGTTTTGGATTACATTCAAAATTTTCATTTTATGAATGGTTTGAATGTAAGAATTGAAATAATGGAATTGTTCTAGATTTAATTAAGTGTTTAAAAGAACAGTTTTCCCTAGAATTGATTATAAAAATGTTATTTTCATGATAGGTTTAAAAGGGGGTGTTTTGGTCTATTTTTCATTATTTTAATGGTTTTAATTAAAAGGTATAACTATCCATGTTTTTATTTTAAAAAAGGATAATTTTTAGAAAATTATTCTTGGGATTTCATTTTATACAGAATGTGAAAACATACTTTATACCTTATGTTCAAACTAGAATTTTATAAACTATTTTACTAAAGGATTTCCATAGATTTAGCGGGTAGAGGTGGCCTAATGAGTGGTAATTTGATCATGCCACTATTATTATCTTAGTTGTAGGATACTTTCTCAGTTTCTTAGAAACTCATGAGAGTGTTGATTTTTTAGGTTAGTTTTTATTTTTATCGCAATTTATCAATTTTCCTAATTTCTATTTTTATAGGTCCTTCTGTTAATTTACTAGAATTCCTAGAAGATTTTCATTTTTCTGATTTATCTTGTCCAATTATGATTTTATTGGTTTCAACATATGTATGGTAACTGTATATGCTAGTGTAAAATAAAATCCATTAGAGTGGGATATTTTCCTTATATGGGGAGATCATATGGTAGGGGAGGTTTTTGTTGTGTGATTCTGTTTACTGCTTTTCTAGTTTTGATATAAGGTCATTGTCTTATTTATTTTTCTCTGGTGTGGAATTATGATGTACGGATGGGTCATGCAAGATTTTTTTGTTATTGAAATAATAAAAATAGAAATACAAGAATGCACCAAACTCCAAAGAACCAAATTCAAAATCTTAGGTCATTTTTCAGTCTTCAATTTGGCTGGTCATGGTGCCCAAATGGAGTTAAAGATCAAAAGTTATGGTTGTATGAAGGTAGGTTGGTGAAAATGGCCAGACTTGGTGATTCCATGGAAATGTATAGATTTGTGTGAAACATTCAAAAAAAACACATGAAATTTTCAATCATGAAAGTGAGTTTTTCATAAAAGGATATGATAATTTCCTTGGATTCCCCTTAGTATAAATATGCTCCAAAGGACCATGAGTGTAAGAAAGTAGCTTTTCACACAAGAATGGAATCTTACACACAAACCCTTTCACACACCCAAAATTTTCCATCCTAAAGGTAAGGTAAAATGGAGAAGTTCCATGCGTATGAAAGCCATATTCCATAAGAAAATGAATTTTTGTTCACCTCCATAAAGTTGCGCATGAGTGCAAAAAACTTACATGGTGAAGAAAAACTTGTGATCTAAAGGAAAACTTGAAAGCCACCATATATATTCTTTTAAATAAGACATTGACCCCCCCCCCCCAATTAAAATAAGATATGACATCCCTCCTTATTACATAACTTTTCATTTTATTTTACAAATAGAGGATCTATAAATTTTAGTATCATGGAAAAAAGGTACATAATAAATGAAAACATATAACATTACTTTAATCCACTTAAAAGGCTTCTTTAAATGTCCATCCTAATTAAAATTACATCATCTCATAACCTGGATACATACATCAAAGGAAATGGTGAGCATAAGTCCCAATAAAGAAAACAAGTGAAATAGTTTACATGTGAACTTGAGGGATATCAATTAGAACATGAGGAATATCATTAAGGAATGATAAAGAGGAATATCCAATCAATAATAACTTGAATAATAACTTGAAAATGTGTCTATAACATTTAACTTAGTCATTCATAAGTATATCACCAATTTCCATCCCCGAGGTTTCATAAAAATTACAAAGGTTACACCAAGGTATCATAAAACTTTTCATCTTTAGAGATTAATTTCTTTACCCAATGCATTAGAGAACAATCAGGGTTTACCCTTAATATGTATTTATTTTAATGTGATCCACATATATAAAAATCATACATTCCATAAATAACCCAAATAAAATAAAATAAATGGTTTTCATATCAAAATCATAACGTTTTAAAAAGTGGTTAAAAATAAGATCATTATGTCATTTATAAACCATGGAAAGGGAATAAGGGATTTATGTATGTAAATTCCAGAATAAAATATATCATTTTTATTTATTTATGAATACCCCAATAAATGAAATTGTTTTTGATATTCACATAAATAAAATAATATAATTTCTTGAGAAAGAGAGAGAGATTTTGAGATAAAAATTCTACAGCATAATGGCTATACAACATGGTTTTAGAAAACATTAAAAAGAGAGGGGACAAGGGTCACCCAGTCATAAATAACTCATAATATAGTATAGAGATATAATAAAATGTAAATAAGATCATTGTATGGATATTTTAATGACATACCACATGAAAATAAAACTTGAATGAAAATATATGATGTGATTTCTTTTACGAAAATTTGGCAGCCTAACGACATCACTTAAAAATTCAGAAAATTAATTGATGAGAGAAAAGGGGTATCTAATCATATGGCCATAAAAATTAAAGTAATAGGGATACATAATATCATACCCAAACATATGAAAATGGAAATTCAAAGGCATAAAATAATATAAGTGTTGACTAAAACAGTAGGGTGAAAGGTTCCCTTACCTTGAAGAGTAACTTCAAAAAATCGAAGTTTGGGACCTTGGGAGGCTTGAGGGAACCTTGGGATGACTCCTTGGGAGGTAAAAAAATCAGATCTTCATTGAGAAGTAATTTGGAATGAAACTAAGGAAGGAATGAGTTGGTATTTATAGAAAAAGTGAGGGAATATTTTATTAATTTCCAAGGGACACCTCATTAGTGGTATTTGAAAAACCATGGGCTTTCCCATGGTATTGTCCACTTGGAAAACCTAATAACATATTTTACTATACACAAGTCGACCAGAATTATTACATCACTATTACATCATTAATGATGTCATTAAAGACATTAAAACTCAAAACTGTATTTTTATTACTCACTGAAAAATAAAGTATTTTATAAAAATCCTATAAATTCACCCTAACCTAATATCGATGTTTTGAATTCAATAATGAACTCTATTTTATGAAAATAACTTTTTAAATAATAGATTTTTAATTTTTATGTAAAATCTCTATTTTCCCGATAAAAACTAACACTTAACTAATAATTTCTGAAATAGTTTTTTACTAATGCTATTATATCACATTACCATTCAAGATGCCTAAATTATATTTATACTTAATTAAGTGAGGTTACTATTCCATTGGTCACATTACTATTCATAAGGGGAATATTACTATTCATAATTTACTATTCACAAAAAAAAAAAGTTGATTTTATTAGAATCTAAATTTCTTATTGATCACAACTATACAAGATAATTTTTTGAAAATCATTTCACATTATTAATTATTTAAAGTATAAAAATATTTTGAAATACTCATTTTTTCAATAATCACCAATCATATGAAACTTCTAAAAAATCATCATAACAATTTTATTTATACAAAAACATTACACATATTAACTAGGTCATCATTACATAAACCCTTATAACTCATGCATAGGACCTAAGAGTAATGTGTGCAATAGTGATAGAATCTTGGCACAGCTTAGACATCTTTTCCCGAGTGGTGATTTCTATCATCTTGAACTTTTCCCAAAGTCAATTACGTTCAAGCTTAATATATTGAATCTTAGCTTGGTCTTGGTCTAGAGAAAATACCAGTGATGATACCTTATTTATAAGCTCCAACAGATGGGCTTCATAGGGTCTGAGTCTACTAGATGAGGCTATTCACTCCTCTTTCGGTATTAATTAACCTTGATCATTTCTATTTTAAACAAAATATATAACCTTTAAAAAATATTATTGTTTCCAATGGTTATATAATAGTCAAAACTTGATAGCTACATTTCAATTATACTTTTATAGTTTTATTGATTATGACATAGTAAAACATACATTTTTAGAAAACATAATATTATTCAAAAGTTTGGGTCATTACATTCTTCCCCCTTGAGAAATTTCATCCCTGAAATTTCAAATCATACCCTCATAATATAAAATTTGTGGGTACTTCTTCCTCATAAACTCCTCTGGTTCCCATGAGGATTCTCCACACTTTTGGTTCCTCAAAAAAACCTTAACAAGGCGGGTTTTCCTATTGCGTAAATCCTTGTATCTACAATCCAAGATCTCCACCGGATACTCCTCATAAGAGAGGATATTTTCTAGTTGTACCACCTCTGGATTTAGTACATGTGAAGGGTTCGGTATGTACTTCCTCAAGAAGGATACATGGAAGACATCATGAACTTATGATATATTTGGAGGAAGTCCAAGATGATAAGCCACTGATACTACATGATAAAGGATTTCATAGGGGCCAATGTACCTGGGTCTGAGCTTCCCTTTATTCCCAAACATCATGACTCTCTTCCAAGAATAAATTAAAAGAAAAACTTTGTCACTAACATTGAACTCCAAGTCCCTTTGATGGTTTTCGGCATAGCTCTTTTTCCCACTCTGAGCAGCCTTATGTGTTGCTGAATGGAATGGACTTTTTCTATCATCTCTTACTCAAGATCAGGCCCAAGAAGCTTTATCCCGCTAGCTTCATCCCAACAAGTAGGAGTTCTACATCACTTCCCATATAGAGCTTCATAGGGTTATAATTGAATGCTTGAGTGGAAGCTATTATTGTATGAGAACTCAACTAATGGTTGATGTTGATCTCATCCACATTTAAATTCCATTGAGTATGTTCTCAGCATGTCCTCAAGTGTTTGAATAGTCCTTTTAGATTTTACATCAGTTTGGGGTGATAGGTCATACTAAAATTCAATTTGGTACTCAAATCATGTTAAAGACATGTCCAGAATTTTGATGTGAACAATGGATCATGATCAGATATGATAGAAAGTGGAACTCCATGAAGATTTACCACTTCCTTCACATAAATCATGGTAAGTTAATCAAGAGATAAGTCTTCCTGAATAGAGATAAAATGGGTAGTCTTAGTGAGATAGTCCAATATAACGCATATTGCATTGTTTCCTTTGGAAGTTATTAGGAGGACAGTGACAAAGTCCATAGTGATATTAACCCACTTCCATGCAGGTATAGGTAGTGGTTGTAATACCCCTTTAGGAAGTTGTTGCTTTGACTTCACTTGCTAACACACCAGGCACCTTGTACTGTAGTCAGAAATCTCCTTTTTCATATTATCCCACTAATAATGATCACGAATGTCCCTATACATTTTCATGATTCTAGGATGTATAAAGAAAGTATAGTTATGAGATTCATCCATTAGCTGTTTTATTTCTAGAATAGATGAAACAAAAAAGTCTTTTACAAAATTTCAGTACACCTTCTTGATCAATATTTAACTCCGGAAACTTATCATCCTTTACAGACTCAAGATTCTTCTATAACAAAGTATATTATTTCTTAGATTTCTTGATCTTATCTAGTAATGTTGGTTGAGAAATCATTTGGGTTATGGTTGATGATTTCCCTTCCCTTATAATTTCCATGTCCATATTTACTAGGCCATTGATCAAATGATGGCTTTGAATTCTAATTATGGAAAGAACAACTAGGTCTTTCCTAATTAATGAATTAGTGAATTTTTTTTCTCTTCTAGGATGATAATGAATTAAAAAATCATAGTATTTAAGAAGTTCCAACCATCTCCTTTTTCTCATGTTCAATTATTTTTTTGTGAAAATATACTTCAAACTTTGATGGTCTGTGTATATATCACATTTCTCCACATAATGATATCGCCTTTATATCTTCAAAGAAAAAACTACTACAACCATCTCCATATAATGCATAAGATAGTTCCTCTCATGAGTCTTCAACTGTCAAGATGCATAAGCAATCACCTTATAATTTTTCATGAGGGAAAATCCAATCCCTTTCAGTGATTCATCGATAAAAATAATGAATCCTTCTCCACATGAGGGAAGAGTTAACACAGGTGCAGAAACCAATCTATTCTTCAGCTCTTAGAAACATTCCTATCACTCCTTTTTTAGATTAATATGACCCCTTTTCTAGTTAACTTGGTTAATGGATTAGAAATTCATGAAATTTTTATCTCAAACCTCCTATAATATCTCGCTAATCCAAGGAAACTTTGAATATCAGTTATTGTTGTAGGATGAGGCCACTCCTCTATAACCTTTGTCTTTACGGGGTTAACTATGATTTTTTTATTGGTTATAATGCTCCCCAAGAAAGAAAATTTTTTTAACCAAAAATCATATTTACTAAAATTTCCATGAAGTCACTCCTTCTATAGAGTTTGAAAAATAACCCTTATATGATCCTGATACTCCTCATGACGTTTTGAATATATTATAATATCATCAATAAAAACTACCACAAAGTTATCAAGTTAGTCCTTAAAGACTCTATTCATTAGATCCATAAAAATAGCAGGTGCATTAGTCAATTCAAATCACATAACAAAAAACTCATAATGATCATATCATGATCGGAAGGAATTTTTTGGAATATATTCTATATTCAACCTCAATTGATGAAAACCATATCTAAGATAAATTTTAGAGAAGAATTTATCCCCATGATGTTGGTCAAATAAGTCATAAATCCTTAGAAGAGGGTATTTGTTCTTCACTGTGATCCCGTTCAGTTCTCTATAATCAATGCATAGCCTCATTGATCCATCCTTCTTCTTCACAAATAGAACAGGTGCTCCCCAAGGAGACATACTTGGTTGGATAAACCCCTTCTCCATCAGATTTTGGAGTTTCTTCTTTAATTCTTCTAGCTCCACATTTTCCATCCAATACGGGGTCTTTGATATCAGATGAGATCTAGGTACAAGTTCAATAGAGAACTATACCTCTCTTTCTAGGAGAGGTCTGGGTAACTCCATGGGAAATACATCAATGTATTCCTAGACGATGGGGACATTTTCTGTCCTTATACTCTCATTTTCTTCTTTTTCTTCACTGATCAACTCCATAAATAAGGATATAGGATGTTCTTCTAAACAAATATCAGGTTGAGATATATCTCTTTGGAAGATAACTATAGGTTTTCCCTTCAATAATACTAATATTTCTTTGCTTCTGCAACTCATCTTAGAATTATACTTTGACAGCCAGTTCATCCCTAGTATAATATTGAATTCTAGCATGGGAATGATTACAAGATTTGCAATAATATTGTGCTCACTAAAGTAAATACTATAGTTTCTAAAAACTAATGATACCTGGATAATCCCACCAAGATTCTTGATTGATAACTCTACTTTTATAAATTTAGGGGTTGATTCTAAATTCCTTGGAAACATGGAGGAAATAAAGGAATCCGTAGAACCAAAATCAAACAATGTATTTTTTATCTTTGAGATAACAATAAGAGTACCTTCCACCACATCATTTGAAGCTTAAACATAATCTATCATGATAGAAAAAGCATGAACTTTATCCCTTGGCCTATGTTGAGGCTGATGGTGATTCCCCTCCACTACCCTTAGATTTGGATAGTGATTTGCATAGTGCCCAAGTTCTCTTCACTTATAGAATTGGACATCAGGTAGGTCTGGTACCATCTTCCCTTTGTCATTAGTGTTGGGATGTTTAGGATTAACCTCACTATGACAATTTCATGCGATATGGCCATCTCTTCCTTACTTGTATCACTTCCCACTCCCAAGAAGGTAGTTCCTAGATTTATTCTTGCTACATTTATTACACATGGGTTATTGCACTTTCTTGCCTCCTCTTCCCTGATCAAAATTCCTCCCTAATCTAGGATCTATTAATCTCTTCCTATTATTTGAATTATGATACCAATGCGTCTCACCAAACTCCAATTCAAATTTCATAGCACTCCGCATGATCTCCTCATAGTTATCACAGTCTCGATTGGCTAGATTCTTTTGCATATGAGGTTTTAGTCCACCAAAGAATCTATCAAACTTCCCATTAGGATTTGTGACAAAGCTTTAGGTGTAATGGGAAATTCTTTTGATGTTCATCTCATAGCTTCATATAGATTCATTCTCCTTCTGCTTCAGCTCGAGAAACTCCTTCTCCATTTTTTATCATATAACGAGGGAAGTACTTATTGAATAAGATCTCTCTGAACTCTTCCCACTCTATAGATTTAACGTCCACTATTGGCCTCATGTTTTTAATCAGTTCCTGCTACTGATCAGCTTCTACCTCTAAGTGGTAAACAGCCAGGGTGACCTTCTCTTGTTCTAAATAGCGGAGCACAGAAAATATCTTCTCGATAGAGCTGATCCATTATTCATTATTCAATTGGTCAGTAGATCCATTTAAGGTTGGTGGTCATTGACACATAAAGGACTCACAATTATTTTTTTCCCCTCATAAAAAAATTGACCTCTCATCTTGATTCAAGTTATTCCCATAACTTGAGTTAGTTGGTTCATCATTCTCATGAAATTTTCCATTCTGGATTGCATCAGAGGTCCATCAGCACATGGTCCATTATGGTGACCATTTGCATGGTTCCTCCTATTTCCCACCATTTTCTAAAATAATATAGCCTTATTGAGAAGATTATTTCATTTAAAAATCTTTTAACTATAAAAAAATTTATGTCTTAAAACTTTTTGCTTAAACAATTGCATTTCTCTATAAATACTTCATAATGATTCATAAAAAGTGTGTAATTAACCAAACATATACCCTAGGAGTATCAAACCAGGATTGTAGCAAGGCCCATTGTCATTTACCAGGATACCCTGAGTTAATCCTGAAAGTCCTTGTCATATTTTTTACTCCTAGGTACATCTATTCCAGAGCCACATCCACTTCTTCATATCCATATAGGTATTTATTTGTTCAGAAACAACTTACTTAATATTTTACAAAAATTATAGGAAGTTTTCCTATGTTTAAACTTTTCTATAGGGTTCTACCTAAATTTTTCATAAGCTAATTTCCACAAATAACTAAACTATCCTTTGATACCAATTATGAAATACTGCCTTCTTATTATATAACATTTCATTTCATTTTACAAACATAGGATCTTTAAAGTTTAGTGTTTTGGAAAAAAGGTACATAATACATGAAAACATATAATTTTATTTTAATCCACTTAAAAGGATTATTGAAATGTTCATCCTAATTACAATTACTGAATCTCATAAACTAGAGACATATATCAAAGGAAAGGGTGAGCAGAAGGCCCAGTAAGTAAAACTATTGAAATAGTTTTCATGTGAACTTGAGTGATATCAATTAGAATATGAGAAATATCATAAAGGAATGTTAAAGAGGCATATCACAAAAATAATAACCTAAATAATAACTTGAAAATGTGGATAAAACATTTAATTTATACATTCAAAAGAATATTACCAATTTCCATCACCATGGTGTAATAAAAATTAACAAGGTTATTCACCAAGGTGTCATAAAACTTGTCATCTTTAGAGATTAATTTACATAAATAATGAATTGAAGATATATCAAGGATTTCCATTAATATGTATTTATCTTCATTTTATCCACATATATCATAATCATACATTTCATAAATAACCCAAATAGAATAAAATAAATGGGTTTCATATCAAAATCGTGACGTTTTAAAAATTGCTTAAAACCAAGATCATTATGTCATTTATAACCCATGGAAAGGGAATAAGGGTTTTATGTGTGTCAATTACAGAATAAAATATATCATTTTTATTTATTTATGAATACCTTTAGAAATTAAATAGTATTTGGTATTCACATAAATAAAATAAGATAATTTCTTGAAAAAGAGAGAGAGATTTTGAGATGAAAATTCTACGGCATAACGGTTATACAACATGGTTTTAGAAAACATGAAAAAGAGAGGGGAAAAGGGTAACCCACTAATAAATAACTCATAATAAAGTATAGGTACATAATACAATGTAAATAAGATCATGTTATGGATATTTAAATGATATACCACATGAAAAAGGAAACTTGAAAGAAAATAGAAGATGCGATTTATTTTATGAAAATTCGGCAGCATAACGGTGTCAATTAAAAATACAGAAAATGAATTGATGAGATAAAAAATAGTATATTACCATATGGAAATAAAATTTAAAGTAATATGGATACATAATATCATACCCCAACATATGAAAATGGAAATTCAAAGACATAACATAAGAGAAGTGTTGATTAAAAGAAAAGGGTGAATGGTTCCCTTACCTTGAAGACAAACTTAAAAAAATAAAAGATTGGGACCTTAGGGGGGATTGAGGACACCTTAAGATAACTTATTTGGAGGTCAAAATACTAAAGCTTCATTGAAGAGTAATTTGGAATAAAATAAATTTAAGAATGGGTTTGTATTTATAGCAAAAGTGAGGGAATATTTTATTAATTTCCAAGGGACACCTCATTAGTGGTATTTGAAAAACCATGGGCTTTCACATGGTATTTTCTCATGGTATTGTCCAATTGGTACACCTAATAACATATTTTACTTTACACAAGTCGAATAGAACTATTACATCATTATTATATCATTAATGTTATCATTAAACACACTAAAACTCAAAACTGTATTTTTACTATTCAACAAAAAACAAAACATTTTATAAAAATATCATAAATTCACCCTAACATAATATAGATGTTTTAAATTCAATAATGAACTCCATTTTATGAAAATAATTTTCTAAGTAATAGATATTTAATTTTTATGTAAAATCACTATTTACCTGAAAAATACTATTACTTAACTAATAAATTCTATAAAAATATTTAATTATGCTATTATATCACATTAACTTTCATGATGCCTAAATTATATTTATACTTAATTAAGTGTGGTTAATATTACATTTGTCACATTACAATTCATAACGGTAATATTATTATTCATAATTTTTTTTCACCAAAAATTAACTTGATCTTATTAGAATCTAAACTTGTTACTGGTCATAACTTTAGAAGACCATTTTTTGAAAATAATTTCACATTATTAAGTATTTAAAGTATAAAAAATATTTTAAAATACTCTTTTTTTCAATATTCATAAATAATATGAAACTTCTAAAAATTTATCATAACAATTTTATTTATACAAATAGATTACACAAATTAACTAAGGCCTCATTACACAGCCTCTTATAACACCAGAATATGACCTAAGAGTAAGGTGGGAAATGGTGATAGAATCTTGGGGAGGCTTGGAAAACATTACCTGAGTGGGGATTTCTATCAGCTAGAACTTTTCCTGAAGTCGATTACGTTCAATCTTAATATATTGAATCTTGGCTTGGGTTTGGTCCCGAGAAAAGCCTGGGGATGCTATCTTCTTCCCAAGATCTGAAAGATGGGATTCATATGGCCCGAGACAACTAGATGAGGCCATTGACTCTTCATTCTGTATTAATTAACCATGTTCATTTCTATTTTAAACAAAATTTATAACATTAAAAAAATTATTATTGTTTCCAATGGCCATATAACAGTAAAAACTCTATGGTTACATTTCAATTATACTTATATAGTTTTATTGATTATGACATAGTAAAACATACATTTTTAGGAAACAAAATATTATTCAAAAGTTTGGGTCGTTATAAAAGACCTCTGGACAGAGTTCTCATGTGTGTATATCTGAGTTGTGTGCATCATGTAAAACCCCCAAGTTCTGATGTTGTGCATAATTACCTAGTAAAATTCCCTCCATGTATGGGATCCTATGAAGATGTTTGTGCAAAACTATTTTTCTAGGGAACTCAATTTCATAAAAATTCTAATCTTCTGTACAACCCTATTTGCACGAAAATCCCAATCTTTTGCATGGTCCTTTTATGCGCAAAGCCCAATATTGTGTGCTGATCCCAATCGTTCATGCATACCATATTGTTCTCAATAGTGTCTAGGAATGTGCCCTTGGGTCTATACCATAGGGAATTCTCCCTCACACCCCCTCTCAATATCAGTCTTCAGTTGCGGTCCCAATCCTTTGGCCCCATCCCTTCGGTACTATCACTAACCCTGTTGAAAAATTGAGAGTTCCACCATCAATTTTTGAGGTCAGTTCAACACCATTTTTGGTTTCACCTTCAAGTAGACCCCACCACCATCCCACATATTAAAATTATTTGAGATACTTCTCTACACTCCCTAAAATATATTTAATTGACCTACTCCTCTTGTTCCCTTTCACATGTCACAAGTTAAGATTATCATCCTAGATTCCTCAAGTAAATTGATTCAAACCATTCCTCAAACATCTCTTGAACCCTCATCACCTATCTCAAATGTTGGGTTGAACCATAAAGGGTCGATCTTTCATAAGTCCCACACCATCCATTGCTAGTAATATTTTTCCTAGTATTCCTAACTACATGACTTTAAACTTTGTCATACCCTATCATGCATGAATAGGATGCCTTATACATCAAGCATAATATTCCTCAATCCATGATCATGAAAATTCATTCATTAGTCCTCAATACATGACCTTAAACTATATCATACCCTATCATTCAAGAATAGGATGCCTCTTATGATAAACACGAGATTCCTTATGCATCAAACATAAGATTCTCTATATCCCTCACAACATGACTTTAAACTGTATCATGTCCTATAATTAATGAATAGGATGCCTTATGCATCAATAATATGATGCATCATGCCATGATCATGATATGACCTCCAAACAACCACCATGGGCCTCTG
This sequence comes from Viscum album, assembly GCA_963277665.1. Lineage (NCBI taxonomy): Eukaryota > Viridiplantae > Streptophyta > Magnoliopsida > Santalales > Viscaceae > Viscum > Viscum album. The sequence goes on along the minus strand of OY728137.1, from coordinate 1,503,540,657 downwards.
AATATGGTGTAAGCCCTTATCATATACCTCAACCTATCAGTGAATCGAGATTCCCTCATGACTAGGCATGAGGAAGGGGAATAGGAAGACCTAGAGTGTAGGCCCCACATGTATACTTACTACTCAAAATTAGCCCTCATGGGCCTCCATCTTAGGTGTAAGCCCCAAAAATATTCCTCCGCCCATCAGCAAGTTGAGATTCTATAATTACCTAACAAAGGGAATAAATAATGGGAATTTCATTTCACAAGCCCCTCACACCACATCCTTTCACATGACGTTAAACCATAATCTTACCTCATGAAGTGCACATGGTATTCCCTCATGACCTGATGTGAGGAAGACATGACAAATAGTTAAACTACATAATCCCCACACACAAAATACTTCCACATGATGTTAAATTTTAATATTACCTCATATAATCCACATGGGATGCCCTCAGACACAACATGAGGAATACATGATGGGAAGCTCAACTTCATAATCCCCACACACTATGTCCGATATGCATGACATAAAACGGCCTACTACTACAATCTAGTCATATGATGTTAAACTACACAAAAATTTCCACAACACATGATATAAAACTATAGTCTTAAGACATGAAATTCACATAGTATTCCCCAATTATGATCATCACGGGATGTCACCTCCTCCTCCACAACCAGATGGGAACCCCATAGAGGGTAGTAAAATGTGTAATCCCTACTTACCCTGTTCCACAAGAATAGGATGCTTCATGTATGACTCATAGGGAATTAGATCCTCCTCTCATGGAATGATATCCTCTTCACATGGAATGACATCCTCTATGGAAATATTCCATGCATAAGCCCTTCACCATCTCTCATTGGTGCTTATATTACAACACAAGTGTCAAGTCCACTACTTCCTCTTATTTCTCAAATTGATCATGAATCATGTAAGCTTAGTGGTTAGTAGTGACCTTGAAATCCTCCCATTCTCCACCATGGGCCTCCTCTTTAGTTGTAAGACCCAAACATATTGAATTATGTGGGCTTTGATTCCAAATTAACTGGGATACATAGAAAGCCTCCCTGAGGTCCAAAACTTACATCCATATCCATCCATATATCCTTCGATCCTCATCCCAGTAATATCATGACACTCACATGGGATATCGCACCACCTATATGTCCATCAAGCATCTTCTGTGCATAATCCTCACACCAAATCCAACCAAGAGAAATCCTCTTGTGAAGGGAAGCTTCAATGTGTAAGCACCAAACCATCTCTCGCTGATGATCCCTTCAGAATGTGAGCATCCTTAATGCATGAAATTAAACTAAATGGAATGGTCCTATCACATGAAATTTAATTGATAAATCTAAATATGTGGGTTTAGATCCCTATTCTCTAAATAGGGTATGTAGGATGCCTCTCTAAGGTTCAATCCTGACCAATGGTAAAACCATGTTCTCCCTCCTAGGGATGAACCTCCCTGATCTTCCTCCACTGGGTATCCTAAAAATGAATCTCTATAGGACATTAAACCCTAAATTTACCTCAAGGGTTGTTCTATCCCAATCCATCAGTGTGAGATATTCCCACCTAGGGTTGCACCACCCAGATCTACCTCCGTGGGGAATCCTGATTACCCATATCTATAGGAGGTTAAACCCTGGATTCACCTAAATGTATGTTCCAGCCCAATCCATCAGTGTGACATTTTCCCTCCTAGGGATGTAACTCTATTATCTACCTCCATACTGTTTCATGATCACCCATGTATATAGGATGTTAAAACACATATTTACCTCAAGGGGTGTTCCGACCCAATCCATTGGTGTGACGTCTTCCCTCATAGAAATACACCTCCCTAATATACCTATACAGGGTATTCTAATCACCTGTATATATAGAGTGTTAAACCCAAGATTCACCTCAAGAGGTGTTTCGGCCAAATATTCTAGGTGTGACATCTTCCCTCCTAGGGATTTACCTCATTGATCAGACTTAATGGAGATTTTTTATCAATAAACTCTTTCTCAGCAAGATGTTAAACATGTGCATCAATCTATCTCAATTAGATGTTCTGATCCATCTCCAAAAGATGTTAAAATCTTGAAATGGATCTAAATAGATACCTCATACTAAACATGGTATGCATGAGGTGAAAGACTTGGAATATATTTTCCCACAGTGTATGCTACCTCATGCTAAACATTAGAGGCCCGAGGTGAAATCCTTTGATGATATATGCATCCAACATCAGATACCGCATGATCAACATGGGATTACTTGGGTTTTTTTATAATATCCCTCCATAAGATTACAAAACAAGAGGAAAAATACACACTCCCAATACACCTATCATCCATAGATTCATATACATGAATAACTTTACCATATACTCCAATGAAAGGTTGCTACCTTATCAGACAGAAGAAGTGTAATTAATCGGCATCCATATAAAGATGGCACAGTGAATGAGCTTCATGAACATGACTCAAATCTATGAGGGATACCTAGACTAAGTGATGATGTCCATAGAGAAATCCATGGAAGAAGTAACTGACATCCCATAATCCCATTTTGATCAAGGATCCAAAATCACCAACCATGGTGGAAGAGCCCCCCCCCCCCCCCCCCCCCCGCCTTTAGAAAGTGGGAATGTGGGGAAAAACATGTGTTTCAATGTACTCCCTAACTACTAAAGCATCAGAAAAAAATTATATTCCTTATAATCAATTTTTCTTTGATTATTGGTAGAAACCTTTCATAAGTGTGTTCTTGTGATTCCAGGGAACTATCCACTATCCCATTGGGATTAGGATTTCCCTTCGAGCCAATGATGAGCTGGTTGGGGCATCTGTCCAAGGGAAGGCCTAGGAATATTCATTACAAATGTGAATAAAATTGACCAACCAATATTGAAACTACTAAAATAATAATAGTATCATTTATTATGGTGGTTCCCATCCTCACAATATTTTTTGCAATAAATCCTAAATAGTTTGGACTAGATTAAAAGATGAAAGGGCCACTACCTCCCGTTTATTTCTCTTACTGAATTAGTTACACCAAATCTTGGAATAATTTGATTACAATGAAGTTAACTTAGGTATAATAGGGTGAATTAGTTTCTCAACTAGTTGATTTAGTTGTTCTGTGAGTATAGAATGTTCCCAACAAAACAATTTCCTGGCTATCTAGTCATCAAATTTCTATGAACACCTATATGGGTCTTTCATCCATACTTCTTCTTCCTTTAGGTGGAACATCATAGACATAGTCCACTTGGGGTGAGGGTTCCCACAACTTGATTTACATATAATAAAACATATTCTAGAGTATATCCTTGAATATTATGAGATCTTGTATATTTTTTTCCAACATCTGGTGTTATGGGAGTTATTCTTAATAATTTTTGAGAAAGACTTCATTGGGTTTACTGATATCTGATAGGCTGATCAGGTTGTTCTCCATAGAAAAAATAAAATATATCAAAAAATTATCTATTAAAAAATGGGTTTTACACCTTTTTCCTTGAACTTTGGGTGATTATACTCCATATTCCCCTCTTGATGAGGGAATTGCTATTGTTTTTATCATTTAAGGGGAGTCACCATGTGATATTGAGTGGGATTGGTGGATGGATACAATATTGAAATTGGTTTGAGAATCACAACTAAATTATATTCTCTAACATGATTCATTCACTGTTTCATCAGTGTTATCTAATATTTTTTTATTAGAGAATCAGATAACATCCTTCATTCGATGTGAAACTACCGTGAATTCTTAAAATTTACTTGGATATTTCAATTGAATAAATTTCATTTAAAACTCAACCAATATATTTTCAATACATATATCTAGTAGCTACTCCTATGGATGTTTCATGTTCAAAGAGTAATTTAGGACCTTCCATCTAGTGATAAATTCTGATGAAATTTTTTTTACACTACATACATGTTAAGATATCAAGGATCATTGTTTTTCTCATCTTAGAGCTAAATTAGTAGAGGGATTTCCATTAGAGGTATTCTCAAACAACAATTTACCCAGATGATAAGTCTCTATACTATACAAATGATGGGCCCTTCAGATTATACAAGAAGTATTTAAGATTTTCCATATCTTTTCTTCTAATTATTCTCATCGTGGGATCACATCAGGATACAAAGTGCACAAAGTGACATTCCAAGTCGATGGTTTAATTGAAGGTCTTGATGGAAGAATTCATGAAGTTGGGTAGCTGAGGAATTTTATACACCCACTCAGGGTATGAATTTCTCTATAGATTCACTGGCATGTGTCGTCCCCCTATGTATTCAATCCTATTATCAAGGGATTGGATGGAGTAGAGGAGTTCTTATCGTATTTTTATCTTGGGTGATACTTGGTATGGGGAGTCATAAAGAGCCTGATATGTTCATCTAGAATGCATCATCTAATAATATATGACTTTATTTATTCCAGAGTATCTTACATGAAATTATATTGGTTGCCACCCTAGTGGAGAGAATCCATGATAATCCTCGATGACTAATTCAACATAAATAGGTTTTGTAAAATTAGAGTCAGTTATATTGATGTCATCTTCTACTATTAATTTATTAACTCCCTCTTGTTAAATGGGGGGTTTCTAGAGGAGAAATATTGGCCTCAACATGTAATTTTTACTCATCATGAGTATTGAATTTGAACATATTGGAATTTATACATTTTATCTTCTCCAACTTAGCTTCATGTTGGGAAAACTTTTCCTTGATGGATAGAGGTCTAACTTTCTCGAGGGGTGGGTTGGTTTGGGATGGTTATACACCTTTACATTTCACTTTCATTGAATCTTATTGAGGAGGATGCAAATGAATATTTTTATGGGCTCCTAGGTTTTGATTTTACCATTAATATTGAGTATGAAATCTTTCTTCATGTTTTTTAGTGCAAACCATGTTTCAAATGGATTCCTCCCGTCATGTTCTTCTATGTTAGTTTCATGTTTTGTGTTATCTATAGGGAAAACACCAATGGCATTTACACTTTAAAAACTTTTTGAGAGACAACGTGTAATCCCCCAAAATATTCACCTTCTTGGTGGACCATTTTGACTAACAACCCTTGAAAGGATTCATATTTCCATCTTGATGTTCCCACTTAAGTGATTCTTAGAAGTTAATCTTGAGGGAGTCCCTAAAATCCTTCATTGAATTTGTTACAAATGATATTGTTGGATTGTATAATAGGATATACATTGAGGTATTTTCCTATAAATTTCCTCCTAATCTGGAGAAGATCAACTTCTATAGAGGAAGAGGTGTAATAATGTCCTCATCCCTATATGCTAGAATTTTATTGACTATGCCTCCATCACGAACTCACTTTACTGTGGATATGATAATTACTGGGGTGGTTGTGTGGTAAAATTTTCCCCAAACCTATGGGATGGGGTTGCTTCATTACCTTTATCAAATATATTACATATATGGACCCTTTAGATATTCAATATTTCACTTCAAAAGGCACTAGATATAGTTCATGTTTTTAGTGTGATCTACCCACCACTGAGGGTTGAATTATAGTCATGGACATCCCTTTCCTAAAGTTGGGGGCATGTTTTACTTTCTTAGTGACTTGATACAAGAACATATTGATGGATTTCTCCTACCGAGTATGTCATTACTGAGATCTGGGTAAAGTGAGATTTCATTTGATAAGATAACTTTCACAAACCAAATATAAATATGATATTGTTCAAAGGCGATGATATTACATGTTTCCTTTCCCAATGAACTTTTTTTCTACTGAGAAAAGTAAATCATGGGACTCTATATTTTACCCAACCATTGATTCCCTTAGTAAGCTAGGAATTAGTGATAATGTGGTGGAGAATACTCATTTTATTAAAGAAATGTTGTTAGATTAAATCTCACTACTTCACTATCTTAATATTACAATCCATTTATAAGGTAGTGAAATCAACTTGATAGTGAAACTCTCTCATTGCCTTAATGTGGTTTTCATACTCCCCATAAGGAAGATTCTTTAACATGACATGAAGAATTGTCACCAACATTTTTTGGAATAGATAAGGTATGAATTCCTCTTTTAATTATTAAAGTATGTTATACTAGGTAGTTTCCATGGGTAAAAATATGATCGATATATTTCCTTTGGTAACTTACTTCCATATGACTATGGAATTTTCTTCATCTTATGAGAGGGGTTTCTCCACCTGGTCTAACTATATAGGTTTCCTTCCCACTACTTTGTAAATGGGTGTGATGCGATTTGATATTCCATATATTACATTAGAGGTTGAGTGATTTGATAGAGGTTAAGATGATGATTGTTTCCACATACAATCTATAAAGATGCCAACTCTAGTAGCCTAGAGCTGGTGGTTGCTTTATTACATTGGCGTAATATACAAGTTATTTTATCTCAATGTAATAAATAGTTTAAATGTATTAGTAAACTAGATACATACTTGAATCTCACATAAATTTTAAAACATAAAATACAATACATTATTTATTTTAGAACATCATTATTCTCTTTATAATATCTATGTTTATCAATCATAATACACTTTCTAACATCTTATAGAAATGAAACAAAATAAGGGTGCTTTCAAATGCTCTGTATGGTTTATGTAAAATGTAATATATCTTTAGTAAATAAGAAAAAATCAATATAACAAGGTAAATAACAGAAAAAATATTCTGTTTTATCAATAACTTGAATGAGAATAATAATATAGTATGAATAAATAATTATCTAATAATATCATATAAATAATCACATGATCTTAAAAATTTACCATAGATATCATAAGTATTAAAATAATCACATGGATATCAATAAATAATTTTATAATGATGGAATTCATAATTTAGGGCATCATAAACTTACAGTTGGGGACTCGTTCTGAGGCATCATAAACATACCATCATGGAATCATTCATAGACATCATACATAAATGTGTAAGGCCTTGACCAAATAACCATATTATATTGTCTCCTGAGACTTTATGATTCATCGAGAGTAAATTTAATTCCATGACCCACTCATAAATTAATAATTCCAATTAATTCATCATATGAATAAACAATACAACATAACATGCCTTAATAATCAATAATTATTTTTCTAGGAAGAGCAAGTATACAAAATTCCAATACATTCCCAATCAAAATGATTATAAACTATCCATAGAAATGATAAATAATGGTATCATTATAATATTTCCCTATTAGAGTAAAATTAAAGTAAATTTTTTTTTTCTTTGATGAATATAAAGACCATAAAAATAAAATTAAAATCATTCTTGAGGAAAATACCATTTTCCCTTAAAAATTACTTTTAAAAAGAAAAAAGTTCCATAATATTTAGAAAATATTTTCTTTTAAAGGAATCCAATAAAATTTTAATAGAAGATTCAAATAATTTGGTGGTCATGTTGGTGTAAAATTTCATTCATTCTGATTATGTTAGAACAAATATTCCATTCAATGTTTTGGTAAAAAGTAAAAAAGTACCTCATTCAGAAAATAACAAGAAGATCGCTTTAAAAAAATTATATAAATTCTAACATGGGTAAATATGACATTAAATAATCATATTATAATATTAAAAACATTATTGAAAACATTTTAATGAAAATATGTACATGGATGAAATGATTCCAAACCAAATAGAAAGCAAAGTTTGTTTTCCAAAAAAAATAATATTTCAGTCTCTTGGGTACTTAAAAGATGTAAATTAAAGGAAAAATGTAATTTTTATAAATAACTAGATAAGAAGAAAATATATTGGGTTTAGGATTTATATATCATATAATTCTCCCAACATATACTTAAACCTAAACAATATTGAATAATGATGATATTGTAAAAGAAACATTTACCGCTTTGGAAAATTTTGAATCATAACACCCATGAAAAAAATAAATTCAAATGAGTATTTAAGTTACATGAATATAAATTTAATCATGATATATCATGTAAAATTGGAAATATATTCACCACATAAAATAAAAAAGTGGTGAATATGAAATATGTATCATGAAAAAAAAAGTGATTCAAGAAACCCTTACATTGCGCCTGAATTGCTTTGTAAGCACTCTAAAATTATTTATAATAAATTTATTTTTATTTTTATTATATACTAGAGTCATTTAAATACTTATAATATCATATATTATTCACTTATAACATTTCAATATCTATTTATAAATAATTATTTATTAAAATCATCATTTCTTGGGGTTAAATGTTTTATTTTTCATAGAAGATTCAGTTTTATAGTTTGAGTACTTGTACTATGATCGTGGTTTCATCATCTCTAGAATTTTAATCATCATGTAAATATCATAAATATTTATATTCATTCAAAAAAGGTAAATATATATAAAAAAATTAATTACACCATTCATGGAGACGGTAATCTGTACATACTCATCAACGATGTTTTCACATTTTGATGGATGGGAAAAAGAAAGATAAATAATATTTAATGTAAAAATAACTTTTTATTATATAATAAATATAATATATATTTATTAAATCTATGATAATAACAATTCATTTAAATATGAAATGAAAAAAGAACCACATCGCTCTATGGAGGTGTTAGTCCAAACGTACACATGAGCGTTATTATCATTTTCCAACGGATTGGAATGTAAGAAGTTAGATATGATATTATAATTCTAAAATAATAATTATTTCATTAATATCATATATATTCATTACTTATATCTTTATTACCATCTAAGTAAAAGGATATTCAAAACAAATTATACTGCTATGTAGAGACGGTAAGTTGTATGTAAGCATCAAATATATTTTCATTTTTTATATAATGGAAAAGATATAGAAAATGGTTATATAATTATCATAATAAAATATTAGTATATTTATTATATTGTAGTTATTATTTTATTATGTAGACAATATATTTAGAGTAATTATAAGAAAAAATAAACTTAAAAGACTCAGTAAAGATGATTACCTCTTCTTCAATAGATCTCCCTTAGATCCATTATTAAGGATCCTTAGAATGATCTTTTAAGAAGTATATTGTAAGGGTTGGTGTCTTGGGAACCAACTGTTTTGTACTTTGATTACATGAATGTTCACTTATTATATATTTTTTATTGTTCTTCATGACTATAATATAATAATGCCCTAGAATATTTGTTGCATTAATAAGGTCATGGTAGATCCCCACTATGATGAGAACCTTGAAATCCTATAACAATATTCTTAAATAAAGTTATGTGGTTGGATGAAATACTATGATAGGACACATAGTATACAGACCATCATGTGCGATTACTCGTAAAAAGAAGAGACTCTCTCATGGAGTTCGCACTTGGTAATCTCCAAGATGGGAGATTATGAGAACAGACCCGCCAGTAGAAATTCTGCATGTCTCGGTGTCATTGGACATTGCTATCTATGAGCATGTGTAATGGTCCTTAGACTAGAAGATTATCATTAACTCATGTCATGAATCGCGCACTTATATTTTCTGATGAAAACCGTCACATAAACAGTTGTCGGGAAGTAGGGTACGTTGGGTGCGTCACGAGTGACATGTTATTAATGGATAAGTTGAGGAAGGATTTGTCCCTTCCATTTATGGAAGTTGATATCTCATCCCTTTGATTGAAATAGAACTGTCGCATGAAATTCCATGGCCATGGTGTAAATGATGAGTTTATTTCAAGTAGTCAAAGAACGACGGATCAAGCATATAGGTTTATGACACTTCCATGAAACCTGCTTGATGTGATATTGAGACAAAGGGATTAAATTACACAGTAAGCATTCATTTGAGGTGATACGTCAATGCGGAGTCAACTTCTTTCTCTTGGGTGCCTTGACCTGTTGCTAAACAGTAATCTTGGACTTTAGGCAAGCCCGCCGAATGCCAATGAGAAAGAGGCCTAGAGGGTCACACACTAAGTGTATTCAAGTATCTCAAGTAGAATAAATATTATTCCTATATGTGCTTTAATAATTATTCAAGGAAGCCTAAATCGTTTTAATGTTGGAGGAAGAATAAAATAAAACAAGTACACGTTGTGTATCAATGATTACACGCCGTGTAGTTTTATTTTGAAAACGAGTACACGCTGTGTAGTTTTAAATGTACACATCGTGTAGTTTTTATTTTGGAATGGAAATGAATAATTGAAAACAAGATATACACGCCGTGTATATTGAATGTACATGCCATGAAGTTTTCCATGAAAAACAAGTACACACTGTGTATTTATTAATACACGCCGTGTATTTTTTCCAGTCAATATTTGGAATAAATATCGTTTTATTAAATGATATTTATTATAATAAGTGCGGGCGCATGTCAAGGAATTAATGGCTCGACATGGGTTTTTCAAAAGAGAGTTAATGAAATAAATAAAATGCGTAATGTTTTTATTTATTATCATAAATCTACAACCTCAAACCCGATTATAAATATCCTCACAACCCCAACTCTTTTCCTAAGATAAGAGAATCCTTGTGGACAATAATTCTGGAGAATTATTTCAAGGATGAAAGATCCTCTTCCTCTAAGAATGCTCTCAAGACCGAGAGAGATCCTCTTCCATCAGATCAAGACAATCTAAGGTGGACAACACAAGCAAAGGTTTCTCTACACTAGCACCCGAAGACTCCTTTGGCGACGTTCAGAGATACAAGGTGCACGTGTGGATCACTACTAGAGGAAGTCTACACTTGGCTTCTGCGATGCAATGACGAATCACATCAGAAGATGATCAAGAATATAAATGAATAAAGAACACCAAAAGGTACTTTTTTCAATTGATTAAATTAATTATAATCAACCAGTAACGATCCTACTTTGTGGTTCTGGGACTTTCCTTTTCCTTGTCTATTTCTGTGATTCGATCCGTGGAGACTAGCTTTTATCAACATATTGATCCCAGATTGATCATTATTAACGAAAAAAATCCAAGTGGGCACATCCACCAATGCACTTCCGCTATGCCCGGAACCTTCAAATGGTATCATAGGGAGGTTACAATGTTGATTATAGTTATTTAATTTTCGTTGATAATTTACACATTTATATTTGATTCAATTCAAAAAAAAATTGTTCTCTAATATGAATAAATGAGATCTGTTCTTCCTCCTTCATTTATCAATTCATATCATAGAAACAACCTTTTAATTTTAATTTTTTATTAAAATAAAAATGAGGAACTCATTCGGAAGAGCCACTCGTTCTATCTGTACGACACGGAAATACACGGCGTGTAATGAAAACTACATGCTGTGTACTTAGGTTCAACGAACCAGTTCTGGTCTGCCAAACCACGCCATGTGAATTGAGTATGACTAAGTATTTATTACACTGTGTTGACGATAATTAAACTGTGCGTGGGAACCGGAATACATGGCGTGTATGTTGGAGCAACACGTTGTGTAGTCTGGTCCGGCCCAAGTGAAACTGTGTACAAAGGAGATGTCGCGTACCATGTACATGGGATTTCTATGTCGGTTACTGCGTAACAAGGAAGTACACACCATGTATGATTTATCTACATGTCGTGTACTCCAAAATTTCCAAAGTAAAGAAAACACACCAAAGCCCCCGGCATGTACTTTGGATAAAAGGTGAAAGAAATACATGCCGTGTAAATATAAACTACACGCTGTGTACTTTCCAAAAATGGAATTTCACCCGGTTTCCTCAAAATGTACAAAGACACCGTACAAGGAATGTGGATGAGAAGAATCTCAAGGAAATTCAGAAAGTAATTTAAGATAAATAATTGATTAATTATAAGATCATAATTAATTAAATTTAAGCGCGACTTATCTTGAATAAGAGAATTATTAAAAGAATTTGAATTATAAATATGCGTAAATGATGTTTCATGCTATAGATGATCATGAGATAGACCAAAGACCCTTTGTATGTATAGTTTCATTTAAATTTGTTTAATTTAAATTCGTTGGCATGCGATCCTTCTTCCTATAAAATATAGGGCCTATGTGCCCATGGTTTCTTTAATGTAAACCCCATGTAATGAATAATCTCCCAAGATAGAGGAGACGGTTCGAAATCCGAAGCTGAGGCGAAACCAACCCAAGAAGATACAAAGGTGGACAGGTGGGAGCTGCAAAACACGAACCATCAGGTTCAAGTTGTTTTCCCTAGGTCAGGGTTAACTTATCAAAACCTCTAGATAAGCTAACCAATAGAAGCTCATGATCATGCCATATTATTTTAATTCTGTCTGATTGCATGGTTTATTTATTATGTATGTGTTGTCACGATCACATAATTAATAAACAAGCATGCAAAGATGGAATAAAATAAAAACCGGACTATGTGTAAACATTATCAGAACATGGTTAATCACTTAAGCAAGCATCACTTAATATTAATAGTCATGTGATAATGAAAAACTACGCATAAAGAATAAAATTCCTCAAATACCATATTAAGTCAGACTAAGCCTTTCGTTACTTGATTAAGGGTAAGACTCAATAAAACTATGTGTTTGACCAACCCTTGTTGGGACACTTACTTTTATAAAGGAAGCCCTTATGAAAGGTTTCGGGTTGACTTAACCATATTACACCAAGAGGAGTATCCCTTGATAGAATTGATGTAATATTGGAGGCAAGAGTTGAGAAAATCCAAGTCATGATTTCAGGACTGGGGAGTCCACTAAACAGATCAAGAAATTGTAAGCTCACAGTTGGCAAAGACCTGCCTACCTAAATACCTTCAAATAGCTTGACCAACCCTTGTTGGTTTTATGAAAAGGGGAATATGGATCCTTGCCACTAGAATGTTAATGAAACTAGACATTCCAAGTTCAATGGTGAGGGCCATTGGTACTTGAAAAAATAGTGGGAGAATTAATAAATTCATTTATTATTCATAAAATGTAATCAAAATGTACTGATAAATCTGCTCTTTTAATTTGTAGAATTGAAATGAAAAACTCATCAACCACATTTTCTCTGTGATTAATTCTGGATAAAGACAATATCCTCACCGGCATTAACTTTCAGGAATGGTTTAGGAACCTTCGGGTTATCTTACGCCATGAATGAAATTTTTACGTGCTGGAGTCCTCACATCCTGATCCGCCTGCCCAAAGGGCGAGTGATGAAGATTTCCTAGTCTATGATCAACATTTGAGCACTGCACTCGATGTTCAATGTTTGATGCTATCATCAATATCTAGTGATCTCATGAAGTCTCATGAATACATGGATGCCTACAGCATGCTCAAGCACCTTTGTGGTCTATACCAGGAGAGAGCAAGACATGAAATGTTTGAGATCTCTAAGGCTCTATTCCAGATCAAGCTTGGAGAGGGTTCCTCAGTTGGGCCTCATGTAGTCAAGCTCATTGGATACATTAAGCGCTTGGAGGTTCAAGGGTTTAAACTCCCCGAAGAACTGTGTACCGATCTCATTCTTGAATCACTTCCCCAAAGCTTGTCAAACTTTCTTGTGAACCTCAACATAAACAACATTGAGAAGTCTCTGTCTGATCTTCTTATCCTCATTCACCAAGTGGATAATGACATGAAGCATTAAAAACATTATGTCCTTATGTTGAATAAAAGGAAAGGGAAGTACAAGATAATTAAGCCCAAATCTTCTTCAAGTCCTTCCAAGAAAAGAAAGATCAAAAGAGGGGCAAGGGAATAGGATGTTGTTTGTTTCGCATGTGGCAAGAAGGGCCACTAGAAGAAAAACTGCACCCAGCCAAGGAAGAAAAGGGAAGCTTCATGTGAATTTGTTATCGAATGCAATCTATCTATTTCTACTAATTGGGTATTAGATACTGCCTGCGGTGCTCACATCTATATCCAAATACAGGAACCAAGTGGGTTCAGAAAGATTGACCGAGGTGAGGTGGATCTACGAGTAGCCAACGGAGCCAGACTTGCTATTGTAGCCGTCGGAGACTACCACCTCACATTGCCTACTATGATGGTCTTGGTTTTTAAAGGATGTTATTATGTACCCTCTATAACCAAAAACATTATTTCGGTATCAAGATTAGATACTGATGGATTCATCATCATGTTTGGAAGTGGATGTAACGACCTGAAATTTTAAATAAATCATGTTTCCTAATTTTATGTGTTATTTTATTTTATTTTTATACTCAACAAAAATGTTTCATTTGATAACATGAGTATAATTAAAATGAGACTGTTGGGTATTGACTATTATTTGACCATTGGTCAATATGACCGCTGGAAACTAAAGGTTTTGACTATTGTCTCTAAATACAAGCAATCTTGGTTAATTAATATAGAAAGAAGATTCGATGGCCTCACCCAGTAGTCTTGGACCGATCGAAGCCCATATAACAGAACTTGGGAAGGAGGTAGTACCACTGGGCTTTGCTCTGGACCAAACCCAAGCCGAACTTCATCTTGTGAAGCTAGAACGGAATCTCCTTTGCGAGAAGTTCAAACTAATAAAAATTACTACTCGTGCGATGTTGGCCGAGCCTCCCTCAGATTCTCTCACCTTAGCACACCTTACACTTAGGTCCTATATTGGTGTGATAAGGGGTTATGTAAGGAGACCGTAACTGCCTTGTGTAATCCTTTGTTTTAAATAGAAATTGGGATTTCTTCTTATGACGATGTTTATGAATTTTTAAATGGCCGGCTAAATATAGTATGCATATTTTTGATGAATTTTAGAGAAAGGATATTTTAAAAATGTTTATGTAAACCTTAAATAAATAAAAATGTGTAATGATTTTCAAAAAATGGTCTTCTACAATTATGTTCAGTATGAAATTTCGAGTCTAATAAGATCAACTTGACTTTTGATGAATAGTAAATTATGAATAGTGATTTTACGCTTAGGATTAGTAATGTGACCAAATGGATTAGTAATTTCACTCAAAGAAAGTTTTAATATAATTTAGACACCTAGATTAAGTAATGAGATTCAATAAAATGGGTAAATAACAGTTTCATAAATTATTATTCAAGTATTAGTTTTTTTCGGGTGAATAGTGTTTTTTAATTAAAAATTATATTAAAAACATTTAGAAAATTATTTTTATAAAATGGATTTCATTTTTGAACTCAGAGCATCGATATTATGTTAAGGTAATTTTTGGGGATTTTTCTGAAAAAAATGAATTTTCGGTGAATGGTGTGTTTATTTAAAAAATGAATTAAAAATATTTAGAAAATTATTTTTATAAAATAGAGTTCATTTTTGAAATCAGAACATTGATATTTGGTTAAAGTGAAATTTTGGGATTTTTCTGAGAAAGTTGAATTTTCAGTGAATAGTAAAAATACAGTTTTAGGGTTTCGGTATGTTTAATGACATCATAACTATGTCATTATGATGTCATGAGATTTTTTAAGTGATGGTCGACTAAAGAGGATGAATTATTGTGTGGGGTTCCCCATGTGTCCTAACTCTATGGGAAGTACCATGGGAGGGCACATGCTTTTGAGAAAACCACTTTTGAGGCGTCCCTTGGCCATTAATGCCTTGTCCCCTCACTTTCCCTATAAATACCAAGCCCTCATCTCATATTTTCAACTCAAAAACCATCCTCAACTATGTTCTGGTCTCCTTACCTCCCAAGGAGTCCTCCCAAGGTGCCCCCAAGCCCTCAAGGTCCCAACCATTGAGTTTTAAGAGTTACGTTTTAAGGTAAGGGATCTGATCTCTCTCTTTCTTTTCAAGAAATCTGTTTTATATAATTTCTTTTATGCTACATGTTCTTATGTTAAAGGGTGTTCTTTTATACTAATCTTACTTCCCTTTTCATGTTCACATAATGATAGATCCCCTATTACTCTCCTTATTTCGTTTTATGAAGTTTTAAGTTGTGCCGTTAGGCTGCTGAAATTTTTGTAACGGATTCTTTCTCCCTTCTCATTTTTCAAGATCTATTTTCATGTAAAGTATTTCATGTTCCTTTTTATTATGTTGGGTATGATCTATAAATTTATCATACTGATCTTTTATGATCATATGATTAGAGACCCCATTTGATCTCTTCAATTCAGTATTTTGAAGTTTTAAGTGGCGTTGTTAGGCTGCTGAATTTTTAAGTGGTTCTTCACCCTTCTCATTTTGAAGTTCTACTTTCATGTCAATTATTTCAAGTTACTTTTTGTTATGTCGGGTTATGATCTCTATATATATCATACTGATATTTTATGGCCATATTATGAGAGAACCCATTTGATCTCTTTAATCCAGTATTTTGAAGTTTAAGTGGCGTTGTTAGGCTGCTGAATTTTTAAGTGGTCCTTGCACCTTTCTCCCTTTTCAAAGTTCTAATTCCATGTCAAGTCTTGAAAGTTCCTTTTTTATTGTGTTGGGGTATGATATTTATATCTATAATACTGATCTTTTATGTTCATATGGTTAGAGACCCTATTTCATCTCATCAATTCATTTTTGTTGAAGTTTAAGGGGCGTCGTTAGGCTGCCGAATTTCTAAGGGGTTCTTTAACCCTTCTCGTTTTCGAGATCTACTTTCATGTCAAGTCTCTCAAGTTCATTTTATTATTATTTTGGGGTATGATATATATATCTATAATACTGATCATTTATTTTCATATTATGAGAGACCTTATTTGATCTCGTCAATCCATTTTTGGGAAGTTTTAAGTGACGTCGTTAGGCTGCCGAATTCTCATAAGAGAAATCTTATTTTTGTCTTCCTTTCAAGTTCTTTTTTTCATATGTTATATAATTAAAATTTCATTACCATGTTCTTAAATACTATATATTATGTTCCCCTACTGTTTTATGTATCATTTTTGAGTGGGTGACCCATGTCCCCTCTCTTTTCAATGTTTTCTAAAACCATGTATCGTAGACGTTATGCTGCATAGTTTTCGTCTCAAAATGCCTCCCTCTTTATCTCAAAATTATTCTATGTTATTAAGTGAATACTCAAAGATACTATTTATATGGGTGTATTCACATATATATCAAAATTTTCTATTTTAAATTCTGGGATTTACATACATGAAACCCGCTTTCCCTTTTCCGTGGGTTTAGAGTGACACGAAGATCATGTCTTTAAAGCAGTTTTTAAAACGTTATGATTATGAAATGAAACCCATTTCTTTTATGCTATATGGGTTGTTTATTAAATTATTGATGATGATATATGTGGCTCTCATGATAATTAATACATGTCAAGGGTGCGCCCAGATAGCGCTCCAATGCATTGGGTAAAGACTTAATCTCTAGAGATGACTTTTTAGACAGATACCTTGGTGAAGAACCTTGGTAATTTTTAATGACACCTTGGGGATGGACCTTGGTGAAACGAAATGATTGTCAATATTAAATGTTGAAGCCACATCTTCAAGTTATGAAAACTGTTATTTTTATTAAGATATGCCTCATGATTTCATTCTCATGCCTTAAAGTTCTTTTTATGACCTTATTTAAGTATCTCAAGTTCACATGTAAAATGTTTCTCTTGTTTCCCTTACTGGGCCTTCTACTCACCCTTTCTTTTGATGTATGTCCCCAGGTTATGTGATGAAGTAATGAACTTAGGATGAACATGAGGAGAATCCTTTCAAGTGTTTAAGAAGAATGTTTTATGTTTTCATGTTTTAAGTTCCTGGTTTCCAAGACACTAAACCTTAAAGATCCTCAGTTTTGTAAAATGTAATGAAAGTTTATGTGATAAAAAGGTGGGATGATATAGTTGGTATCAAAGGATGGTTTAGTTATTTGTAGAAATTAGGATATGAAAACTTTAGGAAGAAGCCTATAGAAAAGTTTATATATAGTAAATCATCCTGGTATTTTGGTGAGTATTGAGTAATGGGTTTCCAAGCAAATACATCTATGTCTGGATACGAGCAGGTAGAGGTGGCTCTGGCACAGATGTACATAGGGGTAAAACCCGAAAACACCACTTTGAGCTAGACTCAAACGGGAACTGGTACACGACAACAGGCCTTGCTGCACTCTTGGTTACGACACTCCCGGGGGATATGCTTTGGTAAATTCATAAGCTTAGTATGAACCATTGTTAAAGGAACAGAGATAAAATAAAATAAAGATTCACATAAGAATATATGATCATGGATAACCTAGATGGGAACCAAGGGGATCACAAGTTAGGGTATAATTTTCTTCTACAAGTTATCCTTCTATGCTTTAAGTTCCTTTTCATGATTATTAGCTAAGTATTTAAGCCCCTAATTATAGTTTCTTTTCTAAGTTAATGGCGGGAAATGGAAGAACATGTCCCAACAACCAATGTGATAGGAAATGATACGATTGTCGTATTAATACGACAGAGATGATTAGGGGATTAAAAGATGATTATTATTTTGGAAGACATTCACTATTTTCGGGACCCTATATGATCGAGGAAAATAGATTACTACGGTATTTTCATTGAGGAGTAAGTTTGACTTATATTTTGAAGAATCGATGAATTTATGGTGGACTTATAGTAATTTAGGTTACTTATGGGAATGATTAACCTATCTTGGGTAAAATATGTTTAGGTTAGATACTTTTGTTATAAGATGTTAAGAGTGGTTGATGTTGTTTGGAGATGAAAAATGAAGTTTATTTTGGAAGACTATGTTATCAAATCCTTCTTGTATTTGGGTTTCAATCTTATTTTGGTTTATTTTGAGGAATTTTAAGGACCGTTATTTATGGAATGGTCTATGATGAACTTTAGGTATTACCATGGAACTTTGAAGATTTAAAATTAGTTTCCATTCTTATGGGATTCTTCCTTTTTGAAGAGTTGTTTAACCTTACCCTTTCTATTTTTTGGGATAATGTTTAAAGATAAAAGAAATAGATAGTTAATATTTTGTGGATTATGTGATTCTCTAGAAGATGATTCTTGTGTTTTGATGAGACCAAGTAGTTTTGAATGCTCATCGTTTGGAGAAAAGATTAGTTTTGGTAGAAACTTATTAAAGGATGAAACTCTACATGAAGGTAGGTATATTTTCTTATGTTTTTGTTCTATTTAGTAAATGAATTCCTCAAAATTATGAAAAGAAATGTAAAACAAAAATGTTGTTGGTTTACGTTTCCTACTAGGTAATCAAAGACCGTTTACACACATCATAATTTTGGGATTTTCTTATGGTTAAATTTCTCCTAATCATGTTCTCTATCACTCTCCCTCAGAACTTGACCCTTTGTTTTCTCCTCCAAGTCCATGTTTTCCTACATGGAAACCTAGTGTGGGTTAACTCGGGTGACCTTTGTACTTCCCTTTATTTCTTTTAAAGTAATATTTTTACTGACTCCTTTTCCGATGTGGGACTTTCAATGCAATTTCAAAACCCAATTTTAAAAATTGCGAGGACACAATTTCTTAAGGGGGGAAGATTGTAACGACACGAAATTTTAAATAAATCTTGTTTCCTAATTTTATGTGTTATTTTATTTTATTTTTATACTCAACAAAAATGTTTCATTTGATAACATGAGTATAATTAAAATGAGACTATTGGGTTTTGACTGTTATTTGACCATTGGTCAATATGACTGCTGGAAACTAAAGGTTTTGACTATTGTCTCTAAATACAAGCAATCTTGGTTAATTAATATAGAGAGAAGATTCGATGGCCTCACCCAGTAGTCTTGGACCAATCGAAGCCCATCTAACAGAACTTGGGAAGGAGGTAGCACCACTGGGCTTTGCTCTGGACCAAACCCAAGTTGAACTTCATCGTGTGAAGCTAGAACGGAATCACCTTTTTGAGAAGTTCAAACTAATAGAAATTACTATTCGTGCGATGTTGGTCGAGCCTCCCTTAGATTCTCTCACCTTAGAACACCTTACACTTAGGTCCTATACTGGTGTGATAAGGGAATATGTAAGGAGACCATAACTGCCTTGTGTAATCCTTTGTTTTAAATAGAAATTGGGATTTCTTCTTATGATGATGTTTATGAATTTTTAAATGACCGGATAAATATAGTATGCATATTTTTGATGAATTTTAGAGAAATTATATTTTAAAAATGTTTATGTAAACCTTAAATAAATAAAAATGTGTAATGATTTTCAAAAAATGGTCTTCTACAATTATGTTCAGTATGAAATTTCGAGTCTAATAAGATCAACATGATTTTTGATGAATAGTAAATTATGAATAGTGATTTTATGCTTAGGATTAGTAATGTGACCAAATGGATTAGTAATTTCACTCAAATAAAGTTTTAATATAATTTAGACACCTAGATTAAGTAATGAGATTCAATAAAATGGGTAAATAACAGTTTCATAAATTATTATTCAAGTATTAGTTTTTTTCAGGTGAATAGTGTTTTTTAATTAAAAATTATATTAAAAATATTTAGAAAATTATTTTTATAAAATGGATTTCATTTTTGAACTCAGAGCATCGATATTATGTTAAGGTAATTTTTGGGGATTTTTCTGAAAAAAATGAATTTTCGGTGAATAGTGTTTTTATTTAAAAAATGAATTAAAAATATTTATAAAATTATTTTTATAAAATAGAGTTCATTTTTGAAATCAGAGCATTGATATTTGGTTAAAGTGAAATTTTGGGATTTTTCTGAGAAAGTTGAATTTTCAGTGAATAGTAAAAATACAGTTTTAGGGTTTCGGTATGTTTAATGACATCATAACTGTGTCATGATGATGTCATGAGATTTTTTAAGTGATGGTCGACTAGAGAGGATTAATTATTGTGTGGGGGTCCCAATGTGGCCTAACTCTATGGGAAGTACCATGGGAGGGCACATGCTTTTGAGAAAACCACTTTTGAGGCGTCCCTTGGCCATTAATGCCTTGTCCCCTCACTTTCCCTATAAATACCAAGCCCTACTCTCATATTTTCGACTCCAAAACCATCCTCAACGAAGTTATGGTCTCCTTACCTCCCAATGAGTCCTCCCAAGGTGCCCCCGAGCCCTCAAGTTCCCAACCTTTGAGTTTTAAGAGTTACGTTTTAAGGTAAGGGATCTGATCTCTCTCTTTCTTTTCAAGAAATCTCTTTTTTGTAATTTCTTTTATGCTCCATGTTATTATGTTAATGGGTGTTCTTTTATACTCATCTACCTTCCCTTTTCATGTTCACATAATGAGAGATCCCCTCTTACTCTCATTATTTCGTTTAATGAAGTTATAAGTGGCACCGTTAGGCTGCCGAAATTTTTGTAACGGATTCTTTCTCCCTTCTCATTTTTCAAGATCTATTTTCATGTAAAGTATTTCAAGTTCCTTTTTATAATGTTTGTTTATGATCTATAAATTTATCATACTGATCTTTTATGATCATATGATGAGAGACCCCATTTGATCTCTTCAATTCAGTATTTTGAAGTTTTAAGTGGCGATGTTAGGCTGCTGAATTTTTAAGTGGTTCTTCACCCTTCTCGTTTTGAAGTTCTACTTTCATGTCAATTATTTCAAGTTATTTTTTGTTATGTTGGGGTATTATATCTATATCTATCATACTGATCTTATATGACCATATGATGAGAGACCCCATTTGATCTCTTCAATTCAGTATTTTGAAGTTTAAGTGGCGTCGTTAGGCTACTGAATTTTTAAGTGGTCCTTGCACCCTTCTCCCTTTTTCAAAGTTCTAATTCCATGTCAAGTCTTGCAAGTTTCTTTTTATTGTGTTAGGGTATGATATATATATCTATCATACTGATCTTTTATGTTCACATTATGAGAGACCCTATTTTATCTCATCAATTCATTTTTGTTGAAGTTTAAGGGGCATCGTTAGGCTGCCGAATTTCTAAGGGGTTCTTTAACCCTTCTCGTTTTCGAGATCTACTTTCATGTCAAGTCTCTCAAGTTCATTTTTTTATTATTTTGGGGTATGATATCTATATCTATCATACTGATCATTTATGTTCATATTATGAGAGACCCTATTTGATCTCGTCAATCCATTTTTGGGAAGTTTTATGTGACGCCGTTAGGCTGCCGAATTCTCATAAGAGAAATCTTATTTTTGTCTTCCTTTCAAGTTCTTCATTTCATATGGTATATCATTCAAATTTCATTACCATGTTCTTAAATACTATATATTCTGTTCCCCTACTGTTTTTTGTATCATTTTTCAGTGGTTGACCCATGTCCCCTCTCTTTTCAATGTTTTCTAAAACCATGTATCGTAGACGTTATGCTGCATAGTTTTCGTCTCAAAATGCCTCCCTATTTATCTCAAAATTATTTTATGTTATTAAGTGAATACTCAAATCTCTTATTTATATGGGGGTATTCACATATATATCAAAATTTTCTATTTTAAATTCTAGTATTTACATACATGAAACCCGCTTTCCCTTTTCCGTGGGTTTAGAGTGACATGAAGATCATGTATTTAAAACAGTTTTTAAAACGTTATGATTATGAAATAAAACCCATTTCTTTTATGCTATATGGGTTGTTTATGAAATGATTGATGATGATATATGTGGCTCACATGATAATAAATACATTTCAAGGGTGCGCCCAGATAGCGCTCCAATGCATTGGGTAAAGACTTAATCTCTAGAGATGACTTTTTAGACTGATACCTTGGTGAAGAACCTTGGTAATTTTTAATGACACCTTGGGGATAGACCTTGGTGAAACGAAATGATTGTCAATATTAAATGTTGCAGCCACATCTTCAAGTTATGAAAACTGTTATTTTTATTAAGATATGCCTGATGATTTCATTCTCATGCCTTAAATTTCTTTTTATGACCTTATTGAAGTATCTCAAGTTCACATGTAAAATGTTTCTCTTGTTTCCCTTACTGGGCCTTCTGCTCACCCTTTCTTTTTATGTATGTACCTAGGTTATGTGATGAAGTAATGAACTTAGGATGAACATGAGGAGAATCCTTTCAAGTGTTTAAGAAGAATGTTTTATGTTTTCATGTTTTAAGTTCCTGGTTTCCAAGTCACTAAACCTTAAAGATCCTCAGTTTTTTAAAATGTAATGAAAGTTTATGTGATAAAAAGGTGGGATGATAAAGTGGATGTTGATACTTTTATAAAGATAGAATTTGTTTTGGTAGGGCACATTTATATAACGGCCTTTATGTGTTAGACTACACAAACTAAGTAATGGCAATCAATGACAAAGTTAATTCACATGACTCATACCACACCCAACTTTGGCATCACCAGCTAGGTCATGTCAATGAGAAACGTTCGACAAAATTACATCAAGATGGGTATTTAGATTCTTTTGAACTAAAACAACTTGGTGTATGTCATGCGTGTCTATCAGGAAAAATGACCAAAGCCCCATTTAGTGGGAAAGGTGAAAGGGCTATAGAGCTTCTAGAATTAGTTCACACAGATGTGTGTGGGCCATTTCCAGTTGAAGTAAGGGGTGGGTTCTCATACTTTATAACTTTTACTGATGATTTTAGTAGATATGGATATATTTTCTTAATGAGTTATAAGTCAGATTCTTTTGATCGGTTTAAAGAATACAAGAATGAAGTTGATAACTAGCTTGGTAAGAAGATTAAGAGACTCCGCTCAGACAGAGGAGGAGAATATCTTAATTAGGACTTCATTGATTTCTTACAGGAGTTTGAGATTCTATCTCAACTCACTCCTCCTTACACACCTCAGTGGAATGGTGTGAGTGAAAGGAGGAACCACACCCTATTGGACATGGTGAGATCAATGATGAGTCATGAAAGTCATCCATTATCTTTTTGGGGATATTCATTACAAACATAATCACACATACTAAACCAAGTACCAACTAAATCGATAAATGGTATTCCATATGAGTTATGGAATGAACGCAAAGCCATGTTATCGAATTTAAATGTGTGGGGTAGCGAATCATTTGTTAAGGCATCTTCAGGTAACAAACTTGCACCTCAAGGCACAAAGTGTATCTTTATAGGATATCCTAAGGAAACAAGGTGATATTACCTATACAACCCCTCATAAAAATGGTTATAGTGGCAAGACATGCCATATTCATTGAGAGGGATCACATCTCCAAAAGAGATAGTGGGAGAGAGATAGACTTCAATGAAGTCAAGGCTCAAGATACACAAGAGTAGGTACAAGAACAGATTCCACAAAGCCCCGTGGAAGAACAATCTGTTCCAGAGACATAAGAACTACGTAGGAGCATGAGAGAGGTGAGAGAACCAGAACGATATGGTTTTATTGTCACCGAGGATGGTGAATCATTATTGGTTGAAAATGATGATCCTCTTACCTACAAGGAAGCAGTTGAAGGAAAAGACGTTGCCAAGTGGCAAGAAGCCATGAATTCTGAAATGGATTCTATGTACCAAAACCAAGTCTGGATTTTGGTGGATCCTCCGGTTGATGTAAATCATATTGGTAATAAATGGGTATTCAAGAAGAAACTGGACATGGAGGGGCAAGTAAACACCTATAAAGCACGACTAGTTGCAAAAGGTTTTAGACAACGTCAAGGAATTGACTATGATGAAACATTTTTACCGGTTGCGATGCTGAAATCCATCAGAATCCTATTGTCCATTGCCACTTACCATGAATATGAAATTTGGAAAATAGATTTCAAAACAGCATTCCATAATGAGAACCTCTAGGAAGATGTCTACATGACACAACCTGAAGGGTTTGTGACTCCAAAGGATTCCAACAAGGTATGCAAGTTGCAGAAATCCATTTATGGATTAAAGAAAGCTTCAAGGTCATGGAATATTCATTTTGATGAAGCTGTAATGGAATTTGGCTTTGTTAAGAACGAAGGTGATCCTTGTGTCTACAAGAGGATTAGTGGAAGTGCAGTCGTTTTCTTAATAGTATATGTTGATGACATATTACTAATTGGAAATGAAGTACCTGTCTTATAGTCAGTTAAGGCATGGTTAGATAAATGCTTCTCCATGAAAGACTTGGGTGAGGCAGCATATATTCTTGGGATCAAGATACATCGTGATAGATCCAAGAGAATGTTGGGCCCAAGTCAAAGTATATACATTGACAAAATACTGAAGAGATTCAGTATGGAATAGTCCAAGAGGGGATTGCTGCCATTGTCACATGGCATTAATCTTTCCAAGAAAATGTGTCCTTAGACACATGAAGAAAGAAAGAAAATGTCAAGGATCCCTTATGCATCCACGATTGGGTCAGTCATGTATGTTATGCTATGTTCGAGGCTAGATGTTGCTTACACATTAAGTTCAGTAGGCAGATATCAAGATGATCTAGGAGACCTTCATTGGATTGAATTCAAGACTATCCTTAAGTATCTGAGGAGTACTAAGGATATGTTCGTGTTTTATGGAGGAGATAAGGAAATAGTCATCAGAGGACATGTAAATTCTAGTTTCCAGACTGATCAAGATGACATGAAGTCACAGACTGGATACATATTCAGTTTGAATAGAGGTACAGTGAGCTGGAAGAGCTCAAAGAAAAGTGTGGTGGCAGATTCTATAGTAGATTCGGAGTATATCGTAGCTTCTGAGGCAGCTAAAGAAGTAGTATAGATGCGAAACTTCATCAAAGAGCTGGATGTAGTGCCGAGCAATAAAGATCCTATCACACTCTATTGTGATAATTCTGCAGCGGTGGCACTTGAAAAATATCCAAGGTCACATCAGTGGACAAAGAACATACTTTGAAAGTATCATCTCTTGAGGGATTTTTCTTAGAGAGGTGAAGTTGCAGTGAGCATTATTTCCATGGAAGACAACGTGGCAGACCCCTTGAATAAAGCCTTGACTCAGCAGAAACATGATCATCATGTGAGGTCTAGCGGACTAAAAGTTGTAGGCAATTGGCTCTAGTCCAAGTGGGAGTTTCTAAGGGTTGGTTTCCTGAGAACCAACTATTTTTTACTTTGATTAAATGAATGTTCACTTATTATATATTGTTCATTGTTCTGCATGACTATAATATAATAATGTCCTGGAATATTTGTTGCATTAATAAGGTCATGGAAGATCCCCACTATGATGATAACCTTGAAATGATATAACAATATTCTTAAATAAAGTTATGTGGTTGGATGACATACTATGGTAGAACACATAGTATACAGACCATCATGTGCGAGTACTCATAAGAAGACAAGACTCTCTCTCATGGAGTTCGCACTTGGTAATCTCCAAGATGGGAGATTATGAGAACAGACCCGCCAGTAGTAATTCTGCATGTCTTGGTGTCATCGGACATTGCTATCTACAAGCGTTTGTAATGCTCCTTAGACTATAAGATTATAATTAACTCATGTCATGACTCACACACTTAGATTTACTGATGAAAACCACCATGCAGATAGTTGGTGGGAAGTAGGGTACGTTGGGTGTGTCACGAGTGATATGTTGTTAATGGATAATTCGAGGAAGGATTTGTCCCTTCCATTTATGAAAAGATGATATCTCGTCCCTTTGATTGAAATAGAATTGTCCCGTGAAATTCTATGGCCATGGTGTAAACAAAGAGTTTATTTCAGGTAGTCAAAGGACGACGGATCAAGCATATAGGTTTATGACACTGCCATGAAACCTGCTTGATGAGATATTGAGACAAAGGGATTAAATTACATAGTAAGCATTCGTAGGAGGTGATATGTCAATGCGGCTTCAACTTCTTTCTCTTGGGTTCCTTGACCCGTTTCTAGACAGTAATATTGGACTTTAGGCAAGCCCGCCTAATGCCAACGAGAAAGAGGCCTAGAGGGCCACACACTAAGTGTATTCAAGTATCTCAAGTAGAATAAAGATTATTCTTGTACGTGGTTTAATAATTATTCAAGGAAGCCTAAATCATTTTAATGTTTGAGGAAGAATAAAATAAAACAAATACACGCCATGTATCAATGATTATATGTTGTGTAGTTTTATTTTGAAAACAAGTACACGTCGTGTATTATTAAATGTACACACCATGTAGTTTTCATTTTGGAAAGGAAATAAATAAATTAAAACAAGATATACACACTGTGTTCATTGAATGTACACGCCGTGTAGTTTTCAATGAAAAAAAATTACACGTCGTGTATTTATTAATACACACCGTGTAGTTTTTCCAGTTAGGATTTTGAGGAAATATCATTTTATTAAATGATATTTATTATAATCAGTGTGGGCGGATGTCAAGGAATTAATGACTTGACATGGGGTTTTAAAAAGGGAGTTAATGAAATAAATAAAATGCATAACGCGTTTATTTATTATCATAACTCTACAACCTCAAACCCAATTATAAATATCCTCGCAACCCCAACTCTTTTCCTAAGACAAGAGAATCATTGTGCACAACAATTCTAGATAATTCTTTCAAGGCTAAAAGAACCTCTTCCTCCAAGAACGCTCTCAAGACCGAGAGAGATCCTCTTCCATCAGATCAAGATGAACTAAGGTGGACAACGCAAGCAAAGGTTTCTCCACGCTAGCACCCGGAGACTCCTTTGGCGACGTCCAGAGATATAAGGTGCACGTTTGGATCATCATTGGAGGAATTATACACTTGTCTAATGCGACGCAATGACGAATCACATCGGAATGTGATCAAGAATATCAACGAAGAAAGAACACCAAAAGGTACTTCTTTTCAATTTATTAAATTAATTATAATCAACCTGTAACGATCCTACTTTGTGGTTCCGGGACTTTCCTTTTCTTTGTCTTTTTCTGTTATTCGATCCATGGAGACTGGAATTTATTGTTGTATTGATCCGAGATTGATCATTATTAATGACAAAAATCCAAGTGGGCACATCCACCCACATGATTCCACTACGCCCAAAACCTTCATATATAACCTTTAAATAATGTATAGGGAAGTTAATAAGAGAATTTGGTATGTTTTGTTTTGAGATATATGGCTCAAAGACTGTGTGGAAGAAAGGATAAGTGGTTCACTTTTATAAGTGAGGAGAGGGGTACTATTGGGATTACATAAAGTATTAAATTACTTTTCAGATTAAAGTGGATCCAATTTGAAATATTTATAATCTAAGATGTGTATGAGGATAAATACTATCATCCAATAAAATTTGGATAAGTTTATATTATTTTTTACCCCTAATCACTTTTTTAACCCCCTGTTACCCTTTTTGATAATTACCATGATATCATTGTTTTCACTCTTTATGGGTCAATAAATTAATATAGAAGGATAAATGACCCATCAAAGTATCATGGGTTATATTTTAAACCATATCTTATAAAATTTTCTAAAGATAAGATTTTTATTAATTTTAAATCATTTAATAAAATATTGTTTATTATAAAATATCATTAATGTCATTTTTGGAAATAAAAGTAATATTATAGTATATTATGTTTCTAACTAAAGTAAAATTGTTCAAAAATAGAACAGATTAAATGAGAAAGATGATATGGTATTAATATATTTATCCAATAATATTTTTATAGGCTTAGATATCATTTTCAACCTCATATTTTGGTTTAACCCCTTGATTAACTAATATTAATCTTAATCATAGTAATGACTTTTTAATATTAAAGGGGTATAATTATAATTATAAGGTAAAAATTAGCTCATAAATTAACAAAGGATGAACTTTTCTACCATTTAACATCATGTTTTTTATTTTAAATTTTTTCATGATTTTAAACTAATTTAATAAGATGTTTTTAATATAACAAATTTTTAATTTCATTTTAATAACTATTCATGTAATTTGACTTTGAAAAGAACATCAAATAAATTGAATTTGAATTTAAATAATTAATACATTCTTAATATGTAATATTTTTATAAAAAAATTATCGACCATAATAATTCACTCAAATTTTATTTCATTTAATATTTTAAAAATCATATATTTTATTTCTCTCTTAACTGAATAAATACAATTTTCGACGTTGTGTAAGAATTTAAGGTAATTATTCAATCATTAAAAATTATAAATAAATTACTATGATAAAAAATTATCTTTAAAATAATAATTTATAACAAAACTTATCCTATTTTTATCCTTATGTAAAAAATTAAAGATATTAAAATCAAGAGAGTTGCATTTTGTATTTATTATTTTCTTAAATTAATATTAAGATTATAATAAAAAAATGGAATCAGGTGGCCATATATTAGAAAATTGTATAGAAATATCCTAACTTCACTCCTAAAATAGTATAAATCCAAGTGTTAGAGAAATTTTAAAGCCTTGTCTCAAATTTTTAACCATGTTTTACCGGTTTTACTCATGTTGAGGTAACAATAATTTACTAAGGTTACTATTCATAATGAAAAACAATAAATGGAAATTATTTTCCAAATTTGATCCTTATGATTCCAAATATATAATTTATTTTACCAAATTTAATTAACGTAAATTGAAAATTTTAATTTAAAATAAAACCTGTGAAATACGAAGAAAATATTTTTCCAAAAAAATGCATTCTTAGGTATAAAATTTTTTTATACCACTTTCAAGTATAATGTTGATTCAAATAATATTTGTTTTTTAATTTTGATCAAAATAAAATAAATATATTTTAAAAAAAATAAAATATATAGTTTTACAATATAATTACTTGAAAATAAAATAAAGGTTTCAATAAAAAAATTTATTTTCACTATTCATTGAAGAAATCCATCTTTTCATAAAAATCAAAAAAAAATATCCCAAAGATTATTTTCATATAGTAATTTCCAAAATGATATTATTTTTATTAAATAAAATGTATAAATGTTCCAAAAATTAATTATAATATTCCATCACAAAAATCAATAAAAATCATTTTTGAATAAAACATATTTTTGAAGAATAAAATGACTAAAAAGGTAAAATGACTTCTTAATTATTAAGAATTAATTAATAAATTATAATTTATTAGGAAAATTGTATTTATATTTCATAATTTAGTTAAAAACATTCATACTCTGTAACTAACAGCTAGGTTATGATATTCATAATAATATTTCATGATTTGATTAAGATTTTTTGACATGTTTTATACATTATCAAACACAATGTACTTTTAATAAATCAGGGTGTTTCATTCGACCACCTTAAATAGATTGCTCTATCACAATTTTATCTCAATAATAAAATGTTCAATTTTTTTTGAAAATGCACATTATACATAGGGATAATAAAAATTCATTTAGAAAAGGAGAGTGTGAAACATAAAGGTTATCTAAAATAACACATAATCAGGTTCCCATATATGGATAACATTACTGGGAATTTAGAATTTAGAAATGGAGGAGGAAAATAGTGTCCAATGAATAATAGTTAATGATATATATTATGGTCATGAAAATGTTAATGACTAGAAAACCATAAATTAGTGAGGGGTTAAAAGACCATCAATTCCTCATAACTGAAGGTAAAAGGATGAAATTTTTATTTAAAGATCCTTTTCCTAAATTAGATTTATTCATTTATTGTCAAGATAAAGAATATAATAAAATTTACATACATGGTTTATTTATATTTAATAATCCCAATTTCATACTTTGGTTGTTCTTTGATGAATTTCCACATCATTTCTTATTTTATGAAATGAATATTCAAGATTAAATTTTCATGCTTGAAGAATTAAAATTAAATTTTAATGGATCATAAGATCCATTAAAGAATAAAAATTTAGACCTTATTTATATAAAAAATATATAAAAATTTATCATAAGTTTTCCAATATATAAAGATATAGTAATCTCTAAAACCACAATAATAACCCCAAAGTTCAACTAAATCCATTCTATAAATAGTTATCCTTAAGACTTCTCCAAAAATAGGTCTGACAAAATTCAAAACCCAAAAATATGAAATATTTGGTCGCATATTTTTTAATTATCAGCCTAACTATTATCTCCAAATAAATCAATTGATCATAAGGTCATATACTAAAAATGTATATACTCTAATCATATACTTCCCAAAATATATTAATCGTTTCCATAAATATCCTAGATCAAAATAAATCCATGATAAAATCATACAAGCTTCCATTAATTAACTCAATATTCACTCCTAAAATTATGTTTACCTTAATAATATTATATTTCCAATATAGTATACTTAACATTACTCACTTAGTCACCAAATCACTTTTCAATCCCATTGTTATATATATGATATATTCCTAAAATGTAAAAGATTTTTATCTCAATCAACCATAATTACCTCAACATAAATGATCATATTAACCCTAATGTTTTAAATAACTTCAAAATTATGTCTATAAAATATAAAAGCATTATTCCTCATATAATATTTTCACTAAAAAATATATTAAACAAAAGGATTATATTCCCATAAATTTCTTCAAAATTATCCTCAATCATGTTATAATATCATCACATAAAACCTCAAAAGGGTCATCTATTACTTTAAATATAGTATCATCATTATACTTATCAACCCAATACAATTAATTTTTATCCCATATCACTATGGAATATAATAGTTTTCTATAGGTTTTATTCTCCCATTCATCATAACAGTTCTTAAAGAAAATGTGAATTAACCCAATAATATCCTCTGGGAGTGTCAAACAAGGGTCATATTAAGGGAACACTCACCACGAACCAGAATAATGTCTAAGATACATTAGAATAGCTATTTTTTGTGTTATTACCCCTAAATGTGTCTATACCAAAACTAAGTCCAATTATCATTTCCAGGTAGGTATGTATTGCTATAAAAATCATATAATCTCTACCTTATCAAAACAGTTATGATATTTTCCTATAATTAGAGATATCCTTAAACTATGTCATAGGGTTATGCTCCCTAATATATGTTTTTATAAATCCAGTTCCTATGTTTTCTACAAAAATAACTCTAATACCATCTATAAAGACCTCAACTCCAATATTCTAGAGTTGGTGGTTTCTTTATTTCATTGGCATAAGATACAAGTGATCTCATCCCAAAGGGACAAATAGTTTTGTTTTATTGGTAGACCATATACATACTTGAATATAAAATTCATTTGAAAACATAAAATAAAATTAATTATTTTATTTTATAACAACATTATACACTCTAGCATATCCATGCATATTAATCATAGTACACTTCCTGATATCCTAGGGAAAGGAAAAAAATAAGGGTGATATCAAATTATTAGTAAAGGTTACATACAATGGAATTTATCTTGAGTAAATAAGGAATAATCAATATGGAAAGGTCAATAATTTAAAAAACATTCTATTTAATTAATAAATTTATCACAAATAATAATATGGTGGTAATAAATTATGATTAGATAATGCAACTTAAATAATCACATGACATTAAAACTTATCCATATATATCATAAATATTAAAATAATAATATGGAAATCAATAAATTAATTCCAAATAATGTAATGCATAATTTCATACATATTAATCTTACCATTGAGGCCTTGTTCCAAGACATAATAAACATATCTTTAAGACCTTGTGCCTAGACATATTACATAAATGGGTAAGCCCTCGGTCAAATACCCATCCTTTTTTCTCATGAGACCTACCAATGAATGGAGTTTTTATGTAACTTTATGCCCCACCCATCACTTAATAAGTCCAATTAATTCATCATATGAATAAACAATACAACTTAGCAAGCCTAAATAATCAATGACAATCTCTATAATAATAACTACTATTGGTAATGCCAATATTTCTTAGAAAAACTAATCATAAACCATCAAGTTAAAAAATAAGGATTGTATCATTACAACATATCCCCAATAGATAAAAAGTAAAATAAAGGTTTTTTATCATTTATGAACATAAATAAAAAAATAATATTAAAACATTCTTGAGGAAAATACAATATTGACTTTGAAATTCACTTTTGAAAAATTAAATAAAATCAGAATATTAGGGAAAAATTTTATTTAAAAATAATTATGGGAAATTTTAAAGTAATATTCAATAAATTTGTTTTTATTGATGGTGATAAATTATTTTTATTCCAATTATGTTAAAATAAATATTCCTAACACATTTTTTGTAAAAAAATCAAATAGTACCTCATTTATAAATGAAAATAATTTTTATTTTAAAAATTTTTATAAGAATTAAAACATGGGAAAAATAACATTAAAAATCATAGTATAATACTAAAAACATTCTTCAAAATATTTTAATCAAGATATAGACATGGAATAAAAATATTCCCAGCCGAATAGAAAAAAAAGTTAGTTTTTCTTAAAAAAACATTCTTTGAGTCTCTTGTGTACTAAAATGTGGACAATGAATGAAAAATTTATAAGGAGAAGAAAATATATTTTTTTATGATATAAATATCATAAAATTACCCTAATGGACACTTCAACATAAATAATGATGGATGATTATGGGATTGTGTAATATACCCTTACCACTTTGGAAACTTTTGAATCATAACTCCCATGCAATAAATTGCATAAAATTAAAGTTTAAATACAATTAATATAAATTTAATCATGGTATATCATAAAAAAGGGTCATTATATTCACCAAATGAATAAAACAAGTGGTGAATATGGCATACGTCTCATGAAAAAAATTGGGATAAGAAAACCTTACCTCAGCTCCAAATTTCTTTGTAAGATATATAACCTCCTATCTAATAAATTTAAATTAATTATAATTATATAAAAGAATAATTTAAATAAATATATTTTCATATGTTATCCACTTAGAAAATTTTTACACCCATTTATTAATAATTATTTTTTAAAATAATCATTCCCATGTATTAACTGTTGCGTTTTTTCAGGGATATTTCGGTTTTGTAGTTTTGGTCCATGTATTTTAATCATGGTTCCATCATATCCAAAATTTTAAACATGATAAAAATATCATATATATTCATTATATATATATATATATATATATTGTGTCATATAGAAAAGGTAAATATAGAAAAATTAACTACATAATTCGTGGAGATGGTAGACTATACGTACGCATGAATGTTGTTTTCACTTTTGGATGGATGGAAAGAAAAAAAAGGTAAATAATAATTTATCTTAATATAATAATTATTATATCATATATTTCATATATATTTATTAAATTTATCCTTATTACTATACATGTAAATCCTATATGTAAAATGAATCAAATTGCACTATGGAGGTGCTAGTCCACACGTACGCACGAGCGACGTTGTATCTTTCCAATGAATTAGAAAGTAAGAAGGTAGATAGGATATTATAATCCCAGAATATTAATTATTTAATAAATATAATATATATTAATCATTTATATATTTATAACCATCCCGGTCAAATTGTGATTCAAAATGAATTACACCACTACATGGAGACAGTAATCCATATGTACGCATGAGATATGCTTTTACTTTACATATAATAGAAAAGACAAGGAAAATGGTTAACTAATAATAATAATAAAATATTTGTATATTGATTATAATGGATTTATTTTTTATGATTGTTAAATTAGATTTAGATGTATTAGAATAAGAAATAAACTTAAAAGAGTCGATAAAAATGATTACCTCTTCTTCAATGGATCTCCATTAAATCCTTTCATAAGGACCATTGGAATACAATTTTAAGAATATAAAAAATTGTAAATCATGGATAGGGAAGTTGATAAGATAATAGGGTAGTTTTGGTCGATATAGATGGATAAAAGGGTGTGAGGAAGAAAGTAGAAGAGTGGCCCTTTTATAAGTGAGGATAAGGGCACTCTTGGAATTAAAAAATATTAAATTAATATAAATTAATTTTAATGTTAAAATAGAACAAAATTGATTCAAATATCTGGTTAAAATGAGTCTAAATCCTATCATATAATAATATTTTTACAAATGTAGTTTATTTTCAATCTTACTCTTTGTTTTAACCCCCTCATTAACCCTTTTAACAATTACTGTGATATCAATATTTTTCACTCTTTACATGTCAATAAAGTTATTGTAAAAGGATAAATGACCCTTAAACGGACCATGATTGATATTTTGAACCATATACCATAATATTGGAGGAATATAATTTTTTTATTTTAGATCATTTAATAAAATATTTCTAATTATAAAATATCATTAATATCATTTTTAAAGATTCATGAAATATTATAATATAATTTGTATTTAACTAAAATAATATGGTTTTAAAATGGAATTTATTGGAATATAAGGATGGTATGGTATTAATATAACCATCCAATCAAATTTTGATAGGTTTAGATATCATTTTAAACCCCCTCTATTGATTTAAACCCATGATAAACCAATTTTAATCTTAACCATAGTAATGACATTTTTAATATTAAAGGGTAATACTTTTACTTATAAGATAAAAATTAGTTTATAAATAGAAAAGGGATGAAATTTTAGACCATTTAAAATACTAATTTTCTTATTTAAATGTTTTTATGAATTTAAAATAATTTAATGAAATATGTTTAACGTAAAATACAGTTAACCTCGTTTTAAGGACTATTCACGTAATTTGCCTTTGAAAAAAAAATTAAAGTAATATATTTCAAATATAAAACTTTATAAAATATATAAAGTGTTATATTTATATATAAATTCATGGAACACAATAATTCACCCAAATTTTATTAATTTTAATATTTTTAATATCATCTATTTTATTTTTCTGTTAATTGAATAAATATTATGTCCATATTGCATAAGAATTTAAGGTAATTATTAGATCAATAAAAACTAGAAATAAATTAATATGATAAAAATATATATTTAAAATAAAAATTTAGAACCAAAATTATCCTCTTTTTATCTTTATGAATAAATTTAGAGATATTGAAGTGAAGAGAGTGGCATTCGGTATTTATTCTTTGCTTAAGTGAATATTAAATTCATAATAAAAGAAAGATGTAATAAATTGGCCATATATTTAATAATTTTATAAAGATATCCGAAAAAAACTCATTAAATAGGATAAAGGTAAGTTTTATAGAAATTTTAATGCCTTATCCCAAAGTTTTAACCTTATTTCACCCATTTTACCCTTACTGATGTCACAAAAATTTACCATGGTTACTATTCTTAATGACTAAAAATAAAAGGGACATATTTACCAAATTTTATCTTTATGATTACAAATAATTAATTAATTTTATCAAATTCAATTCATAAAATTGGAATAATTTAATTTCAACTTAAACCCATGAAACAAAATAAAAAGAGATTTTCTAAAAAAAATGTCTTTTAAGTATAAAAATGTTTTTATATCAATTTAAAGTATAATTTTGATTATAATAACATTTATTGGATTATTTATAATAAAAATTAACTAAATAAATTTTAAAATTAATCCAAAATGGGATTTTACTTTGTAATTATTTTGAAATATAATATAGTTTCCAATAAAAAATAGTATTTTCATTATTCAATGAACAACTCAATCTTTTTAAAAAATCCTAAAATTCACACCAAGATAATTTTGATACGATGATTTCAAATATAATATTATTTTTATAAAATATAATTTCTTGTAGTTTAATAACTTAATTATAATATTCCCTCACAAAAATCAATTAAAATCATTTTTTAGGAAAATTAATTTTTGAAGAATGAAATGACATTACTAAAAATTGAGTTCTTATTTTCTCATAATTAATCAATACATTTGTATTGATTATTTAATTTATAAATATATATATATATATATATATATCATAATTATGTAAATCATATTCATACTCACCAACTCAATATAAATTTTATAATGGTCATAATAATATTTTATGTTTCATTTAAGCTTGATGTTTAATGTTGTATACGCTATCAAACATAGTATTATTTTAAAATATTGGGGGGTTATAACACTATAATTTGGATGAGAAGTAATTTATTCCATTAGTGATGAAGTATTTGGTGTAACTGGCCTCAACATCTTGAGTGCCTCTCAATATAAGGTAAATTTTGAACAAGTTTCAATATAGGGAGGACTGTCTTGTTAAGAAGATATATCACTATGGGGAGGACCTATATAATAATGACCATGGGGAGGACCTCCATGTTTTATGGTTCAAATTATATGGGGAGTACCTCTATGGTCAATAACTATTGATGGATTGATAAATATATGACCTTGTAGCCAATTAATCATCATGTTATGGGGAGTACCTCTATTGATTACACCATTAGGAGGACCTCCTTGGTTGATCTTCAAATTACCAAAGTGATGACCTTAATGGATTATAAGTTTTGGAGGAATTATCCAATTTTTTATATCTATTCTACAGGGAGGACCAATATGTTCATTTATAATTACTCTTATTTATTAAGAGTGGATATATTCTTAGGAAAATATTAAAATGTACTGAAGGACCTCAAGAATGTTAGAGTTGATCAGGGAAGGAATATGAGTGTGCTCCTAGGTTATATGATTCTATTGATGATACCTTCTATATCGTTATTGTTGGGTAAACAGTTTTGAAACCTCAATCATGATCAGATTCATGCAGTGTTGTCAAAAAACCCTCTTGTGTAGGAATCATCTTAGGAGACCACCTATTTTACATAAAAATATGATAAAAGCTCCCTTGGATTCCTAATAGAACATATCATCATGATATGAAAGTATTAGTAATAATTGGGAAATGAGACTACTTATGGTCTTTGACCACTATCAGAATATGCTGAAAGACCTCTTGAGTGAGAATAGTAATATGTTATTTCTTATCAATGGGTACCATTATGATATTTGCATAGGATTTAAACATTTGGTAAGAGATATAAACCTTACCATATGTTGTCACCAGTACATGTTTTAAATATTCTATGGTGGTGTAGGGATATGATCATGTCCTTGAGTAACTATCGGGATTTGATAGAAAAAAAATCCTATAGTAGATGCAAGGATATGAACTTTCCCCAAAGTTAATATCTAGATATGGCATTGAACTCCTATAAGAATGGGTATATAATCCCAACACTGATCTTTATTATTCATTAGGATATGATGATGATCCTTATAAATGGGAGCAGGAATATGGGCCCAAAACCTATGTAGTTATAGGGATATTCGGATCTGCTCCCCTATTGTTGGAGGGAATAAGAATATGTTCCTTCTCCCTTTGGGCCACAAGAATATTCTGATAGGTATATTCTATTATTTCCAATATATTTTGGCTGTATTTGGAAGGTGTGATTAATGATATTAGTCCTTCACTTTAAATAATACTAGGATATACCGATGTGCTTCTTCAATTAGAATAGGAATATAGACCTATTATCTTTTGTTCTTCCA
Organism: Viscum album; assembly: GCA_963277665.1. NCBI lineage: Eukaryota > Viridiplantae > Streptophyta > Magnoliopsida > Santalales > Viscaceae > Viscum > Viscum album. The sequence continues at coordinate 1,503,502,499 of OY728137.1, read as the reverse complement.
CCCTTTATGAGACCTTATCCTAGATAACATAGTCCAGATGACTAGGGATGGTATTGTAATTTCCCAGTTATGATCAGGTATCACTGAGATGGGTAGGGTTGAATCAATGATATCTTTTTATTTTAAGTTTCCTTACTTATGAAATAACCTTCACCTCCAGTTAAAGTTTTATTTTCCTACTAAAAATATAAAAATCACATATCCATAGGAACAAAAGTACTTAAAAGGTTAACAAATCAACAATATTAGCTATATCTTTGGTGTGGAATGGAAACAATATGATACCACACGATCCAATAGAAAAAAATACTTTTGTGTGGAATAAAATGAGTAGGATATTCCCTTACACTCATGTATCACTATGTTCAATACAATAGTTTTTGTGCTCTTTCTATCACAAATGATGTTATACAATTATTTATAATAAACAAGTTGTGATGATACTTTATCAACTTTCACAAATATGTTTTTAAAAAACCATTCTTCACTTTCCTACCTAGCAGAAGGCAAGAACTACCTAGACTTCATAATGATATTGATTCCAATTTATCATGATGATTACCAAGTTTGATTTTCTCAATATAGAAATATTTATTTTCCATAATAAAGATTAAAAAAATATAAACTTCTTCTTCCTCAGTCAGAAAATCTCAATACAATTTTCCTGGTCTAATTTTCTAGCATGATACAATAACCAGTTGAATATGATCTTTTCTCTTATCCTTTCCTTATTCTATACAGAAAAAATCATCATGTAATCATAATATAGAAACTTCTTATTCCTAGAATTTTTAATATTCTCTCTCTTACTTTTTGAATAGTTCTTGTGTCAGAAAAGTATGAAGTACTTCCACTATTTATAGGTGAGACAATATGGTTTGGCCGGGATTCTGAAAACTTTTCCCTCTCAACCAAATTTTCTTAAACTTCAATTTCAATTAAATTTTAGGAACATATTTGACTCCTTCAATGTTTATTAACTCTTATCAAATATTCTTTAATATTATTATATCTTCATCTTTCTTCATTCTTTCTTAAAAATATTCAGTACAATTATGATTCTTCATTATAATTTTCTCATTATGAAGGAAGTATTTAGTCACTCTAATTTCCCTTAACCAACATGAAAGTAAATTAGAACTGAATACTTCACATAACGATGATCACTTGAAGATAATAGAACCATTCTAATTTCTTCATTATGATGAAGACAAAAGATTTTACATTACATTTCTCTATAAAAAATGAAATATATGTGAATAATATTTCTTCTCAAAATGATCCTCAAAACCAGCTACCCATACTAATCTCCCCATGTACAACAATTAAGTGATTACTTAAACCATACTTGTTATATCCCCCTTGTTAACACTTTTATGACTGGTTGAAAAAATTCTTCATTTCATCATTTCTTCTGACAAGGATCTGATATCCGATGATATTTATCGATTTCATTTCCAGTCCAATGTCTCTTGACATAATTGTTATAAGAAAAAAATAGTTCTGATTTCTCTTGACCTATTTTAAAAAAATACTCTTGAAAACAAATCAATGTTCTTTTTTTCTTGACCCGCATGATAAGTAAAACCAAGTTACTATATTGAAAAAAATAAAAAACTTATCTTTATGATAAATGGTTGATTATATTATTGATTGATCCCTAATTTTATTCTTCATATTGGTCACCATAATCTTATCTTCTTCATTATATTTAGTGGTTCAAAAAACTTCTAATTTCTTTAATTTTTATTAGTCCCAACAATTCCCCATAAACAAATTCTTCCTTATATTTTCATCTGATGATCGGTGTCAGTATGACTCCAATTTCCGATGGTACACCACATTTGATGGACCAATTTTGGTAGCTTTGACTTCAGTAACTTCATTACTTCTATGAATTTGATTCTCACAACTTCTTTCTCTGAATATTTATTTATCATAGCTTTTGGTTCTCACTAAAAACCAATATCTTCATAGCTTTACATTCCAATAAACATTCTCATCCAATAAACATTTATGTGCATAACATTATCATTCTGATGGATTGAGACTATAAATATTCAACTTCAACAACTTTTTTCTTCTATAAACTTCCCCAAGTATCGTGAATTGTTTCATTACTTTGAATGTGTTTTAGATCATCTTAAGAGTCGTCTGAATTATAATAGAAAGTATTGTGACTTCACATTCTTCTATCAATATTTTTATTTCCTTCCAACCATGAATATAGTTGGAAGAACTCCCCCTTTATTTCATAAGTCTAGCATAACAAGTTTTACATAAGTATTATGATATTTGTGAATTTAAATATATAAAATCATCATCATGTATACATTATATTCATAAAAAATTAGATTATATTCCTCATTATGATCAAAACATCATTATGAACACCAGGTGGGTCTGATGAGATTTTTCTTCCAGTAAACATCTTCCCTATTTGATTGAATTTCTTAATCATTGTGGGTATAACATTCTAAATACAATTGGGAATATTATCTTCATGTTGATGGTTCTGGATCTGATTCTTAGCTTCACACACAATATTCCTCAGTCTTCATTTCCATTGATTTTCTCAACATACTATATTTCTTTAAAATATTGATATATTGACAAAAAATACAACCAAAACAAAACATGGGCCTAACAATCTCCCCCTTTTTATTTGTTTTCAATATCCCACTTCAATATCTTTAACATAATACAACTTGTTCTTTTTTCTTACTTTTACTTCTACCTATTTATTTTTTTTATCCCCCTATTTCTTATCTCTCTTGATTCCTTTTCTATCCCCCTTATTGATAATCGAATTAAAAGGGACCATCATGAAAATTTTCCCCCTTATTGATAAATGATATCATTTCAAGGATTGGAAATTTTCATTTCAAAATCATGAAATTCTTGTTTGAAAAACATAAGTATCACATTGGTTTCTTAATAAGTAGGCTTCTAATAAATAACTCTATGTGTACATGGGTAAACCCACTATAGAAAATGAGAGTGTGTAATCAAGGTTATCTATGTTGACCATAACACAACTTTCATATAATACATTCTCTTGTTTCTTTCAACATTATCATTTTTGGGGAAATATTGAAAGGGGTTATTTAAGATAAAAGTAACACAAAATCATCTTAACAAAAATATATAAAATTTTAGGCATATGAACACAACTTTTAAAACAAAATTTTCATAACCACATTACTTTATTTTATAATAATAGTAAGAGATACAACAACAACAACAACTTCTTTATTTAAACTCCTTTAATTCCATAAAAGTTAGTAAAAGTATACTTGAATGTTTTGGGAATAAGGAGAAACCTCAACTATTTCTTAGAAACAAAAATCAGACTGAGAGTTCTCTCTAAATATTTAATTTTTCTTTTTTTCTTGAATTTTTTATTAGATGTGTTTTCTTCCTTGTATTTATCCTTCTTAGATTTTTTAACGACCTTCTTCTTATCTGTATAATCTTCTGATGAGGTTGTCGAATTCTCCTCAAATTTAGTAACATATTTGTTAAAAATTGTTTGTAGAATCTTCTTCATTTATTCTTCTTGGGTGGTAAATATAGTCAAACATCTTTTAGTAACATTCCCATATTGCTCAAATTTCTTTCATCTTTTCTGGTTCTTCAAGTCACGATTTATTGATATCTTTTTATCAACTTTATTCTCATTTTATAAAACCTTTTTATTCCCATTTTCTTTAACTTATTTTTCAGATTCTTAAAAAATTTTATCCATTATTACTTGTTCTCACCAAATAACTAATCACTCTCTCTTTTCAGACTCAAAATGTTTATTTTTATCAGGTTTCAAAATACCTTTCTTATCTTTCTTTCATTGATAGGATTGGGTCACCACTCAAACTTTTTCTTCTATAACTCATGGAATAGTTGTAATGTTGTTGGTTGAACCAACACATATTAACCATGTGTCTGAATTCACCACAATGCTAATAGTAACTGTAGAAGTAATACCTTCATCTATAACTTTCGTATTATCCATAATTATTGACATGTTTCATAGAAAATTTCTTAACAATAAAAGCAAAACTTTTTTGACTAAAATCCCTTATATTATCAACCATAATCTTCCACTTTTTCTTGTTTTTCTTTTCCACTATATCATAATCAGAAGTAATAGAAAATTTTTTAGAATTAGGATATTTAGAAACTTATAACTTCTCAACTTTGTTGGTTTTGGCCACATACATTACATTCTTCACTTTCTTATTTTTATATATAATTTCAGATTTATTCAAAACCTTCATATATAACCTTTTACCCTTCTCATGTTTACCCTTTATAGAGCTCTCACCAACTTCATAGATAGAATTATTGAAACTTGTAAACCTCTATTTAGCTTTAGAAATTTTTTATTGGAAAAGTTCTAACTCTTCATCTTTTTTCCTTAAACTTTACTTATATATGTTCATTAAGATTATTTTCCTTATCTATATATTTATTTAAATAATCAATCTATATAGCTTATTGAATTTCTCATTAGGAAAACATTCTTTATTCTTAGTTGAAGATTCTTCATTTTTCAACTTCCCAATTTCCATTTCAAGACTCTGAATCTTCCTCATAAATTATTTCAATTATTAATTAATATTAAATTCTAATTGAGTTTCTCCTAATTCTTATGAACTGCTAAATATGGATTCTTTATTGTTCACAATTATAATGAAATTATTCTCTCAAACATGCTCAATAGATTTTTTTTGGATTTAGGTTCACTTGCTTCTTCTTTAGAACAACTCATCTCACTGGTAGAAAAAATTTCCTCATTAACTATTTCCTTAAACGTGTTCTCTTCAATACCATTTATAAACAATTCAATATCATCATCTTTAGAAAAAAAAAAGGTTCTCCTTTTTTCTTAGAAAACTTCTTATCTTTCCTCTTGGAACAGGATTTGTCCTTATCACCCTTTTTCTTCCAAGATCTTCTGGACCTTCTTTCTTCTTCATTACGTTCTTCTTCATCACTTTCTTATTTATCGCCTATTTAAGTAAAATTGGAAAATAAGTTACCAATAGCTCCACATCCAAGACAATTTAAAGGATGTTCCCTTTTATACCTTTCAATGCCTCTTTTAACATTTTTAGAAAACAAGGATAAAATTTCTTAAAGGGTTTTATATACCTTATTTTCAAAACTAGACTCTTCAACATAATCTTCATCATGAACCTTCTTTGACTTTCCTTACTTGGAATCCTTGGAGTAAATTTCCCTATCTGATTTTTTTTCCTTTCATAGATATCTACCTTCTCATTACATAAGTAATGAGAGTACTATAAAGATCATCCAGAGATAGAGTTTCAGGATCTCTATCTTCCAATGAGGAGACTTTGGCATCAAACTTTTCTCGAAGAATTATCAAAATATTTTCAACAATAATAGAATTATCCAAATCATCACCAATATATCTAATATTTCTAACAATGTCATTTACCATAGTAAAGAAATCACCAACTGATTCATACTCACCCATATTGAGATCTTCATACTATAATATTCATATTTTCAACTTTGCCTTTGCTTTTTTATTTCCTTAATAAATATTCTTCAACTTATCCCAAATACTTTTGGCAGTGGAAACTCCTTTTACTCTCAAAAACTCACATTCAAAAAGTGATGAGAGTAAATAATTCTTATCTCTTACATAATTCTCATGGTTTTCCTTATCTGCATTTGTGACAGGATCATTCTCAATACAAGGAGGTAAACAATCTGTAATAGATTTTGAAACATAATACCCAATGGACATAAGATATGGAATAATTCTTTCTTTATAGATATGATAATTTTTATCATATAAGATTGGAATCCCTTTATTTTTCACACAATTTGGATTCTCAATCAAATTATCTTCAAAAATTATTAAAAGATAAAGAAAAGGGAACCCTCACTCTGATACCACTTTAAAATTTCCCAGTCATGATCAAGTATCATTGAGAGAGGGAGGGGTTGAATTATTGATGTATTTTTATTTTTATTTTCCTTAATTTTGAAATAACCTCTACCTCTTGTTAAATATTTGTTACCCTGCTGAAAATAGAGAAGTCATACATCCATAGCAATATAAGTATTTTTATGGTTCACTACTCAAAAATATTATCTACATGCTTGTTATGGTATTGAAACAATATCATACCACACAATACACTAGAAAATAATACTTTTATGGGAAATACAATGAGTATGATATTTCCTTACACTAATATAGCACTATGTTCAATACAAAAGTGTGTGTTCTCTTTATATAAAAAATGATGTAATACAATTTTGGTAAAAAAAATATGTTATGGTGCTGCTTGATCAAATTTCACAAATACGTTTTTCAAAAAAATTATTCACATTCTTACCTAGAAGTAGGAAATAACTATATGGACTTTGTAATGTTACTATGTACAATTTCCCATTCTGATTCCCAATTCCAATTTATTCAATGCAAAACTATTTCGTTGCTAGAATATCACTGAAACAAATTTAAACTACTTCTTCCTTAGTCCAGAAATCTCAATACGATTTTCATAGTCTTGTTACCCATCCTGATATGATAACCTGTTGAATAAGATCTTATCACTTCTCCTTTTCTAATTCTATTAAAAAATCTTCCTCACATAAGAATAATTCAAAAACTTCTTCTCCCTAGAATTTTAGATATTCTCACTATTCATTTTTGAACAGTACTCATTTTAGGAAAGTAATAAGTAATTACACTATTTATAGGAGAGCCAAGTATGTTTTGGGTGTGATTTTGAAACCATATTCCACTAAACCAAATTTATTTAAACATCTATTTACTTTAAATTTTGGGAACATATTTGAATCCTTCAAAGATTCTTAACTCATCTAGAAACTTCTCAAATATTCTTATATCCTGATCTTTCTTCATTCTTTCTTAACAATATTCAATATAATTTTGATCCTTCATTACGATTTTCTCATTATGATGGAAGCATTTGGTCACTGTTATTTTCATTGGCCAACTTATAAATTCATTAGAACTGAAGACTTCTCATTATGATGATCACTTGAAGATATTAGAACAATTATAATTTCTTTATTGTGATGAAGACAACATATTCTCTATTAAGTTTATCTACACCAAATGAAACATATGTGAATAATATGTCTTTATATAACAATCCTTGAAACCAACTGCCTATTCCAATATACCCCTTAGCATCACTTTGCAAAATATTTCAACCATCCTTGTAAGATCCCCCTTGAAAACTCTTTTGTGGATGGTTGAAACAATTCATCTTTTCTTCATTTCTTCTGACCAAAGATCATGTATCCTATGAGATTTATCAGTTTCATTTCCAATATGATGGCTATTGACATAATTTTTACAAGATAAAATAGTTTTTATTTACTTGACCAACTTGAAAAACAAATACTCTTGAAAATGAATTAGAGTTCTTCTTTTTGTTCTTGACCCACATGATAAGGGAAAAAAAGTTTTCTTCTGGAAAAAAATTTACAAATCATCTTGATGAGAAATGGTTGAATACACTATTGATTGATCCTTGATTTTATTCTTTATATTTGTCACCACTAACTTATCTTATTATAGATATTTATTTATTTAAACAACTTCAAATTTCATTAATTTTTATTGGTCCCAAAAATTACCCACAAAATAACTCTACCTTCAGTATTCATCTGATGATTGGTGTCAGTATGACTCTAATTTTGGATAGCACATCATGTTTGATACACCAGTACTAGAAACTTTGACTTCAGTATCTTCTTTCCTTCTCTCAATACAATTCGTACAACTTCATTCTCTGAATATTTATTTCTCATTTCTTTTTGGTCTAAAAAAACTAGCATCTTTATAACTTTATGTTCTAATCAAACTTCTCGTCCAAACAACATTTCTTCTTCTAGTGTTCTCATTTATATGGTTGAGACCGGAAATATTCAACTTCAAAAACTTCCATCTTCAAAAAACTTCATCTAGTATCATGAATTCCTCCATAACTTTGAATATACTGAATATCTTCTTTAGCATAATCTGACTTATAATTTAAATTATTGTAACTTATCATTATTCTTTCAGTATCTTTATTTCCTTACATCCCTGAATATGATTGGAATCACACCCCCTTTCTTTCATAAGCCTATCATCACAAGTTTTACAGAATACTTATGATTTTTTTGAATTAAAAAATAGTAAACACTATAAAAAACTGCCATTTAGCGGTGGTTATTTTTGCATATAGCGTACGGTTTAAACCACCGCTACATGGTTTGGCAGCAGTTTACAAAAACTGCTGCTAAATTGGGAATCCGAAATCTAATAGCGGTGGTTATTTCCATTTAGCGTCGGTTTAAGGGAAGCGTCGTAGCTGCCTCATTTCACAGCGGTTTTGCTGAGTTTAGCAGCGGTTTTTAAGAGCCCTAGATTTTATTTTATTAGCGGCGGTTATAACCACCGTGAATAGAATAAAATTTAGTGGCTGGGAAACTACCGGTAAAGTCCTGAGAACCACCATGGAATGCACGCATGTGATGCAACTCTGTAGCGACAGTTAAAATCACCACTAAAAGTAAAAAATGCTTACATTTAGTGGCGGTTTTAACCGCCGCTAATGTCTTACCTGTATAATTTTCATGGCGGTTAAAACTGTTGCGAAAATATGAACAGAAAAAAAAAAATCCGCTTCCACTACCCCACTTCCCTGAAAAACAAATCAAACCAGAAATACCAAAATCCTAACAGATTAATGCACACAAAATTTTAAAAAGAATGGAGACAACTAGTCAAAATTTATGGTCGTGATGCTTGGAAAATATAATGGAACGTCATAAATGGATATGTGTAGTGAGGAGGAGTAAAAAACATGACCTGAATTGATAGAGAATGGGTACAACACCACACAACACATTCTAAGTTTGATTTGAAATTAGTTTAGATTAGTGATTAATGGAGATGGAATACTCATTTAAGGTTATAGAATTAGGACCATGTGGTGATCATGCAACTCAACCATGCTTGAGGTGGACTTCTTCCCAACCCCTAAGACCTGCTGAGCCATGATTTATTAAAGAATCAAGGATATTTATATAGTTATAATTGATTATAGGGGTGAACCCATTGAGGGGAATAAGTGACCTGAAAAATATCACGATGACAATTACAACTTTTGAGAACTGGGAAGTGAAATGGGAGTAATCGACAGAAATAGAATTATTATTGACTATGTTTGAAACATAGGATACCTAAGCTAGTTGAGGATAGGATGAAAAATATCATGATCTACTATTTATGGAGATCAAAGCATGAGATTCTCTTTTTATTAGTAAATGTACTTCATTGAATGAGCCTGAGATGGTATGTAAGACACGATGTCCATGAATCATTTCATTAGAGATCCTTTTCAGATTGGTAGGGTGAGAATTATCCAAATAGTAGAATGTGTGAACCGCACAAGTGTATGTGGGAATGTACCAAATAGAATATTAGGTTCCATGGGAGATATTTCCTCATGTGCTCAAATGTTCTATTTAAACATGTGGGTTGACAAGATTCAAGCCTGGCCTAGAGGGAAACGTCCCCATGATGAGTTGTTGGTAGTGATGGGATTGAGATGAAATATACATGCATTAATATATGTCTCCTCAGAATGGGAATCAAGAAAAACATAGTTTTGATGCATGACATGGTAAGAGACTATTGTCGGTGGTGTGATTTCATCTTTGGAAAGGATATCATATCATCTCGTATTCTGAGAAATACAAGTTTTATATGGGTAATGTGTGGTTCATTTCATACTTATCATATGAGGAATCTCAGTTTTATATGTGGTAATTATTTTTATAATCATCCCACACTAATCATATGAGGCATCCTTATTTCAGTTAATAGGGTATGGTTGTTAATTAACATTGTTTACTGAGGACATTGGGGTTTGATGTTTAAAATCATACAACATGGACTATGACTACAACTAGTTTAAATTATTTGAGCTCCAAATATAGGAATAGGTTTGAGATAAAGGTCTCCATGCTTTGACCAAAGTAGATAGGAAAGGGAGAAACCTATAATGAGTCGGTGATAGGGTTGTTCCGTGGATTAAATAATTATATGTAACTACTTATATCATGATTATTGGAATCAATCCACATGTTTTTATGATTCATGGTGTCATAGGATACCAATGTGAGAAGAGTTTACCTTCTTGGATGATGATATTTAATAATTACATATTAGAATATTAGGCATCGAGAATTTATCAGAGGTGAAATTATCTCTCTTTAAGAGACATATCAATTTTTTATGGGGTTAAATTATCTATCATTAATAGGTATATATATTTTACACGGGGTAATGATATAGTTTAAATTCATCTTATTAGGATTTTATAAGGTCTTTTGGGGCAATGACACCTTATGTAATGGATTATTATATGGTGAATCATCAGCTAGGCTCAATGATAGAAGATATATGCATCAATACATATCCCATGGAAATGGGAATCAATCCACCCATAGTTCCATAATGTTGTGGAAATAGATGTTTGATGAAACTCCAGGGATGAATAAACCCATGTGATGGATGTATGAGAATATTTTATTGTCATAATGCTTGGACTAGGGATCTCTTGATATAAACTTTTATAGTATAGATTGGTGAGGTGGGGGAATCAAGAATGTTTTTGTGGTGAATAAAACCTGGGGTTATAGGATAAAATAGGCCCTTCAACCCGTGACAAAATCCTGAATATGATTTCCCATAGTGTAAGATCATACAACCAAGACCATGATGAAACATTTAATGTCATGTCTTGAAGAAAATGATTTTTTTCATATCACATAATGTGATGCTTCCATGTTTTATATGAGGTAATGTTTTTGAACATATCTTAATTATCGTAAGAGGAATCCAAATTTTATATAGTGTAAGACTTTTAGATCATCCAATACACATCGTACAATGAATCCCGGTTTTATACGTTTAATACCATCTCCCATTAAGAGGAACCTAGGTTTTATATGGGGTATGACCACATTTTATCATCATGAATAGAATATGATAACCATTAACAACACATAAAGATTCACTATCTACACATTCGGCCTCACCAAAGTGTCCACAACACTATCCCCTTTATCACTATGAAATGACCCAATTTGTTCAACACATCAACAATGGGTTTAACTCCTAGTCATCCAAAATCTCGATTACCAGTTCAAACATAGGCCTAAATGTAATGATGTATACCACACTCGAGAAATCAAGACATAAAAGGAAGCATCAGAAATCAATAAAATGCATAAAAGGAAACATGAGAAATCAAGGAAATGTTAGGACATGAAAATGTTTGGTGGAAACTATGTGCCCCACATGTTACATATACAAGCCAACTGTTCCCATATTTGTTCAACACATCAACAATACAACTACTCATAGTATGATGATGCATCGTCACCCTCTCCACCTCTATCTCCACTTTCTACTGTCACATGTAAGAACATTATATTGAAAATTAAATACTGTTTCATATTTATATTAAAACTTAAAACCAATGAAAGTTTCCAAACTAAATGATTTTGATCTTTTGTGATTTACCTACATACCACCAGTCGATGCACTACCACCAGGGGCATATCTGCTCATCTGCTGATGTATATCAGTCATCACTTTCTATAAAGCAGATATCTGAACCCCTTGGTCTTGAACTGTGGTTCGTAGAGAATAAATCTCCCTCTTAGAATCTTTGGATATGGACTGACTATAACCAGGAGTAGATGCATCTGGAATCCTTGGTATCATGCCAAAGACCTCAGATGGTATAGGTCTGAAACCCATCCCATGCACTCTTCCAGGATGCTCCTTCCCAAGGAATTTAGCAATTGGGTCATCTTGGGAGACTGAGTAGGACTACCCAGGATTGGAATCCCATATTTATTTAATTTTTACCTATAAATCAAATATCAATATATATTAACATATTAAAAACTGATAATAAGTTATTATTATAAAAAATTTACTTCATACCCCCAACTTATTTGGAAGGCTCATTAACAAAACTTCCATCTTATTTTTTCTGAACATCCAACCACAGTTCAGTTCAGGATGCTTCGTACCCTAAACTCTATGAATGAATTAAGAAAAGATAAACCAAAAAATAAATATATTAAATAGATAATATTTTCTTATAAATATTTAAACTAATTAAAATATTAACAATGTCGTTCGGCTTCTATAAAATCTTTTTGAGCCCGCAGTGTGAGAGATGACTTGCTTAGCCCAGTTTGATGTATTCTGTCTTGAGAGATCCTAAAATAAATAAAATGAAATTTAACGGTAATGTATTCAATGTCATATCCTCTTCATATACATGTATAAATGTAAAATGAGGATAATATAATAATATATATTTAAATACCATCTGATTCTCATCACAATGTCTGTCAATAAAAACATTCCACTATTCTTTTAGTACCCCACTGGGTAGCTTCTCATACATTTGTTGCATGGTCAAAAAAGTATCGTTGAAATCACACCACAATATCCATTTTAAATCTTTCCATTTTATACCATGATTTTTCAACATCCACTTTCATGTTATCACATTAGCAACTGTGAAGTATAAGAACATCTGTATAGAGAAATTCATTTTGAACATATTAGTAACATGACATTCAATTAAACCATAATGTAATTAAATTACCTTTTTGGGAATCAAAAACTTCATTTTTCCATCTTGGAGGTATATTTCTCCAATCATCATAAGAAATAGGAAGGGAAATGGGCTCCGCTGCCAGCTAGATTCTGGCCAAGTAACCCCATGATGTCATCCGTAGGGACCCCATAAGAATCAAATGGCATGACTATCTTCTCGCCATTCATATTCCAAACATCTTAACTTTTTATATTTTTTCTGCACGGTTGTATTTTTTCATATTCAATGAGAAAAAAATTAGTATAAAAAAATGCAATAAATTTATTTAATTAAAATTTGTACCTATGGCGGTGACACTCCAGTATGTCCGTGATGAACTGGAAGGGGCGTGTCACTGCCCCACTACTGAGGCTCCTGAAGGGCGAGTCGAAGACTCAGCCTCTAATGATACATCCATAGATAGTGTGAGAGATGGTGCAGGGGGAGATGGTGTAGGGGTTTAGGCAGCTGGTGCCTTAGATGCCGTGGGGAGGGAGCAAGATGGATCGTCATCTATCGCAGAACTAGATGAAATAGTGTACCGCTTCCTCCTTGGAATTATTGTCATTTAATCAAATAAAATTAAGTTCAGAATATATATTTCAAAAAAATTATGCAGAAAAAAAAATAAACATGTTAATAGATGCCCAGTACTAATAGAAAAAATATATATAACAATGATAATGAATGACTGTAGAAATAAAACAAGTGGTTGTTGAGTAAATAAATAATTGTACATATAGTCATTTTCCTCTTCAATCATGTCAGTTTACTTCTCCATTTCTTCATCCACTTAATTCATCCTTTCCAGACTAATATTTTCAATATCATGATGGACAAATAATTCTGCTTCTTTTTATTGATTAAATTCAATTTCAGAGGTCAAATCTTCTACTTCATCACTCATATCATACAAATCTCTTTGTATTACATGATAAACTACACTCCACCCTTCATCCACAACATCATTCACATAATATACCATTTTTTCTTGTGATTCTAATATATATGTATCAAGCAATTCACGATCACCAACATCCATCAAGCGAGAGAAGTTCACATAAGTAAATTGCAAGGAATCTCTTTTAACACCTTTGATCACATCGACCCATTTGCATTTGAATAAAACAACATAAAAATTCCCATGGTAGTTTAATTCAATAATATCATATAGCTTTCTATAGTATCCCACTTCAGCAAATGTAAATATACCACTATTCTGTGTTTTCAAACCCACTTCTCGATTGACTGTACGAAATATAAATCCATTCACATTATAAGCGTTGAACTTTATAACTTATTTTATAGGACCTCTAGCAAGAAACTTCAAATCTTATGAAAAGTCTGCTTGATTATCAGTATTCATGATCTGAAAAAAAAAAGAAATATAATTTAATAGATTTAAAAAATGTATGTGCCAAACTAATATTCGTATTTATTGAAATATTTATGAACTTACACGTCATGCAAACCATTCTGCAAGCTCTTTATTCATAGCTTTAGTTATATCTTTCTCATTTCATGTTCGTCCTCTCATTCATCTCTTTGTTTGTATCCTCAACTCTTCAATAAATGGATCTACAATTTCACTATTCACCAGCACATATCTATGTGCCTGTAATAATTCCAATTCTATCAGTGTCACATTTGAGGTCCTCCCAACTGATTGGACAATAGTAGGAAATATTTTTTATTTCTGATGCATTTTAGATTGAGTTGATGAGTCGTCAACACATCCAACTTGATTAAATCTTGTCTCAATATCATCCAAATATCTAGAACAAAAGGTAAGACACTCCTCACCCAAATAGCCTTCAGTAATAGAGCCTTATGGTTGAGCTTTATTTCTCACGTATGCTTTCAATTTCCCAAGATATCTGTGAAATAAAATAATAATATTATGCATTTATTTAGATTCCAAAAATTGTTTACATAACTGAAAAACATATAAATAAAACACCTCTCAATTGGATAAATCCATTGATAATGAACGGGGCCACCTAATTTAGCTTCCTCAACCAAATCCACAGTTAAATACATCATGACAGTAAAAAACGATGGATGAAAGATCATCTCCATTATACAAAGGGTCAATACAAACCTCTCATGGATGTTTTAAAGATGAAATGGATGTAGATATTTCTCACATAATTGCCTGAAAAATGCGTAGAATTGGAGTACAACAGCAGTAACTTTTTTAGGTAATAATGTACGCAATGCCAATGGTAGTAACTTTTGTAACAAAATATGTGAATTGTGACTTTTCAATACATGTAACTTATGATTCTTCAAGTCAACACACCTCGATATGTTACTTGAATACCCATCATATACTTTCGCTTTCTTTAAAATTAGAAGGAATGTATCTTTATCCCTATTTTTCATTGAAAAAATGTTTGGAGCATACTTTTCATTCTCATGTGGCCAGAGATCACATTTTATGTTCATTACTTGTAATTCTTTGTGAGCATTGAGATGATCCTTCGACTTTCCATGCTCATTAAGTAATGTAAAAATAAAATTATCACATACATTCTTCTCAATATGCATCACATCAAGATTGTGCCACAATAAATTAAATTCCCAATACGGAAGTTTGAAGAATATACTTTTTTTCTTCCATTGTTGCATTCTTATTTCACTTGACGATGCACTTCGGACTCGTTTTCCACTATCATTAAAATGATTAATCTTCCCAAATTCTGTTTCAACATTTTCAAGGTGTGTCAATATTTCAGAACCAGTTAACAACTTTGCAGGTGGTCTATAATCAATGGAACCATTAAATTTTGATCTGTTCAGCTTAAATCTATGAGATTCATCAATAAATATTCGATCACACAAGAAGCACCATTTTCTACTATGAGGTGGCCATTTGGGCTCAAAATCAAAGTTACAAACGTGAAAAGAAAAACCTACGTAAGTGTTCTAACCAGATAAATTCTCAAGCCCAGGGAAGTCACTAATGGTCCACATTAAAGCAGCATGCATTTTAAACATTATTTTAGAAGACGCATCAAATATCTCTACACTTTTTCTCCATAACTCCGGCAATTTTTCAATCAAAGGCTATAAGTATACATCAATATCATTTCCATGCATTTGTTTTCCAGGAATAATCATCAAATTGTAAAAGATGTTTTTTGAATACACATCCACCGAGGAAGCTTATAAGAGATCAAAATAACTGGCCATATGCTATAACTAGTACTCAAAGTCCCAAATGGGTTGAATCCATCGGCAGCCAATCCCAATAGAACATTCCTATTATCAGCTGAGAAATATGGATATAATGAACCAAATGTATTCCAAAATTGGGAATCTCTTGGATGTATCATTTACCCATCATTATTATTATCTAAATAATTCCACTTCCTGTGTTTGGCAGTTTTTGATGACATGAATAATCTTTGCAATCGAGGATTCAAAGGAAAGTAATGCAAAACCTTTGCAGGTGTGTTCATTTTCTTCTTCTCCATGAAATTATGTTCATTCAGACTTACAACATCACCCTTTGACTACCAGCTAGAAGAATAAAATTTCTTGAAATTCTGTCTACTTGAATCTTATCCCCAATAAAGCATACAATCATTAGGACATGCATGTATTTTTGTATAATTCAGACCAAGCTTGTTAACTACTTTTTTCATATCATAAAAAGATTCTAGGATTTTTGCTTCAATAAATTCATCGCGAATCAATTACAATATCATGGACATTTCCTTATTTGTAATTCCACATAGACATTTGATATGGTACAACTTCAATAGAAACAAAATCTTTGGATATTTCAAACACCCACTATACAACTCTTGATTTCCATCATCAACTAAATCATGAAACACATTTTCCTTAGTAAATTTTTCTCTTACATTTGGCTCCACAAAATCAAGAGTTGGATCTAATGATATGTTACAATCTTTATCTTCTTGTGTTACAGTCTCAAAAACATCACTTGTCACGTTGCAATTTTTAGCACCCTCTTCTAGTTGTTCTAATATGTTTTGATTCTGATAGTGGTGTCTTGTAGTGCAAAATGCATCATTTATGAGGTTTTTCATTTCATTTTCCATTGTTGACGAACTTGGGACCTCATTCTTTGGATTAACATTAGTTCTCAATCTTTCTATAACATTCAATTCTCCATGACAAATCCAACACAAATATTGACCAGGGAATTGCTTCAGTATTAAATGTTCATAAACTTCATCTCTCTTCAACCATGTTCTAAATTTACATTTAGGACATGGAAATATTATTATCCCTTCAACAGATCGATTATAAATTTAAAAATCTAAAAACTCATTCAAACCCTTAACATACTAAGGTGTGATCCTCAGTAATGTCATCCAACTTTTATCCATGTATATCACAATGTGCCTACACAATAATAAAAAAAATTAAAACTCATAGTTACTACTAAATAGAGAAAGAGATTCATATATAAGATAGTGTAAGATTACAGAAACATAATAAAATAAAGATGAGCCCATGAGTTAGATATGAACCCTATAATGTTTGGGATAGGGGAAGTTTCTTTGGTAAAGAGAAACAGTGTGCTAACAATGTGGTAGCTACTTTACCATGAAAACCAAAGCACATTGTTAATTTGTAATAAATACATGGATATAAAAATCATTCATAAGGTATGAGAAAACATCTATAATATAGTTCATTCATCCAAATCATTTTCATGGAAATGAATGGTTAATAAAAATCTGATGAAATAATAAAAATCGTCAATAGAACAACAATTCCATATTACTCAATTACCACATGGTAAATACTAAAAGTTATTATAAATAGTATTCCAATCATGTTTCTCCCAAATCTCCAAAGTTTCAACCCTGACTTTTGAAATCCTTTATAGCATCAAAATATAGTATTTGATAACAAAACCATGCAACCATCTGAAGTAAATCCTCAACCACCCCTAAGTCATATAAAACCATGCAACCATCTGATGGGAAAATCACTACCACTTCTCAAGGGTTGGCGCTACTTGATACACCTAATAGGGTCTCATTCACTATTGAATGTGGAAATCATCTCATTTAAAAACCCACATAACACCATGTAACAATAGAAAATGCTAACCAATACAAACCAAAGAAGATATTATTGGGTATCATCTCTACCAAAAAGGAATACCATGAATAAACCCTTTCTCCATTAGGGATAAAATCACTTTACTAAAAGATATGATTGAAAGATAGTCACCATTAGTGGAAAATCTCAAGTTGATATAAGGTATGATAAGGGTCATGGGGGGTCGGGGGAAGCGGGGTCACGGGGTTACCGGGGTCGCAGGGTCGCTGGGGTCGCGGGGTCGTGGGGGGTCAGGGCCTTATATTTGGATGAATTCATTGTTTTTTCCTTGGAGTGGAAAGAACCACATGAGGGATCGTAGTCTTGAGGCATGATAAGTGGTTGTGTTCATGGAAATGCATGATTAAATAACTTGGGAGATTAGGTTTTGAGGTTCTACGAACCTTGTGTTAATTGAATTCCTAGACCTCTCTTTGGTGTATTCACATAGAAAAGAGTTGTGGTGTGACTTGAGGGTGATTTGGATCATATATGTGTTAGTGCTCATGAGTGGAGAATTATGGTTAAATGGGACAATTGAGGATCTGACCAAGGAGTTGAACTAAGAGTCAGATTCAGACTTCGTTGTGGGCATTGAAAATTTTTTTATTCCTTGGGTTTTAAGGCATTGTGGTCAGGATATGATAGCAAATTGGTGGGTGGGATTGAGCGCCTTTGGTATAAGTCATCTAGAGAAGGATATGCTAGTATTTTTGCATAAAATTTGATGTGTTAAGGTGGAGACCACATCAGAAATGTCATTCAAGATGTGGTTGATGTGGTTTGGGGATCAAACTAGGGTATTTGAAGAATAGTTGATGTGTTTGGGCTTGGTGGTTGGAGTTTCATAGTAGAATCATGTTGGGAATTTGGAGATGAAATGTGGTGTGTTGGTACTATCCTCTATGACAACATAATAAGATAATCATAATCACATAGGTGGAAATAGATCCCAGAAGGAATTCTCTCTAAACATTATATTCGGAAACTTGGAAGAATTATATTCATCCAAACCACTATAATAAGTTATAATTAATTCAATAGCATTCACTTCAACACACAAAAGAAATTTATGAAAAGTAAAGTAAATGACAGTACGAAAGAACGCTTTAGTTTTATGTTGTTTGGATTGAAATTCTTGATTCTAAGGGAGAAACACTACAAGATTCCATTTTACCAAAAATAAAAGATTACAACTTGTGAGTAACAATCCATGACCTGAGGCATTACTTGGGCATCCCTAAAAATTCACTAGAGTCAAATATGGTAGTAGGGGATTCCATGAAAATTTATTAAAAGTCTAAGGGATTCCATGACCATATATCACAAGTATGAGGTACTCCAGACCTTAATAATACTATAATTAGGGATGTGATTACCATTTATTACAAGTATGAGGGATTCAATGACTAATTATTCTATGTATTAGGGACACCATGCTCGGGTGTCACAAGTAAAAGGGACACAATTCCCAAGTACCATATGTATAAGGGATGCTATACTTGAGTAACACATGTTTGATGGACTCCATGAATGAGTATAAAAATTATAAGGAACTCCATACCTAAGTATCATAATTCATTATAGTCAAGTCGGCATTATTATCTATCATCATTATTGTTTAACAAGGTAGTATCCTTTTTTATGTAGAAACAGGTGATATGGTCTCATGACACACTTCTCATCAAATTCATTATAGTCATTACAATTAAGATTCAAGAAAAACCCACATAGAATTTGGTTTGGTCACCTAAGAATGAACAATACCTAGGGAGATTCCAATTGAACACCTTAAGTTGTTGAAATAGTCGACAGGGATTAAACATAAATAATAAAAAAGTGATAATAAGTTTTTATATCAAGTATAACATATTAAACATGGGTTATGTGTATGTTTCAGGAATCGAATGGAAAATCAACTATGAATCTTCATAATACATAATATAAGGAGACAAGAATTGAGGTAAAATTACTAGAATTCAAACCTTAGGGTTCGTATAGGTCGTCAGGGTAATGGGGGGCCGGGGGAAGTGTGGTCTCCGGGGTCGTGGGGTTGTTGGGGTCGCGAGGGGCCGGGGTCTCTGGGGTCACGAGGTCGCAGGGGGCCGGGGTCGTAGGGTAAGTGGGGGGCCGGGGGAAGTGGGGTCGCGGGGTGAGAAGGGGTCAGGGTGGGGGGTAAGGGTTGGCAATGTAAAAAAAAATGTTTCGCGGTGGTTTATTATAAACCTCTGTGAAACCATTTTAAAAATGGGTTTAGCGGAGGTTCCCAAAACCGCCGCTAAAAAACCACCGCTAAAGGCAGTTTATATTGTAGTGAAAGCATAATTAGATATACAACATATTCATGAAGAATCATATTATCTTACTCATTATGATGAAAACTTCATTCCTGAACCCAGGTGATTCTGATGATACTTTTCTTCTAGTAAACATCTTTCAAATCTGATGGACTTTATAAAGAATTTTGAGTCCAAAATCCTAAATATGATTGTGAGTATAATATTCATATTGATGTTTCTTGATCTGATTCTCAAATTCACACACAACTTTCCTTAATCTAGATTTACATTACTTTTCTCAACATACTCTCTTTCATCAACATATTGATCTATTGACAATAAATTCAACCAAAACACAATTTTAGCCTAATAGGTATTGCTGAAGCGGTCCCATCAGTATATCCCTAAGGAGTTGGAATCAAAAAATATTGTTGGAAATGTCAAAAATAATAAAGTTCCCTCCAAAGAAGCTCCTAGATATCATTAGGGACATAATTCATATCCTCCTCTATGTACCTAAGATAAGTGAGGTATGTATTATTTCCATTTAAGGATAGGCTTCTAAAGTGGTTTGATGTGGAAATAGGTTCCACTGGAATCACTATGGAACTCTGTTAATATAATGGACCGTGGGGATTTATCAACTGGAATATCTCTCACGCTACCTCCAAGGCTAGAATAACACCACTGAGGTAACACTCATTCACTAGGGTATCCACCACCAAGCATTGAAGGTGGTTTATTATAGATGGAATCCTACTAGTTCATGAGTCCTCATTCCTTATTGTGGTTGAGGAATACATCAGATACATTAGTTGATAATGAGATGTCATGAACCATATAGGATACCATGGTACATTGATAATTGAGCCAATCCTGACATGACACTAAGGGTATTCACAATCCCCATGGGTTGGAAACTAGCACCTAACATCATATCAATGTCAAAGGGAATTTTTTTCCATAAAACAACCCATCAAGGTAAAACAACATAAATCAAAAAAATCAATAGTCAGTATACCAAACACACCTCAAGGAAAAAATTACCACAAAAATATAGATAAAATATCCAAAGTTAAAACATAAACCTAAGTACAACACATCATCCATCAAGAAATAGTCTCCTAAACCCTATGTTAGATGTGTACCATATCTCCATTGGTCACCATCATTACTCCAGAGCCCCATAGATCGGGCATAACTACCACCTCTAAGTGGTGTTTTTCTTTTCCCTGGACCTAGCATAACAAGATCTAAAAAAACATGAAGGAAAAGGTAGGGTGTGAGCTAAACATTGTAACATGGTATCACCAAGTGTTCCATGAGAAGTTCCATAACAATAAACCATTAATTCTTTTAATTTAAATAAAATATTTCATGGAAATTTATTTACATAATTTTCAACAAAACATTATTTTAATCAAAAAAGATGGAAGGTAAATAAAAATATAATTAAATGAATATTTTATATAAAACATTTATGTAAAATAGTTTTGATGAAAAAATCAATTCTAGAAATAATGGAATGTATAATCAAGTTAACGGTACAATGCACCATGGTCATATTCCCAGAGTTACATTAGTTTTTGGTTATAGGATCCTCACACTTCTAAATCATCATCATGAATCAAGTATATGTTTACACTCTATAAGTCTCAACCCATTAGTATAATCAATAAACACCCCATTAAGGGAATAATAACTATAAATCAGGTGGAACATGGTTTAGTTAGTTTTTTCATCATTAATCCATTGCAAGGGAGTAAAATTCCTAGCATGATTATCCTAATCGCCTACTCGATGCTCAGTCTCACATGTGCCTAAATCAATCAATCAATCAATTTTTGGTAAATTAATCATTTAAAATCAATTCATTATTCATAATTAAATTTCCCACTTTAAATTTCAACATGCCTTTTAAATTTCAAAACAAAATCATAGGTTTTCAATAAATTCATACCTTTTTAAAAATCTTTCATTTTTCTCAATAATAAACAAAAAATAATTTCATCAAATAAACATTCAATTCAACCCATTATTTTTCTCAAAATCCACCCAGCAATTCTAATTCCACTAATATTGGGGGTTTTCACAATCTTCATTCCCTTTTCAAATCATACATCAAATCATCTCAATTCTAGGTTTTTTAATCAATTAAAAACTAATTTGAAAAAAAATAAAGAAATTAGGGTTTCAATTTAAGGGTAAATACTTATTTAACCTCTTATCATTAATCAAGTGATCAAAATAACACTTGCAATGGAAATGTCAATAAAAAATAAGTAGAAGGAGATCAAGGAATCAAACATAGAATTAAGATACATCAAATAAAATATCTAATATAACAATAACATGAGGATTAATTTCTCTCATAAGGAAGAGAAAAGATGCAGATATAAAACCCAAAACAATAGAGAAACCACATACTATAGAGGGATCAAATCTTTCACTAGCTCACTAATTCATAATTGAAAATGTTAGGGGATCCAAGAAATCCTTTCAAGAGTATTCAAAAGCCAAAGAATCATGTTAAGGTTGAATGAGGGTTATTAGGAATCTTAAATGGGTGTCCCACAATTTTTAATTATTTTTTTGTGGGATTAAAAACTTGTGCTCATGGTTTCCTAGTTAGGTAGAACATTTAGTAGTAACTATGAAACCTAACTGTGTGCCCTAACCGGGATTCTATAAAGTGTTCATGGTTTGGATACATGGTTAAACTAAACATGCACCAACCCTTCAAAACGTTTTATCCAAATGGTTCATGGTTTGGAGGGATTAATACATGCTTTGGATAAATCGTTCACTCCCATCTAGTGGGTCAATATAGGGTTCATGGTTTTTTAGGACAAACCACATTGATTTCCAAAAATTTGTGCCAACTGTGTACAATCACCAAAAGTTCCAATAAAAATTCAAAAAACTTCTAAAAATACCAAAACAATACCCAAAAAATATAGATCAAAACAAGGTTCAATAATAACCTAAAATCAAGTAATGGGACGTTACAAAATTCCCACCATAAAAACATTTTATCCCCATAAATACTATAAAGGAGACTATGTATCAAAGAGATGATTATGTTGCTCTCTCATCAGTGACTCATGATCCCATGTATCATGAAAATAAGAACCATACTACCATAAAACATAGACCAAAGGTATAAACTTCCAATGAAGAACCTTTTTCTCATAATAAATAATCCTAACTAGATGATGAGTTACAGATAAATTAGGTTCTACATCAAAATCCTCCGAGATTCGGAAATAAGAAGGGTCATAAAGATACCTCCTAAGTTGTGATACATGAAAAAAATTGTGGATTGATGTCAACTATGCTGGTAACTCTAACTGTTAATCCACATTATGAACCCACTCAATAATATGAAAAATACCTACAAACCTTAGTGTGAGATTCACCTTTTTCCAAAGCCTATGGTGACCCAAACTAGGTAAAAATCTCAAGAATACCTAGTCACAAATTGAAAACTCCAATGTTTTTCTATTATGATCAACATATGATTTATACCATATATGTTCCATCACTATTATCTAATTAATCAACTAATTCTTCATCATCATCTCTCAGAAAAAACTCGATCCAACCAAGAAAAATACACCAATATTCGACCAATAAAGAGAAAATCTACAAAGTCATCCATACAAGGAATCAAAATTAGCCATTTGAATTGCATAATGATAACTATTTATATAATAAAACTTAACAAGTCCCAAATAGACATCTCAAGATCCACCAAAATCAAGAATGAAAGCACTTATAATTTCCTCAAGGATCTTTATAGCTCGTTATGTCTGGGCATCCATCTATGGATGATATGTCATTCTCAATCTAACTTGGGATATCATCACCTCCTAGAGGAATATCTAGGAAATTAGAAGTGAATGATGGATCCCTATTAGAGAATATATCCAATGTAACTTAATATAAAAATACAATCTATTTCATATAGATACTTCTAAAATCATTAACTTTGGTTGTATATCGAATGGGTATAAAGTGAATCAATATGGTCGGCCAATTATTCACTACTCGTATATCATTATTCCCTTGAGGGGTGTGTGAAAACCCAACCAAAAAGTCCATCAAAATATTATCCCACTTCCATGTAGGAATAAGAAGTGGCTGAACAAAACATGAAGGTTTTTGGTGATAGGATTTGACATGCAAATAGGTATAACAATGAGAAAAAATGTCAGAAATTCCTTGCCTCATACCTAACCACCAAAATCATCACTGAAAATCATAGAACATCTTTTTGGAAATATGGTGCACCACTCACTGAGAATTTTAGAAATACCACATTATATATTATCTCATTGAAAAAGATACTATGTACCAATTTCATAGAAAATAGACACCCACAGATGAGAGTGACCACTCACCAATGGTCTCCCCACCATAAAAAAGATCCCCTAATGTCATGGAATTCATCATAAATCTACCATTCCTAAAGAATAATCATAAAAATAGAGGGGGTCAACTGAATTCTTATCAGAACAAACTTGGTCACATCCTCCCAGACAGTGAAATGTAACTAAGAAAAGATATCCATCATATTCTACTCTTATAATGATTCATTCCTTTCCTGGTTTGGAATGTTCCTACTCAAAGCATCAATAAAAAAATTTCCCTTAGTACAGGTATAAAAGATTTTGAAATCAAAACACCTTAGGAATACCACCCAATATCTTTGCTGAAGGTTCAAATATTTTTGTAAGAAGATATAACTCAATGTTTTTTTTATTGTAATAAATAGTAAACCTTTATATGAAAAGGTAATGCCTCCAACTCTTAATATCATGCATTACAGCAGTGAGCTCATGATCATGGGTTGGATTATTCTTCTCATGTGGCCTAAACTTCATAGAACCAAAGTCTATCACATGATCACCCTATATCTGAACACAACTCAAAAAAATGGATGCATAAAAAAAGATCACATAGCCCTTCCCAACTTTTGTAAGAGTCAACGCTGGTGAAAAAGATAAAATATGTTTTAACTCATCAAAAGAACCCTAAAATTTCATGTCCCATAAGAAATTCACTTCATTCTATGTGAGAGTGGTCATTGTGGAATCCATATTTGATAAATTATAAACAAACCTACAGTAATACCCTGACAAACCCAAGAAGATATGAATATTGAAAAAATTATGTCATTTCTTCCAAGTCATGAAAGCCTTCACCTTATTAGGATTGTCTAAAATACCATTTTCTTAGACCACATGACCCAATAACTTCAGTTCCAAAATCAAGAAATTACATTTCGATATATTTGTGAAAATTCATTGATCTCTCAATATTTCTAGAACTTCTCTCATATGGCACACATAGTCATCCTCAATTTTGAAGTAAACTAAAATTACATCCACAAAAACTACAATTAATGAGTCAAGGTACTCATGGAATATTTTATTCATCAGTTTCATAAAAACTGCATGATAATTGGTTAGACCAAAATTCATAACAAGAAACTCATAATGGACATACTTACTTCTAAAGGTAGTATTTGGGAAGTCAGATTCTTTGATTCTCAACTGGTGATAACCAAATGGAAGATAAATCTTCAAGAACCACTTCACCCCTTTTAACTAATCAAAAAAATCATCAATCCATGGAAATTGATAATTTTTCTTTATCATAAATTGATTTATTTTTCGGTAAAAAAACAAAGGTGAAGTGTCATGTCATCATTATTTGGAAAGAGAACAGGTGTTTCCAAAGGTGACACACTTTGGAGTATAAATCAATTCTCTATAATATCATCCAACTAATTTTTTAAATATTTCAATTCTAATGGTTCCATATAGTAAGAGGGAATCAATACCAGCTGATTACTAGTTACAAACTCAATGGATAATTCCAACTATCTTATTGGTGGAATGAAATAGTAATCTGATGAAAACATGTTAGTAATCTTAACGGAAACTAGAGGGAGATCACTACTCAAAGATTCCCACTCCAATTCAATATCAAATACCGATACTACTCTTCCCAAATATATAAAATATAGTTTGTATTTATTTTATCTAAGGCCCCATTCCCTCTAAAAAAATATGGTGCACCCCATTGAGTATAATAAAGGAGACCCATTAATAATAAAATACAATCCAAGTTTTATTGGAAATCATCCAATTAAATATGAAAATGATATCAAAAGTTTTCATGTAGAGAATAAAAAGATTATATAAGAGCTCAATCTCTGATAGAGAAGAAAAATATGAGCATCAGAGACCCTACTCTCTCTTCGTTCTGAGGGGCATAGAAATACCATCACATAAGACAGAATATTTTTATGGTGATTTAAAAAATAAAGAATATGAGTCAATATAAATGAGTTAGATGCACCATTATCAAATAAATTACTCACTAAAGATGAAGATAGAGTGACATTACCTCTCACTATCATTGGACCCACATCAGCTCCCTATGGACACTCTTCTACTACATAAAGAAGCTTCGTTCTGGATGTCTATGTCTAGAACCCAAAAGTTCTTTTAAGAAAATGATTACATTGTAGTAATTAAATGTTTTTAAGACTGTGACACTATACAGAGTATAAAAACATGACATATCTTCTATAGGTGACCTGAGAATCCACATGAACTATAGATCTTGGAAAGTCGGTGAAAACCCATTTCAAATGCACAAATTTCCCACATTGAGAGAAAGTTATAGGTCCTCTTTAAAGAACTGTAGGAGTTTTTGATGACACCTTATATATATAACCACCATGATACTCATCATAATTTCTATTTCCTTTAAAATAATTAACAAAAGACCCACTAGGAATAAGAGGAACTCCCATCAACCCTGACTTACCATCCAAGTCAATCCCATCCATCAATGCTCTATCCATTATGTCTTCATAAGAAGTGAGATTCAACCTCAAAACATGGGATTGAATATCAAATAAAATATCCATCTAGAATCTTTGAGACTTCAGTTACTAAATTTTTACCACCTTAAGAGAAAACTGAACAAGTTTAGCAAATAAGTTTATATACTACATAAATATCCTATCACCCTATTATAGGGTAAGAAACTCCAAGGACTTTACTAAGACCATCGATTCTAGATAAAAATAATTGATGAAAATGACTAGAAATTATTTCCACTCTATACCCTCATGTTTATTCACTATAACCATTGAATCCCACCATCTCCTATAAGGACCTTTTATCTTAAAGATAGAACACTTCACCATTATAGCTATTGGAATTTCCATGAACTCAAAAAGAAACTCAATAGTTTTTAATGAATCCTCTTACTCTTAAGTGTCATTATGTCCTTATAAATATTTTGGTTTCTACTGAAGAAACTCTTTATCATGATCTCTAGATTTATCCCTTCAAGTTTCCACTATCTAAGACTAAATGGGAATGAGTATATGTCCCAAATCTTGGACTATACACACCACTATCTAAACCAAAATTTGGTCAACTCAAGGATTCTCTTGGTGTGTTTCACCAAAATATTCCTCTTTTGGACTATTAAAATGAATTCTTATAGGCATGATACTACACAAAAACAACTAGAAACATTGAAAAACACCAATAATACACATATCATCAACTCAATCAAGAGATATAGTAATATAAATTCCTTTAAAAAGATTTAACCTTCTAAGATATCAATATATAAAATTCATGTTTAGGGAAAATACAAGAATCATATCAATTTATTCCTCAAGGAAACATTTCACAAAAAACTCATGGTGACTTAAGGCTTGTTATGATAAGAGATACTCAGGTACTCTGTCACAAAAACCACGTAAGCCCCCAAAATACTACCTCATATCTACCAAGAGATCCCAAAACTACATACTGATGTCAAAGAAAGAAAGCCAACCTGAACCTATGATTCTTTTTTGTCATGAATTAACCCAGATTCCCTAGTACAAAGATACTATAGAGGGACATGACATTTATTGGAGGGAATTACTACTCCCCACGGGTTGGAAACAAACACCTGGAATCATATCAACATCAAATATATTGGTTTTTCCATAAAACAACACATCAACGTACAATAGAGGAAAACAAAAAAATCCACAGTCAGTATGCCAAAACTCAAGGATAAAATTACCACAAGAAGATAAATAAAATATCCAAAGGTAAATCATAAACCAAAGGACATCACAAAATCTATCAATACATGGTCTCTCAACCCCTATGTAACAAGTGGACCATAGGTCCACCCATCATCATCATCACTCCATAGTTTCACTGATCAAGCACAATGACCACCTCCAAGTGGTGATTTTACTTTGCCTAGACCTAGAATAACATGATCTACAAATTCCAAAAGGAAAAGGTAGGGTGTAATCTAAACATACCAATAGGGTCTCTCAAAGTGTTCCATAAGAAATTCCATGACAATAAACCATTTATTATTTCAATTTAAATAAAACATATCATAGAAATTAGTTTACATATTTTCAAAAAAAACATGATTTTAATCTAAAATATAGAAGGTATATCAAATTAAGTTTAAATGAATATTTGATATAAAACATTTATATAAAGTGGTCTGGATGAACAAATTAGTTATATAAAAAATGGCTTGTGTAATCAAGTTAAGAATACAAATCACCATGGTCATCTGACCTGATGTACGTTAGTTTCTAGCTATATAATCATCACACTTCTCAATAATCATCATGTTTTAAGTATGGGGGAACACTCCCTAAAGATAAATCCATCGGGATAATCAATCACCACCCCATTAGAAGACCCATCATAGGAAGTCATACTAAACTTGGTTTAGTTAGGTTTTTCATCATTAATCCATTACTAGGGGGTCAGAGTCCTAGTGTGATTGTCCTAATTTCCTAATAACATACCTCAAGGAATATGAACATTTTGATTTTTATTATTTACTTGATTATACATTCCATTTTTTTTATAAATGATTTATTTTTATGGAATTTCTTATGGAACACTTGGTGAGACCATATTGGGTTTTTTATCTCACACCCTACCTTTTCCTTCGGGCTATGTCAGGGTTGGATCATGTATCAGTGTACCATGATATTTGGTTTGGTTCATGACATGAGTAACATCCTAAGGAACTACATAATGGTTATTGACCTATTTTGGAAACTTTACATGAGATGGTATTCTAGATGAGTTGGAATCTGGATGGAAAAATGCTCTAGAAGGGTTCTTGGAAGTATTGTGTGAATCAACAACCATAATAATAAACTCTTTAATACAACATAAAAAGTAATAGAATGGTCAAATGATCTATTTAATGGTTAAAATATTAAAATTGCATCCACCATTTGGTTTTCACTGCACAATATGCCCTTATTTTTTTAGTCGATGAATACATATTTTCTAAAGATAGGTTGTCCTTGGGACATTACTAGGGATACATGGGTTATTAATTGGTCCAAATGATGGGAATTTGGGCTCATCTCACTAATTTGGGAGAAATTATTTAATACTATATAAAAATCCTGAATATTTAATTCATGTTCATGAATCCTTCCCAAATCCCAGTATGGGAGGGACTATCTCTATTCTAGTTATTAGTTATTGACATGCATCGATGTGAATATATATTTTATTAGAGGTTATTTATTAATAAGACCATATATATATATATATAATCAATCGATGTGACCATCTATATATATCAAAGGTTCTTAATCTTTATTTCATTTAGTAATTATATAATGGTTTAAATCTACACACCTTGTCACTCTCAAGTATATTTCCATCCCAAGAGGAGTCGGGTGTTATGGAGTTGGGATCAAGACATTGATAGGGGATTCCTATGTATCCCATGAAGTGAATTAGAAACCATTTAGTTAAATTCCACTTATAGGGACTCATAATATCTTTTAAAATTGTGAGATAAGGACTAATTTGGTTCCTTTTATGGTTGTGCAGACATGAAAAGGTGGAGTGCCTTTTAAGGTTGTGCATCCAGGACCTTTGAGGTTCTAGTATTAATTATAAATAAGGCATCCCATATATCTTGGTTAAGAATAATAAAATCCCATCTATCTTAGGTCACATAGTTTATGATCATGTGATAGGAAAAATCTATACAATTTATATTCATATAGTGAAGTCATTATTCTATATAATTTAAATTACTAAAAATATGATTTTTAAGTGAAGGATGCTTGGAAAATATATTTTTAGGACTTACATATAGACAACCCTTTCTATTTCATCCTATTATTTGGTAAAAAAACAAGATATGGTAGGGTGGTTCATAGGTGTCGGGACAAAGTTGGATGGAAGTTGGTTTTCGGATGCTGGAGAGAGTTTTTTCTGATTGTTTTGTATTTTTTTCATTATTAATAAATGAATTAAATTTATCTGTGTTGGTGATCGGATGAAAGGAAAATTGGAATCAAAATATCAAACGATTTCTTGATAAAAAAGATCCATCAGTTTCAATTTTCTATTCTATATTTTTTTGGTGAAATGGTTTTTGCACTCATATTTTGTCTGGAATGAAGTTTTTTATTAGAATGAAGAAATATATCAGAGTCTAAATATCTTGATACAAAATATGATGATGATTTTTTTATGCTTTCAATATCATAAGTTGTCTAGAAAAATTGTGATCTAATAATTTTCAAATAATGGTGGAGAAAAGTTTTTGAAGGTTAGATGATGATATGTTGACCATAATGTTCTTAACATCATAAAGATATCATGATACAAACAGGAGTTTTTAGAAGGAGATAGGTTATGAATTCAAAGTATTTTGTTCATAGATCATCTATGTGAGGATCACCAGATGTAGTTTTTCTAAAGTTCGAGAAGTTTGAAGTTTCTAAAGTCAAAAAAAAAATTATGAATTATTGATCGACTGATCCATCGGACGAGTTGATCCATTGGATTGACTAACCCAACAAATGAACCAATTTAAATAATTAGTCACTAGTTTCATAGATTCTGGAAGAAATAATTCACTGCTAACATTAGCCCATCAGACACAATGTGTCACCGATCCATTAAGGGATTTCTAACACTGATCCATCAAACATAGTGTTGTATCAAAAGGTAATCAGATGTAGGGTTCTATCAGATGTATAATATAGTTTTTAGAGTAGTTGGGACCGATGATAAATGGGATTAGAGACCACGCAATTGTATGGTGATCAATAATGTAGTCAACCATTTTCATAGAGAAAAATAAATTTTGGTTGTCTTCAATTGGATCAAGAGACATTTGACAAGGAGTGATGTTGATCCATCAGAGTTAATCAGAGATCAATTCACTAAACACAAGATGACATCGATAATTCATCAAACATTGGACTTCATCAGTTTCTTTCCAGTCTAAGGAATTATTAAACAATTAAATAAAATGAGATTTCTTTGAAGATATTGTTGAAGTGTTGTTGAAGGGTTCTGGTATCTTTAGAAGTTATGATTTTTTTCATAAGAAGAAGTATAATTATAAAGAAGTTGAAACAGTGTTTATAATATATTTTTTTATAGATATTTGGAATGATAATTCATTCATATTTCAAATTTCTAGTTGGTTTGGAGAAATGGAATGGTGGTCTTCAATTTTATATATGTTTCATTGTAATGAAGAACAGTATTAGAATGAAATATATATAGGATTGAATAATGGTTTGAAATTACATAGTAAGATATTTTTGTGATAATTTTTGCTAAATTTTGATAATATTAAAGAAGATTTGATATGTGCTGAAAGAGTCAAAGATAAAGTCAAAATTAATGTAAAATTAGAGTTTTTGGAAATTTGGTTGAGAAAAAAAGTGAAAGTGGCTTCCCACCCATTCCACTCCTAACACTACTATAAATAGAAGTAAGTACAATGTACTTTCTAATTAAAATATCAAGATTCATGTATGAAATAGAGTTCAAGAGTTATAAAGGTTTTATGGAAGAAGAAGAGTTTCTAGACTAAGTATTCTTGAGGAAGTTTTCCAGATATAAGAAGTGTACTGAAAAGGTTAATGGCTCAGACCGAGCCATTAGACTGAGATTTCTGAGGAAATGAAGAAGTTATTTATAATAGTTTCAAGATTATATTTTCTTATTTATTTATCAAACTGATTAAATCATACTAAAGAAATCGTATTGTTCCATCAGACTCAGTTTTCATAAAAAATCTAGAAGAGTTGCTTCTACATGAAACTAGGTAAGAAAGTGAAGAATTTTGTTTTTAAGAATTAAAAAAGTGGAAGTTGTTAAAGAATAATAGTGACATGTTTGGAAAAAACTAGTGAAGGTTTATTAACTTGTTACATAAACTTGCATTACAATATTCATGCTAAAAGAAGCACATGAATTGTTGTATAGATCATAGTGATACACAAGTGTAAAGGTATTTCTTACTTGTTGTATCCACACAAAAGTATTATTTTCTAGTAGATTGTGTGGTATTTGATTATTTATAAACCATGCTAAAGGCTAGATACTCTTATTGGGTAGTGAACCTTGTAAATACCTATATTACTATAGAAGTGTGAATGATTTTTTTTAGAAAATTGATAATTCTTGAACAGTAGGCGAAGGTTGTTATATAAAAAGGATAACATAAAAGAAAAATATATCACTAATTCACCCCCCCCCCACCTTAGGGATACATTGATCCTGGTTAGGCCTTTTTATTTGGTATAATAGTGAAGGTTCCATTCATTTACTCTTTTCTAAAGTTTTTGAAGATAAGTTGTTATGGATAATCTAAATTGTGTAAATAGTAAGTGGATTTTGGTTTTTGATGGAATAAACTGTCATATCTAGAAAGATATAATGCTATCATATCTTATGTATCTTGGGTGTGATGCTTTGGAATCTACCACATATGGATTTCTTCCTTATGTAGAAAGTGATCCTATAATATCTGTGGATAAGAAGAATCTAGAGAATGATGTAAGTGATAAGAATGATTTATTATCATCAATTTTTAAAAGTGATTTTTCTAGAGTGAATGGGGGTTTTTACTACTAAAGGTATTTGGGAAAAGTTTAAAAACATTTATGAAGGCAATATAAAGGTGAAGAAATCCAAGTTACAAATCTAGAGTTTGGAGTATGAAGATCTCAAAATGGGTAAGTATGAATATTTTTGTGACTAATTTACATGGGTGGATGATATTGTTAGCGCCATAAGATGACATAGTGAGAATATATAAGATTTAATTATTGTTTAAAAGATCCTGATAATTATTCATTATAATTTTTTCCAATTTTCATATTGGGAAGATAGAGATCCAAAAAATCTCTTTTTGGATGACCTTCATGTTACTCTCATTACTTATGAAATGAGTCGAGAGAAAGTTATTAAAAGAAAATAAAAGACTGATTAAGAAATTTCCATCAAGACATCCAAGAAAGGAAATTCTAAGATGATTCTTGAAGAAGAAGGAGGTGGTGGTGATTTTGAATCCAAAAATGGGGTATGTAAAAATATTTATGAATTATTATCCTTATTTTATAATAATCTGAAAGGATGTATAGGAAAGTATAAATGGAAGTTAACCCTAAATTTTTTTGAGTGTAGACCTGTTGGAAACTTTTCTATGAATTTTCCTCAAAAAATAATGAAGAAGATAGAGATGAAGACAATATAAGGATAATAATATCTTGGAAGAAATAGGGTGATAAATCAAAATATTATTCTATGGGAAAAGATCAAATTTTCTACAAAAGGATATGTTTTTTTTCTAAAGTTGATAAAGATGAAGATAGTGAAGTTGAAGTTGAACAATTCATTTAGGTTTCAAGATAAAATACTTGTATTAAAATAGTGAATGATTAAGAGTAAGGAAATAGTATTACTAAAGAGTTGAATAATCTTGAATTTCATCTGAAAATATGATTTAAATAATGTCTCATAAGTATTATAATACTTGAAATAGAAATAAATAAGTTGAAGAAGGAAATTCCTACAAAAAAATCAACAATTTATTCCTAAAGAGAAATCAATGTTTCTATAAGAGATTAATTTTTTGAAGATGTCTCTAGAAAAATATATGAATTATAATTAACATTTCGAAGTCGGGTTAACATCAAAGGAATAATATTTTGAACACTTTCAAAAAAAATCTAGTGCTGAGCAAGGAGTTTTAAGTTTCAATAAATCTATCTATAAATTTGGTGAAATTTTTGGAAAGGGTGAACCTGAGAACTATATTTAAAAGTTAACATAAAAGGTTAAAAATAATTTTTAAGTTGTTCCTAAAAATAATAAATATGACAAAATCTTTTATGTGGCCAAAACCCAAATATATGAGAATTCATAATTTTCTAAAAAAATTGATATTGAATGAAATGTTGTTATTATTTCTAGTTTCGATAAAGTTGGGAAGAAATCTTAATTGAAGAAGAATATTTTAGGTGATAATATAAATTTAGGGTCTCAACAAAGTTCTGATGTTAAAGATAATAATTTTTTTGAGAAACATGTTCCAAATTATGAAGAGTATGGAAGTTACAAAAGTAAATAATATTTCTATGTTTACTTCTAGTGTTATGGTAGATTTAGTAATATGGCTAATATGTGTTGGTTTAACCGACAATATTACAATTATCCTATGAGTTATAGAAATAAAATTTTAAGGGGGATTCAATCCCGTCAAAGGAAGAAATCTGAGAAAGATGTTTTGAAAGTTGAAAATAGGTTTTAACCTTTGGAAACAATTTTGGAAATATGTGAACAACATAGAAATATTGTAAAAGTTTTTCTTGTTTTGTTACTAGTAGAATAAAATGTTTATAACAATTCTCAAAATCCACATGTGACAAAAGATAAAGGGAATAAAAAATCTCTTGTCATATAGAATTCTCTCTAAGATATAAAATGAGAATGACTTAGGATTTAAGATAGTGGGTGTTCTTCTCATATGATAGGAGATTTGAAATTTTTGAAGAATGTGAAAGATTTCAAAGATATAATAGTGAAATTTGGTAATAATGAATCTCTCATAATCAATGGAGTTAGATCCACTATTATTCAAAAATAAAAGTTAAAAAACAAGAAATCTTTGTCTGCTCATTGGTTGAAACATAATTTGTTAAGTATTTCCCAACTTTGTGATGAAGATAATAAATTTGTTTTTATAAAGGATGATTTTTTTGTGAAAATGGAGGAATATGTAAAAGTCATTAAAAATAGACAATGAACAAAACGAAACTATTTCAAGTTGGTGAAGTATATAATTCATGCTACTTAACCATGATAGAATAAAATCAGTTGTGGCATAAAAGGTTTGGACATATGTGTCATGGAAACATGACCATGTTGTCAAAGAGAGATAGTGTGTGAGATATTTTTGATATTTCAAGAGGAATATATTGGTGTTGTTAAATTTTTGAGAAAGGGAAGATTATAAATTCAGTGTATAAGAAAGTTTATATTCATTCAACTCATCCCCTAGAACTAATTTATTTTTATATTTTTAGTTCAACGAGTAAGTAATCAAATTTTAGAGACAATTACTTCATTTATTTCATTGGTGACTTTACACACATTACTTGGGTTATGTATTTGAAACATAAATTAGATGCACTGAATATGTTTAAAAGTTATAGAAGGATATATAAGAAGGAATGTTGGAATTATGTGAAGAATTTGAGAACTAAAAATGGTAGTGAATACAAGAATTGAGGATTTATAAGTTATGTTGAAAACATGGAATTTAACATGATTTTAGTACAATATACAAACCATAATAAAATAGTGTTTCTAGAAGTAATAATAGAATTTTAGTTGAGATGGGGTCCACAATTTTTCTTGAGCATGGTTTTTCTCACAAGTTATAGAGTCAAGCTATGAGCATAGCTATTTATATTCAAAATCAGTGTTTCTACTAGAAAAGTACTGATATAAATCCTTATGAAATTATTAATGGTAAAACTCCAGGTTTAGATAACTTACTAGTTTTTGGGAGTCCTTGTATCCTAAATAGAAGAGTTTAAAATCTTGGAATGTTTGATTAGAGAGGTGAAGATGGATTATTTCTTGGATATTCTCAAAATAGAAGAGGATATCGTTGTTTCAACAAAGAAAAATGAAAAATAGTTGATTTTGTTGATGTAAAAGTTCTTGAAAAAATATAAGGAATACATTTCACAAACACATACATATGAGGAATATAATAAGTATGGAAGAAATTTTGTTATTAAAAATGAAAAAGATTCCAAAAATTGTCATGAAAACATATGAAAGAATCAGACTCATCTATATCCAATGATGAAAAAAAATGTGTACATATCATCCTAGGCTAAGGAAATAGGTTAAATCTTAAAAAAAATCTAGTGATAAACATCAATAGGTTCAAAGAAGAAGAATAGAAAATTTTATTACACATATTTCTTTATTTTCAAAAGTTGATCCAAAATATGGTAATGAAGCTTCTGAGAAACTAGAATGCATTCATTCTATAAATGAAGTGTTGGATCAGTTTGTGTTGAATAATACTTGGGAACTTATACCCAAACCAAATAAAAATTTTATTGGTAAAAAATAGGTGTTTTGGAAAAAGATAAATGAATATGTTAAAGTGATAATAAAGAAAGAAATATTGGTTTTCAAAAGTTACTCACAAATTGATGGCATTGATTTATATGACACTTTTACTCTGATGGAAAGGTTAGAAACAATTATAATATTTCTTTAAATTACTACACAATGAAGTTATAAATTTTTTCAAATGGATGTAAATTTAACATTTCTGAATGGAGAACTTTATGTAGAATTTTATGTTGAAAAACATGTGGGTGTTTTATTGGAAAGGATGAAAGTTATGTGTTCCAATTAAAAAATACTTGTTTGGTCTAAAGAAGGATACAAGGGAATATTAATCCAAATTGGATACTTTCTTAAGGAAGTTGAACTTTAATAATGGAAGGGTTGATAGTAATTTATACATCAAAAAATTTCATAAGATTTCCCTCATTGTTATTGTATATGTTGATGATTATATCTTTTTTGGGAATGAGAAAATATTGTGAAAGGATTTCTAAATAAATGAATAATTTATTTAAAATGTTCATTCTTGGTGAAATTAAATACTTTATTGAGTTAAAAATCACACAAAATAAGAAATACATCTTTATTTCACAAGAAAAGTATGCCAGGAAACTTCCTAATAATATTGTCATGGAAAATTCAAAACATGTTGCTACACTAATTTTAGTGGGAAACAAGTTGAATAAAGATGGAGAAGGTAAGGAAGTTGACTCTAAATAATTTCCAAAACTAATTAAGAATTTTTTGTATCTTACTACCTCAAGACCAAAAAAATTATGTTGTTACCTTATGTGATAGATTCCAAAGTCTCCAAAATAATCACATATCTTGCCTGGAAAAATAATTATTTGATATATAAAATTCAAAATAGATTTTTGAATTAGGTATGATAGATTAGGAAGATTTTATTTTTTTTCTTTACAAATGATAATTATATAGGAAGTGTAGATGATAGAAGATCTACATTCGATGGAGTTTTTTTCTGGGGGAAGGTTATGTATGCTGGAATAATAAGAATAAAAATTCAATATCTCTTATCATTGCTAAAGCTAATTTTGTTTCTTCAACTCAATCCATAACACAAATTATGTGGATGAAGACTTTGTTGGAAGACTTACTTATTGAAGTGAATTTGCCTCTACTCTTAATATGTGGAAATAAGAGTAATATTAACCTTAAAATAAATCAAGTACAAAATTATTATTAGAAAAATATTGATATTAAATATAACTTCATCAAATATCATCTGTAAAATAATGAACTCAATCTAGATTATGTTCCACATCAAAACAAGTTGCTGACATTTCAAAAAACCTTTACCAAAGGAAGCATTTTTTAAACTAAGGTTGAACATGGGAGTCCAACCTCTATATATACAAGGTTGAGGTATGTAATTATATCCCCTCTCCTATATTATCATTGTATAGTTCTGTAATGGGGAAGAAAAAATAATGTTTCATAAATCTATTCATTTATATATTGTAGATATTTAAGAAAAAATGTATATAAGGGGAATTGTGAGTAATTTTTGAACTCATCATGTAAGTGTGTGGACTATTTTAATAGTTTTTTGAAGTGTTTTTCGGAATGGATTTATTGGAATAAAGAAGTTAGGAAGAGTTGGAAGGTTTTAAAGGCTAAAGAAGTTTCTTAAGTCACAACTTATGGGTAGCATGGTTTTTCTATCAGTGATTATTGTTTCATATAATGAGTTCAATCACATAGACTTAGAATTATTGAAAAATGATCCATATATTGAGGTTACAAAGTTTATTGATTTATGAATCTTGTGTTAAATCAAAATCCAAAGGGGAGGATTTTTAGCATCAAGTTTTATGGAAATTGGTTTTCAGATGATGGAAGAAGTTTTTGCTGATTCTTTTGTATTTTTTTATCATTACAAGAAAATAAATTCACAATGTAAGTTTTGGTGATCAAACAAAGAGAAAACTGAACTCATATTATCGGATGCATTCTTGATAAGGAAATCTATTGGTTTTGTTTTTCTATTCTAGAAATTTTATATGGGTGAAAAGGTTTTCGGACTCACATTGTGTCCGAAATGAAGTTTTCGATTGGAATAAAGAAATGTATCAGAGTCTAAATATCTTGATAAAAAATATGATGATGATTTTCAATTTTGAATGTTTTCAATGTCATAAGTTGTCTAAAAAACTTTTTATCCAATAACTATGAATGAAATTTGGGGAAAAGTTTTTGAAAGTTAGACGATGCTATTTGGATCCTAATGTTTTTAATATTCTTAAGATATCATGATACAAGTAGGAGTTTTTGGAATAAGATAGGTTATAAACTCAATTTATTCTAGTCAAAGTTCATTAGTGTGAGGATCACGATATGCCATTTTTGTCTAAAGACTAGGAATTTCGAAGTTTATAAAGTCAGGAGTTTTTCTTAAGTGTTGATCGACCGATCCATCAGATGAGATGATCCATCAAACTATCTGATCTACCGAACAAACCAATCCAAATGATCAATCACTAGTTGTAGAGAATTTGTAAGGAGGAGTTCACTAATAACATCGATCCATTGGACATGGTGTGTCACTGATCGATAATATTATTTATAACACTGATCCATCAGACAAAGTATTGGTATCAAAAGTTCATCTGATGTAGAATTATGTCAAAGGTAGACCAGAGTTGTTGGAGTTATTGGGACTGATAAGAAATGGGATCAAAGACTAACCAATAATATGATGATAAACATTGTATTAAACCATTTTCATAGAAAAAAATATATGTTGGCTATATTAAATTGGGTCAAGGGTCATTATACAAGGAGTGATGTTGATCCATTGGAGGGAATCAGAGATTGATTCATCACACATAGGTCGGAATTGATAAATGATTAGATTCTGGACTTCCTCAAACATAGTTTCGTTTTGATATAAGGAATTATAGATCAATTTAAGAAAATGGAATTTTTTTTAAGATATTTATAAAGTTATTTTAAGGGTTCTGGTATCTTTATTAATTTTTATGTTGTTTATAAGAAGTAGTTAATGAAGTAGTAATGATATTTATGACAGATTTTTTCAGTTTGTACGGAGATTTGGAATTATAATTCATTCATATTTCAAATGTATAGTTTTTTTAATAGTGATGTAATGGGAGTATTTAGTCTTACATATGTTCCATATTAATGAATAACAGTATTGGAATGAAATATGTATAGTACTAAAGAATGGTTTTAAATTTTATATCAGGATATTGTTGTGAAATATTTTGAGAAGTTTTTATAAGAGTCAAGAAGAGTTGAGAAGAGTTTAAAGGGTCAAATGTGATGTTGAAATTAATGTAAAATTAGAGTTTTTGGAAATTTGGTTGAGAGGGAAAGTGAAAGTGGTTTCTCACTCATTCCACTCCTAGAACTCCTATAAATAGAAGGAAACACAACATACTTTTTGAAGATAAAAACATTATTCATGTGCATGAGAGAGAGATCGTGTTGAACATTTTGTGGTAGAATAAGAGTTTATAAATTGAGTACTCTTGGGAAAGTTTTCTAGATATAATAAGTGTAAGGAATAGGTCACCGGATTTGACAGCTCCATCAGAATAAGATTTCTAGGGAAAGAAGGAAGTAGTTTTGAATAGTTTCTGGAGTATCTTATTTTTTTTAAACCAAATAAATTAGACTGATCCATTAGACTCAGTTTTCATAAAAATTCCAGAATAGTTGTTTCAAAATAATTCTAGGTAGGAAATTAAAGAATTTTTTTGTGAAGAATTAAAAAATTGGATGTTATTAAAGAATCATAGTGACATGTTTGAAACTAACTTGTGAGTATTTCTTAACTTGTTTCACAAACTTGTTTTACATAATTTTTTCTCAAAGAAGCACGTGTACTATTGTATTGATCATATTTCTATATAAGTGTAAGGTTATTTACTACTTTTTTTATCCACACAAAAGGATTTTATTATACTGTGTTGTGTTTTATTAAATTATTTACAATCCAGGCCAAGGACTATCTACTCTTACTGAGTAGTGAACCTTATAAATACATCTGTTTTGGTGGATGTGTGAAT
This sequence comes from Viscum album, assembly GCA_963277665.1. Classification (NCBI taxonomy): domain Eukaryota; kingdom Viridiplantae; phylum Streptophyta; class Magnoliopsida; order Santalales; family Viscaceae; genus Viscum; species Viscum album. Next base: position 1,503,461,886 of record OY728137.1, on the reverse strand, counting down.
GTTTTGTTTCAAAAAAAGTGATAATTATTTAATAGGTTGGGAAGGTTGTTATATAATAAAGAAAACATAAAAAGAAAAATATATCACTAATTCACCCCCTCCTCCTCTCAATGATACATTGATTTTTGTTGGGCCTTTTTAATATAGAATATATCCCTTTCAGGTTATAATAACTCGCTAAGAATATATCCCAATGAGATATATTTCATAGAAGATATGACATCATGAGTATGATTTAGGGATTATTCATGGGCTTTCCATATATGTGTATAGCTCAATCAAAGTAGTGAGATCATAAATGGTGGATTAATTAGGACTTACAACAAGGAGAAGGATCACATCCTACTTAAGAATAGGAATGATATATTTAAGGCTTATGTATTTGTTTCTGAACCTATTATCGGGAGAAATTTGAATTAATACTTCCTAGAGACACCTGAAATAGTATGTTAGTCATGTGAAGGAAGGATCTAGGGATTAAAACTTACAATATTCACATGCATATGTCTCTATCCCATTGAGTGGAATAAATATGTCCACTAGATTCTCATTTTGATCAGAGGCTATATGTGGGTTAACAAATATGGGCAGCAATATCTAGAAAAGTTTCATCAGTATCCTCATGATAAGAACCCTTATTATCAATTAAATGCATGGTCTAGATTACCCTGATGGATTTATTGGTTGGGGTGGGTTTTCCTAGGATATTTATATTATCAAAGGAATATATTATCAAAGGGGTACACATTAATCTACACAACTTGACCACGTAAATATAGTGGTTTTAGAGGATTCATTGATGGAATGGAATTTTAGGTTTTTGATATTAGTGAAATAAATCCAGGAAGATCATTTGGGTGGATTCATCTTAGGTTGATAATATGATCAATGAAGATCATGTGAAAGAAGTATAATTACACATAATTTGTTTACTTCATTGAGTATTAATCCTTGGTTCAGATGCTTCATGGTCATGGACCATTGAAAAAGGGATGTAATATACTTTGGGGTAACAATTTCTATGTATCATGGTTGTTATATGAGAGAGAGAGTATGACTCGCTAAAGTTGGTTATTTTGAGGTTGTTGTTCATGAAGGTGATTCAGGGGAAGCCCTTCGAAAAAATTGTTTATGAGGAACGCTCCATGAAGGAACTTCACAATGGGGGATTCATGAAGGAACCTAATAAATTAGCCTCAAAAAGGAACCTCATATAGGGGATTTAACAAAGGAACCTTTCTGAGGGGACTTCACAAATGAACCTCACATAGAGGCCTCCTAAAGGAACTATACAGTACTTTTTTTACCTCATTTATTCATAGGCTTAAATTTTGGAATTACCTATGGTATTTATCTAAATTATGGGTAAAATAAAGAACTTTACAATTTTTTTGGTTATTATCCTAAAGTAAGTGATTGAATTCAAAGAAAAGGGATTTTAAATGTTTTCTTTTTCTAAAAATTCATGTTTTATTTTTATAGGCACTATTTCTATAACCATGTCCCTATAGTATGCAGTCGCATATGAAGTATATGGCCACCTAAGAATATGTGACTATGAAGGAGTAGTGTCATCACGGAAAAAATAATGTATGTCTGTAAAGGGGCCACGTGAGGTTAAATTAAACATTTCATTCATCCATAAGAAAACATAGGATCTAAGGGACTAAAAGATCATGGAAGGACATGTGCATGTGTGAAGGAACCTTGTGGGAATAAAATAACTGTGTGTGCATAAAGGAATGGAACTGCTCCACCACAAACTAACTCTGGTTACAAACTTTTTATGTGATCATGAATAACTTCCCCTTCAAGAATGATCCTTAATGGTGATATTTCAATTTCTATATTTTTTAATATATTTTAACATTTGATATTTCTTCAAATTCATCACGAAAATTTTATAGGCATTTAAAGATGAAACCATTTTTAATCCCCCAAATATATGTTCTCTATGATATGTTAAAATAATATAAAATTTGTTACCTCTTTATAAATAGGGATTCCTAGTTTCCCTTTGATTTTGTATCCTGAAAATTTACCATGAGATATAAAAAAATTTATTGAACAAAATAATATTATCAAAAAAATAATTCTCTCATGTTTACATCATACACCTTAATACATTTTTACAATAATAGCCTAAAATATTCAATTAAAGGATCAAATTATATGTAAATATCATTTCTAGATTTTTTATCCCTAAAATATCATAGATAAAATTATGTATTTTTATTTCTTAAATAACCATGGAGGATGTTTATAAATGTCTAAAATCCCTATTCATGTACTATATGTTCTATGTTGAATCCCATGTTGATTCATTCCAACAATGGTAAGTGGAGGATGTTTATAAAACTAATAAAATCACTATATGGAGAATTTATTTCATACATTTTTAACTTTTCAATCATTTTAGGACAATATTCATTTTCCTCTTTGGTAATAATGGTCATCTTCTAAAGAAGATCAGTTTCAATTGAGTTATTTTTTTTATTAGGAGATAATTTGATATCACTATAATCATGGATATATTCGGTTAAATTTCATATATCCTTATGTTTATGCTGACATTGATATAAATTTAATCAATTCCATGAAAAACTACATGGTCTCCAATCTCTAATACTATAACCTGATTCGTACAAGGTATTATGATATTATCCAAATATTCAATGTGATTTAGTAAAAAAATAATGATTTTTTTCACTCCATCCAAACATTCTCATGAAAATTGATTGTTTGAAATCTATATATTATCTATTATATTCAAAAATATCAAAAAAATCATGATAAAAAAGTTTTATTATTAAAATGCACTTACACACATATATATTGAAATGATATTCCCCACTACGGCCCCACCTAGGATATTGGTAAGACAGATGTACCACCCCAATCCCACTCTCAATAAGTTAGGGGAAAATGACCAACAACTAGGAGGTATATCACACAATATGGGAGAAATTATCCTATATAATCTAGTAACATATACATATCATCAATGCATAAAATTATCAGTAACAATAATTGTATATATATAAATAATAGAATTACATATAATTCAAAAAGGAGACATCATGTAACACCTGAAGATTTTAATTTATTAATACTTATTTATAATATCTTGTGATACATTAAACACTAGATTAAATAAACTAAAATATACTAAAGAAATATTATCTTTTAAATATGACTCTTATAATCTATTTGTTGGTTCAACAACCTTGGTACTTATAAAGTAATGTTTTCATTCATGAATTAAATAGTTAAATTCATTATAAATGTATAGTGAAATAAGTGATATTTATAGAAATTAATAAATATAAAAAATAGAATAGTAACCTGACCTATGAAATTATAAATAAAATTTATGTTTCTTATGTGAAAATATGATATATTTATATCATGGAATAAGTAAATAAATGTTTTGAAAATGATAAATTAAATATTGGTATTTTTGTAACACATAAATTTTTATTTATAATTTAATAATAAATATATTGATTTAAACAAATTCATAAAATATATTCATAAATTAATATTTTACTATTTTATGATTATAATATAATCTTTTGAGACCTTATTTAATTTTTCAAAGTGTTATAAAATCAGTTATAATTTTAAAATTGGTATTTTTTTAATAAATGATTATTTTAATTAAAAAACTAAGTTTCTCATATTTAGAAAATTATTTTCATAAAATGGAGTTAATTTTTGAATTCTATACATCAGAAAATAATTAGGGTAGATTTTTTATATTTTTTTGAAATAGTTGAATTTTAATGAATAGTGAAATATGGTATTTTACGGTATATATACATTATAAGTTAAATATATTGTTCCTTGAGTTATTTAGGATTTAATAAAAATAATCTAAAATAAGCCTTCATTATTTTAATATATTTAGTGATAATTCTAAAAATATCCATAGTCTTGAGACAAAATAATAAACTAATGAATAAAATAATGAGAAAATACCCCTCTCCTCCACTATAAATACCACCCCTCACCATCTCTTCTCCTCACACATCAAATCCATGTATCATGTTTAATTTCTACCAAATTACCTTCCCAAAACTATTCCTTATGTCTGAGACCTTCTAGTATCACCAAAATTCCAAAACCAAGTTCCTTAAGGAGGTTCTAAAGGAAGAGAATTCAAGAGGTAAAATCCTCTTTCTTTTTCTTTTAATTTCTTTTCTAAGTCTTTTATTTTATTATTATATCCTCACATAAACTTTTCAAAGTGACATGATAACTCCAATATCTTACATATACTATAATTTTATTGTGATAATGGAATATCCATCATCAAACCTCTTCTATTCTCCTCTTATTCTAAAAAAATGAAAACATTGTATTTGATGTGTCGATTTACCATCATAATAGATGATGTGTTTTTATTTCATTTTACCACCAACAATTCTGGTAATAAAACAATTATTATGGTTAAATAAGATATATTATATGTATTAAATGTTATATAATTTCTTGGAACCAATATATAAACATTATATTAAATTAAATGATATGAGTTTGTGATGGTCGTAAAAACTGCCAAAATAAATTAAATCATTTTAATTAACGTTTTATATAATGAATCATACTTATATTATAAAAAATTGATATATGGAATCATTTAAAATTATAGAAACATATTAACACCATTTTATTCTACTTTTTTATTTTTTCTTCCAATTGATAATAAAATCCATAATAAACCAATCATGGAAACCATGAAATAAATACACCTGAAACAATAAAAATAACAAAATATTATTGATAAATTAGAGGAAATATGTTATAAAAAGATTATATAAGGTATTATAAATATGAATATAGTTCATTAATATATTAATAATACTCTTTACACCATTATACATTATTTTTGAACATGTTTTAAGTAAGACAAACCTGAGGTAGGGGACTTTCCTTTTACAATTTTCATTAATGTATCTTTTTACAAAATTCAAAAGGGATATTTTTATATTCATGATTTATGATTATGGTTTGGTTATTTTTAATTTTTTATGATTAAGGGTGGGATATATATCTCCCTCTAATGCATTGGGCATGTTTATGTTGTAATTTGACCGTAATGGTTATTCCAAGTGTAATTGTGATGGTTTCACCACAAGGTATCTGTAAGGGTTGTATTGTAAGGTATCCATGAGGGTTGCACATAATTTGGTAGCGGTGAGGGTTAAAATCTTAAGTAATTAATTCCCTAAGTGGCCTATACAATTTTATTTATTTTTTCTATGTTCTATGGAAATCTCGTGTTTTCACAAGTTAATTATATGATACTTTATGGGTGAGAAGTTTGTCTTTGTGAAAATGATTTCATATATTTATAAGTATTCATGGAATAATACCTTTCTTTATTTTATGTCCCTTACTATGATTTTTGTACTAATCCAAAGTTTTAAAAAAATCAGAGGGTTTAAGCATTGGTAAGAGAAGAGGAGAAGCCAAGATGAATGTTGTGAAGATTTTTCATGAAAATATTTCATGTTCTATAAAAAAATTGTATTAGGGAAGAAATGGATATAGTTTTATTAGTACCCATTTTGTATGCTTATGGTTTGATATATATTAATTATGTACTAATTCACTAAAATTATAAACTAAAAAGATATTTGGGAAGCTGAGAAAGTGAATTCTAAAATAATTTATATATGATGTAATGTTTAAGGCTGAATCCTTATAGTTGGTATCAGAGCACAATTTAGATAACTTTAGGGGTTAGGATGATATTAATAGAATACCATAAAATATTTTTACCTCATGTTTAATTTTAAATGATATAGAATTTAATTATTACCATGTTTCTTCATCTATTATATTTCTATTCAAAATATTTTTGTATAGAAGAAATGGGAAAGATGAAGTAGGAAGGCACCAAGATAATGATATCTTTCCAAATATGCAACTTGGAATGGTGGGAATTGGAACTGAGCTATTTTTGACAGTAATGGATTAGTTGATTTAGGCTATAAATGGAGGTTTTATCCATGAAAGATAACATTCAGTGATACCACAAAGGAAGATAATGATAATGGATAGTTTTATGAGGTAAAACCTGCCTACTTTCAGTGGTTGTTCTGACCTAATGGTCGATGAAGGATGGATTAAAGCCCTTGAAAAGATATTTCATGACATGGGGTGTTTATATAAACAAAATTTTAGTCTTTTTATTTATCATTTTCAAGGTGAATCAGATCATCAGTGATCAATGGTCAATAATATAAGGGATAGAGAGGAGATTGATGCCTTGGAATGAGATTAATTTATGTATATTTTCCTTGAAAAATATTTTTCTAAGGTGGTTCGAATTTGGATGGAAAATAAATTACTTTAATTGAAATAAAAGAAGGAATATTCAATGGTCATTTTTGAAAAAAACTTCACCTGTTTGTCAAGGTATGCTTTAAATCTTATTCGGGGTCTTGATAGTAAAAGAAATCATTTTTACTCATGATTAAAGTTGAGATATTGAAGGTATTTATCCTCTCATGAATTCAAAAGTTATGATAAAAAATTTCAATGTTCTAAAAGGGTATAAATGGAGTTTTCATATGATCACTTTATTTACAGTAAGTTGAAGAAGAGGTCTTGGTGGAAATAAATGGGTAAGAATAAATCAAAGAAATATGAAGGTAAGAAAATATAGTTTCTAGTTTGTGAATAGTGTGGTAAAAGACTCCCTAGGGAATTCCATAACAAATCTAGGAAGTTTTTTTGATGTGGTAAGTTTAGACATATGGACATATATTACAATGAAAATGATCTTGAGTTCAATCCTAATAAGAAAACTATAAAATTTTTTAAATGTGGTGAGATGGGGAATTATGCAAATACCAATCAAAATAAAGATCTGAATGATTGAAAGCTGCCAGATTGTACACAGAAAGGTGTATTGAAATCCTTTTTGGTTGCATTAGAAGATGTCGGTTCATCCAATGAAGTTATATCTGGTAATTTTTGTGTTTACTCATATTTTTATAATTACTTTTTTCAAAAAATTTCTACACATTCCTTTATTTTTGGAGTATTTTCTAGTAAATTGGAAAATTCTTATCAAGAAATAAAATTAGAACTTACGGTAAAAAACTAGGGGGAATATCAAGGTAAAAAGGAATTATAATAATTCCCTATTGTTTTTTTTGTAATGAAATTACTTACAAACCTTGATTTTTTCCATAGTGGAGTCTTATATAATTCTAGGTATGTATTGGATTTATTTTTATTATTATAAGATTGATTATGGAGCGAAAGAATTTATTTTTCAGAAATATTTTTAATTTGTTTACAAGAATGAACCCATACTACTAATAACATATCAAGAAGCTGATAAACTGTTAAAAATGTAAATGAATTTTATGTTTCACATATTTTTGAAAACAAGGGAACTGCTTCGATAAATGATGTCCTATTGGTAAATGAATACCTATATATTTCTCTCGATGAGTTTCTCAATGTTATACCCGATCAAGAATTTTAATTTACTATTGATTTAGTTCTTGATGCTAAGAAAATTTTAAAACACCATTATCAAATGGATCAAGTGAAACTTCTAGAATTGAAAAACTTGTTACATGAGTTGATTTAAAAAGGTTTCATTCATCCTAGCACTTCACCATGGGGTGATCCTATTTTTTTAGTTAAAAATAAATATGGTTCCATGAGATATTTCATTGATTATAGAGCTTTCAATAACATTAATTTTAATAATAAGTATCAATTTTATCATATCGATCTTTTGTTTGATCAACTTCAGGGAGCTCAGTATTTTTCCAAGATTGAATTGAGATATGGGTTCCATCAACTGAAACAGAAGGAGTATGGCATTCTAAAAACATAATTATGAACTAGATATTGGTATTATGAGTTTTTTGTTATTCCCTTTGGTTTAACAAATTCCCCTATTGTATTTATGGATCTTATGAATAGAATATTATTTGAATACTTGGATAAGTTTGTTGTTTTTTTATTAATGATATTTTTTTGTTTTCAAAAAGTAATGAAGATCATGAAAAACATTTAAGGTTTTTCATGAAAACTCTCAAAGAATATAAATTATATAGAAAATTTTGAAAATGTGATTTTTTGTTGCAACTTATTTATTTTCTTAGGAATATTGTAAATAAATATGGAATACTAGTTTATCCCACTAAAAAAGTGGTTGATGAATGGATAATTCTTACAAATTTTATAGAGATTTGTAGTTCTACAGGATTAATAGGCTATTAGTGATGTTTTATTAAAGACAATACATGGTTATCTGGCCTTCTAACTAAGTTAACACAAAAATGGTTTAAATTTATTTATATAGAAGAATGTGATTTTGTCTTTAGTAACTGAAGAGGAGATTAGTGAATGTTCTCGTCATTTCCCTGCCTTCCAAAAATACAGAGTTTTTCATCAACAATTATGTTACTTTGAAAGGACTTGGTTTTTTTATGTAGAATGATCAGGTAATTGTTTATTCTTTAAGAAAACTAAAACCTCATGAGTTAAATAATTCCACACATTATTTAGAATTATAATCTATGGTTTTTTCTTTAAAATTTTTGGTTGAATTTTTTATATGGAGCCAAATGTGAAATATATACTAACCATAAAAGTATGAAGTATATATTTACTTAGAAGGAATTGAACATGAGGCAGAGAAGATGGTTGGAACTGATAAAATATTATTATTTCACAATCAATTACCATCTAGGAAAAGAGAAAAAAGTGGTAGATTATTTGATTCAAAAACATCATGATACATTAACCATGTTATATTTGGAACATGAACCCTTGGTTAATGATTTCATGAATTTTTTCCTGGAATTTGATAGTGCAAGAAACTCCTCTATTTGTTCAGGTGTCGGTTTAGTTGTCTCTATCAGACAGAATTAAGAAAATGTGGAAGTAAGATCGTGAGTTAAAAAATGTATAATTGGTTAATAAAGGTAAATTTCCTGAATTTAATGTTTATAAAGATTATTTATAGAGATTTGGAAAGAGATTATGTGTGCATTGTGATTCCAAGCTAAAGAAAGATTTGTTAAGTGAAGTTCATAGCTCTCCATTTTTAGTTCATCCTGGAATCACTAATATATATAGAGACCTTTAAAATTATTACTGGTGGGATGGAATAAAAAGAGATATTTCATATTTTACCATGAAATATTTGACTTGTCAAAAGGTTAAAGAACAGCGAAAACTACAAAAGGGGATGCTTCATCCTTTTCCAGTGCCAGAGTGGAAATGGGAAAATATATCCATGTAATTTTTTGTGGGACTACAAAATACTTCTTGAGGTAACAATTTGATTTGGGTTATTTTTTATCTTTTAACTAAATTTGTATAATTCCATTCCATTTGAGACACTCTTTCTCTAGATTAGCTTTCTCAACTATACCTCAAAGATATTTTCAAGTTACATAGAGTTCCTATATTCATTGTATTTAACCATGATCTTAGGTTCAGTTATAAATTTTGGGAAGGACTTCAAAAGTTATTAGGAACTGAATTAAATTTCTTCATGACCTTTCATCCTTAATCTAATGAACAGAATGAGCGAAAAATTCATATGTTGGAAGACATGTTACATTCTTGTTAAATGGATTACCAAGGATGTTGGGATCAACATCATTCTTTATTTGAGTTTTCTTATAATAATAGTTTTCATTCTAGTATACAGATGGAACCTCTTGAGGCATTATATGGAAAGATTTTTTGAACTATGGATTTTTTGATGAAGTTGGGGAAAAGATGTTCATAGGACCATAATTAGTAGAGTAAGTGGATGGGAAAGTGAAGATGATCCAGCAATATATGTGGACAGCTTAGAGTAGGCAAAAAAGTTATGCAGATAACAGGAGGAAAGACTTTTTTTCAAGGTTAGTGATCATTTTTCCTTAAAATATCTCCTTGGAAAAGTGTTATGAATTTTGGTAAAAAATGAAATATAAGTCCATGTTTCATTTGACCTTATGAAATCCTAGAGAAAATTGGACCAGTTGCCTACTGAGCAGCCTTGCCTCCGAGTTTATCTCAGGTATGAAATTTTTTTAATGTTTTGATGTTAAGAAAGTATGTTCTATATTCATCTAATGTTTTGATCCTAGAATTAGTTAACCTAGAATGGATCATTTCTTATAAGGAAAAGCCTATTCAGATTCTTGATCGTATAGAGAAATTATTGCAGAATAAGGTAAGTCACCAAGTTAAGGTTTTGTAGAGAAACCACATGGTTGAAGAAGCAACATGAGAATATGAAAATGCTATAAAGGAAAGGTATCCCCATTATTTTAATGAGTAAATAAAAATTGTGAGGGCACAATATCTAGAAGGTGGGGATAATGAAAAAACCTAGGTACTTATAAAATAATTTTTTTTCTCAAATTATATAGTGAAGTTCATTATAAATATATAATGAAATAATTGATATTTATAGAAATTAAGGAATATATAAGAATATAATATTAACCTCACCTATAAATGTATAAATAAAATTCATGTATCCTATAATTGAAAATATGCTATATTTATATCATGGAATTAGTAAATAAATGTTTTGAAATTGATAAATTAAGCGTTGGTATTTTTGTAACACATAAATTTTTATTTACAATTTTATAATTAATATAATGATTTAAAGTAAAATTTATCTTCCTAAAATAGATTCATAAATTAATATTTTGTTATATTATTATTATAATATAATTTTATGAGAACTTAATTAATTTTTAAAAGTGTTATAAAATTAGTTATAATTTCAAAATTGGTATTTTTCAAATAAATGATGGTTTTAATTAAAAATTAAATTTATCATATTTAGAAAATTATTTTCAAAAAATGGATTTCATTATTTAATTCTACACATTGAAAAATGGTTAGGGTGAATTCTTGGGATTTTTCTAAAATAGTTGAATTTTTATGAATAGTGAAATACGGTAATTTACGGTATACATGCGTTATAAGTTAAATAAAATATGAATTCATTAATCATTGATATAAGAAACATAATCTAAAATAATCCATTATTTTAATATATTTATTTATAATGCTCAAACTACTCATTTTCTTGATTCAAAATAATAAACTAATGAATAAAATAATGAGAAAACACCCCTCTCTCCACCATATATTCCACCCCTCACAACCTCTTCTCCTCACACATTAAAGCCTTCCATATTGTTTATTTTTTACCCAATTCAATTCCCAAACCTCTTCCCCATGTGAAAGACCTCTTATTCTCACCAAAAGGTCAAAACTAAGTGCCTTAATGAGGTTCTCAAGGAGGAGAATTCAAGAGGTGAAATCCTCTTTCTTTTCCTTTTATTTTCTTTTCAATTTCTTTTCTTTTATTATTATCCCCTCACATCCCCTTCCAAAAGTGACATGATAACTACATTATCTTAAATACATAATAATTTTTTGTTTTAATTAAATATCTATCATCAAACCTCTCTTCTTCTCCTCTTATTCTAAAAAAATGAAAACATTTTCTATTATGTGTCGATTTACCGTAATCATGGATGATGTGTTTTTATTTTCTTTTAATAGATTAAAAGATGGTCATAAAACAATTATTATAGTTAAATAATATTTTATTATAAATATTATAAGTTATATAATTTTTTGGAACCAATATATAAATATAGTATTAAATAAAATGATATGATATGAGTTCTTGATAGTCGTAAAAACTGCCAAAATAAATTAAATACTTTTTATTAACGTTTTATCTAATGAATCATCATCATATCAGAAAAAAAATGATATATGGTATAATTTAAAATTATGGAAACATATTGACACCATTTCATTGCACTTCTAGTTTTTTTCTTCCATTTGACAAGAATGTCCATAATGAACCAACCATGGAAACCATAAAATAAATGCACCTGAAACAATGAAAATAAAAAAAAAATATTATTAATAAATGGGTGGAAAGATGTTATAAAAAGGAAATATAAGGTATTTTAAATATGAATATAGTTATTTAATATATTTATAGCACTCTTTTAAACCATTATAAAGGATTATTTTGAACACGTTTGAAATAAGACAAACCCGATGTAAGGGACTTTCCTTTTAAAATACTCTATAATGTCCCTTTTTAGAAAATTCAAATGGAATATTTTTATGATGTAAGTATTCATGCTTTATGATTAAATTTTTTTTCATGGTTATGTTTTATGATGAAGGGTGGGATATATATCTCCCTCCAACGCATTGGGTATGTTTATGTTGGAAGTTGACCGTAATGGCTATTCCAAGTGTAATTGCAATGGTTACACCATAAGGTAGCTGTGACGGTTAAATTATAAAGTAATCATGAGGGTTATAAATAATATGGTATTTATGAGGGTTAAAATATTAATTAATTAATTCCCCAAGTTATATATATGGTTTTATTTATGTTTTCTATATTCTATAGAAATCTCTTGTTTTCATAAGTAAAGTATATGATACTTTATGGGTGAGAAGTATATATTTTTTAAAATTATTTAATATGTTTATAAGTATCCATGGACTAACAAATTCCTTTATTTTATATTTCTTACTAAACTTTTTGAGTACATACAATGTTTTAAAATATTTATCGTAGAGTTTAAGGATGGTTAAGAGAAAAGTAGAATCCAAGATGAATGTTTTGGAGATTTTTTATGAAATGATTTCATGTTTTATTAAAAAAAATTGTATTATGAAAAAAATTGATACTATTTTAGTAGTACCCACATTATATTCTTGTGGGTTTATATGAATGAATTATCTACTAATTCACGGAAACTATAAACAAAAAATATATTTGGGAATGTGAGAAAGTGAATTCTAAAATAATTTAATATATTATGTAATGTTTAAGGTCAAGTCCTTATAGTTAGCATCAGAGCATGATTTAGATAACTTTATGGGTTAGGATATTTATAATAGAATACCATAAATTATTTTTACCTTATTTTTAAGTTTAAATGATATATAATTTAATGATTACCATTTTTCTTCATCTAATATATGTCTATTTAGAATGGTTTTCTGCATAAGAAATAGGGAATATGAAGTATGAAGGGATCGATATGATGATATCTTTCTGAATATGCAACCTGTAATGGTGGGAATTTTAACTAAGTAGTTTGTGATAGTAATTGATCAGTTTACATAGGCTATAAATTGTGGTTTAATCCATGAAAGATAAAATCTAGAGCTACCATAAAGGAATATAACGATAGTTGAAAATTTTATATGGAAACACCCACCTGCTTCTAGTGGGTCCTATGACCTAGTGGTGGATAAAGGGTGGATTAAATCCCTTGAAAATATATTTGTTATCATGGGGTGTTTAGATTATCATGGGGTTTTTATTATTTTTCCAATATTTACTTGAGATCTGGGTACCATCACCTAAAGGTGAGGAAGGATGAAATTCCAAAAATCGTTTTCCAAACTAGAAATAGCCATTTTGTGTTTTTTCTTATGCCCATTGGTTTGAAAAATACCCCTACATTATTTATGGATCTTATTAATAGAATATTCTATGAATACTTGGATAAGTTTTTTGTTTATTTTTTTGATTACATTTTTTTCAAAAAGGTATGAAGATCATGAAAAATATTTAAGAATTTTCTTTCAAACTCTCAAAGAAAATAATTTATATGGAAAATTTAGTGAATGTGCTTTTTGGTTACAAAAGATTTATTTTCTCGGAAACATTGTAAATAAATATATAATAACTATTGATACCACCAAAAAAGTGGTTTATGGAGGACCAAGACCTAAAAATGTTACATAGATTCATAGTTTTCTTGGATTAATAGGCTATTACTGATTGTTTGTTAAAAAATTTGCACAGTTATCTAGACCGATAACTAAGTTAACATGAAAATGTGTTAAATTTATTTGAACATAATAATGTGATGTATTTTTTTAGGAACTGAATAGGAGATTGGTGAATGATCTATTTTTTGGACCTGCCTTCTAGAAATGGAGAGTTTGTCATCTACAGTGATCCTTCTTTGAGAGTACTTGGTTTTATTGTAATGAAAATATTCAGGTAATTGATTATGCTTCAAGAAAACGGAAACCTTATGAGTTAAATTATCCTAAATGTGATATAAAGTTAGAATTCATGGTTTTTGATTTAAAAATATGAAGACATCATTTATATGGACAAAATTTTGAAATATATACTAACTATAAAAGTTTTATGTATATATTTAATCAGAAGGAATTGATCATGAGGCATAGAAGATGGCTGGAATTTATAAAATATTATAATTGTGCAATGAAATAGAATCTAGGAATAGAAAACAAGGTGGAGGATGATTTAAAATGAAAGCATCGTGTTATATTAACCCTGTTATGGTTGGAACATTACCACTTGGTTAATTATTTGATTAATTTTTTCTTGAATGTTTTTTGTGCAGAAAATTCTTCTATTTTGTTTTAGGTGTCAATGTAGTCCTTTCCCATAGAAAGAATTACGAAAGTATAGAAGGAATACCGTGAGTTATAGAAAAAGGTATAATTTTTTAAGAAACGTAAATTACCTAAATTTAATATTGATAAATATTGAGTCTTGAGATTTGGAAGGATATTATGTGTGCCTTGTGATTCCCAGATAAAGAAATAATTATTAAGTGAAGCTCATAGTTCTCTGTTTTTATTTCATCCTATTGTAACTAAGATGTATAGAGACCTTCGAGAGTATTACTGGAGGGATTGAATGAAAAGATATATTACTGATTTTATAATTAAATGTTTGACTTGTCAATAGGTTAAAGAATAGAATCAACTACCAAAGGAGATTATTTAGGATTTTCTAGTGGAAGAGTGGAAATAGAAAAATATATCCATGGACTTCATGGGGGACTAAAAAATACTTATTAAGGTAACAATGTGATTCAGGTTATTATTAATCGACTGACTAGATTTTCACATTTCCTTCTTATTTGAGACACTCTTTCTCTAGATCATATTTCTCGACTGTACCTTAAAGATATTTTCAGGTTTCATGGAGTTCCTTTATCCATTTTACTTGACTGTGATCCTAAGATCACTTATAAATTTTTTAAAGTACTTCAAAAGTTTTTGGGAACTAAATTAAATATCATTACAGCCTTTCATCCTCAATCTGATGGATATAAAAAGTAAACAATTCAAAAATTTTAAGACATGTTAGGTAATTTTTCAATGTATTACCAAAGAATTTGTTATTGAAACCTTTCTTTAGTTGAGTTTTCGTATAATAACAGTTTTCATTCCATTATACAAATGGAACCTTTTGATTCATTATATGGAAAGTGGTGTAGAACTCCATAATTTTGGGATGAAGTCAGGGAAAAGAAGTTGATGTGACCATAATTATTAGAGGAAGTGGTTGCTAAAATTAATATGATCTAGCAACAAATGAGGATAGCATAGAGTATGTAGAAATGTTATGCGAATAATAGGAGGAAAGACTTTTCTTTCAAGGTAGGTGATCATGTTTTCTTTAAAATATCTCCTTGGAAAAGTTTTATGCATTTTTTAAGAATGGAAAGCTAATTATATTATTCATTGGACCTTATGGAATCCTGGAGAAAGTTTTACCATTCTTCTACCAAATAGCCTTGCCTCTGAGTTTATTTAAGGAACACAATTTTTTTCATGTTTCAATGTTAAAATGTATGTGCCATATTCATCTCATGTTTTGAGACTAGAAGTAGTTTATCTAGAAGAGAAAATTTCTTATAAGGAAAATCCTATTCATATTTTTGATCGTATAGAGAAATTATTACAGAATAAGGTAATTCAATAGGTTAAGGTTTTGTGGAGAAACTACATAGATGAAGAAGAAATATGGGAATCTGAAAATGATATGAGGGAAATGTATACTCACTTGTATAATAAGTAAATAAAAATTGTGAGGATGAAATTTCCAAAAGGAGGGGAGAATGTAACAATCTAGGTACTTATAAAATAATTTGTTTTCATTCTCAAATTAAATGGGTAAATTCATTATAAATGTATAATAAAATAAGTAATATTTATAGAAATTAAGAAATCTATAAAAATAGAATAGTAACATAACCTATGAAAGTATACATTCAATTTATGTATCATATAAATGAAAATTTGATATATTTATATCATATAATCAGTAAATAAATGTTTTGAAAAAGATAAATTAAGTGTTAGTATTTGTATAGTATGTAATTTTTTATTTTCAATTTTATAATTAATATAATGATTTAAAAAACAACTTCATAAAATATATTAATAAATTAATATTTTTTTTTCTTATGATTATAAGATAATTTTATGATACCTTAGGTAATTTTTTAAAGTGTTATAAAATCAGTTATAATTTTAAAATTGGTATTTTTTGAATAAATGATTAATTAAATAAAGAATTAAATTTATCATATTTAGAAAATTATTTTGATAAAATGGAGTTCATTTTCTAATTTTACACATCAAAAAATAGTTAAGGTGAATTTTTTGGATTTTTCTCATATAGTTGACTTTTTTATGAATAGTGAAATATGGTAATTTACGGTATATAAACATTATAAGTTAAATAATTTATTTTTTGATTAATTTCACATGTAATAACCATAATTTAGAATAATACCTCATTATTTTAATATATTTAATGATAATTATAAAACTATTCATAGTCTTGAGACAAAACAATAAAATAATGGGAAAACAGTCCTCTCCTCCACTATAAATACCACCCCTCACCACCTCTTATCCTAACACATTAAAGCCTTTTATCTTGTTTAATTCTTCCCAATTCCCTTCCTAGGCCACTTCCCCACATCCAAGACCTATTTTTCTCACCAAAAGTCACAAACCAAGTGCCATAAGAAGGTTCTCAAGAAGGATAATTCAAGAGGTAAAATCCTCTTTCTTTTTCTTTTATTTTCTTTTCAATTTATTTACTTTTATTATTCTATCCTCATATCCCCTATCCAAAGTGACATGATAACTCCAGTATCTTACATATACTAAAATTTTATTATTTTAATGTAATATTCATCATCAAACCTCTCCTCTTCTCCTCTTATTCTAAAAGAATGAAAACATTGTCTGTGATGTGTCGATTTACCGTCATCATGGATGATGTGTTTTTATTTTCTTTTAACACATTCAAGGCTGGTCATAAAACAATTATTATGGTTAAATAATATTTTATTATACATATTATAAGTTATATAATTTTTTTTAACTAATATATAAACAATATATTAAATAAAAAGAAATGAGTTCATGATGGTTGTAAAAATCGCCAAAATAAATTAAATCATTTTCATTAACATTTTATCTAATGAATCATCCTCATATTAGAAGACAAAAGGATATATGATATCATTTTAAATTATGGAAACATATTATCACCATTTCATTCTGCTTCTTGACTTTTTCTTCTATTTGACAAGAAAATCCATAATGAATCAACCATGGAAACCATGAAATAAATTCATCTAAAACAATGAAAATAACAAAATATTATTGATAAATGGGTGTAAAGATGTTATAAAAAGATGATATAAGGTATTATAAATATGAATATATTTATTTAATATATTAAAAATACTATATAAACCATTAAACATGAGGTTTGAACATGTTTGAAGTAAGAAAAACATGGGGTAAGGGACTTTCCTTTTAAAATCCTCTTTAATGTATCTTTTTAAAAAATTCAAAAGGAACATTTTTAGGATGAAATTATTCATGTTTTAGGATTATGTTTTGGTTATTTAGAATTTTTTATGATTAAGGGTGGGACTTATTTCTCCCTCCAATTAATTTAGTATTTTTACCCTATAAGTTCATTGTAATGGTTATTCCAAGTGTCATTGTGATGGTTACACCATAAGGTAGCCATGAGGGTTACATTGTACGGTATGTTAGGTACAAAGATGGTTAGAAGAAGCCTATGGGATAGGAAATTAAAAACAAATTACATCACCAGATTTATGTAACATTGTCAACTCTGGTGATATTATCCTGGTACGGTCTGAGGACCACATGTGGTTTAAACAAAGCATAAAAATAAACCGAACATGTACCTAGTTCAAATTTGATGTGTGAAAGAATTTTGCTAGAGGATGGTGACCTTTAATCGAAGACTCAAATTTATAATCCCTTTAGATCTTTCGAACATGCCTCTTGAATCTTCTTATGTGTCGTTTGTTGGAATTCGGGTGCTAGTGCAATATGCCGACGACCACTTCGACGCAGTGAAGATCACCACAAGAAATCATATTCAATCCAAGAAGACAGAAATTAAAGATATTTCTTACTTGAGAGAATATATCTCTAGGATTTAGGATGAGAGATAGGCTCTCAATTATAATGAATTAATATTTCTATGGTATAATCCTCTCTCCTACTTATATAGGGAATATCTAAAATACACGTTATGGATTATCGTCCCCCATGTAATAAACACTGGATATATAAGTATTTTAAATAATTATTTATGAAAAGTAAATTATTCTATAAATAATATTTATAATTTATCACATAAATATAATATTTATTAAATATATATATATATATATATATATTCCTAATAAACTTGATTCTTTAACTCAACTCACACCTCCTGATAATATTTAACGAACTTGGGATATTTAAATCCTTTTGAATAATATTTTATCCTTGTATTTATTTAATCACTTGTAAATATATGTTATAAATAAATTCAACAAATTATTCCATACTAGAATAATTAAAGAACTTATTTATTCTTTTTTGATCCATATAACATGGATAATACCTGGACCCGTGGTGGGGCCCACCAAGTTCTATATTTCTATTCATCATAATAGGGAAAATTCTCAAAGAGTTATTGTGTGTGACCCCCTAGGCCATTATCTCAATATAAGTGATTAATAAACACCAACCATGAGAGGGGTCTAGAAACCCATTGAGGACCCTATAGAGGTAAGGAAAATTTAAAGAAATGATTACCTTCCTACTAACATAGTCTTTGTAATATAATCACTTCGTCATAGATATCTCAATAAATCTGAATGCACACTAGTGTCATCATTATTTATCTTACTTCATTATTTGTTGATTTATTTGAATGGACTTGCCTTTGACTACCATGGACATGGATTTAATTAAGGTACTACCATCCTAATCAACCAGGCCTGAGATACATCTTCCTCAACTTAGAATCAATGAATCTTATCCTGATCATTCAATCAATGTCATGTCACTAATAACATACCCAACACAAACTACCTCTCCATGAATTCATATCCATGGTTTTCATCTTGCATAAAAGTACATGATCAAATTACATACATTGATAATGATCTCAAGTTAGAAGACCATTACACAAGTCCCTATATAGGAACAACAAATGACACCTGAAACATGTGGTGTTCCTACAAGTGGGTTTGTCCTCATGATCTCAACTTCTAGAGATCACCAAGTTTTGACTTCATGAGAAGAAGTCTCAATGCTTATGATCCCTCAGCACCTGATAGTCTCACATCATCTGTGTCCTATCAAAATGATGTAATTGTACTATGGGACATTACTTTAATATTACTATTATAGTACCTCTAGGTTATCATTATAGCTTGGGACCTACTATAACCCTTTGATACGACACTTAATCTAAGGATATTACCATAATCATAATAGATGTAGAAGAATCTAAATTATTATGTAAAGATAAACACATTTATATACAAAAAACTTCATACATGTAGTGGTAATAAAATTACAACACAATTTGGGTCTAGGGAACACACTTTCAACACTCCCACTTACACTAGAGCCAACTGTTAGCAAGTCTCAATCTGCTAGCTCTCACATGAGAATCATGCTTCTGCTGAGATATGGCTTTAGTCAGGGGGTCTTCCACGTTGTCCTCTGTGGCTACTCTGACAACTACGAATTCACCTCTTTGAGTAAAATCCCTCAAGAGATGCAAAATATGAATAATATGCTTTTTCCATCATGATCTTTGGGCTACTTGGAAACCACCACTATAGTAGTATTATCACAATAAACTGGAACATGGTCTATACTACTAGGCACAACACCAATGCTTGAGATAAACTTGTGTATCTAGACTTCTTATTTTTTTCATTGGAATCTATAATATATTAAAATTATGTTTTATAATCGGAAACCATATCTTTCTTCGAGCTTCTCTAGCTCACTACACCACCATTCAGGAAAAATATATAGCCTCAATGTGATTTCAGATCATCATGATATTTCTAGAAATTAACATCAGTTTATCCTCACACTACTTGTTCCTCATCTCCTCCATACACCAAGAACATATCCTTTGTATGCCTCAAGTACTTTAGTATAGTTTTAACAGCTTCCTAGTGCAGCTCTCCTGGATTGTCTTGATATCTACCCACCATGTTTAAAGCAAAGATGACATCAAACCTATTAAATATCAAGGCATACATGATAGAACCCACTACTGAGGCATAAGGGATTCTACTCATTATTTGAATCTCCTCCTATATTTGTAGACACATTTTCCTGGAGAGATTAATACCATGTGACATGGGCAACAAGCCTCTATTAGATTGTTCCATATTATACCTTTTGAGTACCTTTTCAATATATTTACTTTGATTTAGCCAAAGAAGCCTTTGAGATATATCTTGATACATCTTGATCCCTAAAATGTAGGCTACTTGACCTAATTCATTCATGGAGAAGAATTCATTTAACCAAATCTTAACTGACTATAAGACTTGCACTTTGTTTCCCATAATTAATATGTCATAAACATATAACACTAGGAAAAAGATGGAATTCCCTTCAACCTTTTTATAGACACAAGTATCACTTTATTTTTTGAAAAAACCAAATTCTCTTAAGGCCTCATCAAAACAAACATTACATGATCCTGGTTCATATTTCAACCCATAAATGGATCTCTATAGCTTGCATACCTTATGTGCATTCTTTGACTTGATGAACCCTTCATGTTGAGTCATATAGACATATTTAACTAAATTCCCATTTATAAAATAAGTCTTGACATCCATTTTGAAAATTTCATAATCATGAAAGGATATTTTTTTAAGTAATATTCTAATAGATTTAATCCATGCTACTAGTGGGAAGGTTTCATCATAGTCGATGCCTTGATGTTTCCTAAAACCATTTGCAACTAGTCTTTATTTAAAGGTATTGACCTTACCATCCATGTCCAACTTATTTTTTAATACCCATTTGCATAAAATGGGATTTAGATTAGTTGGAGGGTCTACCAAAATCAAAAAATGATTTTCGTACATGTAATCCATCTTAGAATTCATGTCATCTTTCCATTTAGCGGCTTCTTTTAATTATAAGACTTCCTTGTTGGTTATAGGTTCATCATCCTCAAGGGTTATTGTGTCACCTGACTCGGTGACAAGAAAACCATAATTCTCGGGTTCTCTAACCTCTCGAGTAGACCTACATAGTATTTGTTTCTCAGGGGAAATTTCATCTTCCACTTTCTCTTGTGAAGATTGTTCTCATGCCAACACTTGTGCATCTGGGGAATTAACTTCATAGAAGTCAATCTTTCTACAACTATTTCCAATATAAATGTGTTACCATTCTAGAAATATGGTGTGCCTTTCCACAACAACTTTTTTATCTAAAGTTTTATATAGGTAATATCCTTTTTTCCTTGTAATAACCTATAAATATGCACTTCGTGCTTCTGGATGCTAATTTTTCACTTTGTAAAGTCTTGACAAATGCCTTGAATTCTCATACACATAATTGTGATAGATTGGGTTTATTTCTACACTATAACTCATAATAAATCCCATCTATAGATTTAGTTGGTACTCGGTTAAGGGTATATGCCACTATCTACAAGGTGTATCCCCAGAAGGATAATAGAAGAGATTTTTAACTCAGCATTGATCTAACCATGTCAAGAAAAGTCATATTCCTCCTTTATCTAATACCATTACATTGGGGTGTATAAGGAGGAGTGATTTGGTATACTATCCCACACTCCTTTAAGTGATCAATAAAATCTTGGTTAAGATACTTTCCACCTCGGTCTAAGCAGAGTGTCGTTATCTTTTTACTAAGCTGGTTTTCTACTTCATTTTGGTATTCCTTAAAAATCCGAAATGAATCAAACTTATACCGTATCAAGTAGATATATCCATATCTACTATAGTCATTGGTAAAAGTAATGAAGTATGAAAAACCACCCCTTTCCTCTACTTTAAATGAACCACATACATCAATATGTATTAATTTCAGTATTGTATTGGCTCTTTCTCCCTTCCCTGAGAAAGGTGCTCTGGTCATTTTTCCTTGTAATCAAGCTTGAGATACATCTAAGGGTTCTAACTATATAGAGTCTAAATTCCCTTCTTGATGTAATCTTCATAATCACTTCTCATTTACATGACCTAGCCTGAAGTGTCATGGGTGAGTGATATATGAGTCATGTTAGCTGGTATGGTCATTTATTTACATTACAGGGTTCTTGAGTTCAAGCATATATAAACCATTGTTAAGATGTGTCATACCATAACATATGTTATCCCTATAAAAGTGAAAAAAATTATTTCCAAATATCAAATAAAATCCCATATTTTTAAAACTCAACATAGATATTATGTTCCTAGTTATTGAAGGTACATTATAACAATTATTTAAAACTAGATAAAAAACACTTGGCAAGGTTAAGTAATAGTCTCCCACTACGAAAGCTGCTAGAAATGAACCATTTTCAGCTCAAGGATCCACTTCACCTTTTCCAATATTCTTGAACCTAATTGGTTCCTATATATGAATAAAAATGTGTGATCCACATGTTGTATCCAAGACCCAACTTATAGATACAAATATATTTCATTCAATTGAAAAATACCTGAAGTATAAGCATAAGTTTCTTCTTCTTACCAGCACTGTAATTCTTCTTCCAAT
This sequence comes from Viscum album, assembly GCA_963277665.1. NCBI lineage: Eukaryota > Viridiplantae > Streptophyta > Magnoliopsida > Santalales > Viscaceae > Viscum > Viscum album. The sequence continues at coordinate 1,503,438,954 of OY728137.1, read as the reverse complement.
GGCCTTTCTTGACACATCCAAAGAAGACGCCTCCTTCTCATTACTCTACATCTGAATCATTGACTTATTTGAAGGATAGTACATTGGATTCTTTGGTCTTAGCTTGGCCTTGGACCCCTTTGCCTTTCCTTTATTTCTTTTTTTCACCATAATCACAGATGAATTGGTATTTTTCATATCCTTTTCAACTTGGAGAACTAAAGCCAAAAACTTTTTCATATCATTCATCTTATAACTGATAATGAAAGTCGATAATCTTGGCGGTAAAGAGGAAAGAATGAGATCTGTAGAAACTTCTTGATTCAATTTTAACCCAAGAGATTCAAGACTCTAAATATACCTAATCATATTGAGTACATAAGGACTAGCTTGGTTCCCTTCTACTGGTCTATACTTGTATAGGGCACTTGATATCTCATACCTTTCCTACCTGGCCCTCTATTGATATAATTCTTGGAGATGTGAAATCATCTTGTAGGCATCCTAATCCTCATGAATTTTATGCAATTGGATGAACATGGATGAAAACATGGTGCATTGAACATAAAGTGCATCCTCTATATGATTTTTCCATTTATCTTTTTCCAATTTACTTGATCCCTAAGGAGGATCAATATGAATTAAGGATTGCAGCACATAAAACTTTTTTCTTGGTGTAGTACTATGCCTAAGTGCCTGTACCACTCCTGAAGTTATTTCCAGTCATGATATTTTCTTTATCCATAATATATCACCATGATAATGTACTGGTGGTGGTGGTGATTTCCATTTTAAATATACATCAGATGAACATTAGTAGTCAATAATTTATAATGATTACCATTTTACATTTATGATTAATTAATTATTATATAATTTTAATGTCTCCCGCTATTTTATTGAATACTAATAGACCTCACTACTGGATTCAGAATACTCTATCGCTTGAGTATTCTAGTAGAAAGTATCTTTGAAACTACTCCTTATAGTCTATAATCTTTGTCTACACCACTACTTGGAGAGTTTCTAGTTAGGCATTGTTTTGGCCAACCGCAATAACTCGTGGTTCCTTGAAATGTTGAGTAAAGTCTCATCTTATGGAATCCAAACCTGATTCCCTCAACATCTTACCTCTAAAGTGATAGAAATATAGATTTGGCTACTTTGTTACCATCTTTATTCAATTTGACCCATAATTCTTATAGGAACTCCCTGATAGTAAGGATAACTCTCGACTTTGGATAGCAAGCACTCTGAATAGTTGGTTTTCCTCAAATTTGAATAATGGAAGGAATTAGTACTTAATATTTATTTGAGGTATTTTTTTTATTAAATAATATAATCCAGTTCTATTTTATTCACTCAAACTGGGTTGTCGGCTCACAACTAAACAAAAAATAGAAATACATTTGTCACATCTTTATTCATTTTGTATTGTTTATTATTTTACATGATCAAGCATTAAACATGAATTTGCATAAAATTATAAACAATTTATAAAGTTAACTAATGAAATCTGACTAGTCTTGAGAATTCATTATGATCGATCCATAACAAATCAATAATCACCTTGGGGTTTCCATACCAGAGTCAAAACCTGACTCGTATTGTAGCTTTCCCCAGTGCATAGAGCTTAAATCCCGTCTGGATTTCTTCCTCAAATTGGAGGGGTCCCCATCTTGGAATGTGAAATCATTTAACAAATATACTCACATGTAGGCTAGGGGTATGGGGGTATAATATACAATTATTATAATGGACATATCGTCCCTTATACATATTTGAATTAAAAGACAATTCACATATCGTTGTTTACTTTATTAATTATCACAATCATCACACGCATTGAATAAATAATTAAATAAATAAAACCATACATTCATAGGTTGGTCACTGGATTAAGACTAATCGATATAAATAAAGCACAATTAAAATTAAATGGGAATAAAATTAAATAGTATGAGAATTTTTTAATAAATTAAATGAATTTAAAAAAAAATCAATTAATTTATTTATCAGTTCTAATTGTTTACTTAATTTTTAATTTCCAAAAATTAAATTAAACCTTAATTTAAATTTTTTAATTCCAAAAAATAAATTAAACCATTAATTTAATTTAATATTAAATTATATTAAAGTTTCATATTCAGTTTAATTTTATACCCCAAAATTAATTGTAATCAATTTAATTTGAAAACTAAATTAAATTAATTATATGAATTTAAAGGTTTTTATCTAGTCGGGAAGGGGTCCGTCTAGACTTCGGACTCTAGCGGGGTGTTTCAATGGAGCTGGGATGAACCGCGGCTTGACTGTGGTCTGACCGCAGTGTGACCGCAGCATCCATAGCCAATCAAGCATCACCCCATGATGGTGCTCCTGAGAAAAAGGAGTTCTGGAACCGGTGGGCCGTCTAGGGTTCTGGGGACCCAATCTAGGTGCTGGAAACCCCAAAAGTGGCAACCCTATGGTGCGACACCAGCGAGGCATGGCCAACTAGGAAGCGGTGGCGGCGTCCCACCGATTCAGCAGCAAGCTTTGGTAGAGGAAGTAGTACCCTGGGTTGAGGGGCGGTAGCGAACACGGGATGGCACGGTCCGGCAGACCGGGGCAGCAGGGTGAGCCTGGGATGGTGCGGCGAGGCTGGATCTCGGCGGCACCGTGTGGTTCCAGACGGAGCAACGACAACCCCTCAGTTCAGCGCGGCATAGGGTCGGACGAGGGCGGTGGCATGCTCTAGGAAAGCGCAGTGAGATGGGATCTGGGCGGCTGGGCGAGCGAGCGAGCACAGCGGCCTGATGGAGGATCGTGACCCTAGACAGCGGCAAGTGGGAGGCTGCGTGAGCGGTTGGGGGAAGTGGCTCGGGGCATCCTGGCTCTGGGCAGCGCGCAAGAGGGAAGAGAGGGATGGTGGTCGTCATCTGTTCCGGCCATTAGGAAGAAGAGGGAGAGGGTAAGAGAAGTTTCCCCCACTTCAAAAAAAAAAATTTGTTTGTTTTGATCCCATGCGCCACCCTTACTCTATTCCGCTATTTTTTACGATTCCTTTACCACCTTTCCACAAAGTCTAATAGACTTTTTAAAATAATTTAAAAGTTTATGGAAAAGATTTTATCAAATATAAATTCAATTTTTTTCTAATTGAGGAAAAATTAAATATTATTGTATTATAATATATTTTATTTAACTCATAATAATTCACTTCCACCATAAAGAATTCAGATGACTAGATTCCAGCAAAAACATAGCTGGATTCCAATAATTATCAATAACAAAAATTCATTCAACATGACATAGAGCCATTTAATGTTTTCAAATGGTCGTTACTTGGCCATTCAAAAATGGATCGATGCATGGTCAGATCCGTTGGAACCATTATAACACCCCGTAATTAAATTTAATGCAATTTATTTTTTTTCTTTAACTATGAAATCCCACACATTTTTTTGATACTACTGTTAGGTACCGGGATGGGCAGCAGAAGTCGATGGGCTAAGAAATTAAAAAATTCTCATCACCGGAGTGACATAACATTGTTGACTCTAGTGATCTTATCGCGATATGGTATGAGGGACATGTTTGGTTTAAACAAAACACAAAAATAAACCAAACTTGTACCGCATTTGGATTTGACATGTGGAAGCTTATCTCTAGATGATGGAGACCATTTCTCAAAGACTCTAATTTATAATCCCTCTAGATCGTCCACATACACCTCTTGAATCTTCTCGCGTGTTGTTTTTTGGAATCTGAGTGCTAGCGTGGTACACCAACGACCACTTCGACGCAGTGATGATCACCACAAGCAAGCATCTTCAATCCAAGAAGAAGAAACTTAAATATCTTTCTTGATTGAGAGAATATCTCTCTAGGATTTAGGATGAGAGAAAGGATCTCAATTCCAATGAATTAATAGTCCCATAGGATGTACCTCTCTCCTACTTATATAGGGAATATCTAAAATACGCGGTATGGGTTCCCGGCCCCCGTGTAATAAACATATGCTATATAAGTATTTTAAATAATTATTTATGAAAAAAAATTATGCCATAAATAATATTTACAATTTATTACTTAACTATAATATATATTAAAAATATATATTGTGTGATAAACTTGAGTCTTTAACTCGGCTCATGTCTCCTGATAATATTTAATGAACCCAAGATATTTAAATTCATTCGAATAATATTTTATCCTTGTATTTACTTAATAATTTGTAAATACATGTCATAAATAAATTCAAAAAATTATTCTAGACTTGAATGATTAAATAATTTATTTATTCTTTGGTGATCCATAGAACTTGGATAATACCTGAACCCATGGTGGGGCCGACCAAGTTCTATATTCCTATTCATTATAATATGGTTGATTCTCAAAGTGTTATTGTGTCTGAACCTCTAGTCCCTTATCTCAATAGTAGTGATTAATAAACACCGACCAAGAGCGGGGTCTAGCAACCCATCGAGGCCCCTATAGAGATAAGGAAAAATCAAAGCAACGACTACCTTCCTACGGACATAGTATGTGTAATATAATATCTTCATCATCAACATCTCAATAAAGTAGAATTCACACAAGTGTCATCATTCCATATATTACATCATTATTTGTTAATTTATCTGGATGGACTTACCTTCAACTACCATGGCTAGGGATTTAATGAAGGTAATTCCATCGTAATCAACCAGGCTTGAGATACCTCTTCCTCAACTCATAAGCGATGAATCATATCTTGATCATTCAATCAATGTCATGTAATCAATAACATACCCAACACAAACTACCTATCCATGAATTCATCTCCATAGTTTTCGTATTTCATTAAAGTACATAATCAATTGACATACATTGATAATGATCTCAAGCCAGGAGACCATTACACATGTCTGTAGATAGTAACAACCAATGACACCTGAAACAAGTGGTGTTCCTACAAGCGGGTTTGTCCTCATGATCTCAACTTATAAAGATCACCAAGTGTGGAATTCATGAGAAGAAGTCTCAATGATTATGATCCACTAGCACTTGATAGTCTCACATCATCTATGTCCTATCTGACTAAGAGTTCATTTTTTTATTCCAAAAGGGAAAAGGGGAAGCAAGACCCCAAGACATATAGAGAGATCCTCAAGGAGGGCAGAAATGGTGGAGGCCTAGGGCATCCCCAAGAACAGAACCTCTACATTCCACTAGAATATACCCCAAACTCTCAAAACAATGAGCGAGTCATTCAGGTCCCTAAAATGAGCAAGAGCATCAGCAGAGCCATTTGGTTCCCTCCAAACATGCTTAACCCACTGGCCGCCATTCATGTCCTGTGAACAACTTCTAGGAAGGTATGCTAGATCCCAAAAATCCCCACATTTCCTATGAATAATCCGGACCATAACTTCAGAGTCAGACTCTATCTATGTCACCTGAACACCAAATATTTTACATAACCTGATACTAGAGTGGAGCGCCTTGAATTCTGCCCCCAACGAACTGCTTGGACCATAAAAGGCATTGAAATTTAGCTGGACAGAACCCACTAAGTCTCTAAGAAGTCCCCCACCACACATTTGGCCATTCAAGCAAGAGCCATCAACATTAAGCTTCATTCCATTCAATGGGGGGTTCCCTTTTATCCAAAGACCAATGGACCTGTCACCTGAGCCACCTTTGCTCAGCAACCTGGATTCTGAAAATAAAGCACGAGCCCTGTGTAGGAAAGAACCTAACTCCACCATCAACAACCACATCCTCAAATAGATGAGGTTAAGGGAGAGTCTACTACCCCAAAAAACCTGATTTTGGGCATCCCAAATGCTCCAACAGATGGTCGTGAGAGAAATACTCCATCGCTTGAGCTCCATACTACTCTTCTCCACACCATGCAACCAAGCCGCAATGGCAAATTGGACAAACATATGTCCCTCCCTGAATGGGATCTGTTGCCCGACGCAGGACATAATGAAGACGCCCACTTTCTTTGGAAGAAAAGATTCCCCATAGATTTGGTGCCTGGTCAAGAACAACAAAAAAACGAGAGGCCAACTGAATGCCCCTCTTTTTCACATTATCCTTGGTCAGAATCGCCTGGTTCCAAACCTGCTAGATGAAGAATTTCAACTTATCTAGAAAATTCTGGCCCTACAACCTCCCTGCCCCCATGTAAAGTTCTCTTACATGGTGAAGATTCATGTATTCACGCATCGAGAAGGCCCTTGAACTAGATGCAGTGAAACAACACCTATCTGCCTCATCATTCAAGGAGATGCTATCAAACACCTATCGCGGGTCCTAAGAAAGTAAAAACCTTACCAGATTTGGGTACCTACTCACTTCACTGACAAAGCTGCATAGGGTTGGGAAAACAGGGAAGGATAGCTTCTCCCTACCCCAGTTCTCCAACCAGAAGTTAATCTCACCTTTCCCCATGATCCACCACGAGGAGCCCTGCAACTATTTCAGAATGGGAATCAAACACATCACCAATCACTAAGTTCGACTACTACGAGACTCACCACTCTCACAGTGATTCTCATACCTATCTTGGAAAAAGGTATCCCACAATGAACCACACTCAATAATATCCTAGTATAGATGATCTTATAGGCCTTACATGGATTTAGAAATATCCCACAAATGGACGCCCCCATCTTCCACCGGTCTGGCCAGACGCTTCTAGGAGGCCCAGTGGTAGCACCCTGTAAGATTTGCATCCCACATAAATGTTTTCATAACCTTCTCTATCCTATCAATCGAGCCTTTTGGCACCCCAATTGTCGAGATAATATGAATGGGTATAGAAGTTAACACACAGTTAATCATTCCACATGACCACCAAAGTATATGAATTTATTCTTCCAATTGAGGACTCTGCCCAACATCCTATTGATAATACCCACAAACAAATATCTTCTTAATGCTTCCAAGGGAGAGCGGTGTTCCAAGATAAATCATAGGTCACTGCCCCTATTCAATACCCAGTATGTTTTGGATTTCCCTACAGCACCTGCCAGAGCACTTCTTTGAAATGAAGACATGACTCTTCTATTTATTAATGTATTGACCACTCAAGCCTCTATAAGTGTACATGACCTCTAAGAAACTTCTCATTGAAATTTTCCTACCATTAATGAAAATAAAGATGTCATCAGCAAAAATTAGATGAGAGACCATCACACTTCCCCTCCAGTTGAGTAAAGGAGGGATTCTTCCTTTCTGCATGCGACTCTAGAGATTCCTAGAATGCGCCTCTTGAGAAATAATAAAGAGAGACGGAGAGAGAGGGTCACTCTACCGCACACCACGCACTCTTTTGAAGAAACCAAAACCTTTCCCCATAAGATATATAGAGAGCCACAGGGAATAGAAACTCCTGAAACAAAAGTCACCAAACCACTCATTAAAACCCAGTTTCCTCAACACTCGAATGATGAAGCTCCACTCAATTTTATCATAAGATTTTTCCATGTCAACTTGAATAATAACATTGGACCCCATGAATCTCTAATTGGTATCTTACATCATATCATTAGCAATCACAATCTCTCCTTGGATACTTCTGCCTTTTATAAAACCATGTTTCTCTTTAGACACCCACCTTTGAATGAAGCCACTCATCCTTCTGGCGATATGACTGGCCAAAATTTTATATGAGACATTACAGAGGCATATGGGCCTATAGTGGTTAATACTAGCTGCATATTTAATCTTTGGAACCAGAACAACCCTTGAGGAAAAAACAATCCTAGGTAGGGGTCCCCCCAGAACAAGTCCTGAATGGCCTCCACCACATGGCCACCCACCACCCCCAAGCTCCCAAATAGAAGGCCCCCGAAAATACATCCGAACCAGGAGCACTCTCATGTGATATCAAGAAGATCGTCTCCTTAATCTCCTCCTGGCTAGGGATAGCAATTAATTGTACATTGTCATAACTTGCCACAATCATAGGGATTCACTCCAAAAATCTCTCAGTAAGCTTCCCCATTCAGGAGGAACTGTCCCTAGTAGGGGCAGGACCAGCCAGCAGCACCTCAAAGTGATTCAAACCCAATTTACCCACAACATCCATGTATGACATAAAGGAGTAATCCCCCAAACTGAGTTTAACTTTCATGATTCTCTTCTCCTTGAGGAATTCATGGAATAAGGCTGTGTTATGGTAACCTTATTTAATCCATCTAGCACGTTCCCTCTGCCTGATGCCCCTTTCCACTTCCATAAACTTTTCCACTAGCACCACTCTATTATCACAAAGCTGGATGAAAGTAGACTCATCCCACCTAGATTCCAATGCCTCCTCCATGAGGTCAATTTCACCCTTTAGACTCTCCACACCAATATCCTCCCTGGGTTTGTTAACCAACCAACCTTGAATATCCTTCTTAAGCTGCCTTAGCTTATTTTTAATACCAACCCAGAGTCTCCCCTCCTCCTGGACATTCCAGGAAGACCTCACTAGATCCATGAAGCTTTCATCCTAATTCCAATCAGAAGAGTAACAGAATGGACTAGGCCCCGACACAGACCTTTGGAGTTTCACCAGGAGTGGTGCGTGATCTGATAGAGACCTCAACAAATGAGTAATTGATGCCTGGCCAAAAGAATCTATACCTTGAAGGTTAGAAAGACATCTATCCATGTGGCTCTAGATACGACTAGTCCCTTTGTGCTTGTTTCGCCAAGTGAACTTGCTACCAATGAAGCCCATATCCATTAGACTGTTGGCACCAATAAAATTCCAAAAATCCTGCATGCCACTATTGAAACCCTTCAGCCCACCTCTTTTCTCAAAAATATCCATGATGGAGTTGAAATCCCCTCTGACGAACCAAGGAAACCCCTCAGTACTAAAAGACTCTAAAAAAGTCAAAAGAGAACCTCTTAGAAGACCATCACAACTGGCATAGAAAAAAGAGAAGAAGAACTCAGTTCCACCAACTAAAATCATTATATTAAGGCACTGCTCCATATGACTAACTAGATTCACTTGAACATTGAGTTTCTATCAAACCCAGATCTTAGTATTCTCTAGATACCCATGCATGCACCCCACACACCCCAGACTCTAGGAGAAAGGGACAAGCTTACCAGGGTTCTGCATTGGCTCTAGAATGACGACCACAGTGGCCTAAGACTTCCTATCCTCAGACTTAATGAACTCTCTCTTGGCCTGCACCCCAATACCCCAAGAATTACAAATGATCAGGGAACACATCACATGATAACCATCCAGGCCTTCTAGCCAGGAGACCCTGCATTAGAAAAAGGGGCCAGTCTCCCCGCCTCCTAATTAGAGCGAGTGATTAGACCCGAAACCTCCACAGACAGCCCTTACCTATATGATTTTTTTATCTTTTCTATGTTCTATGGAAATATCTTGTTTTCACAATTTAATTATATGATACTTTATGGGTGAGAAGTATCTCTTTGTGAAAATGATTTCATATGTTTATAAGTATTCATGTACTGACACCTTCCTTGATTTTATGTCCATTACAGATATTTTTGTGCTCATGCCAAGTTTTAAAAAAAATCATAGGTTTTAAGGATGGGTAATATAAAAGGATAATCCAAGATGATTTTTGTGATGATTTTTCATGAAAATATTTCATGTTTTGTTAAAAACTTTTGTATTACGGAAGAAATGGATACTTTTTTAGTAATACACACTTTGTATGTTTATGGGTATGTATATATGAATTATTTACTAATTCACTAAAACTTTAAACTGAAAAGATATTTGGGAAGGTGAGAAAGTGAATTCTAAAATAATCCACTAGATTATGTAATGTTTAAAGTTGATTCCTTATAGTTAGATTAAAAGGTATGAATAGGAGTAACCAATAACACCCCTAGTTTTATGTACTTTATCCTTGTTTTATGTATTTTGAGCTTATATAATTATTTAGATAAGTTTTAGTAGATTCATTAGGGTTTTTTTTGTATTTCATAAGTGTTTCTAAAGGTGAATGTTTTGATCATAGTCGGTAAAAACCATGCACCATCACCAATAAACCATGAAAGTCGGGATGGGAGTCCCTGAGCAGGTGCAATGTTTGTCCAAACCATTTGAATTCCCAAGGAAAACTGTGTTTTAGGTAATATATAGGGAATCAAGATTATTTCATAGTTTTTATAACTATGTGATCCAACCGTGTGAGGTGTTTTCATTAAGATAGTATCACTACATGGTTGGTAAACAGTTTTCCAAACTGTTTGACCTAACTATGTGACATTCAGTTGTCACCCCAAAAATTGTGGTTTTAATTTTAATTAATTATTATTACCTACATTATTCACCTAATATTCTAGGGTCTTAGACTACTCTTCTTCAATAGGAATGAGAGACAATTACCTTTGATCTAAAAGTGACCTTTGGATGAATCAAAGTGAGTTTGAGATCTGAAATCATCAATAAGTCCTTGTTCTCTATCATTATTCCTTTTTCTTATTATATCCACTCTTCTCCACTCTCTTAAGACCATAGATATAGTCTATTATGGATATATAAATGTTTTTTATAATAATATTGATGAAATATTGTTAGATCTAGTGAAGGGAAGGTGTCAAAATATTTTATCTAGAAGTTCTAAGTGTTGTTCTATGTTATCTTCATTCATTGAGATGTAGGTGGATTATCTCTCATCTTCAATGTTATATAACTTGAAATATTAGTTTTTATGAATGTTTTTTATTTTTAATATAAACGTTTCATTATTTCATGAAGGAAACCCCTTTTGGGTTATGTTTTGGAAATCTATAAAATTGGTAGGCTTTTGGAAAACCCCACATGCTTATAATTTTAAAATGAAAATTTTAAAATTATGGAATGGATTTTATATTTGAAAGATGTTTTATGAAATAATTTCAAAGGATTAATTGTTTTATATGAAATGTATTGACATAGAATTTAGCAAAATTGGGTTGGTGTGGTGAGAGTGGATGGGTATGGTCAGAAGTACCTCCATTAAAGTTGTATAGATTATGGTCATAGAGTTCCTCCATTAATGGTAGCACCAAGATTGAGTGTATGGTTTTTTGTTTGTGGATGGGTATTGTATTTGTGTGAAGTCATAAATGATTATTCCAAATGTAAATGGATATAAATAATATTGTTTATGTTTTTTCACTTGTTTTATCTTGTGGTTTGTAATAAACTATATTACTTTTTTCTACAATTTTTTATATAAATTATGCAAACAAGTTTCTTCCTAGTGGTGAAAGTTGAGAAGTATTTGGGGAATGCCTACTAAGTTTATACTCACCCCTTTTTGGAAACCTCAGTGCATCTTCAAATGTCATATACCAAGACACTGGGAAGGGGAAGGTACCATACTTCTCTAGTGATGCATCTTGATAGCTTTGATGTGGTAGGTGGATTTTGAGATTGGTTTAAGTACCTAACCTTAAGCATTACATAATCTTGAGTTTCAGTCAAGAATTTTACTTTATTTAACTTTACAGATATTTTTAGGTTTGTAGTTTTAGATAATTAGGTCATAACTCATATATAAAAAAACCATATAGTACAAAGTGAAAACCTATGATTAGTATCCATTTTCCCACCATATAAAACTTTTAAAATAAAACATGATTTATTTTCATGATGACTCTTCATGAATTTTAACCTGGCCTCTTCCTTTCCCATACCCATCCATAAATCCCATGAAAAACATTTTAAAAAATTTAGATGATCACAAAAGATAAATATGGGACATAAAAAAGGAATAAAATTGTTACTCCAGTGAAAAACATGATAACCCATGAAAACCCTTTTCTTAAAAAACATAACTTTTTACCCATAAAGGGAATTATCATTATTTTAAAAAAATATTATTTTACCTTTTGAAAACAAATTATTTCTATTAAAAATCATTAGCTATCATATAAAAGTCGTGGAGGTAACTTGGTAAATCATCTCATAGAACCCTTATAAAAACCTTAAAAATAGAATACTTTTACATATAACTTATAATATAATTCTACGAAGAACATAATCATTACCTAATGCATTGGAGCACTATTTGGGCGCACTCATTGTTTAAGCTATAATGGAATTACCCAATGTTTATGGTCTCTCCCATCATATATAGAGTTCAATAAAAATAGCATGAATAAATCATTTTATCTTTAAAAAACTCTTTTAAACTCTTATTCAAATCACTTTCAGATATTAAAATTCCATTTTATTTCAAAATACCATTTTCAAAAAAAAATTACAATTTTCATTTGAAAACCCATTTTCAATACAAAAATACCAAAAAAAGGGGAAATGGATTCTCATTTAAGAAAATATGTAATCATTAAAAGGAATATAGAATTAAAATAAAATTCACGATGGAAGGAAAATTCATTGTTGAATTATACTTTAAAAATAGAACATTTCATTTGTCATTTGTCAAAACAATTCATTTAAGATATGTAAAAAGATTTTTTTGAAAACCTTTTAAATAAAGTAAAATAGAAATAAAATGACCTTTATAATTATTTTATTTTCATATAAAAACATTTCCAAAATAATTTTAAAAAAAATTACATAGAAGAGAAAGAATGTTTGATGGAAAAAATTAAAATATTATTTATTTAGAAGAAAATTCCATATCGCTTTGGAAATATTTAAATCATAATCCCCTAGAAATAATTAGATAAAAAAATTAAATACCATTATAATAGATAAATTCATGATATAACATGAAAAATTAGCTATATATACACCTTATAAAATAATATAGGTTCCCAACATCAAAATATGCATCAACGTAAGGAAATTGTAACGAAGTCCCTTACCTTCAGTTTGACTTGTCACACGTGTCTTTAAATTCCTGAATAATAAACTTATGTTAATTATTTAATTTTTTTATAACCTTTTCAATTTTATTATTACTTTTATTTCACTTATTACCATGTTATATACAATTACTTAATCAATTATGTTTACATTTGATGTTTTGACTATATTCGGCTTATGTGTCAAAAACAACTTTGCTAAGTTGAATATGGTCAAAGGGTTAATTATTTAAAAATATCTAGAATAATAATCATGATATAATTATAATATTTATACATAAATTATAATTCTAAAAAAATCATGAAATATGGTAATGAAAAATGAACTAACGTTAGAATCATGAAGATGGTGGGTCGTACGTATGCATGTGTAACATTTCCATTATTCAATGATCATCATGGAAAGAAGTTTAGTAATATTTTAACTTTTCATAATGATAATAATATCCTAAATATCATATTATTTAATTATATATAGTCATATATATCATTATTTTTATTTGGCGATAAAAAAAAGGAACCACATCGCTTCGAGGAGGCGGTAGTCCACACGTCCACGGACAACGTTATGATTTTTTTAGTGAGTGAAAAGGTAAGAAATAAAATGATATATTATATTAAAATAAAGATAAATATGTCATTAATATCATAAAATTTCATGTATACCACATATATTCATTATATTTAACCTTCTTACTATTCATGTAACGCGTTTGTGAAAAATTAATCACATCGCTTCGTGAGGCATTAGTCTGTCGTACACACAAGAGACGTAATTATATCTCCTATAGTATGAGAATTAGATAATTCATATATGATATAATGAATCAAAATTTATAATTTTTTATAAATATCATATATAAACTTTAAATTCATCATCATACCCAACCTTGAGAGGTGTTAATGGAAAAAACGAACGACATCAATTCGTGGGATGGTAGTCCACCGTATACATGAATGATGATTTAATAACACATTTGATGGATTATGGAAATTATTTAGGTACTTACATTAACATAAAAATATATTAATATATTTAATATACTAATTTATTATATAATAATGGTTAAATAATAATTTTATGTGGTGGATAATGAAATAAAATAAAGACACTTGTTGATGAACATTGCCACTTTTTCAGGTATCTTTCTTAGGTTTGCAACAAAAGCCTTCCACGGTTGAATTTATACCCAAAATAAGTCTTATATTATGATTTTAGGGAATTTGGGAATTTATTTTGGTAGGTATTTTCTGAAATAAATATATTTTAATGTGTAAATAAAGGAAAATAGGGAGTGGCCTTTTATAAGTGGGTGAGAGGACACACTTAGTATTTTTGAAAATAATTTAGTGCTCCTGTATCTTTCATATTACAAAAGGGTAAACAATGGACCATTTTAAAACCTTAAAGGTTTAAGGGTCTAAATATTTCCATAAATTAGTTTTTATATAAGTTTATAGGTCATTTTTACTCTTATCTTTTTAGTTTAATCCCCAAATAAACTAATTTTTACCTTAGTTGCCGTAATTAATTTTTATTGTTTTCACTATTTCTTTTTATCAAAAAGTAATAATTCATTATTAAAAATTATAAATTATTCTGATTAAAAATATGGAATCCATTTTTCCAAATTCATTTCATATAAGTGGAAAATTTTAATTTAATATTAATCCCGTAGATAGAGTGAGAAATTGGGTTTTTAAGAAAAGTATTTTCCATGAAAAAGATAATTGTATATTAACTTTATGACTAATAATTATTGTTTTATGAATTTTAATTAATATTTAATTAAATATAATCTAAAAAATTCATTTAAAACAATCCTCATTATTTATTATTTTAATTAACTAGAAATGACAAACATTATGTATTTTTAAACACTGTTTAGAAAAACCCATTTTTAAACCCAAAAACAAACTTACACTAAAAACCAATTTTAAAGTTAATTAAAAGTAATTAATTGGATTTAGTATAACTAAATAATACTTTTGTTACTTTAAAAATATTAAAAACTCATGGGTACTTTTAAATTACTTAATTTTTTGTATATAAAATACTTTTTACAAAAAAAATCGTTATTTTTCACTATTCACTGAAAAATCAATATTTTATAAAAAATCCCAAAATTTCACCCAAAGTAAATTTTGACATGATTATTTAAAAAATTATACAAATTTTATATAACTAAAATTCTAAAATTTATAAAATATTCTTCCAAATTAAACCATATAATAAAAGAGTTTAGTTAATTCTATTTCCTTTTTGATTAAAAAATTACCTAATATTTTTATAACTTTTTTTAAGTGGTGTTTTGGTCAAAGAAAAAAACACTAAATTTATTAAATAAAAGGATTACATGATTCTAAAATACATAATTTTCCTAAAATCCCTATCTTAAATAGAAAGTAAATCAATTGGGAGTTCATTTAACCACTTTATGTCATGATTGACTCCCATATTAGCAAGGTCATCTACAACCTTGTTCACTTCACAAAAGGTATGAGTGAAATATAGCTAATATCCATAATAGAATGTAGACATTCCATCCAATTTGAATTAATCATCCATTCAAGGTGAACTATGCCATTCAAAAGAGCTTGCACAATAGTTGTTGAATTGCTTTTAATCCAAATATTGTTCCAGCCAAATTGCTTCACAAAAGAAATAGCATAAATTACTCTAATAATTTTGGAATACAAGGAATAGGAGACTCTAAAAATTCCATAGAAGATCCCTAGAGTCTTCCCAGAGTGGTTTCTGTAGATTGTGCTATAACCCGAGGGACCCAGGTTGCCTTTATAAGCATTGTCAACATTGACTTTAATCTAGTCTGGGGTGAAGCTTTCCAAAAAACATCAAGAGTGAATATAGTCTGAGGATAGATATCCTTAAACCCAAGCTAATTCATAATCACAAAGTCTCTAATTGTGTTGTTTCAAATACCATTCTCAGTCGAGGTGGCTTCTTGAATGGCAATGAGGATTCTCATTTTTTCTGCATTACGACTAAATTTGTAGTTGTTGTGAATATGGGCACTTCTATCATACCAGATCACATGGATAAGCTTATATATGACTGTTATGAAGAGATTATTGATTTTTTGAGAGGTCATCATATCCATACAATGTTGGAGTTGAGAGTATATTTACTCATCAAGTAACTATCTGCACTCAAAAAGATCAAAAACATAATTACAAAGAGTAGTGGTTATAACACAATATAGAAATAGGTGGTTAATGTCTTCACGATGTTGATTACAACGATGAAATTTAGATAAATGTTTAATCCTAGAATATTTAAGGCAAGTATTAGTGGGAACCCTTTTGTGTACAATATTCCAAAAAAATGTGAATCTCGAGGTCTTTAACCATAATTTATCAAAGTTTTTTAGACAGCTCAAGTTATTGTCAAAATTACTAAGAAGATGTCCATAAAACTATTTGAGTCAAGAATGCCATTATGAGAAGGTTCCCAATTTAAAAAATCATCAACATTGGAAAATGGATAGTTATCAACGACCTTCTTAATATTTTTAGTTAATTTAAAGCTTTGAGATCTTAACATATCTTCAATAGTGTTATTGGTGTGATCAGGTTGTTGAATGGGGTAAACTATTGTAATTAGAGGGGCACCAGTCCATTTGTCAAGCCATAAGTTCAAGTAAGATTCTTTGTTCACCATCCATCTATATTTATACATGATGTTGGAAAATCTATTCTTAATAGATGGCCATATGGAATAGCTGATATAATTTAAGTTTTCTTTCTTTAATTTATCAAGAAATCAGTTTTTGAGGAAGGAATGGGAATTAGAGTTATTACACATAAGGTTCCAAGTGAGTTTGGCATGTAAGGCATCATTAAATAATTTGAGATTTTTGATGTCAGGACCACCTTTATCCAAAGGCTTGCAATAGGTAAACTAGGGAACAATCACATGTTTTCTTTCAAGCATGCTTCAACTCCACACAATGTTTTTTAAGGAAACATTCATCATTTTTAGAAGGCCAAGAGGCTAATTATAAACCATCATAGAGTATACCATTTTATAGACAATTGTGGATTTGACAAGACAGATCCTACCATCTATAGAGAGGTATTTGCCTTTCTATGAGGTGAGTTGGTGGAGGATTTTTTCAATAGTAGTAGAAAAGTAACAAGACTTGGATCTTCCTTAAAATATAGGCACATCGGGATAAGTGAAGGGAAGAGATCCTTATTTAATGCCTAAAAATTGATAATATTGGATTTTCTGTTAGAAGCAAACCCTTTCCCAAAAATTATGTAGGATTTTCTATAATTGATGGTTTGTCCAGAAATATCTTCATAGTGCAAAAGGGAACATTTGAGATTATTGATATTTCATTTATCGCCTTGTAAAAAAGTATGATGCCATCAGCATATAAGAGATTCATAGGAGCATTCAAATTCCTAGAAGCGTGAATCAGTTAAAGCTTGTTCTGGTCTATAAGACGAGTGAGTAATCTACTTAAGTAATCTTTAGAAATTAAGAAAAGAATGGTAGAGAGGGGATCACCCTGTTGAACACCTTCAGTGAATCTAAATTAAACCCTAGGAGATCCATTAAAAATTATTGATATATAGACTGAATTGAAAAGAGTTTTAATTTTACTGATGAAAGAGTCATTAAACCCAAAATTATGAGGCAATCAAAATACTATCTTGGATGGATCTTCCTTTAAAAAACCAAATTGTTTTCAAGAGACAATTTTGTTGATAATAAAAGAAATTCTATTGGCAAGAAGATTTGGGATGATTTTATAAGGAGTATTAATTAGGGAAATGGGTATGAAGATATGGATTTTTAAAGCATTCTCCGCTTTAGGGATTAAGGAGAGGAATTGGGATCTTATCCCATGATGGAGCATATCCTTATAAAAGAAAGTACTAACTAATATACAAACATCATCTTGAATAACTTCCCAAAATTACCGATAGAATCCATTATTGAAACAATCTGGTCTCGGAGAACTTTCCGAATTTAAGCTAAATACAATGTCTCTAATATCATGGTCAAGGGGAATACTATTGAGAAATGATTTTTCCTCTTAATTAACCACCACTAGGATGAAATCAGGTAAAAGGTCTTTATTAACGTTAGCCCCATTGAAAATATTTTCAATGTAAGAAATGATATGATTGGAAATACCATCTTCAGTATCAATGAGGTTGTCTCCATCTCTAAGGAAGGATATAGGTCTATAAGCATTCCTAGTTATTTTAAGGGAATTTTAGAATTTAGTATTTCTATCACCATAAGTGAGACATTTAGTTTTGAATATTTGTTTTCCAATTTTATCCTTGAAGGTGAGAAAGGAAACAAGTTTCGTAGTAATATTGATTTCATGTTGTGGAACAGAAAAAAAATTAGTACACGTAGTGGTATTCTGGAGTTGGGTAAGTTCCTCTTACAAAAGAAGGATGTCGTTGTCAATTTTATTAGATTTGGATCTACAAAAATCCTTAAGAACCTATTTTAAATTTTTTAATTTGATGGTACAGGAAAAAGTATCATTACAATTGTACATGGAAGACCACAAATTTTTTATAATTTTAGCACAATCCGGATCTGAAAACCAAGCTATGTTAAATCTAAAAGCTAAAACGGGCTTAGTGTTATTAAAGGAGAAATTGACTAGGATATGATGGTGGTCATAATTAAATTTAGGAAGGGTGATTCTAGGGATATTATCCCATTTATCAACGGTTGAAACATTTGTGAAAGCTCTATACAATTTTCTAGAAACCACCCTATTGTAATGTTGTCTATACCATGTAAACTTGGAACCAGTGAGATTAATTTCAATCATATTATTATCCTAAATAGAGAATTTGAATTCCCTTGAAGAAATGGTGGAGTGTAATGGTCCCATTTTCTCACTTGGGTCAAGGATGTAATTAAAGTCACCCACCACAAACCAAAGGTCCTAAATGTTATTGCTAATGTAAGATAGATCATTCCAAAGTGGTATCCTATCTTGGTTTCTATTCTTATCATAGATAAATGAATATTAAATGTGATAGTGATCAAAGATAAAATAACATGTAAAGGAATGCTCAAAAATATTAAAAATATTAACATTATGTAAATAATAATGAGTAAAGATCCAATGATTTTCAATAGATGAACAGTTTTTAAATGCTCCTAAAAAATTATAACAAAATTGGCATAGTTGCAAAAAATTGAGAGTCAAAACTGATTTTTGGTTCAATAAGTGAAGAAAATTTAGGACGATGAGTATTGATAAATCTTTTTTAGATCATAAATGTGTTGGGGTTTTCTATACCCTGAAAATTATAAAATAAAATATTCATTAAAACATGTTTTTTGGGTTGGATCCCCCTTTTATAGTATTCCAAAGCCCTTATTTTCAGATGATCTTTTATGAGTTTTATCCTTTTCAGGATGGTGCTCTTTTCTTGCTTTCTCATAGGAGAGATAGGTAGAATGCTAGTAATACCTACACTATTCTCAATAGATATTGGGTCACACATTTTTTTATTTGAAAGAGAAACCAGTTGACTTTTGTTTTCATTCAATGGTTTCTAATTCAGGATTGGAATGTCAGTATTAGACATAGAAGCATTAGAAATTAAAATTCAGTGTGTGGACTTTGTGGTATCTATCATAGAAACTAGGTGACTATTTCTTTTAGTCAAAGTCTTCTCATTCTAGTTAGTCATGATAGTATTTGACATATTAGCATCTGATATTGAAAAGAAGTGTGTGACCTTTGTGGAATCTTTAGTACTAGCCTACTGTATGTCATTGTCAAGACATGAATTCAAATTAATGGGTGTGAAAAACTTATTAAAAGAAGTAGATTTGAAGTCCTGTTTGGTCTACATTTTGATAATAATTCCCTAATTTTCTGCATGCATGTTGTTGTCCTCAGTACTGTGAATATCATGGGGATTGTTTTCAATAGAAGTTCCATATTCTCCACTCGGTGTAATCATTGGGAGGCTAGCATTCAGGTCACCTAATTCACTAATGGGAGGCACTGAGATTTGTGAATTTCATTACTTTTCTTTACTAGGTACCCCTTGAAGGTCAATAGCTTTCTTAGGAGTTATAGGGGACTTCATATTTGACTCTAAAATCATAGTTTAGGGTTCAATTTTGTACTATTTGAATACCTCCATTATAATATTTTCAATTTCCTCAATTATACATTGCTCTTCAAATTCATTTTCATGTTCTTACACCAATACAGCCTAATATTTTCCTACCTTAACACCTATAGGGTTCAAATTATTTGATTTTGCATCCCATTTTTCATATTTCTTCCTAGAGGATTTAGGCTTATCAAAGGCAAGTCCATTCTATTTATTTGGTTTCCCAAATTCAGTCAATCAGTGTCATTCAGTTGGGTGACCTATTTATTTATCATTCTATAGTTTTGAATTGAATGGTCAATGATTTTACAATACTCACAGAAATGAGTCTTACACTCATATTCAACCTTCACCTCAGTCCTATAGTCATTAGAATTAAAACAAATACTTTTTGGTATCTTAGATTCCAGATTAAGTTCTACCATAACTCTGGTAAATAGACCTAATTATCCCTATAAGGTATATTGATCAATATTTTGGGGAGTTCCAATGTAAGAGGATATATCATTTAGGATATTTGGGTGCCAGAAAAACCATTTGAGGTTATACAATATTACCCAAATTTGTGCCATGGTGTTCCTATGATTTTTTAGGTTAAAATAAAAATCCCATTCAGAGATACGCAGTAATCCAGGTTTGAGTTGAATATTTCCTATCTTCCATACTCGGTATAGTTCATTCTGATAGGAGAGAAAAATATGAAAACTGCCTTTACCTAGTGGGAAAATTTTTCATTTTAAAAAGCCCTAATAGTGAGAAATATGGGGTTTTATATCCACATATGACCACGGTTTATCACCTTTTAAGTAAGAAATGTGACCCATAATAGAGAAATTACACATTTGGGTTTTCTATTAAAGTGCCTCAGGGTTAGACTCTACTAAAAATCCTCAAGCTTCCAAATTCATGAACATAAGAGGTTTCGAAGATGATATCTTGAGTAGATCCAAGCCCTTATATTCTTTGAGGAATGAAATTCCTTTAGATTTTTCAAATAGAGCTTGGTTAGTATTCTCTTCCGCAATAGTTATTTCTTCCTTCATTTCCCGAGGGATGGATTCGAAAGAACACTCCCATTCATGATCAAAGGACACCATGATTCCATCAATATAGTGAGTAGAGACACAAACATCCTCGATGTCATGAGGATTAGGGTTTGAGCAGCGAGGGTTCACCAATCCGTTTGAAGAGACACCCATCGAAGAATACCCTTATTCCCTAAAGGTCTTATAACTAATTTAACTATCAAATTAATATTAAAAAATTATTTAAATAATTTATTTTATTATTTCCTTGGTTGTTACATCCTTCCCTGCTTTGAAAATTTTTATCCTCTCAATTTTATTCACATATTAAACAAGTGGGTATATCTTTCCCTCATAGTATTTTTTGACTCTCATGTTGCCTCTTTCACCATTTGGTTTTTTCATAAAACCTTAACCTGGTGAATCACCTTATTCTAAAAAACTTTCTCTCTAAGGTCAATAATATGAACTGTATATTCCTCAGAAGAAATATTCTCTTCCAACTTAACTACATCATGACTGAAAACATGAGATGAATCTAACACATATTTTCTTAACATCAAAACATGAAATATGTTATGTACCTAGGATAAAATCTAAGGTAAGTCCACTTGGTAGGAAACTGATCTAATTTTATCTAGGATTCCAGATGGTTCAATGAACCATATAATCATCTTCCCTTTCTTACCAAAACTTATCACAATTTTTCATGGAGAAAAGTTTAGAAAAACATGATCACCTTCCTCAAAAGAAAGATATTTATTCTGGTTATCCGCATGACTTTTATGCTTGCTCTAAATTTCCCTCATATGTTGCTGAATCAACTTCACCATCACAATATTTTCCCCTACCAACTCAGGTCCCATCAATTTCCATTCTCCTACATCTTCCCAAAAAGCTGGTGTCTGACACATCTTTATATATAATTACTCAAATAGATCCATCTGTATACTGGAATAAAAACTATTCTTATAATAAATCACAAAAAAAAGAAGGATATTGATCCAAAATTCCATTCTATTCTATTGAATAAAAACAAGAAATATCCTATATGGTCTCAATTATCTATTGATAATTTCTATTGTATTTAGGATGAAAAGTTGTGATGAAATTTTATCCAATACCCAACAACTTCTGAAGTCCTTTATAAAAATTAGATGTCACCCAAGAATCACGGTCAAATACAATGGAGGGAGGATCTCTATTTAACATGAATATCTCTTTTAGATAAAATAGAGAAAGTTGATCTAAATAAATTTCATATCAAATGGGAAGTAAATGTAAATATTTAGTTAATCGATCAATAGTATCCCAAATCACATTATTACCTCAAGAAATCTTTGATAATACTACCACAAAATCCATTGATATATTTTACCATTTCCACTCTCACACTGGAAAAGGTTGAAGCATCCCATTTGGTAACTATCATTCTATGTTAACCTACTAAAAAGTCAAACACTTCAAATTGAATTCATCAATATCTATTTTTATTACATACCACCCGTAATAATCTCAAAGTTATCTATATATCTTAGTGCTTCCCATCTGAATGGAAAGAAAAGAACTATGATCTTAAATCAATAAACCTTTCCTCAACTAATAATCACAAGTCACACATAATCCTTTTCCAAATAATAAAACATGTTACTCATTGATATTAAAATTAAGAAACTTACCCTTCTTAAAGGATTATACAATTTCCTACAGTGATTGATCCTATATATGATCTTGCTTAATTATTTCTAAAAATTTATACTATTTTGAAACCTAAAACAAAAAAGAGGATACCCCTACATCCTCAACTTCTAGGCCAAAATTTATTAAATCATTAATCAAAGGTTTATGATCCAAATGTAACATGGTTAACAACATTATTTTTTCTAATCAAATCATCGACCAATTTTTATGATTTTTAATGATGGTAATGACTTGTGCAATCATAAACCTTATCAGTTCCAGCCATCTTATTTATCTCATGTTTGATTATTTAAGAGTGAATATATGATTTAAACATTTTTTTCAGTATATATTTCAAACTTTACCCCAAACAAATAATACCTCCAAATTTTTAAAATAAAAACCACAATAGAAAATTCCATATCACATGTAGGGTAATTTAAATCATTATTTTTCAACTAACATAAAGCATAATTTGTTAACTAATCAATATGAATTATAAAACACCCAAGTTATTTCAATGAACCATCACTATAGTTAACAAATTATCCTTTTTCTAAAAGGTAGAGCCAAAAATGGAGCATTCACAAATCTTATTTTCAGTTCATGAAAACAATCATCAAATTCTTTTATCCATATTAATTTAACTCCTTTTCAATTTAATTTTGTTAGTGGGATAGAAAATTGAGTAAATGTTTCAAAAAATCATTGGTAGTAACTCATTGATATAATAAAACTATGAATCACTATGATATTTCTGTGTCTTTAACATTATTCAACATCTTTTGTTTTAGAAGGGTCAGAATTTATGCCATATTTAGAAACAATATGTCCAAGGAAAGAAATTTTTGAAACCAAAATTCAAACTTACTAAATTTCCCATTGAGTTTATTTTATTTTAATGTTTGAAAAAAATATTAATGTGTATTTCATGTTCCAATTGAATTTCATAATTTAACAAAATTTATTCAATAAACCCAACCACAAACATGTCTAAAAAATCCTGAAAAAATCTATTCATAAGGTCTATAAATACAACAGGTGCATTAGAAACCCCAAATGGCATTACTAAAAACCCATTGTGCTCATATCTAGTTTGAAATATATACGTTGGAATGTCTTCCTCCTTCACCTCCATCTGATGCTACCCAGATCTCATATCAACCTTTGAAAAATACTATGATCCCTAGAGCTGATAAAACAAATCATCGATATGAGGAAAAGGATATTTATTCTTAATAGTGATGTTATTCAAATATTTATGGTCAATACAAAGTCTCATTGATCTATCTTTTTTTTACAAATAAAAATAGAGAACTCCATAGAGAAGTGTTAGGTTGGGTGAAACCTTTATCTAATAACTTCTTAAATTGCTTTTTGAATTATTAAAGTTCCACTTGATCCATTCGATAAGTAGTATATAAGTAGGCTTATCATCGGGTACTAAGTCAAAATTAATCACAACCTTTTGATCAATAATAACACTAGTAAAATCATCAAGACATAAATCCATGTATTCATCTAATTCTAGCACATCACTAATTTGAACTATTTATTTCTTTATAATAATGTGAGATAGGTAACTTTAACTTCCACCTCTAATCAATTTCTTAGTTTCTCAGTATATAATCAAAGGAAAGAAATATTTGAATAAAACATTCTTGGCACTATAATATATCTTATAATGATAAACTAAATACTGATCCATACCCAAAATGATATCAAACTCTATTATGGATAATTCAAAAAGATTTATTGGAAAGACCATCCCACTGATAAAAACATTAATATTTCTATAAATCTTGGTTTCTTTCATACTTCCACTAAGAGTATTCACTAAAATATTTACCTTAAATTAATTAGGTGATATTCTAAATTTACTTGAAAATTTCTCATAAATGAAATAATGAAAAGATCTATAGTCAAATAAGGTATTTCCATGATTTTAATACACAAGTAACATACATATCACCACTTCATTTGATGGCCCAACATCAACTATAGTAGTAGAAAATGACTTTGATACACCTTTGTTTTTCCAATCATGATGATTTCTATCCTGTAAAACTAACTTTGTATACACATTTTCATAATAACTCAACTCATTGAAACTAAAACATTTTACCATTGGATGGATATTGTTTACCCCATTCTTTGATTCTTTAGAATTATTTTCCCTCAATTTTCGATCTGTATGGTCAAACTTCCCACATCAGTAACACTTCCCTAACTTCATAAGACATTCTATAGGGTGCTTTTTACCTCACTTTCCACAAGATGGGAACTTCATTTTCTTACCACCAGATTTTTTTTGTATGTTTCACCATCACATTTCATTTGGGTCGCTTCTTACTCTCATCATCATGAGTTATATAAGAGTCAGAAAACTCCATCTCAAATTTTTTAGTACAACGAACAACTTTCTCATATATTTTAAATCTTCATGTGGAAAAATCTATTTGTATACCTGGTTTCAATACTAAGTAAAATATATTAATTTTATTATTATGGTCTTAAATAATTTCTATACATACCTGGACAATCTTGTAAAGTTTTCTTCATTTTAATCCATATAATATTTTTCTTTTTCCCTCAATTAAAAGAATTATTTTTCTATTCAGAGTTGAACAAACTTTGGGAAAAAAAATTCAAGGGAAATATCCTTAAATATTTCCCATTACATGTTATCAATATCATCTTTCTCTCTGGTATTCTTAACCAATAACCACCATCTATTAGATTTACCTTTAAAAATATAATTATAAATAGTTTCCTTTTGACGTTTTGAACATCCCATGACATCAAATATATTCTCCAAATCATTGATCCATCATTTGGATACCATAGGGTTACATGATCCATAGAATGCTGGGGGATGTTTCCTCATGAAATTATCTACAATAAACTTGTTCCTTCATAGTAGATTGGGTTTCTCTATAACAATGATACCACCACCATTGATAGACTTTGTCAACTGATCCATCACTATAAAAAATTGTTCTCTTCCAATTCTAACCATCTTGGGATGCTAATTTTGAAGGATATTTTCCTATCAGTGTCTTCCCACTACAGCTTCCCTGCTTCTTCTATGGAAAACTATTCTGAAGAAATATATTTTAGATGAAGAAACATGGTAATCTTAAAATTATATATCATTCTATCTATTACATAAGTTAAAATATTTCAATGGAATACTATTAACATTATCCAAACCTTTAAAGTTATCTAAAACGACCTTCGATACCAACTATAAGGACCCTTCCTTAAAAAATACATAATCGTGAATTTAAGTCAACAATTTTACTTTCTTTCACTTTGAGGATCCTTTAAAGTTTAGAGTTTTATAAAATTAGGTCTGAAATAATATATAACAAAACCATATTGTACAAAGTGGACTCTTTCAATCAGTATCAATTTTCCCCACTATAAAAAACTTTTAAAATTAAAAATGATTTCAATTTATGAAACCTCTTCAAGACTTTCAACTTGAACTCTTATTTCCCCTTACCCATCCTTAAATCATGTGAAAAAATATTTTAAAAACATGGGAGGATAACAAAGATATCATCAACATAAAAAAAGAATAAAATTGTTAGTCCAGTGAAAAACATAAAAATCCATGAAAAAAATTTTCTTAAGAAACATAACTTTTTACCCAAAAAGGTAATTATCATTCCTTTAAAAATATCATTTATTTTACCTTTTGAAAATAAATTATTTCTACAAAAACTAATTAGTAATACTAGAAAATTCATGTAGGTACCTTGGGACATCATCTCATTTAACTGTTAGATAACCCTTATATAACCCTTAAAAATTGTAATACCCATATGTCCAACTTCCAATATAATTCTTTATAGAAAATAATCATTACCTATTTCATTGGAGCGCTATCAGGGTGCACACATCGTTTAATCCATAACGTGTTTACCTAGTGCTATCTAGGCACACCCATCATATATAATATACAATAATCACAACATGAATAAAACATTTTAACATTTGAAAAAATCTTTTAAACACATTTTCAAATCACTTTCACATATAAAAATACCATATTATTTCAAAATACCATTTTCAATACAAAATAAACTTTTCTTTTGAAAAAACCATTTTCAATACCAAAATTAATAAAAAAAGGAAATATGGTTTCTAATTTGTAAAAACAAGTAATATTTAAAAATAATCTATAATTCAAATAAAATTCATGGTGGAATAAAATTTCACTATCTTCATATACTTTAAAAATAAAATATTCCATTTTTAATTTTTAAAAACATTTCCTTTAAAAAAATTCCTTTTGAAAAACTTTGAAATAAAGTAAAAGATACATAAAATGAAACTTATAAATATTTTATTTCCATATAAAAATATTTCAAACATAATTTTAAAAATAATGACATAGAATAGGAATATATTTTTATGGAAAATATTAAAAGAGGGTTTATTTTGAAGAAAATTCCCTTATCAATTTGGAAATGTTTCAATCATAATCCCCATGAAAGAATAACATTAAGAAAAAGAATTTAATGCCCTGAGAATAGATAAATTCATGATATAACATGAAAAAGAGTATTTATATACCCCTCATAAAATAATATAGGTGCACAACATCAAAATATTTCTCAATGAAGGAAAATTGATACGAATTCCTTTACCTTGAGTCTGACTTATCATGTGTGTCTTTATATTTATGAATAATTAAATTATGTTAATTATTTACTTAATTGGAAATCTTTTTCATGTTTATTATTTCTTTTAGTTAACTTATTACCATGTTATATAAAATTACTTAATGAATTAAGTTTATATAGTATGTTTTGACCCTATTCAGCTTATGTGTCAAAAATAACATTGCTAGGTTGATTATGATCAAAGTGGTCATTATTTAAATATCTAAAGAATATTAATAATGACATAATTATCTTATTTATATATAGATTATACTTT
The DNA here is from genome assembly GCA_963277665.1 of Viscum album. Taxonomy (NCBI): domain Eukaryota; kingdom Viridiplantae; phylum Streptophyta; class Magnoliopsida; order Santalales; family Viscaceae; genus Viscum; species Viscum album. The sequence goes on along the minus strand of OY728137.1, from coordinate 1,503,411,394 downwards.
TAAGACCAATCATGAAATATAGTTATAAAAAATTAACTAATGTTACAATCATGGAGATAGTAGGTCATACGTATGCATGAGTAACGTTTCTATTTTTCAATGATCATCATAGAAAGAAGGTAAGTAATATTTTATCTTTAAAAAATGATAATAATATAATAAATACCATGTTATTTAATTATATTTAATTATATATATCATTATTTTTATGTGGTTATGAATAAATGAATCACATCACTTCGAGGAGGCGGTATTCCACACGACCACGAACAACGTTATCATTTTTTTAGTGAGTGAAAATTTAGGAGATAAAATGATATATTATATTTATATAATGATAAATATTTTATTAAAATCATATAATATAATTTATATCACATATATTTGTTATATTTACCCTTATTACCATCCATTTAACGCATTAGTGAAAAATGAATCATATTGCTTCGCAATGCGGAAGTATGTTGTACACACGAGCGCCGTTGTCGTATCTTCTATGGTATAGAATTTAAAAAATGTATATATTATATAATGACTCCATATGTAAAATTATGTTATAAATATCATTTAAAAACTTCATATCCATCACCATACCCAATCATGAGAGGTTGTAATAGAAAAGAGAACGGCATCGGTTCGTGAGGTCGTAGCCCACCATACACATGAATGATGCTTTCATAACCCATTTAATGGAATATGGAAATTATTTAGGTTATTAAAATATAAAAAAAAATATCACTATATTTAATATTAATAATTTAATACTTAATCTTGGTTTAATAATAACTAAAGTGGTGGAGAAAGAAATAAAATAATAATGCTCATTGATGAACTGACATCTTCTCCAGATATCCTCCTTAGGTTTGCACCAAAAGCCTTTATAGGTTGGGTTTCTTCCAAAGATAAGTATTATAGGATGATTTAAGGGAATTTGGTAATTTATTTTGGAATTTATTATCCAAACCAAAGAGTTTTGAAGGTGTTAATAGAGGAGGAGAGCGATGACATTTTATAAGTGGGGAAGAGGACACGCTTGATATTTTTAGAAAGAATTCAAAGATCCCATATTTTTTATACATAAAAGGGTAAAAAATAGACCATTATAAACCATTATATGTTTAAAGTCCTAAATATTTCAAGATAATAGTTTTTAGAAAAGTTTATAGGTCATTTTACCCTTATATTTTTAGTTTAACCCCTTGTAAACTCATTTTTACCTTAACTGTGGTAATTGATTTTTATTTTTTCACTATTAATTTTGGTCAAAAATTAAGTTGATATTACTAAACATTATAATTATTATTATTCCAAATATTTTATCCATTTTTAAAAATTAAATTCTTATAATTTTTAAATTTTAATTTTATATTAATCCAACAGATGTAGTGAAAAAACGAGTTTTTAATAAAAGTATTTTTCATGAAAAAGATGATTGTATATTAACACTATGACTAATAATAATGATTATATAAATTTATATTTATATTTAATGATATATAATATAAAAATTTAATTTAAAACAATTATATTTAGTGTTTATTTTAATTAATTAAAAACGAGATACATTATGAATTTTAAAATAGTTTTTAGAAAACCCCGTTTTTAAACCCAAAAACAAACTTATAATAAAAAACAATATAAAGTTGACTCAAAGTAATTAAGTGGATTAAATATAAATAAATAATACTTAGGTTACTTTAAAATATATTCAAAAAAAATTGGTACTTTTAAATTACATAATTTATTGAAAAGAAAAGAGGTTTTACAAAAATCAGTATTTTCACTATTCACAAAAAAAATCAATTTTTCAGAAAAAAACAAAAATTTCACCCAAATTAAATTTTGATGTGATGATTTAAAAATTTATATTAATTTTATAAAATTAAAATTATTAAATTTATAAATTTATATTTCAAATAAAACCTTATAAGAAAAGAGATTAATTAAAACTATTTACTTTTTTATTAAAAAATTACCTAATATTTTTATAGCTAATATAACTATCTAATTCATATTAATAAATTTGAAAATTATTTATTCCATCATTACATGGGTTGTTACACTTGGTTCTTCTCAGGTGGTAACTGGGATAGTGTATTTTGTTGGCTTTGGTCTTATAGTACCTTGGTTTTGTTAGTTTTTTATCAGGTTTCTTTTGTCACTGTGATACTGTTGTTTTATTAGTTTTCAATTTGGGTAGTATAATTTATACTCATGAATGATATTGAAGGATTTGATGTTTATTTTTCTATGTTTATATATTTTTTTATCATTAAATGTAAAATCATCCCCCAATCTTTTCCAAATACCTTGGAATTTATTTATAGAATTTGGTGTCATGGGGATGTCACCTAAGGATTGTATCATATCTTACCCTTTCAAGACAATGAGTTTGGGAGAGATATAACATATGTGACATCCCAACCTCGATTCTGCTTAATAGTTCCCCGAGTTGGTGGGTTACATGGCCTCAAGTGCATCTCCCCAAACGCCAGAGGCTGTTGACTGGTAGTGAGGGCCTAGGGTGTGTTCGTGGGGAGATTATGCCCTCATGTCAGAGTATATCATAACAGTAGTAAACATATCAGTTTGTATAGTAGGAAGTAATTCAACCAAATATAAGATAAACATACAATACATGAATATATAAATAATGATACAAGTAATCTCATATACAATATGATGTTTCATGTCATGTCTCTACAAAGTAGAAAAATAGGTATACAAGAAACATTAGAATATATGTATCAAAATCACAAAAAGACCAAAAGATTTATCCCATATAGCATCATGATCCTTGTCTCATTTTTGTGCTCCTCTACTTCTAATCATAACACGGATCAAGAATTGTATTGTTGGTTCCTTCCTCGGTCCCTACCTATATCCATGAAGTCTTTCTGGGTACCCAACAGTGGCCTGAAAAGGGTATAAGACAACATTCAGTTGGTTACCACCAATGGTTTCTATAATAAATATAGTCCCTATATAATAGCTAAATTAGTATTAAATATATACAATAGGTAAAGTATTAGTACAATTGAAAGCTCGTGGAAAAATTAATAACTATAAAATTAAATGTTCTCGCCAAACAAGGCTCCTTGCAAACAATAGTTAGGATCTCATGTCATGGGCGGTGTTAAAATTTAAATAAACAAGAAATACAGTCCAAAATACCAATTGTAAGTTTATACTCATACCAGGGATATCCATAAAACATAGAAAAATATCCACCATGGCCACTCCATACAAAAAAGTGTAAACCACCACCACAACCATGATATATAATCTAGTATATAACATTCATCATAGGATTGATGTACATCAATTCCTCACCATGTAATCAAAAGTTTCAGACTATAAAGGGATATATCCAAGGTATAGAAGAAAAAGTCATCCACATCAAGTCCCAGGAGCATCTCTATGGAAGATCGGTAAAGACTTGGTTGGGGTTCAAGGAGAATTTCCACCGTGAGCCAAAGAAATCTAGATCAAAGAATTAGCAAGGCCCAAGGAATCTTATAGAATCAATAACAAACGTAGAATCATGTCCAAGGAATCCACTACTGTAAAAAAGATCCATGAGATAAATTTCCATGGAATCTAATGGAATAAGAATCTAAGGTATTCCAACCAAGTAATCCACTACCATTTTTTCTCATCATATCATTTCAATCATCATTTTATATTCAATTACATTCCATGAGTTCATCCAACTCATATAAAAAATTCCCATTTAAAAATTTGAAACAATTCACATAATGTTATCACATGAAAAATGAGGAAAACCTTATCCTAATATCTGAATTCAATTAATTTCTATTTATAAAGGGATTCCTCTAACTATGAAATTCCATACACACCCCATGGGTGGTATAACAATAAGAAATTACACCAGAACACTGCATAGGTGGCCTAGGTTGGGGAAACGACCACCATAAAACTCAAAGGTACTCATGGGCATCCATAAAATTTCCAAATTTATCCAATTCAAGAATTAAATTAATTAAAGCGGCACTGTTAGAACATTCAGTATGTAGTATAATAGAAACTAATATTAATAAACACTAAACCCGTAGGGAAAGTTATAGACCACATACCGTAGGTCCATAGTAGAGCACTCATCTGGTATCAGCTTTTGATTTGTTCCAAATCATAATAAAAATGAATAAAGGATTAATAAACTAAAAAAGGGCATATTATCTTACACCTAAATAACTTATTTTATATTAATTCTAATGAATAATGGCCTAATATGATCAAAGAACCTACCAGTGTGAATCCAACAAGATCAACGACATTTGATTCCAAGCCTGGACAAAGAATCGATGGAAAAGCTATGGATTGGCCTTCAAAGGAGCATAAAAATGTGAGAAATTATACAATGGAAGGAAATAAGAAAATTTTTTATATTTTAATATATTTTAAGGGAAATTTTTTCATTTTACCCAAAAAATACTAGGTTTTATGGTTTAGCTGCACGGTTGGCCAAACTATGCACCAACCATGCAGCCTTTACTGTCTAAAAGGGGAACCTCTCATGGTTCATGAACATAGTTTAGAAAACTTTGTGAAAACCATGTCTCATACACTATCAAAAACCAAATATCCCCTTGCATGGGTGTGCACCTTATTTTGTATGGTTTCCTTAAACCATGTGCCTCTTGACAGAGGATTATACTGCCTCACACAGTTAGAAGTAACTATGCGTCTTGTATTGTATAGTTCCTCCCAACTATGAAACCTATCTATTTTTTCCAAAAAACAGATTTCAGGACTCTAAAAAATCCCTAGACACCCCCAATACACCCATGATCACATTTTTTATTCACAATAGGCCATAAACAATCATTTAAACTTAAAAAAAGATATGTACCTCATATGAAGACCCAAGATCTTACAATATTCCCCCCTTAAAACAATTCATCCCAAAATTTCCCTCTCAAGGGTGGTCAACAATCACCTAAGAATAAATTCTGACACTAAGCATTTATGTTGGCCTCCCACTCCCAAGTCACATCCTATAAATGGTTGTGCTTCCATAGAACTTGTACTAAAGGAACTGACCAGCCTCGGAGAACCATATTTCTCTTGTCAATAATTCATATAGGATGATCCTAAAATGACACATCTACTTGTAACTCCACCTCATCCATCTATAGTATTTGAGATGGTTTTGATTGATAATAGAAAAGCTGAGATACATGGAAGAAGTTGTGCATGGCCCGACACCTCTGAGGTAACTGTAATCGATAATCTACTGGCCTAACTCTCTATGGAATCTTGAATGGCTTAACATATCATAATGAAATATTATATTGTGTAATAATCTATCTATATCCTAGGCTTGGTGAGATATATAAAAATAAATGATTCCCAACCTCAAACTATAGAGTTCATCAACAACAATCAGCATAATATTTAGGTCAATACATTGTAGTATCCATCCACTTTTTGATAAATGATACCTACTTTAAAGTCTCATGCACGAGACGTGGTCCCAATAAAGTTACCTCACCAACCTCTAACTAGAACAGGGGAGATCATCATGGCCTACCATCATAATCCTCATATAGTTCCATATGTATAGTTTCATAAGAACTATTTTTTCGGTGAACTCAACTAGGGGTATATTCCACTCCTAAGAACCCTAGAAATCTTGAATTCATTCTCTCAGTAATTCCTCAAGCACCTAAGTCATATGCTCTTATTGGCCATCAGTTTTAGGGTGTTATGTTGTGGTCATAATCACCTTTGTAACCAAATCCCTCTACAAACTCTACCATAATAGAGATGTAAACTGGGTACCCCTATTAGATACCATGGTTTGAGAAACATCATGAATTCATACTATCGCATGAATATACAACCTCCCAAGACCATATACTCAGAAGGTATCCCTAATAAATAGGAAATAAGAAACCTTCATGAGCCTCTCCACAAAAACCCAAACATCTTCACTACCTTGAGGCAACCTCAATAAACCGATCATGAAATATATATCAACATAATACCACTTCCACTTAAGAATGGGTAACTGCTATAAAATCTTTACTGGTTACTAATGTTTCACCTTCACCTACTAACAGGTAAAACACCTCGTGAAAAAACTATCTACCTCACATTTCATACCTGGACACCAGAACTGACAATATAAGTCAAAATACATCATGGTGATGTTGGGGTTAACTTACCAAACTGAGGTATGAAACTCCTACATCAGCTCCGTGTGTATATAAAATAGAACCCAAACATGACCATGTATATATAGGATCTCATCCTCATTTACAATACAACTAGGAGGTAGGTCCTCACCTTCCACACTCTTCTATAGGATTAGGCCTTTAGAATATTAATGTTATCTCATACTCACTCTTTCCATAAGATTGGATCTCATAGCTAAATAATAAATAAAAGTCCAGCCATAACTCTCTTACCCCTCTAAGTGAAACTCAGAAAACAAGGCCATAAGTTTCTACTCACTACTGGCCTCCTAAACTTCTTGTATCTAATTCCTCATGCTCAATTCATCAGCCAAATAATTTCCCTTTTGATTTGTATTGACAAGCTCAATATCAAAATATTGCAGGTACTCAACCCACCTTCACTGCCTCAAATTCATATCACATTATGTAAATATATACTTGAGGATTTTATTGTTATTATACACCAAAAACCACTCTCCTAGTAAAAAATTTATCCAAAAGGTCAAATAATGAACAACTATAGCCAATTCAAGATCATACGTCAGGTAATTCGTCTCGTGTGGCCTCAACTATCGAGACTCATACACCCTAACTCTATCCCCTTGAATTATAATCACTTCTAGAATAATACTTGATGTGTCAAAATACATTTTGTATCTCCTACTTAACTCTGTAAGAATCATGACTGATGCTAAATTCAGTATACCTTTCAGATCCTAAAAGGATATCTCGAAGGTATTTATTTATTCAAAATCTACACCCTTCTTAGTAAATCCCATCATAGGTGATGCTAAGAGTGATAAGCCCTGTATGAAACTTCTGTAATATCTAGATTTACCTAAGAAACTATTTATTTCAAATAAGTTATTGGGATTATCCTAGTAAACTACAGCTCTCACGCTCTTTGGGTCAACTCATACTCCTATCTCTAAGATAATATAACCTAGGAAGTGAATATTTTCCATCCAAAAGTGACACTTTGTGAGGATAGAATATAACTATTTCTCTCTTGGTGTATCCAAAATGATATCAAGATGTTTTACATGGTCATGTTTATTGTCCGAACATACCAAGATATCTTCTATGAAAACCTACACAAGCAAATCTAGATAAGTATGAAAACTTGGTTCATCAACACCATGAAAACTATTGGCAATTTTTGAGACCAAACGGCATAACCATATACTAATATAGACCATACCTACAATGAAAAGTTCTAAAAGGTATGTATATAGGTCAAACACACACATGATGATATCCAGATCTCAAATTAGTATTTGAGAATACCTGAGATCCTTAGAGTAGAAAAAATAGTCATCTATCCACGATAGAGGATATCGGTTCTTACCCATAAATTAGTTCAATTTCTGTTAATATATTCATAGCCTAAGGTTACCATCTACATTTTTATCAAAAAGGACCATCAAAACCCAAGTATAAGTATGAGTTCATATAAAAACCTTCACCTCCAATTCCTCTAGCTACCTATTTAACTCTTGTAACTCCATTGTTGCCATCCTGTAAGGAGGAATGGATATCAATGCAAATATTATCACTAGCTTGATAGAGAACTCAACCCATCTCTTGGGAGGTAAACCAGAAAATTCTTATCAGAACATGTCTTTGAATCAATCAACCATTGGAATGACATCATCTTGATATGATCACTGATCATCTAGATATAAACTAGCTATCTGGGTAATCATCCCACTTAGACCATGATGTTGCAGTCTAGCTCAGATCACCTAGACATCCCATTCACCCTTGTGAAAAAAACGCTACCCTCTGGTGATGTAAAATTCACCCTCTGATGATGAAAATCAACATGGGATTCATAAGAAACTATCTAGCCCATCCCAAGTATGATGTCAAACCCAGACATCTCAAGTACAAAATGATCCCATATGAAGTGACACCCACCAATATCAAGGGGGCACTCCTGACTCTGACATACATCAACCATTATAATTTCCAATGGAGTTTCATGCATCATCATGCCATTATAAAACTGAATACTGATCCCAAGTATATCTACAAAATGTATAGATACCAAACTATGTGATTCACCTATGTTAAAAAGATAATAAAAAGTATAGAGGCTACTAAGATCGTACCTCTCGTCGTAGACAGTCTAGAACTTTTATCCTTGGCTATAGGCTATATAGAATATATCTGGACTAAACTGAGGCCCTATGAAACAACCTCACTACATGGATTAGTCCCACTCTTATGTCTAGGTACAACTGGTGTCTGGCTTCCTCATCCATGACCACCACCTCAGCCTGAACGACCCATACAGCTCCATCTCTGAGCTTGATGTGGAGGTGTAATACCTTCTCCATAACATAATTTCAAATTTCACCCCCTTCCACTAACTACTGGAGGGAATTTACTTAAAAAACATTTTTTGTGGCCTATCCTTCCACTATCACATCACTCGATTGGGTCTCAATCATAATTATTCCTCATGTGACCTCATCTTCCACAGTGATTACATAAAAATAAACTACTAACTCTAAGAGCCTAGATGGTACTCCCCTCACAAGAAACCTCAAAACATCACTTCCTTCCACTAGAAGCTACACCACTGAATCAATAGACTGAACTACCCCACTCTACACCGCCAGCTTCCCTCAGGTTTCGCTCGATAATAAGCACTTGATTTATTGGCTTGGTAATAGTCGTCAACCTAAAAACATTGACCTAAGATCGAACATCATGTCTAATACCTTCCTCAAAGTGTCTCACCCTCAATGTCTCATCAGCAATATATATTAGTGAAAAATGTTGCACCTCTGTAAAGCATGCTAAATATTCCATAACTGTCATCACACCCTACTCTAGAGGCATAAAATCACTGTCCATTTCAGCTCTTAAGGTATAAAGAAAAAAGTAATCATAGAACCTAGTATCAAAATCACCTCAAACCATTTATCATAGCCTATCATCCTAGTTAAAAACATCCCAGAAATGGTTTTATTCTCCTCAAATCATATATGCCACTACCACAAAAACAGTTTTTCACAGCGCCCCCCTTTATCAGCGCTTTTGTTAGCGCTGATAAAGGGCCCCCCTTTATCAGCGCTTGTTTAGTAGCGCTGATAAAGGGGGGCCTTTATCAGTGCTTTTTTTAGCACTGATAAAGGGTAGGCTTCAAAAAAAATTAAAAATATATTAATATATTAATATATAAATATAGTTATATTGTTATATAAATATAATATATAATTTTTAAATATATTTTAGATAAGTATAAATGTACATTTACACTTATTATACTTAATATATAAGATATTTAGTGAAAATGACTTCTTAAAAAATTAAAAAAATATTTTTAATTAATATTTTGATAATCATTGTGGAGTAATAGTCATTTAATAACAATTTGAGGACTAAAAAATTAAAAAAATTAAAAAAAAAAGATCCAAAATATGTTGAAAATGCAACTCAAACTTCAAACGGCCATAACTTTTGATCTGGGTGTCCGTTTGAGCTCTACCACATATCAAATTGAAGCCTACGACGAGCTCTACGTCGTTGTGAGCCAGGAGAACCCTGGTAAAGCGTTTTTCGAGGCCAAAAGAGGCCCAGAAGGCCTCCAAAACTGAGTTTTTTGTCGGGGTACCCAGATTTTTTAACATTTTGTGGATTTTCAAACTCGTTTAAGGGGGTATTATTGGCTTTTCTTGGTGGGGAATGAATTTATTCAAAGGCATTACATTCATATTGATATTATTTCTTTGAAATTTCATCCTTTTTTATAATGAACTGCTATTTATAATCAAATATATAACTATATGTACATATTTTTTATATATTCGCACCTAAAAATTAAATTTTTTAAATAAATAATTAAACATATTTACATATAAAATATATTAGCTTTATCTAAATAATAACTAATATCAATTTTATTTAAAATACCAATATATGAATATTTATATACCTATATATTAATCTAACTATATATATATTAATCTAATTATATATATATATATTAATCTAACTATATATATATTTATTAATCTAATAACTATATATATATTAATATAACTATATATATATATTAGTATTACTATAAATATATATATTAATATCACCATAAATATATATATTAATATCACTATATATATATATATTAATATAACTATATAAATATATATTCATATAACTATATATATGTTAATATAACTATATATATGTTAATATAACTATATATATGTTAATATAACTATATATATATTAATATAAATATATATTACTATACGAATAAATATAACTATATATATATATATAGATATAGATATATATTAATACCACTATATATATATATATATTAATATTACTATATATATTATAATATAACTATATATATATATTATAATATAACTATATATATATATATTATAATATAACTATATATATATTAATATAAATATATATTACTATACGAATAAATATAAATAAATATATATATATATATATAAAGATATCATGAATTGGAAAGCAAATCAAAATAGAGTAGTGGTAAGGGCTTAGGCATGCAGGGGGGAGGTCTCGAGTTCAAATCCTGGTGGAGGCAGGGGTGCACGCGCATGGGGAATATTGGAGCAAGCACTGTTAAAGGGTGGAGGGGGGTGCGTGGGGTGCGTGGGGTGTTGTATAGGGGCCGAAAAGCGCTGTAAAAGGGGGGGTTCAAGCGCTATAAAAGCCCCCCCCCCCCCCGATTGGCAGTATTTTTTAATTTTTTTTAATTTTTTTTAATTTTTTTTAACTTTTATCAGCGCTTTTTTAAAAGCGCTGATAAAAGGGTCCTTTATCAGTGCTAAAACGAAAGCGTTGATAAAGGAAGCGCTGATATAGGACCCCTTTATCAGTGCTAAAAAACACTAATAAAGGGGTACTTTTATCAGCGCTTTTTTTAGCGCTGATAAAGGGGTCCTATATCAGCGCTTTTCGGAGCGCTGATAAAGGGGACCCCCCCCCTTTATCTACGCTGGCTTTATCAGTGCTTTTCTAGCGCTGATAAAGGCCGTGTTTGTAGTAGTGTGCTTTGAGCTTTACTCTCCTCTCAGGAGGTGTCTCTAGATGATCAAAGATCGAAAATGTAGTCTCAATCTATATCTCAGTAGCTCATAGACTTACATCCACCTAAAACATTGGATAATTCTACTACTGGTACACACACGTCATCTCTTCCATAGATGATTCAAGATACGATACTCTCTAAAAAGTATTCATATAGCATAAAAACCCCTTATGGAACTATGAATCAGATCCTATGTCCGTTAAAACTATTGGTACCTTAGCTATCCTTATAGAAGGATATTTAGGTATCCCATGGCCCACCACTTCCATAGCATTGTCTTCACCACCATCCTAGCCTATGACTGGAGGTCTTCATGGTGGCATCTCTCTACAATTTCAAAAACATGCCTCATAAAATATTGATAATGGAAAGTTCAGAAATAAAGGCATGGGACAATTTAGAGCCCTCTTAAAAACAATTCATACCCCTATACTATCTCCTGAATCCAGGACTAGGTAAAAATGAACAGTCATAAACATAACTAGAGACACTGCCTAATTCCCACTCAAAAGTCAGGTCAAGGTCTAGTTATATATTTCAAAATTTCATTTTCCTTTTCAATTCACATTTATATCAAAATTTTCTTTAAATAGTTGAACCAAATGGTTCACCACTTCCGATCTATAAGGTCTTATACACCTCCCGAACCGAAATATAGATTCCACTTAATCCACACCATAACACATTCCAGTCCATAGAACTGATGGTCCATGACTCAACATGCCATAGTTGACTACATAAGGTATTTGTTGTATCCTAATCAAGAAAACACTTTCTAGGTTTTGGTAGGAACTCTAAGCAAAAAAACTATGTTTATAAATTCCTCTACATAGATCATTTATGACAACACTAAGTATATCACACAAGGCACATATCACAAAGTCATGCAGTAAATTAATGCATCCTATATATCATGGCGTAATTCATGACATGTGAAATCTAGAAGGTCACTAAAATGATGCATTAAATGCATACCCTCATCTCATCGGGTAAAAATGAAATATAACCCTTAGTAACATCAATAAAAATAGTACAACTCAAGTGCATCACAAAATGGTGGAATCAAATGAACTGTAATAGTCAAAATCCAAAAACATAAATTTTCTTTCTAGGCAATTTGGATTTTTTATGTACAAGGGTTGGCTACTCATAGGAACATATCATTGAAAAATTTGAACACCTTCCTAATCCTTGTCTATTGTATCAAAACAATAAATCAAGAAAATAAACAACTCTGATACCACTTTGCAACATCCTAAACCAAATTCCACTAAACGGTGCCCTAAGATGGTGAGTCACATGGCATCAAGTGTATCTCCCTGAACATCAGAGGTTGTCGACTAGTAGTGAGGGCCTAAGGTGTATTCATCTAGAGACTATTTCCTCATGTTAGAGTGTAGTACAATGGTAGTAAACATATCAGTCAATAATGGAAGCAGTAAATCAACCAGAAAGAAGATATATATCCAATATAGGAATATATAAAAAAAATGTTAGAAGTAAACACATACACAATATGATGTGTTAAGTAATATCTATATGAAGCAGAAAAACAAGTATACAATAAATAGTGCAATACATGTTTCAAAATCCCAAAAATACAAAAATAGATATCCCAACTAGAATAAAAATCCTTATCTCGGTCTTGTGCTCCCTTTCTCCTAAACATAGCACAAATCAATCATCATGCTATGGGTGATTTCTTATATCCCTACCTGCATCCATGAAGCCTGTTTGGATGCCCAATGATGGATTGAATAGGGTGTGAGATAAAACTCAATAAGACACCTACAATAGTGTCTATAACAAATCTAGGTTGTGTATAAAAGATAAAGTAGTGTACAATATATACAATTGGTAAATCATTAGTACAAGTGAAGTCCCATGGAAAAGGTAATAACTATACAGTTAAATGGTATATCCAAACACGACTCCCTTTGAACAATAGTCAGGATCCCATATCATGGGTAGCAGTAAAATGTAAATAATCAGGTAAAACTATCCAGTATACCAACTATAAGATGATACCTATATCAGGGCTATTCGTAAAACATAGAAAATGATCTACCATGTCCATGTTGTACATCCAAGTGTAAACCACAACCATGTACATGCCATATAATCCAACATATAATATTCATCATGACCTTTTTGTATAATCATTTCATCCACAATGGCTACACTATGTAATCAAAAGTTTCATGACATGAAGGCTTGGATCTAAGGTATAGAAGAACAAGGCATACACATTGAGTATCAGGAGTATCTTGATGGAAACTTAGTAAAGACATGGGTGGGGTCTAAGGATAATTTCCACTGTGAGCCCAATAAAGCTAGATCCAAGGGATATCAAGGCCCAAAGCATCCTATGAAATAAATACCCATGGATGAAACATGTGAAAGACTTCACTACAGTAAACAAGGTCCATGGGAGAAACATCCATAACTTCTAATGGGATCAGGATCCAAGGTATATCAGCCAAGAAATCCACTATGATTTCATATCATCATCTCATTTAAATCATAATTACATATTCAATTACATTTCATGAGTTCATTTAAATCATATCAAGAATTCCAATTTAAACATTTAAAAAAATCACATCATGTTATCACATGGAAAAAAAAGACAAACCTTTTACAAATATCTCAATTCAATTCATTTTAGTTTATAAAGGGATTCCTCAAACTTGGAAATCTCACAAAAAATCCATGGGTGGTATAACATTAGGCAATTAAAAAGGCACATCGCATGGGTGGCCTAGGTTGGGGAAACAACCACCAACAAACTCCAAGGTACTCATGGGAATCCTTATAAGGACCTAATTCATCCATTTCATGCATTAAATTAATTAAAGGGTTGATGCTACAAATTACATAATACAATACAATAGAAACTAAGCTTATAAAACACCAAAACCCAAGGGAAAGTTATAGACCACCTATTATTGGTTCATAGTAGAGAAATCATCTAGTATCAGCTTTTAATTTGATCCATATCATAAGAAAAATGAATAATATATGATGAGACTGAAAATAGGTAATATTTGATTTTTTATAAATAAATTCAACAATAAAAAGTAAAATGAATTACGGAACAAGATGGTCGAATAACTTATCAGTGTGAATCCAATGAGATCGACGACGTTTGATTTTGAGTCTGGGTGGAGAATTGGTGGAAAAAGATATGGATTGGCCTTAAAAGGAGATCCAAAATGAGATTTTACATCCAAATAGGAAAATAATAATAGGTTTTAAATTTTAATATATTTCAAGTGAAAATTGGTCATTTTACCGAAAAAGACTAGGCCACAGGGTTTGGAGGCATGGTTGACCAAACTGACCACAAACTATGCGCCCTTCACTGTATAAAGGGGGAACCTCACATAGTTCATAGGCACGGTTTTGAAAAACATTCAAAGAAATGAATTGGACACTATTAAAAACTACATATCCACTCACATGGGTGTACACCTCCTTTCTCACAATTTCCTTAAACTGTGTGTCTCCTGACAGAGTCCTGGACCACCCCACGCGTTTATAAGTAATTATGTTTCATGTACCTCATAGTTTCTCCTAATCATTTAGCCTATATTTTTTCCAAAAATTGGGTTTATGGGCTCTAAACAAGCCCTAGACACACTTAATACACCCCTGATCACATTTGTAATTCACAATAGGCTATAAACAACCATTTAAACTAAAATTAGAAGATCTGTTCCTCGTAGGAAAATCCAGGATCTTACAACATAAACGCATTATAAAATTAAGTAGAACGGTTTTATCAAAACAAATTTATTAATTTTTTCCTAGTAAATAAGTGCTTAATTTGAATTATAAGAATGAAAACATGTAAGTTTAAGGATATTTAAAGATTAAAAGGGTCATATTTCTATAAAATCGGGTTTTCCTATATATTTTGTATTTTCCTTAAAAATATAAATTTATAAATATTAAAAATTGAAATTGATAAAAAAGGATTTCATTTTTTATTTCATCATATCAAAATTATCTTAAGGTTAAATTATCATATTTTTCAAAAATTGTTGATTTTTTGGTAAATAATGAAAAATACTGATTTTACAAATAATATCACTTTTATCACATTATCATGATATAAGAATGACTTTGAATTTTATGAAAACTTTTTAATAGATTATTTATATATTTAATAAGTTATATAGTGTATTTAAAATTAAAATTTTTAACTTTTAAATCTTTTTTTGGCATTTTGGAATTTTAAGTAATGTTTTTGTTAAAATAAACATTCTTTTGAGTTACTTTATTTTAATCAATTAGTCACAAGGTTACTTTTAGTTTTGGTTTATTTTGATGGAAAAATAAGTATTATTTGATTTAAAATAATCTAATTAGTTATATGTGAATTAAAATTATACTTATTTTTGGTATAAAATCATTCTTATGCTTAAAAAGAATATATTTCTAAAATGGTTTTTGTTACTCTTTGTGAAATTATATTAAAATTAATTTTAACTACTTATATAAATTAAATTTTAGAAAACATATTCCATATTTGGGATAAAAATATTATAATTTGGTAATGATTTCAATTTTATTTTTGTTCATAATGAATAGTAGCCATGGTAAAAATATATCACCATAGTTAAGGGTATAATGATTTAAAAGGGTTAAAATAAAGTGATACGGATTAAATATAACATGATACACTTTTATAAATATAATTTTTTTATTTTATTTTGACCTTATAGTTCATATATTTGATAATTTTTATCCACTTTACTTGATTAATTCATATATTATATAAAAGAATGTAGGTATTTACAAGTTTTTAATCTAACACACTTATAAAAAGGTACCTCATCTCCTTACTTCTACACACTAATTTATCCATTTTTATCAACTAATAAATTGTAAAATATCTTAAAAACATAATTATATAAATATTATAGGTTATAGTATTCAAAAAAGACTTCTCCAAGAAGTCTTGAGATATAATCCAAAGGAGGTTTCATAAAAAATATGTAATCATCTTAGCCAATTCCTTTCAAATTATTTCTTCTTCTACCTCATTATAAATATATTATAATAATACTAAAATAATTAAATCACTATATTCAATATAATAATATTTTATTATTATTATTTAACAACCTTTTCCACATCTTTTACATCCTATGATAAATGAAAACTTCACTTATATGTATATGTGGAAAACCACTTCTACGATGTAATGTGTAACGTTTTTCATCACCACCTCGCTTGGATGGTTATTAATAAATAATTAATTAATATTTATTATATTTATGTAAATTTTATTATTATGTAAATATAACATATTATCTACCTATTTTCCCTTATATACATTGAAAAATGATAACATTGCTCGTGCGTACGTGTGGACTACCACCTTCACGAAGTGAAGTGATCCATTGTTCATTTTCACATTACATGGACAGTCATAAGGATTTATTTAATAAATATAAATGATATTTATAATATTATTATGATTATATAAATGTAAACCATTATTTTATTTATATTATTTTCATCCATTAGAAAAATGAAAATGGTGTTCATGCATACGTACGGACTACCGTCTCCACAAAACAACGTGCTACAATTTTCATGACCGCCTTATAGGTATGGTTATAAAATTATATTTAATGTATAAATATAATAAATATAATATTTTTGGTATTATAAATATAATTTAACCATTTCATATCACCTTTAACCATGGTCAATATACTGAAGTATTTTTTGATAAATTGACCGAACAACCTTAAGTGGTCGACTTAAGAAAAACTATACAGTGAATGGATATCAAATGATTATAAAATGACCTTAAAATGGAATATAGAATATGAAGTTTATTAATAAAGTACTTAATAAATTTAAATTTATTATTCAATATGACATCACTTACCCAACCGAGAAGGAATCTAGGGTAGTATTTTTTCATCTCAATTTCACTCCATTGATACATATTTGAAATTATGCACCTAATTAGTTTTATATGGTTCATATACTTCATATGTGAAATATTATACAATTAATTACTATTTATTTATGTTAATTAATATTTCAATAAATTTTTTCTATTCTAAGGGACTTTTATTCAAAAGTTATTAAAGTTTGAGGGTTTATTTTATAATCTCACTCTTAATTGGAATTGTTCATGTTTAAATTTACATTGGAAGAATTATATGATATTTATATATTAAAACCCCTATATTTTTTTATAAAATTTTTATTTATTTATTTTAAATATTTTATTCCAACTTTTTCTCTCTTTGACACTTAAAACAACTGGAGTATTGTTTATAATAAAAATTGATCTTATTTACTTTTTTTGTTTGAGAATATTTCTCTTCAAAATCCATATTATTCAAATTGGTTTATGGAAGTTTTTATATAATTTTAAATGATTGGTAAAGGTATATTTATACTAAATTTAAGGCCTTATTTTATATAAAGTAAAAGGAATCCTGGAAACAAAAATGGAAAATGAATCCCACAAAAAATGTGTTTGGTACACCAGAATGAAAATTTGGATTTCATTAAATGATGGAATCGAATTTCATTCCAAAATACTAGTGAAAAGGGTATGATGGAAATATAAATGGTATTTAATACTCCTCTATCATTTCTCTGATTGACCATTATTCTTGGTTTCCCCTGACACTACTCCATATAAACAAGACCATGCTTCCTTAATTTTGAACACCATACCTGGTGACCCACAGCCATTCTCTAATTATCCACTACACCTAAGATAATCTAAAATTATTACAAAGGTGGTTGTGAGGGTCCAACAACACTGTTATATATCTATCTGGCCAATTTCACCCATCTTATGTTCTAAATCCAAATAAGGGTTTGAAATTGTAGAACCCTCAACCCTAATATCTTAGATCTGGTGTCCACTATATTAAATTATCACAAGATACAAAGAATCACATACCAATGAACTGAATAGTTTATTAGTCATGGTAAACTAGATGCATACTTGAAAATCACATTGAATTTTAAAACATGCACACAGAATTTTCTTTAATAATTATATTATTCCCCTTAGTGTATCTATTTATATAAATCACAAAACACTTCCTAATATCCTAATAAAAATAAAAAATAATAAATGGGTTAGATCATTACACAGAAAGGATAAGAATATAGTGGAATATATGAATAAATAAGGTATAATCAATATGGAAAGTTAAATAACTGAAAGACATTCCATTTAATCAATAAATTGAGTATAATATGGAAGGAATAAATGTAGGTCCAATAATTCTATATAAATAATTTCATTATCATAAACTTAACCATGGATATTATAAATAATCGAATAATCCCATGGAATATCAATAATTGAATTCATAATGATGGAATGCATAATGTTGTACATCGAAAACATACTGTTGAGATCTTATTCCAAGACATATTTTTTTATGTTATTTCTTCAAGACATATATATAAATGGATAAGACCTCAGCCAAAATCCGATCTAGTTTGTCTCATGAGACATAACGATGCATCAAAGGGCTATAGTGAGCCTCTCCCTTCACTTTCTAGGTCCAATAATTTCCTCAAATAACACGTGTGAAACATAATTAACATAAATATTCATATTTAAACTAGAATAAAAAATTTAAATACTTTATCCAATCAATAAACATATTCATAAACCATCCAGAGTAAAGTTAATGGTATCAATATAGTATATCCCTAGTCAAACTGATCATAAACCATATGGAGAAATAATAAGGATGATATCAATATAGTATATCCACATTAAATCATAAGTAACCTCAAATTACATATTATTATATAGAAAATTATTTTGAAATATCACTTATAACATTATTTGATGAGAATAAAATTTCTTTGAAAATCACCCATTTTAGTTTAAAACTAGAAAATTCAAAAAAATCATAATCATTTTCTTTGAAAATCACTTTTAAAAAATAATAATTTCAATAATATTTAGAAAACAAATATATAAAAATAAATGTATAAAATTGAAAAGTAATATTCAATTAAATGATGGTCCTGATTGTAGGTAATTTTATACAGGTCATATAAGTTAAAAAACAATCATTTTTCACTATAAAAATGTTAGAAAAATGTGTTTTTCAGAAAAAGGAAATAATATTACTTTTAAAATATTTTGTAAAAAGTAAAAAAAATGGGTAAAAATGTTTTTAATAAAACCTTTTTATAATTTTAATACATTTTTTAAACAATTTTAGCAAACATGGTTTTGGAAGAAAATGGGTTTTTGGTTAAAGAGAGAAATAAAGTCATATTTTAATAAAAAAACGTTTTCTTTATCATTTAAAATACCAAAGAGTGGTAAAATGATACTATTACTTGAAAAAATCATGAATAACTATAAAATAAGAATATATATTTATTTTAAGATAGAAATATAAAATAACTCCCCTAAGGGAGACTTAAACAAAAACAATCCTAAAAAATGATGTGATTGTTAAATAAACCCATACCACTTTGGTAACTTTTGAATCATAATCCCCATGAAATAAATAACATTAAATGAAACTTTAAATACCATGAAGATAAATTAATTCATGAAATAAAATAAAATAAGGAATTATATACACCATACAAAATAAATAAGTGGTGATTATGGTGTATGTCTCATGAAAGTAAATATGAGATGAGAAGCCCTTACCTTGAGTCTGACTCATCACGTATGTTATTTATCTTCCTAAATAATAAACTTATGTTAATTATTTATTTGATTAAGAAGATTTTAAATTTTATTATTTCTATTATTTCACTTATTATCATGTTTTTATTATAACTTAATCAATTAAGTTTACATCAGATGTTTCAATGATATTTGGCTAATGTGTCAAAAATGACTTTAGTAGGTTGACTAAGTCAAAGTGGATATTATTTAAACATCTCTATAATAATAATCATGAAATAATTATCATATTTATACACCAATTATAATTTTAAAACTAATCATGAAATGTGGTTATGAACTACATCACAATCATGGAGATGGTATGTCATACTTACGCATGGGTAACATTTCCATTTTTCAATGATAATTATGGAAAGAAGTTAAGTAATATTTTATCTTTCCATAATGATAATAAAATCATATATACCATATTATTTATTCAAATATACTTATATATATCATCCATGTGTTGCGGTTGTAATGAAATGACCTGAGTTACCCTCAAACTTGGCACCTTACCCATTTCATCGCATACCCAAAGGGCATTCCCAGTCCCCACAGGATGGTGATAAGAACTAGGGGATCGAACAAAAAACCAAAATGAATGATTTCACCCAACCTAAACAAACACATGGAATAGAGTAGTAAATAATATTGGGCATTTAGTAAGTATATGACATAACTGTAAGAAGACAGTGGAAACAAAACAACTGAAAAAGTAGCCAAAATATCCAATAGACAAGTCCAACTGAAAAGGACCAAAACCAAATAGCTAATCCATGTGATGGAATGAAAAAATTATTACCATCTCACCAACAACTACCCAACTCATCTGACATGAAACCTCATTGTCTCACTATGGTGTCTTGCCTTTCCATGTATTGGAAGACATACACAGGTCTACGCACGACGGAAGTGGTGAAAAAGGTGTGAGCTAACATGATCAATACAATCCAAACCAGGTGTTACATAACAAGTATTTTTATAAAAATTAATGTATGATCATTCAAATAAAACATGACATGATAAGAAGTAAATAAGTTTTTATCAAAAACATGGTAAATATTTCCATTTTCACAATTTTAAAAAAAGAAGGTCTATCAATTTCAAAGCACATTTTTCGTGTCATATTTCACAGACATAGACATTCATATCAAGGATAAAACTAATAAATCCATGAAACATAGAACAGAAGAATATGTATCAACACCAAGGATCTCTATAGGTCACACTAGAATACTACTCGTACCATGATCAATCAAGTGCACAATATGGTTCCTATAACATAGGACTAGGAAGAAAATGAATACCCTATGATTAAAACTGACTAACAATGTCAATATCGGTCCCCTAAAATAATAGGCCTAGGAAACAGAAGAAATCCCCCTGAGAAAACTTCTTTATAATCACAAAAATGGACGATGGTTTCAATTTAAACCTTCCACCTAAGTACCCAAGGTAACTCATGTTCTTGTTTTCACAATTCATTCTAATGATTTGAAAAAACATTTAAAAAACCATTTCACAAATCCATTTCAATTATTTGAAAACATACCTTTTCTTATATTAATCAACAACCAGAGAAAACCCATTTTTATTTAAAAACACTTTTAAACTAACACAAAATAGTCATTACAATTCTATTTATAAATAATTTTATAAAATAGGAGCAATAAGTTTCATCAACATAGGATAGAGATGGAACCACCTACCTCGAAACTTGGGTCGCACATACCCACAATGGGATCCACCAACAATGAAGACTCAAAAACATTAATAAAGTCCAAATATCCTAGTTCACACATCTCATAGCTGATATAATTGAGAAATAGGGTCAGTGGAGAAGAGTAAACACCACATACCTCAAGAACAAACACAGGCTGCACCACAACCAACAAAATGTAGGGCCTCTAGAATGATATCGCACAATAGATCTAGAATAAGACATGAATAAACACTAATTTAGACTAATGAATCTGATAATGCAACTCAAGGGTTCTAACATGATAAATGAAAATTAATAAGTAGAAATGTCACTCAACTAGAGTGACGCACCACAACAGTAATGAAGATCAAACACTAAATGGATTGATTGGGAAGTAACGGAGTCTCCCAAAATTACCAAAGAGGAACCCTTGGTCAGGGGAAAAGTGGGATTATCATCAAAAATGAGCACTCAAATCCATACATCTCCCTAAAAATACCCACTCAAGGAATTGCATGACATGTAATACCCTTACACATTGTGAATTTACATGATATCCAAAAACCCTTTTTCCTTGGATTGAAATCCAATCTTTAATTAATTGACAAAATCTAAAAACTCTTCACATCATTTAACCTTTCACAACATGAATCCTTCTCATGGCATGCACCCAGCAACCATTACACATCATTTAACCTAGTTACACGGCATGTAAATCTTTTACAGTATGCATAAAATCCTAAAATAAACACTTAAAACTCCATGCCAAAAGGAAACTTAGAGGGAGGGGAAAACATACTCAGTCAAGGTAACAGGATGTTACAAACTCCCCACCATAAAGAATTTTTATCCCTATAAATTCATTTGGAAGATGTAACCCCTAGAAAAATATAAGTCCACTAATCCCCCATTAAGGAATCTCACTCCCAAGTATCATGAGAATATGATCCTTGTTGCCACATAACTCTGACCAATGGAATTGAATTCCCATAAAATAATTTCTCTTGAGATTCAATGATCTCAACTGGTTTCTCCAAAACAGAAACATTTGGCTCTAAATCAATTTCTTTCCAACTCAGAATGTGAGTGGGATCAGGATGGTACTTTTTGAGCTAAGATATGTGGAAACATCATGAATTCATTTCAACTAAACTAGAAATTCTAACTGATAAGAAACCTTCCTGAGTCACTCAGTGACCTCAAATGGTCTAACATATCTCAGATCCAACATTCCCTGTTTTCTAAGACAACAGTGACCAAACCGAGGAGAAACTTTTAATAAAACCCATCCACCAATGTAAAATTCCAAAGGATGATTTCGTCGATCTATATATGATTTCTTTTAACTCTGGGTTGTAACCTGATGTCGATGTACATCCTGAATCTTCATTGACATCTCATAAACCAAAATTTGTCCAACCAATGACAATTATCCCATATAATCTAACAAATATATGATCTTCATGGGTGACTATACAATTCCCCAATGGGATCCATTCGGATCGATGATTGATAACTATTATTGTAAAAAAACTCAACCAACCCCAGATGGCAATCCCATGATCCACTGAAATCCAAGACATAGGAATGAAGAATATCCTCAAGGATCTGAATCACCCACTCCATTTGTCCATCTGTCTATGGATGGTAAGATATGATTAACTTGACCTAAGTTCCCATAACCTCTTTGATACTCCTATATAACCTCAAGGTAAACCTAGGATCCCTATCCGAAACAATAGAAGAAGGAATCCCATGTAACTTCACAATCTCTTACACATACACCTTACCTAGATCTTCAATCTCAGTGGTATCCTTGATCAAAATGAGATGACCAAACTTATTCAACCGATCAACAACTACCTAGATGGAATTCCTCATTCAGGGAGTCTTTGGTAATCCAAAAAAAAATCCATGTATACCTCATCCCATTTCCCAACCAGTACTAGAATAGGCTGAAGAAAAATAGAGGGTTTCAAGTGTTCTGCCTTTATCTGCTGTCATGTGTAACAGTAGGACACATAATCTGCAATGTCAAACTTCAAACCCAACCACCAAATTCATCATACATGTCATAATACATCTTCTTAATTCCTATATAAATGGCCCACAAATATCTGTATCAATTAAACAAGACTAAAATCCTTACAAATTTTGGGATGGTAACTTTCTTCCCAAAGTGGAGCATACCATCTGAATAAAGAGACCAACCAAAAATGGTATCCCCACCATAAAGTCTTTCTCGAATTTAAATAAACTCATAATCATAATTCTTAATATATAAAAAAACTTCAAGAGACATGATGATAACTAAAAAATATTTGGAACCATACCTGAAACATCTTTATGATAATCCAGATGAAATTGAGCAAAAATCATCATAAGGTTCCACTCTTATTTTGGTTCCAGAATATCTTGTGATGGTACTTTCCTGATAAGAGTGTCTATAATGACATTCCACTTCCCTAGGGTGTAGGTGATACCAAATTAAAACATCTGAAGGTATTCTCCCCATCATCTATATATTAGATTCAAGTCTTTCTGAGAAAATATATACCTTAAACTCTTATTATCATAAAATACTATGAACCCCACCCCAAAAAGATAGTGCTACCAATATTTAAGTGCATTAATAATTGTAGCAATCTTTAAATCGTGAGTAGGGTAATTATTCTCATGTGGACAAATATTATGAGAGATGTAAGCTACCAAATGGTCATCCTATATAATGACGCTTCCAAAACCAGCACATGAATCATTAAAAAATATCAAGAACCCCTTATGGGGATTAGGTATGATCAGAATATGATTTGACATCAAAAGTCATTTTAGTTCATCAAAATAAGACTAACACTTCTCATACCATGTGAATTTCACAGCTTTCCTGGTAAGAGTAATCAAATGTAACACCAGCTTAGAGAAATCCTTAAAAACCCATCAGTGGTATCTAAAAAGACCAAGGAATATATGTATCTACAAGAAATTATGTGGTAATTTCCATGGAAAAAATCATTCTCCTTTTCAGGATAAACTGATAAGTCATGTTCATGAACCTTGTGCCCTGAGAACTTCACTTCTTGAATCCAGAAACTATATTTCTAAATCTTTTCATAAAAATGGTGAGTTCTCAAAATTTCTAGAACCAAACTCAGATGGTTCTCATTCTCATGCTCAAATTTCAAATAATCCATAATATCATCCATGGAAACTACCATAAAAGTTTAAGTATATTTATGTAATATATTATTCATCAAATCTATAAAACATGTCAGAGCATTAGTCAGACCAAAAGGCATCACAAGATATTCATAATGGTCATACTTTATTCTAAAAGTTTTCTTTGGTATATCATACTCCCTAACTCTGATCTAATGATAACCTGGTCGAATATAAATCTTTGAAAACCACTTTTTCCCCCTTTAACTGATCAAACAAATCATGCACATGAGGAAAAGGAAACTTTTTCTAAACTTCTACATAGTTCAACTTCTAATAGTCCATACACAACCGAATTGAATCATATGCCTTCTTGGATAAGATCACAGGGGATGCCCTAGGAGAAACACTAGGAAGAATGAAACCTTTTTCCAATAGGTCATCTAACTGAATTTTGATCACTTTTAGCTCTGTTGGTGCCATAAGATAATAAGATATTGATATCAAATGCATACCTAGAACCATTTCAATCATAAACTCCACCTCTCTCTAGATGAAGGTCATAGAATTCATTTAGGAAAATTCATAAAATTACAAAAAAATAACAGGAAGATCAACAACATAAGAAATTTCATCAGGCTCAATTGCAACAACAGACAACAAACTCCTAAGCTCTGGGTGGGAAGGTCATTAACAAGAAAACCTTGGGCACCACACCCCCTGAAACACATGATATCTCCCATAGGTAGTAACAAACAAAACACACCGCTGATAATAATAATCCTCATCTTGATGAGCAGTAAGAAAATCCATACAAATTATGATGTCAAAAAGATCTAGATCAAGAATGATAAAATCCTAGACCAACATTGTATCAACTGTAATTAATGAATAAGAAGGACATTGAAACCCCTACTCTTTCCTCTTACAAAGAGGCATCACTAACTCCATTACAAAGGACATAAGTTTTGTTGAAAGTTTAAGAATATCAACAAAATGTGAAGATATAAACGAGTGGGAGGAACCATTATCTAATAAATAAATCACTAGGGAAAATTCAATAAATATGGTACCTCTCACTGTTTCTAGGCCTGTATTAACCTCTACTGGGAACTCATCTACTGTGTGAAATTTCTTCACTCCTAAGGCCTATAGATGGATCCCTTTAGTCCTTGAAGAATCTAAATACCATGTAGTAGCCTTTGAGATGAAAAACCCTTATCATAATGTGGCATAGTCATATCCTAGCAAATGCACTGTAAGTTACTAATGCATCCACAGTTGTTTCATTTCTTCGTGAGCATGGGAGAATAATTTATTATGTATCTGACCTTGCCACACTGATAGAAAGTTATAAGCGCATTGCTAGCTATAGAAGATGGTGTGGAGGAGGCTCGTTATTGATACCCACCTCCACCATTCCTACTATGATCCTGTCACTTTTTCTTTTTCTCATACGTGACACTAAAACTGCCACTGGATGGAAGAGAAGAGGTGGAAAATACAACCTTTCCTACCATATCCATCTCTACCATCATAGCTATATCTATTGTCTCTACATAGGTAGAAATATTTAACATAAATACTTGTGATCTTATATCCATTCTCAAAACCTATAAGTACTTATGAGACTTCAACTGGTCATTATTTACAATGTCTGGAGGAAAACAGATAAGCACAGCAAACTGATTGGTGTATGCTGACACTAAATTCTCTCCCTACTGAAAAGATAAGAACTCCATATAATTTTACAACATCAGGGACTCTGGAAAAAACTACTAGAAGAATAGGTTTTTGAAACCCTTATAATACAAGTCAGCATGTATGTTTTCCTAGAATATAGAATCCCACCATCACTTACTATAACCCTCAATCCTAAACACTGCTCACTTCACCTTGATATTCTCAGGTGTCACCAAAAATTCAAATATTTTATCAATCCTATCCAGCCAGTCCTTAGCCTCTTGAGGTTCATTCGTTCCTTTAAATAATGGTGGCTTCTTACGCAAGAATTCTCACGACCGATCTCTCTCTCATCTAGCTCCAAGGTATACCTCAACAACTACATTATGAACTCATGTTACATCCTAATCAACTACATGAACTACTTATATGATATTCCTGATGATGTTCTGATCCACTGGAAGATTCCCTTATAGATCATGAGTTTCACCCTCCTAAGGAACTCATGGAAGATGTCTCAGAGGTATATTGATGCACACCAAAATAGAAGGAACAATTTGATAATAGATTATATATTAGTTCAAACCCAAAAAACCCATAATTAGAAACCGATATTTATAACAAAACCCAACACTAGAGACACATATCCCAACTTCCCATGGAAACTTGAGTCTCTTCATGACAAGAGATATTCAGGCACTTATCACAACATACCTCTTAAGTCTAGAAAATAATATCTCTAGTCTAACAGATTTCCTAAGACAAGGATTCTTGGGGATAGTAACAACCTCCCTCTGATGCCATTTTTTATAAAAATAACCTAAGTTACCCTCAAAGCTGGAAAATGACCTGTTATTTCACATACCTGAAAGGTTTTACCAATCCCTATGGGCGGGCAACAAGCACTAGGGAATCGAACAACATACCAAATGGAATGATTTCGACCAACCTGAATAAACACATGGAATATATATACACAGGGTAGGAAATAATAGTGTAAATATAATAAATACATTCCAGAACTATAACAATATGGTGTAAAAACTATAAAAGTAAAAAATATCCCAGAGACAAGCCCAACTACAAATGACCAAAAACAAATAGATACTCCATATAATGGCATGGATGAACTCCCACCATCTCACCACCAGCTACCCAACTCAACTGACACAAAACCTCTCCATATCACTATAGTGCCTAGTCTTTCCCTACATTGGAATATATACACAGGTCTACGCACTACCAAAGAGGTGCGTAGGGTGTGAGATAACAGGATCAATAGGATCCCACCCAGGTTTTCCATAATAATTCTTTGTATAAAAATTCCTAAATTCTCATTTAAATAAAACATGGCTTGATAATCAGTAAAGAATTTTTTACCAAAAATATGGTAAACATTACCTTTTTTCACAATTCTAAAACAAACGTAGGTATATAAATTTAAAATAAAATTTTCCATATGAACTTCCATAAGAAAAAACATGCATATAAAGTCTAAAACAACAAATCCATAAAAAAATAACAAAATCATAGGTATCAACACTAAGGATCACTATAGGTCATACTAGCATACTACTTGTACCGTAATTAATCAATTTCACAATCTAGTTCCTATAACACGATCCTAGGAAGTAAAGGAATACCCCATGAGTAAACCCCCATAACAATTTCAATATCATTCTCCTATAATAATGGGTCTAGAAAATAGAGGAAATCCCCATGATTAGACCTCCCAATAATCACAAAAATGGATGTTGTCCTTATGCTAAACCTTCCACCTAAGTACCTAAGGTAACCCATGTTCTCTTTTTCACTATTCTTTCTAATCATTTGAAAAAACATTTCAAAACCATTTCACAAATCCGTTTCAATGCTTAAAAAACAATCAGTTTCTTTACATTTATCAACAACTTGGGAAAACCCATTTTTCTTTAATAAATATTTTTAGTACACATAAAACAGTCATGTCAATTCCATTTATAAATCATTTTATAAAAAAGGAACAATAAGGTTTATCAATATAGGCTAGAGATAGAACCATCTACCACAAAACTTGAGTCTCACACACCCACAATGGGATACACCAACAACAAAGACTAAATAACATCAACAATGGCCCAAGATCTTAGTTCACACATCTCAGAATTGATCTAATTGAGAAATAAGGTCAGCGGATAAGAGGAAACACCACATACCTCGAGAACAAACATTCATTGCATGATAACTAACTAAAAGGAGATCCTTCGAAATGATATCTCACAAAATATCTATAAGAAGACATGAATAAACACCAATTCATAATAATGAATATGATAATGCAACTCAAGGGTGCTACTGTGATCAATGGAAATGAAGAAGCAGAAAGGTCACTCACTCAGAGAGATGCACCGCAACTGAAATAAAGATAAAATGATAAAAGGATCGATCGATAAGGAATATAGTCTCTCAAAAATTCTAGAGAAGAACCCTTGGTAGGGATAAAAGGAGGAATGGAATCCAAAATGGGAACTCAAACCTATACGGCGCCCTAAAAATCCTTGCTTTGGTAATTGCATGACGTGTAATACCCTTACACATCATGAATTTCCATGATTTCCAAATACACTAAAAAACTCATCAGCTTGAATTAAAATCTGATCTTTAATTAATTCACAATGTGTAAAAACTCTTTATGATGTGTACCCTTTCATAGTATGAATCTTTCTCATGGAATTCACCCAGCAACCATTACACATCGTATAACCTAGTTACAGGTGTGTAAATCACTTACAGCCTACAGAAAATACTGAAATCAACATCTAAAAACCCATGCCAAAAGTAAAATTAGAGGGAGGGGAAAAAATACCTGGTCAAGGTAATGGGATGTTAAAATGGTTATGAAAATAGATTCACATCACTTCGTGAAGGCAGTAGTAAATACGTATATGAATGATGTTATCATATTTTAGTGAGTGAAAAGGTAAGAAATAAAATTATATATTATCTTTTATGAATAATAAATATGTTATGAATATAATAATTATGTTATGTATATAAAATATATTCATTAAATTTATTCTTATTACCTTCCATGTAAATCATTAGTGAAAAACAAATCACATTTTTTTGCGAGGTAGTAGACTATCGTGCACACGAGTGACGTTATTGTATCCCCTATGAAATATAAAGTAAATATATATATATATTATATAATAACTAAATAGGTATAAATATGTTATAAATATCATAAATATATAATTTAGGTCCACCATATTACCCAATAGTGACAGGTGTTGATGGAAAATGTTTCACAACGGTTCGCGAGGCGGTGGTCTGTCGTACACACGACTGGCGTTATTGTTTCCCATTTGAGGGAAGAGGATATAGATATATGTGATTATCATAACATAATAACATATTAGTATATTATAGATACTTTTTTTATTAGATAATCATAAAATAATAATATTATAAGGAGGTGGAAGATGAAATAAAATAAAAATGCATAATTAGGTTTTTTACCTCTTCTCAGACCACCTCTTTAAGATTATACTTAAAGAATTACTTGAATGGATTTATGAAAAAAAAAAGTATTACAGAATGAGGGTGTGTAAGTTGGGAATTAATTTTCATATGGATTGGACAAACCAAAATGGTTTGAATGTGGGAATAATAGAGGATAGGGGTTGCTATTTATAAGTGAGGTAAGTGGAACGCTTATAATTTTGAAAAATAAAAAGTTGTAACCACATTTTTGACATGAAACAAGGGTCTAAAATAGAGTATTATAAATAATATACATTATAAGGTCTAAATATTTTCATATAATAGGTTTTATACAAGTTTCTAGGTTATTTTAACCCTTATATTTTTAATTTAACCCCCAGTAAACTCATTTTTACTTCAACAGCGATAAATAATTTTTTACTATTTTTTATATTAATTATGGTCCAAAATTAATATGAGCACATTAGATAATATAAATTAATATGATTAAAAATATAGAATCCATTTTTCCAAATTCTATTAATAGAAGTGTAAAAATTAAATTTAAAATTAATACCGCGGATGCGACGAGAAAGCGGGTTTTCATAGAGTAAATTTTCAAAAGTTTACAAAGTTTTTATAATGAAATTAAATATAAAAATGATTTCAATGAAATATATTGGATTAATAGATATATTATTGAACTAATTTTTCTTTAAAATCAATTTATAATATAATTTAACTTTATAAATAATCTAAAAAAGATAGTTTTCAAATAAAATTCATTATTTTTAACTATTCATTAAAAAATAAAACTTTTAGAAAAATCCCAAAAATTCACCCTAAGATAATTTTGAAATATATATTTAAAAAAATGAATTCTATTTTTTCAAATAAATTTTTAGAAAGTGGTAAAAATTAATTATAAATTATGTGCTCAAAGCAAGACTACACTGCCATTTGGAAAAAGAAAAAAATTCAGAAAAAAAATCTATTTCTTTCAAATGGTTCTAATTTTATCTCTAATTAATAGATATTCATTTTATTTATTTTATAAATTTTTAAACCATATAATTTTCATAATTTATTTAGTATTATTAATACTCTCCAATTTAACGGCTAGTTTATAATGTTGATGTTTAAATAATAATATTTTATAGAGTGTCGTGTTTTGTTCAAACCCAGTGTTGCGTACATTGAAATATATCAAAGATATTGAATTTATTTTAAAATATATATATCTTAAATTCTTGGCATGTTATATTCCTTTCTATGCTTGGTTTTATGTGTGATACATGTTATCTAATATGATGTTCCTATTTTAAAAATTTTGGGGGGTTTCAATCTCCCCCCTAAATAAATTGTGTCTTTACAATTTAATCTTGGTATCGATGATCAATGGTTTGACATTTGAAAATACTATTATTGAAATCCCACATCGTGGGAGTGGTTAATAAAATATCCTCTTGATAACAGGGAATGGAAATACAAATTTTATATGAAATAACACATAACTAGGTTTCTAAGTAGGAGAACATTGGTGGAAAGTGAAGATGTGGACATGGAAGAAAAGCATAAATAATTATATATAATGATAGAGGTCATTGATCACAAGAAAGTAAATGATCAATGGAAATTTAAGGACCTTAAAACCATAAAATTTTGATCATTTAAAAGACCATATAATTCATTGGATATGAAGGTAATAAGATAAAATTTTTATTTCAAGATCCTTTTCCTAATGTTGAGGAATTATTTTTACTATAAAAGATTATAAGTAAATACACTTACTTGATATGTTTCTATTTCATAAGCACAATTTCATCCTTTGGTAATGCTTTATTAAATTTCTAGTTCATCGCTTACTCCAAGAAATGAATATCCAAAAATGAATATTTTTTATTCCTGAAGCACTAAAATTCACTTTTAACATATTGTAATATGCATAATTAAATGATTATTCATTCCTTCGATCTCTAGTTATTATTATAAAAAAATTGTTTGTATATGTTATCCAATATGTGTAAATATTCACATGGTGAAGGAATAAATCAATCTCTAAAACCACATCCAAAGTTCAACATAGACCATTTCATAAATGGTTGACCATATGATCCTTCCAAAAATTAATATCTGAAACTTTATAAAGAAGGTCACTAAATTTCCAAAATGAACTTATCATTAATCTCCCAAATAATATAAAGTCGATTGTAATCATCATATACCATACATGTGAATACCTTAATCATGTATTCTCTTGAAACCTGGTAATAACCTAAATTACCACAAAACCATATTGAAAATATTCATGATTCCTTATTCCTTAAATAAAACAAAAATTATTGGATATATTCCTCTAATCCAAAAATACTACTAACTCCATCAGTGATAGAATAAACCACTTTTTCAACAAATCATTATTAGATTAAAAGGTAGTTAGTACTATCCAATTTACTTTACTCATATTAATCAACTCTTTATTCCAACATCCTTATCTTAATATTAGTATAATATTAAGGGTTATATTTCATTTAATCATGTTTTTTCAAAGAAGATAAACTTTCCACTGGATCATTTTTCTTTGTCATTGGTACCATTCAACATACTCTTTCAAATCCTTAAGGAAAAATTGTTATAGTAAAATACTTATATATTTAATAATTTTTATATCTAGGATATCATTGATAAAATAGTCAAATGAAATAATTCTAGAATTTAATCACAGGCACATTAATCATTCCACTTCATCTGTGGTAAGAGCATAATCTTGAGCATGATCCATTTTCTAGTTTTGAGGTATATTCCTTTAACGCTTGGGAATTCAATTACATAATTCACCATCTCCATGAAATTGAAGCATTGAACATTAGAAGCATTTTTATTTCCATTATAATCATGATCACGGTGGTCTTTCTCTCTAAACTTATAGGAAACTCTCATTCCCATTAAGCAAGTACTAGGGTGTTTCTTTCCACAATTATCACATGTGAGAAAATCATTCTTTCTCTTCTTTCCTTTATCCATATTTTCAGATGTTATCATACCATTATCTTACTTCTATTAAAATCAATAATACATGTAGAATTTTTTATCTATCCTATTAACACATTATAATATGTTCTCATATGATGAGAATGTTTAGTTGATAAGTTCCCTTTAAAATATTGGATTAATCCCATTAATGAAACGATCATTATTACTCATTGGATTACATGAATTAATGAATTTCCCATTCCTTATTATAGGATCCATTTCTAAATGATGTTATAAACTAGATTAGTTTATATAATTATGAAACAAAATGTATAATCCTAAAACTAGTGAAATACATAACATAAACTGAAAATATTATGCATATATAATCTCATAATTATAAATATGGTTTATTTGGAGACATATTAATCTTTAAATACTTCATAATGATTTATAAAGAAAAATGTAAATTACCCTAAGCATATCCCTCAGTATTTTCAAACTAGGTGCACAGTAAGGCCTATTTTCATGAACCAGATGATGATCGGGTCAAGCCTAATGGGCCCTTTTTAGAGTTATACCCCTAAAAAATATGTACCAGAACCATTTCCACTTGTAGTATCCATGTAGGGGTCTATTTTTTGGAAAAACCAAATAATATCTTACTTACCAAATAATTAGGATTTTATTTTATACTTATCCTCAAATTATATCATAGTATTATGTTTCCTAATCT
The DNA here is from genome assembly GCA_963277665.1 of Viscum album. Classification (NCBI taxonomy): domain Eukaryota; kingdom Viridiplantae; phylum Streptophyta; class Magnoliopsida; order Santalales; family Viscaceae; genus Viscum; species Viscum album. The sequence continues at coordinate 1,503,377,683 of OY728137.1, read as the reverse complement.
ATTTTTTCCTAAATCTAGGTCCCAAGGTTTCTACTAAACTTACCCTAATACCAAATATATCAACTCGTACCCAGTGTCCTAGAGCCAATATCTACTTTATTACATTGGTATAATATACAAGGAATCAAATCGAAAAGGATAAAATAGGATATTAGTTTTAGTAAACTAGATACAGACTTAAAATTTGAATTAAATTTTAAAACATAAAATACACAAATAATTTTCTTTGATAATTTCATTATTCCCATTAGTGTATCCCTATATATAAATCACAAAATACTTCATTTTATCCTTGGTAAAATAAAACTTAAGAAAGGGGTTAGCTCAAATGCTCAGTAAGGGTAACCGTACAGTGAAATATATGAATAAATAAGGTATAATAAATATAGAAAGGTAAATAACTGAAAAAAAAATGCAATTTAATTAATAAATTGATCATAATATTATATAAATAAATTGTAATAAAATAATTTCATATAAATAATCACATGATCATGAAACTTAACCATGGATATTCTAATCAATCAAATAATCACATGGAATATCAATAAATGAATTCATAATAATGGAATGTATAATGATGGACATCTAAAACATACTATTTAGGCCTTGTTCCAAGACATATAATACCTTTTTTACCTTGTACTAAGACATCTATATAAATGGGTAAGGCCTCATTGAAAACCCAATATATTTTGTCTTATTAGACCTGTTGATGCATCGAGGGGATATAGTGGGCCTCGTATGTCACTTACTAGTTATAATGTATTTCTCATATGAAAGAGGAGAAACAAAATGTACATAAATTTTTTTATTTAATATATCATATTAAATGTAAATAATTCCTCTAATCAATAAACATATTCATAAACTATCCATAGTAATTTGAATGGTATCAACAAGTATATCCTCAGTCAAACTGATTCTAAAACATCCAAAATAATAATACGGATGGTATCATTAGAGTATATCCACATTAAAGTATAATTAATATAAAAGGGTGTATTCTTAGATGGAAAATTATTTTGAAATATCACTTCGAACAATCCTTGAGGAAAGTAATCTTTCTTTAAAGATCACCCTTTTTAGTTTAAAATAAGAAAACTCATAAAATATTATCAAAATGATTTTCTTTCAAAATAACTTTTAAAAACTAAGAATTTCTAGAATATTATGAAAAAAATTATTTAAAAATAACCTTATAAAATTTCAAATTAAGCTTCAAAAAAATGATTGTTATGATTGTGGGTAATTTCATACATGTCGTATAAGTTAAAAAGAAAATTCCTTTTTCATTGTAAAAATGTTTAAAAAGTACCTTATTCAGAAAATGATAAGAAGATTCATTTAAAACCATTTTTAAAAAATTAAAACATGGTTAAATTTTTTTTAATAAAGCATTTGTAGAATATTAAAACATTTTTGGAAAAAAATTAGAAAACATGGTTTTAGACAAAAAATCATTGAAGAGAGAAATAAAGTCATATTTTCTTAAAAACGTTTTATTAATCATTTTAAGTACCAAAGAGTGGGAAAATAGTAATATTACTTGAAAAAGTTCATTAATAACCATATAAGAAGAAAATAGATAGATTTAAATATAGAAATATCAAATAACTATCCCAAGGGAGACTTATAAAGAAATAATCTCGAATAATTATTATATTATAAAATATACCCTTTCTACTTTGGTAATTTTGGAATCATAAGCCCCATGAAATAAATAACTTTAAATGAAATCTTAAATACCATAAAGATAAATTAATTTATTATATAACATATAAAATGGACCTTATATAAACCACATAAAATAAATAAGTGGGGAATATGGAATATGTTTCATAGAAGTAAAAGTGAGATGAGAAACCCTTACCTTGAGTCTGACTCGTCACGTACACTCTTTTCTTACTGAATAACAAAGTTAATTTAATTATTTAATTTCTTAATAAACTATTTCATTTTTATTATTTCTTTTATTTTACTTATTTCCATGTTATATATGATTCTTAATCAATTAATTTTACATATGATGTTTCAATGATATTTAGCTTATGTGTCAAAAATGACTTTGGTAGGTTGACTATGGTGAAAGTGGTAATTAATTAAATATATTCAGAATAATAACCATGAAATGATATTATTATTAATACATAAATTATACTTTTAAAACCAATCATGAAATATGGTTATGAACTATATTAAAATCATTGAGATGGTAGGTTGTATGTACGAATGAGTAATGTTTCCATTTTTCAATGATCATTATGGAAAGAAGTTATATAATATTTTATCTTTAAAAAATAATAATAATATCATATATAGATTATTAATTAATTAAATATTCTTATATATATCATCCATGTGGTGTGGTGATGAAAATAGAATCACATTGCTTCATGAATGTGGTAGTCCACATGTACATGAATAGTGTTATCATCTTTCAATGAGTGAGAAGGTGAGAAAGAAAATAATATATTATATTTTACAAATGATAAATATTTAATTAATATCATAATTATTTAATTTATATCACATATATTCATTAAATTTATTCTTATTACCTTCTATATAATGTGTTAGTTAAAAACGAGTCACATCGCTTCACGAGGCGGTAGTCCGTCACACACACAAGTAATGTTATCGTATCCCCTATAGAATGGAAATTAAAAAAAATTTATATGATATAATGACTAAATAGGTATAATTATTTTATAAATATCATATATATAATTTATATACATCATCATACCAAACTATGATAGGTTTTGTTGGAAAACATGTCACATTAGTTCATGTGGTAGTAGTCTGTCGTACACAAGAGTGACATTTTTGTTTCTCATTTGAGGGAAGAAGAGATGGATATAGGTCAATACCATAAAAAAAATATCAATATATTGGATATATTGGTTTTATTATATTATAATAAATTGATAATATTTTATGGAGGTGTAAGATTAAATAAAAGAAAAATGCATTGTTTGGAATTTTACAACTTCTCGGACCACCTCTTTAGGATTATACCTAAAGTATTCTTATAATGGATTTATGACCAAAAAAATATTATTGGATGAGTGTATGGAATTTTATAAATTATTTGGTTATGTATTTTCTAAACCAAAATTGTATTAAGGTGTGAATAAGAGAGTATAATGGGTGGCCTTTTATAGGTGAGGGGAGTGACACACTTGTAATTTTTGAAAAGAAAAGGTATACCCAAATTTTCCACATGCCGAAAAAGTAAAAAATGAAGTATTATAGATCCTTATACATTATAAGATCTAAATTATTTCCATACAATATGTTTTAGAAAAAATTAATACATTTTAACCCTTATCTTTTTATTTTAACCTCCCTGTAACCCCATTTTCACCTTAATCGCAGTAAGTATTTTTTTATTGTTTTTACAATTAATTATAATAAAAATTTCATATGACCATATTATATAATATAAATTATTATTATTCAAAATATTCAATCCATTTTTTTAAATTCCATTAAAAAAAGTGGAAAATATAATTTAAAATTAATCTCGTAGATGCGATGGGAAAGCGGGTTTTCAAAGAGTAAATATTCAAAACTTTACAAAGTTTTTTTATCATAATTAAATATGAAAATGATACCAATGAACTTAATTGGATTAATATATATATAATTGAACTAATTTTACAATAAAATCAATTTAAATATAATTTAAATTTATAATTAATTTAAACAAAAAGGCAGTTCTCAATTAAAATCAATATTTTTCACTATTCATCAAAAAATGAAACTTTTTAGAGAAATATAAAAAATTCACCCTAAGATAATTTTTACATGTATATTTAAAAAATTAAATTTATTTTTCAAAATAAATTCTATACAATTTTTAAAAATTAATTATAAATTTTTTTTGCAAAGCATGATTAAACCTCCTTTTAGAAAAATACATTTTTTCAGAAAACATTTCCTTTTCATTAAAATGGTTCTAATTTTATCTCTAATAAATACATATCTATTTTATTTGTTTTATAAATTTTTAAACCATATAATTTTCATAATTTAGTTATTATTATTCTTACTATCCAATTTAATGGCTAGGTTATAATGGTAATGTTTAAATAATAATATTTTAATAGAGTGTCACATTTCATTCAAACCAGGTGTTGTGTGCATTGAATGCTATCAAAGAGATTGAATTTGTTTAAAAATAAAAATATAATTAACTTTTGATATGTAATATTCCCTTCTACACTTGGTTTTTTTTGTCATACATTCTACCAAATATGATGTTTCTATTTTAAAAATATTGGGATGTTACAATAATGGTGGGGGATTGAGATAGAGAATAGTTGTGATAAGGAATGGGTGTGATGGTTGGGGGATTTAAATGAATAATGGATATAGTAAATGGGTTGTTATGATGGGTTCATGTGGTGAATATGGGGTTTGATGGTTTTTGGTGGTGATGGTTAGTCTATAAATATGAGGAGCTTCAAAGGATAAGAGTTTTCGATGATAGGAAGAATCAATGGATGGGTGATGTTGTTTATAATGTGGGAATGATGAAAATTATAAGGGAGTAATATAGTATTTTTATTTTTCATTTAATTTTTTGAAATTATTTTTTATCTATTCCCCTTGAATTTTGAGGGAATATAAACATGATTTTGGGTTCCATTTCATTTTCAATTTCCTCTTCCTTTTCAAATTCCTTTTCCATCAAAAATTATTCCAATGAAAAAAATTAGTTCTTTCTTTCTTTACAAAGCTTTAAAATGATTTTTTCGAATTATTCTGAACAAGTAGTTTTTAAATTTTTACAAAATTTTGAAAGATATGTTCTTTTTAATATATATAGTTTGAATGTATTTTCTCACCTCTATGATTGTTATTCACTATTTAGATTCGTCTAAAAGTTTCTATAGTTTTTCAAATATAATATTTTTCTATTATTCTTTGAATTTTTAGTTTTTATATTAAAAATAAAAATGAATTATTTTCAAAAGGGTTGAAAAGAATCTTTTAAGTGATTTATATCTTCATTTTTTTTTCAAAGTTACAGAGGTTTTAATAAATATTCATTTGAGAGTTTTATTTCATTTTAATATCTATTTTACAAAGGAATTGATTTTACTTAAAACTATCATTTTGATTAATTTATAGTCTTCTATCATCCTTTAATGATTTGTGGATTGAACCTTATTTTGTGATAATTCAATTTCTTTTGATCATGTTCTATATTAATATCTATTATTCATTGGATATTATGTTTCTCCTCTATGTACGTATTATATTATCATGAATATATTCAGTATCATTTTTACTACTTTGATATTAACTTAAACCTATACCATTTTAATATACAGTGTGAGTTAAAAGAATATTATTAATAAATTTATTTCATTTAATGCAGAAATATTACTATTCCTAATTTTTTGTTCAAAATAGATATTTATTGATTAATAAAGCATATTTATAATGTATTATATTATTGATTCAATATATAAATAATTTTTTGTATATATGTATGTAATAGGTGGGTCTTAATTATAGATAACCCCTTGATTCATTTATGGTTCTCATAAGACAGGTGGAATGGGTGTTTCTTTATTCATTTTGGACCATACAATGACAATGTCTTAGAACAAGGGATTTATAGTATGTAAGAAATCTTGGCATATGACCCTAGTAAAAAGGTTCATGATATCTTAGCACGAGGCCTTGATAGTAAGATCATGACATCTAAAATTATACATTTTCTTCATTGAGATTTTATTTATTATTATCCATGTGATTGTTAAATTGATATTTTCCATGGATATATTTTTAAACTTTAGATTATTAATTAAATGGAATGTTTTTTTTATTATTCACTATGTCGTACTGATTATGTTTTATATTCTCATTATAATTCCTTTATATGATACCCTTACTAATCATTTTATCTCTCCCTTTATTTTGTTTTCCTTTCCAAAATATATGAATAAGGAATCTATAAATGATTTTCAAGGATAAAATAAAGTTTTTAATTCTATTTTTTTATCCTATAATGTAATATGGAAGTCATGTATATATCTAGTTTTTCAAAACTCCTAAACAGATCGATCCTTAGCGGTGACATCCCGTGTATCTTGTACTAGTGTAATAAAAAACACCAACTCTGGATTATTTGATTCAAGGTTACTATAATTGGTATCATATAACATTTAGTAGGACCCTTGGGAACTATATTTTATAATAACATAGCTAGTATAATAATTATAATAAATCCCTTAGACTATTTGATAACTTTTACTTTCATAGGTATTTTTATTCCATGAAACAATATTCATGATGATTATGATTTGGATATGTGTGTTCCATTTTTTTGAGATGTATCCTAGAAGAAGTAAGGTAAATAATATCAATACATGTCATATGTCACGAAATGAACCATCTAGGCCCTCTTTGATGGTGATAAGTCTAGTGTGACAACCCAATCCCACCTCTAATAAGACAGGGGCTTGTGACTAGTTCTAGGTAAGAAAATATTGCACATGGGGGGCATTATCCTAAGTACCTATACACACACATATCTAAATACCCATAAAATACTAAAAGGTAAAGTAAAAATAATCCCATAATGCATTAATAACATCTATTTCACATCATAGTATGATAAAAGTATTGTAAAACATAAAAGGGACAAATTAAATCCCCCCAAAACTGATAAAATAACCCAACTTACTAAGTAGTAGGGAACTGTTATCAAATTTAACACATAGTCCAACCATGGTCATAATAGCTCAAACTATTCTAAACCTACTCTTAGTCCTCCAAGGACTCTATAAAAAAGGCATTTCATCTATATATGACAGGACATGTGCAGACAGACCCCATGTAGGGGTGAGTCTAACAATACCCAGTAGGAAATTATAAAAACCCTATAATTTATTTCACATTAATACATAATTTATTAACTAATATTAGATTTAATAAAACTTGGAGGATCGATAAGTCTAGTGTATATGGGAATTAGGGTCATTACATAACAATTTAAAATAAGAAAAAACATCATCTTTATTGAAAACTTTCTTAACATTGTCACACTTAAAACTACATGGGATGACCGGGGGGCATACATAAGAAAGGGTGAGCTATAAATATAAGTTAGGGAATAAGAATGGAATAATTTAATACATGTTATACAATATTTATATCAATGGGAAATAATATGAATATTAATAATAATGCAAGATATAGCTTGATATTCATAAAGGCATCATGGGAAATGTGGCAACAACTTAAAACACTATATCATAAACATAGGTCAAGGATAACTATGAAGACATCATGAAGGAAAAGTCCCATTAAATTAATCAAGTTCACTCCCTACCCTAAAATTATGTCTCATGATACTAAACATTACCTAATCCATTGAAGTTCTATATAATTCTAGGTGCACCTGTCACTTTCATTTCATTCTCATTCTTAAGTGTGCCACATAGATCATACAACATGGATTCTTTCATTGTAAAATTTAATTCCAAAATAAATGAGTGTGGAATAAATACATGTAATTACCAAGTAAAATAAGTGTAAATTTATAAATTTTAACACCCTTGATAGTAAATGGGTATGGTATTCACTAAAAAATTGTTTTGGCATGGAAAATCATGGTGAAATTTCGGCAGCATAACATCATCACTTAAAAATTCATAAAATTGGTTGATGAGAGAAAAAGGGGTATATCAAAATTTTGATATCAATTTCTCAGTAATAGGTACATTTAAATAAATATCCCAACATTATTAATTATAAATATAAGTCATAAGATAATAAAGAAGTTTTAATAAATAAGAGAATGACAGGATCCCTTACTTGAGTGTGTGACTCCAAATACTTGGGAGGAGCTTCGTGAGAGCTTGATGGTACCTTTTAAAGACTATAAATAGAGGAGGGAAGATAAATAACATGATCAAAAGTATTTTTGGTGAAGAGAATTTGGATACTGGGTGGGTTTATATATAAAAAAAGATAGGGGATTTATTTAATATTTCTCAAACATAGGTTTTGGACTCTATATAATAAAATAACCAAAACCACAAACCTTTTCATGGTTTTTGCCTATGGTTTCTGAAAAATTGGAGTGTTTTTAATTATATAATGATTCCAATAGACAGACTTAATAAAATAATACTCTTTCTTATGTGGATCTGATTCGTACTCTTAAAAAATGATTTTAAAACCTTAAAATATATTAAAGGTTTTAGAGGATTCATAATGGATTTATAAAATTAATAAAATAAAATTAAAATATCATTATTTTAAATATAAAACATATATTTGGTATTTTTTACCTTTTATAGTATTTATTATAACACTTTTGGGTCATTATGATGTAATAATACACACTATATATTTATACGGTATTTAATTTTAACCTAAAAATTCGACTCGCTCAAAAAATTATGAAAAATTCATCATTGGATAATTTAGATGTTCTGATTAAAAAAATATTATTAATTTTATATAAATAATTTTATAAATATATTAATTTTATCTTTTGAAATAATAATCAATATTTATTGAGAAATGTTTGGTTTTTTGATAACAACAGTTTTCAAACCCTTATTGAAAACTATATTTTTGTCTCAATAATTTAAAAATAACAAATTTTTAAATGAGTTAAAATTAAAATTTGATCTATTATATTATTAATAATCTAATTAAGTTCATTTTAAACAATTTTATAATAGAATTTGGTATAAAAAAATTTATACCTTAAAAGTAATTTTTCTGAAAAAATTGTTTTTATGAGCTTAACATGTTTATATCCTGTTAAATTAAATTTATAACTATTGGTGAATTATTTAAATAAAATTTATATATTTTATATTTAATAAAATGTTTCAATAGTCATATAATATTTTAACTATTCATGGGATAAGAATAAATCTAATTTTATTAGTAAAAATTTATATTTTTCTAAAACGCGGTTTTCATCATGTTTTTTGCAATTAATTTAAAATTAATTTCTAAAACTTATTGGCATTGAGTTTGATAAAATTTATTACATATTTTTAATGAATATGTTAAAATTTTGAAAATATACCCCTTTTATTTTTAGGCATTTGGAATAGTGATCGTCGTAATATGTATCACCTCGGTAAAGGGTAAATCAGGTTAATCTAGGTTAAAACTGAGTGATAAGGATATAATTTTTCATCATAATTATTATTGGATAAATTTAATTTGAAATTTATCACCTTATGATCTAAATGTAATTGTTTAATATACACTTTTCCTTGAAAATTTCTAATACAATATTTAAATAAAATAAAGTTACAAACTGTCATTCTCTTAGTTTTAAATATCTCTTATATGTTCACATAGGTATAAAAGCAAGTTATGAATGAATATAAATATATATTTTTATATTAAGAAAATTATTTTAATTATTTTAATTAATTTATAATTTTAATTAATTAAATAATTACCTTAAATTCTTTTGCAATACTAATATATTATTTAATCAATTATTAGAAAAATAAAATAAATGATTTTAAAAATATTAAAATTTATATAATTTGAGTTATTTATAGTATTATTATAATTTTATAGATAAATATGACATATTATTGTTTTTTAATAGTATTATATTCAAATTATAACTTTGTATTTATGTCTTTTATTTAAAATTAAATGAATAGTTTCAAAATTGGTGTTAATGATTTTTTATCAGAATAATATTTTATTAAATTATTTCAAAATTATTAAAATCTTACAAGAAGAAAATTAAGATATTATATAGTCTAAAACTTTATCCTTTTTAAATTTATGTGACAATAGTTACCTTTTAAGTAAAATTATAACCCTTTAAGAGTAAAAAAAGTTGTTACCATAGTTAATGTTAAAATAGGTTAACAAAGGGGTTAAATTAAAAGATAAGGTTTAAAAAGCCACTTAAAACTATCCAAATTCTATTGGTTGGTGTTATTACTACCAAATCCTAACATATATTTAAATATATGTATATTTTTATTCATTTTCCTTGATAATGACTTTATTATAATTTAATCTTTTCAGAAATCCCAAATGTGTCCATCGCCTCAATTATAAAAGAGAACCTACTCCCCTCACTTCTTCACACATTTTGTGACTTCTAGATCAACCATAACCTACCAAAATACCTTATAAAATTTATTATACACATTATATAATTTCTTTTTTTCCCAAAATACCATCCTTTGTATCATTAGTGGGAGATCTAATGGAGTTCTTTCAAAGAATAGGTAATCATCTTAACTGATCACTTTCTTTTTACTTATTCTTTACCTCCTAAAAATATATGTTATTTATCATAAAATAATAACTTAAGTATCCTAAATATAATTAAATTTTATTATTATTATTAAATCACAATTATCCATCCTATTTCAAATCAAATGATAAGTGAAAGTATCACTCGTGCGTACGTACGGCTTACTATCTCTGCATAGCGATACAATTCATTTTCCACCACCATATTTTATGGATGGTTATTATTATGTGTTTAATGTTTATATATGATAATTATTAAATAATTATATTTATGTAATTATATTATATCATCTTTCTTCTTACCTTCTAATATGTTGGAAAATGATAATGTTACTCATGTATATGTGTGGACTATCGCCTCCACAAAGCATTGTGATTCATTTTTCATTTATGTTTTACATAGATGGTAATAAAGATATATTTAATTAATTTAAATTATGTATATTATATTATAATTATTCTTTAAACTTTAATTATTATTTACCCATATTTTTTCCATTTTTTTAAAAAATTAATATAGCGCACATGCGTGCATACGGCCTACCATCTCCATGAACGGTGTAATTCATTTTTCTATCTCTAACTTTCATGGATGATTATAAATATGTATATAATGAATATATATGATATTAATATAATTATTATAATTTTATTTATTATTTAACCATGAAAAATTTATGAGTACTAGAACTGTTGAACTGAAACATACATGAAAATGAGAAAGTTAACACCAAGAAACAGAGATTTTAATAAGAAATTATTAATAAATGGGTGTAGAAATATTATAAGTGGATAATAAATGATATTATAAGTATTCACATGATTATTTTATAGAATTATAATAATTTTAAATTTATTATATAATTGTTTAAAATCAGTTACAAATCATGTCAGACCTAAGGTAAGGGTTTCTCATCTCACTTTTACATCCATGAGACATATTCCATATTCACCACTTAGTTATTTTTGTGGTTTATATAATACTTATTTGATATATTATACCATTAATATATTTATATTCATAGTATTTATTGTTTAATTAGAATTTATTACTTTCATGGAGGTAATGATTCAAAAGTTACCAAAGTGGAAAGATTTTATTTTACAATCTAATCATTAATCGGGATTGTTTATGTTTAAGTCTTCATTGGAAAATTATTTGATCTTTCTATATTAATCCTATATATATTTTATTATACTTTTTTTATTTTTATAAATTAAAATTTTCCTTTAATTTTCCTCTTTTACATACTTTAAATATCAAAAAAATTAAGAAAAATAGACTTTACTTCCTCGTTAGTCGGGAATTATTTTCTTCCATGCCCAGGTTTTCTAAAAATATTTTTAATAATGTTTTTAATATTAAACTATTAAAGATGTATTAATTTTTACAAAAAAAAATTAAAATTAATATTCCTATCATTTTCCAAATGAGGTACTTTTTAACTTTTCATACAAAAGTGGGAAAATAGTTATTTTTTATAACTTATATGACATTTACAAAATTTCCTACTATCATAATTAATCAATGATTAAATATTCATCAACAGGTTTACATGGTTATTTTAAAATAAAATGTTTTACCTAATATTCTAGAAATTTTTAGTTTATAAATTTTATTTTTAAAGTAAAAAGGTTATTTTCTTCAAGAATGTTTTTAATGAAATTTTTATGTTATTTTTATTCATCAATGAAAACAACCCTTTTTTACTTATAATATATTGGGGATAGTTGTAATGATATCATCCTTATTATTTATTTGGATGGTTTATGATCAGTTTGAATGGGTTTGTTCTATTTTGATACCATTCACTATATTAATCTGGATGGTTTTTGATTAATTTTATTAATTTGGGTAATTATTAACATTATATGTGCTAGTTTTTCATATGAATATTTATGTTGATTATGTATCACCCCTTTCATATGAGGAATGCATTGGAATTATTAAATTATGGGAAAGTTTGTCTATATCCCCTCGATGCATCAGTGGATCTCATGAGGCAAACCAACATGGGTATCTAGATGAGGCCATACCCATGTATGTAAGATTCCTTTTCATGAGACTTTGATAGTATGTTTATGATGTTCATCATTTTGAATTATCTCACTATGATATTAGTTATTTATGTCCATTTGATTATTTGATTAGTTATGATATCCATAGATAAGTTTCAAGGTCATGTGATTATTTATATGGAACTGTTTTATTATCATTTATTCTGGCCATATTATTATTCATTCTCAAGTTATTAATTAAATGGAATGTTTTTTCAATTATTTACCTTTCCATATTGATCATTATTTATTTATTCATGATTTATTATATTTTACACATACCCTTACTGATCATTTGACCTCACCCATTTATTATTTTTCCATTCCCCAGTATGTTAGGATGTGTTTTATGATTGATATGCCAGGATATTCTAAAAGGGAAATGGTGTTCCCAAATAAAATACTATATTTTATTTTATTTTTTCAAATGTAATGTGAGAATTAAGTATTTATCATGTTTTCCAATACTACTAAACTATTCAGTCCTTCAGGATGTAATTTCTTGTATCTAGTGCCAATATAATAAATTAATCTACAACTCTAGGATAATAGGGTTGGGGAATTTACAGTTGGTATTAAAGGAATTTTAGTGGAAACCTTGAGAACAATATTTTGGAAAATATATATTATAGAACATAACCCTATGAAAAACTTTGAGAACATTCCCTAAAACCACTAATTTTATGATTAATATGAGGATAGTTTAATAATTTTAAGTACCATAATGGGTTAATAATTCTAAGTTTGATCATAATTTTAAAGGCATGGATACCCCCTTTGAATTTTTATATAATGGTAGTTTAACATGATTAAGGATATTTTGGGAGACATTTATGGGAATATAACCCTTTGATTTGGTATATGTTTTAGTGAAATGTTATTTAGGGAATAATGATTTTATATTTTATAGAAATAATTTTAATCTTTATGGTTAATGTGATTTTTTAGGTTGATGTATTTATTGTTTATTGGTATAAAGGAGTTACTACATTTTATGAATATATCATATACAAAACCATAGCGTTAAAAAAAAGTGATTTGGTGATTAATTTTATTTTTTATGATGTTCATGATATTCTTGTGAATGTTATAGTTTAATAAAAAGTACAACCCATGGATCAATTGATAACCCATCACATCCGACAAAATTTTGGGTCTTGAACCCACAATCGAAGGGTGATAAGGGTGCAGTGCATACCATTAACCTACATGATGTCTTGGTTAGTATTACATTGTTTTCACTTAAATGGGTTGGTGGTTAAATATTAATTTGATTTTGGAAAACATATTATATGATGAAATATTTTTTATTTTGAGGTGATTAATGAAATTTCTAGAGAATTTTTATTGGGTTGAGGTATATATAACCATTATGTTTAATGAAAATGGTTATTTTTGAAAAGAGATATTACATTTTTTGAGGTTTAAGCTGAAGGTTATAAGAAAATATTTAAGGTTAAAAACTCTTTAAATGTTGAGGTTATTGGTGTTATTTAGGATATATGGTTATTTATGTTAAAACTTTGGTTTTATAGATTAATTTTAGAGATTAATGTATTATATTTATCCATATTGGATAAATTGTCCTAATAATTTTGATTTCAATAAATACTGGAGGAATAGATTGTTATTATTTTAGGGATCATATGATCCATTAAAAGTTAATTTTAGTGTTTCAGGCATAAAAAGTCATCTAGAATACTCATCATTTGGAAGAAAATATGATATTGTGGTAAAAATTATTAAAGGATGAAATTATAATTTTTAAGTAAGTATGTTTCCTTAATTTATTATTATATATGGTAAAGGAATTCCTTAACTCTAGGAAAATTATCTTTAAAAAAATCTTATTTTCTTTATTTCCAATGAATCAATGGTCTTTTAACCCATCATAGATTTATGGTTTCATGGTGAATAACTTCATCATGACCATGTTCTCTATCACTATATTATTCCTTGGTCATTATTTTTCTCTTCCATGTCCATATTTTTAACTCCCATTAATTTTCTATTATTTTGAAACCTAGTTTTTTATGACCTTTGTATTTACCTTTCGCTCTTTTAAAATGATGTTTTATTAACCCTTATTATGATGTGGTTTTTCCATAAAGGAATTTTCAAATGTAAATCCCTTGATCACTGAGAATAAATTCAAAATTTTAGGGTTCAAATTATTAAATGGTGTAATGTTACACATTTATATTTTAAAAGAACATTATATTTGATAGTGTATACGACACGCAACATCAGGCTTAAATGACCCATGAAATATATTATTTAAATATTACTGTTACTACCTAGCCATTGAATTAGATAATATGAATAGTATTAAATGAATCTATGAAATATATATATATAAAGGAATTACTAAATAAAAATTCATTTATTAATTATTGGGAAATAAATACTCAGTTTTGAATAAAGTTATTTTATGCTTCAGAAATACATTTTCTTCAAAAATGATTTTTTATTATTTTTTTGTGATAAAATATTATAATTAATTTCTAAAATTTTTATAAATTATATTTTATAAAAATAATATCATTTATTAAATCAACATATTAAAATTATCTTAGAGTGAAATTTTAGACATTTCCTAAAAGATTTATTTTCCAGTGAATAATTAAAAATACTGATTTTTATTAGAAAATATATTTTTGTTACAATAATTTACATGGTTCCATAATTTTAAAATGATTTCAAAGTAAAATTAGTTATATTATATTATATATGATCTAATTATGTTTGTTTTTATCAATTTTATTATTTAATTTGGTATAAAAATATTTTTATACATAAAAATACTTTTTTCTGAAAATAAGAATTTATGAGCGCAACATATTTTTATATTAATAAATTATATTGATCATTATTGGTGAATTATTATAATTAAATTTATATATTATATATTCAAAAAAATTAACATTCATCTAATATTTTTACTATGCATGGGATAAGAATAAATACATATTTTTGCTTAAAAGCTGTATTTTTCTAAAAGAGATTTTCATCACGTTTTGCAAACTTAATTTAAAATTAATTTCTAAAAATAATAGGTATTTAATTTATAAATTTCATTCCATAATTTGAATCATGGTATGAAAATTTGGTAAATATTTCCCTTTAATTTTTAGGCATTAGGAATAGTAACCATTTTAAAATTTATCACCTCGGTAAATGGTAAATTGATTTAATCTAGGTTAAAACTAAGATATAAGTACATAATTTTTTAACATAATTCTTATTGGATAAATTTAAATTGTATATTTTTACCTTATGCTCTAACTTTTTTTATGGGAACTTTTCAATGAAAATGGCCTATATAATATTTAAAGCAAAGAAAGTTACAAAGTATCCCTCTGTTAGTTTTAAAAAAATTTATATGTTCACATAGGGAAAAAAGAATGTTATTAAAAAATCTAAATGACTATTTTGATAATAAAATATATATTTTCATTATGTAAATTTATTTATAATTTTTAGTGTTTAATAATTACATTAAATGTTTTTGAAACGCTTATATAGTATATATTCAATTATTATAAAAATAAATAAATGATTTTTAAAATTTTAAAAGTGATATAAGTTGAGTTATTTATAGAGTTGCCAGAATTTTATAGATAAATATGACATATTAGTGGTTTTTTAAGTGATTATATTCGATTTATAACTTGTTATTTATGTTTTTTAATTCAAATTAAATGAATAGAGTCAAATTTGTCATTAATGATATTTTATCAAAATAATATTTTATTAAAATATTTAAAAATTATAAAAAATTAAATAGGAATGTTAAGATACTATATGGGGTAAAATTTCATTATTATTTCCATTTATGATTCAATAGTTACCATATTAGTAAAATTATAACCCTTTAATGGTGAAAATTTTGTTATTATAATTAATGTTAAAATAAGTTAACTAAGGGGTTATACCGAAATATAAGGTTTAAAACATCATTTAAACCAATCCAAATTATATTGGTTGATGGAATTAAAACTAAATCCTACCTTATATTAGAATCTATGTCTATTTGTAATAATTTATCTTCAGAATGAATTTATTATTATTTAATCTTTTAAGAAAATTCAAAAGTGTCCCTCACCTCAATTCTAAAAGGACACATTTTCCTTCACTTATTCTTACTTTTTGGGCCTTATATCTTGACCATAAAGTGAAAAAATACATTTTATAATTCCTTATACACATTATAGAGATTTTTTTATTCCCAAAATACCAACCATGGGATCCTTAAGAGGAGATATAAAGAAGTTATTTACAAGAAGAGGTAGTTGCCTTAATTGATCACTTTCATTTTACATCTTCTTTAAATCCTCAAATTTTAGGGTATTTTTATTAAATTAATTACTTAATTATACTAAATATACTAAAATTTTATTATTATTATGAAATCATATTATCCACTCTCTTTCCCATAAAATAATAATTGAAAGTATCAATGGTGTGTAAGTATGGCTTACCATCTCCATGTAGCAATACAATTCATTTTCCATCACAATATTTCATGGATGGTAATTATGATGGGTTTAAGGTTTATATATTATATTTATAAAAAATTATACTTATTTAATTATAATATCACATCTACTTTCTACCCTCTACTCCATTGGAAAATGATAATGTCACTCGTGCATATGTATGGACTACCACCTCCACAAAGCGATGTAATTCATTTTTCATTTCTTTTTTACTTGGATGGTAGTAAGGATAGATATAATTAATATAAATTATTTACCCTTATTTCATTCCATCTGTGAAATAATAATTATTCTATAGAGGTGAATTATTATTTACCCTTATTTCATTCCATCTTTGGAGAAATTAAAATAGCATTCATGTGTAAGTATGGCCTACTATCTCCATGAACAGTTTAATTCCTTTTTTCATCAATATAATCCATGTATGATTATAAATAAATATATATATATATTATATTTATATAATTATTATAATTCTATAGATTATGTAACCATTAAAAAATTACAATGATTGTAACTGCCAAACCGAAACATACATGAAAAATGAAAGAGTTGAATCCCAAAAACAGAGATTTTAATAAGGGATTATTAATAAATGGGGAATGAAATATTATAAGTGTATAATACATGATATTATAAGTATTAACATTATTATGTTATTGAGGTATAATAAATTTCAATTTATTATACAAGAGGTTAAAATAACTTACGAAGCAAGTCATATCTGGGGTAAATGTTTCTCATCTAACTTTTACTTCTATGATAAATATTCCATATTCACCACTTATTTATTTTTTATGGTGTATATACTACCACTTTTATATGTTATATCATGAATATATTTATATTCATGGTATTTAAAGTTTTATTTTAATTTATTTTTTTTATGGTGGTTGTGCTTCAAAAGTAACCAAAGTAGTAAGAGTTGATTTCACAATCTCATCATTAATTGGGATTGTTATATTTAAGTCTCTAATAAGAAATTATTTAATAAATATATCTTAAAACCAATATATTTTACTGTCATTTGGTTATTTCTATAAATTATAAGTTTTCCTTTCATTTTCCTCTCTTATAGACTCTAAATATCAAAAAACATTTTTGATAAAATAACTTTATTTCCTATATAGTCGGGAATCATTTTCTTCCATGTCCATGTTTTCTAAAAATGTTTTTAAGAATGTTTTTAATATTTCAATATAATTTTTTAATTTCATTTTTACTCATGTATTTATTTTTATAAAATGGTTTAAAAGGAATATTCCTTACATTTTCTGAATGAGAAACTTTTTGAATTTACATATAAAAAGTGTGAAAAGAATGTTTGTTTAACTTATACAACATGAATGGAATTTCCTGCCATCATGACTACTCAATGCATTGAAGATTACTCGACAAGTTTACAAGGTTATTTTTAAATAGATTTTTCCCCAATATTCAAGAAATTTTTAGTTTTTAAATGTGATTTTCCAACCGAAAATGGTATTTTCCTCAAGAATGTTTTTAATGAAATTTTTATGGTATTTCTATTAATAAATGATAAAAAACCTTATTTACTTTTGATCCACTAGGTATATTTCGTAATGATACCATCCTTTTATTTCTATGGATGGTTTATGATCAATTTTACTAGGGATTTACTATTTTGATACCATTCTCCATATTACTTTGGATGGTTTATGATTATATTTATTTATTAGTGTAATTATTAACATTTTATATGATAATTTTTCAATAATAATTTTTATATTGATTATGTTTTACCCCTTTCATATGAATATTTCATCAGACTTAGTAATTTATTGATAGGGCTCAATATATCCTCTCGATGCATCAATAGGTCTCATGAGACAAACTAGATTGGGTATTTGGTCAAGGCCTTGCCCATTTATGTAAGATTCATTTCCAAGAGGCCTAAATAGTATGTTTATGATGTCCATCATTATTAATTACCTCATTATAAGATTATTTATTAATATCCATGTGATTATTTTATTTGTTATGATATTCATGGATAGTTTTCAAGCTCATGTGGTTATTTATATGGAACTATTTGATCATAATTTATTCTTATCATATTGTTCTTTATGATCAAGTTATTTATTAAATTGTATGTGTTTTCATTTATTTACCTTTATATATTTATTATGCCTTATTTATTTATGATTTGTTCTGTTGTATGTATACCCTTACTGAGCATCTGATCCCACCCCTTTCTTGTGTTTCTTGTACCTAGGATACCAAGAAGTGTTTTATGATTGATTTACATAGATATAGTAAAAGGGAAAATTGTGTTCCCACATAAAATAATATGTTATATTTTAAGTTTTCAATTTTAATTTTATATTTAAGTATGTATCAAGTTTTCTAAGACTACTAAACTATCCAGTCCTTTGGAATGTGATTCTTTATATCTACTGCCTATTTAATAAAGTTACCAATGACTCTAGGATACTAGGGTTAATATATTTATAGATAGGGGATCACACTCAGGTCTCATGGGGGACACTACAAACCCAATCTAGAATAACCCACCAAATAGGGGATCATACAACAACGTAAGTTGGTCATAATGATTCCAAAAACCACACCTAGGGAAATACATATGATAGAGGATCCCACCCAAGACCCCCTTAAAGGATTAGTGAAAACTCTATCTAAGACTAAACCCATAGATTGGATCATAATTCTATTATGAGAACATATTTCCACACTCTATCCTCATAGGGATGGACCAAGGGAAAACACTCAATCGATACAAGTCCAAACTAAAGAGATATAGGGAATCAACATACTCTGGAAAAAGTACATGCCATGTACTGGGGGTACACAATGTGTCTTACCAACCTCGGGTCTTCCCATGTCTCATCATCTCACATAGAATGTAATTATCAAAATACATGGTGTGGTCTCTCAGGATACATGGTGTGTAGAGGTTGATCTAATGGTTGACATTCCAACTACCCATGCCCATGTACATCTGGATATTCCCGTGTAATTTTAGTTATGCCTATGTACCAAGCCATGTCTTAGTACTGAGCAGTGCCCGTTTACTCTAGTATTTTGCATGTGTTTGGTTGTTTCCATGACTATGTGCCCCTAGGGTAGATGCCGATATTCTATCACTGGGTAACATTTCATGTGACATGTCTCACTAGACATGTAATATTTTTTCCCATATGAAACCCTAGCACCAAAAAATATGGACTACACGATATGTGTTCTTCTGGAATACATTTCATATAGTTAGGGATTTACCAAAAATTCCAAAATTGTTTTATGTGTACATTCACACCAATGTTACCATCATATCTATCCCAAATCACATAAATAATCATAGATATCAGTCAACAAAACCTCACCATCATCAATGGTTGGATTTTGGTCACCCAAACCACTTGGGAATCAGTTCCTATCACACCATGTCATATGGTGCATGCCAAATCATAATCAAGAATCACCAATCTGGTCTTGATCCTCTACTGATCTCCTACCACTATCATTTCACCTCAATCGCTCACTTGATCGCAAAACTGAACCTGCAGTATTGATCTGTTGCACTGAATAATGTCTGTGTAATAATCGAATACTAGGTATTTGTCGAACCACTGAACAAAGGAATTTTTGATGATTAATGTGTAAAAAAATAGGGAAGAAAAATCACAAATAAAAAAATAGGAATGAACCTCATATATTATTTGGGATATCCTTAATTCATTATCACTATAACAAAAAATAAATAACCAACAAAAAAATTCCTAAACCGTAGGAAGATAAATCATAAAATAAAATCAAACATTGATATGTGAACCAATTTTGTTAGAAAAATTGGTTCAAATTTGAAAGGGATATAAAAATGGGATAAATATGAATAAATTGAATTCCCTACCTCAGGGTTTTTATCAATTGATTATGAAGAAAAATTCTATATTTTCATCATAGGTGAGATCCATGAACATAGTTGGTGAAAATGATACTCAAGAAATTGATCATGATTGCAGTACCCATGGATTCTAGTACATAACCATTTATTTTTGTTTTATAGATATAAAGTATAAGTGGGAAATTTGGGAGATTTTGGTTATATTTTACTAAGTTTTGGTAACAAAAGTAGTGGCGCACAGGCTGTTCACGGTTCATCCAACCCGTGTGGAAATCCTAGTAGAAACCGTGTGCAAGAGAAGATTTGAGGCAGAGAGATTTGGAATAGTGTGCATATGATTATGGATACCGTGCAAGGAGGTTGTGCGAGGGTCTATAGAGGCATTAGCTAATGCACAGTTAGCGCAAGGTTTGTCTAACCATGAAAACTAATTGTGCGCATGGTTTAAATGAGATCCTAAAAAAGTGGATCTCATGCATTTTTGCCTCTAAGTTGCTCTTTTTTTCTCCTAAGAAGCCATAAATTTGGATTTCTCTTCCTTAAAGGTAGAATAACCTCTCCCAAGTGATTTTGAGTCAATATAAATGCTTCCCTTGGCATTTCAAACCTGCATTCTTGAGGTATGTGATCGTTCTTCGTCGTTCTTAAATGGTTTCTTAAATCTACTTAGATATAATTATCCTATCTTCTTGGTTTCTCATATATACACCCGTTATGGGTATATCAATGAGTTTTTATTCCAAATAAGTTGATATTTGGTCTTTATATTTCTAGGAGAAGATATCTAAGGAGGTTCTATGAAGAATTGACCTGGTTTTCTTAAGCATTCTTCGTCCGTGTCTAGTTTCATCAAAACCATCAAGGTAGGTGGATTCTATCTCGACTCCACTTAGTAGAACTGATTGAAATGATTTAAAATTAAATATATTGTGTTTAATTGGCTGTGATTTTGCTATTTAGAAATTTTTGGAAACCCTTCTTTGTGATGGTTTGGCAAATTGGGGAAATCTGGAAAAACTGGGTATTTGAATAAAGTGATTCTATTATTAATTTTAAAATAGAGATTTTAAAATGGGTTTTTTATTGAATTGTGTCACATGGTTTGGATTATATGTTTTTAAAAAAAGGGAATGTTTTATTGAAATGAAATGGAGAATTTTAAATTGTTTTTTTCTTTGGTTTTCAATAAAAATGTAGTTTTATCGAAATGGTTTGTTTTGGTGATTTTAAATGGTTTGGTATACATGGGGTTGTGTGAGGTCATGTTCGATGTTCCCATGAATAAGGGACATGTACCATTTGGTTACAAGTTTCATGGCCCTAGATCTGGGGCGTGTGTCATTGGTACATAAAGTATTTTGACTATAGACCGCTCAAGAGTATGGAACTATTAAACTAAGCATGAATGGGTGTTTGTGTTGTAAACCATGGATTGGTTATGCCAAAAGAATATTGTGGAATGTTTTTAAAGCTTGGATTAGTTTTTTTCTTGGAAAATAACTTTCTTTAAAAATTGGTTTCAATTGCTTGAATTTTCATTGAGCTACAATTGGTTTTGTAACTTGTTTACATTATGTTATAAACTATTTTTCATAATTGTTTTATATAAATAGTCTTATAAAATGTGGATAACTCTTTCATCCTAGTGGTGTGAGTAAAGAATTAATTAGGAAAACCTAATGAGTTTTATACTCACCCCTTCTTTGGAACTTTGGTTCTTTTGCAGATGTTACCTTCTAGGACTTGGGCAAAGGTAAAGTATCACAATTCTTTAGCACTACATCATGATACTTTGGACTACATAGTGATATTGTAACATGAAGCTTGTGGAGCATGGAGTCTTTTTTTTATCTTGTATTTTATTCATTGTATTTTTTTTACTTTGATGTTGGATTTTATTCCTTTGTAGCATACTTTGGTTGGTTGTTATAAAGAGAATGACCAAAATGTCTTAGTTTATTTCATGCATTATATTGTGAGTTGTTTGTTGTTGGTCTGTTGGGTTTTTGGTTTTAGTCATTAAAGGGTAAATCATCTCCCGCTTACTTTGAAAGCCTTTGGCACTTATTGTCATCCTTTTTTTCCTTGGGGATGTCACTTAAGGCCCATTAATGACTCATTGTACTCTCAAGCTAATGAGAATGAGTGGGTTATTACAAATGGTATCAGCCTGTTCGGTCATTTCCTAACAATTATTCATCAATATTCTTGGTCTGGGATTTAGAATCATTTCTTTTTTATTCCTTGGTTTAGAATCTTAGAAATAATTAGGATTTTTTGAACTTGAAATGTATAGCATAAAAGGACGTAGCTAACCCTTTTATGATAAACTTTAAGTTACCTGGGTATTGGGTACATAAGTGTTTTGGAGACACTTCTAGAATGTTGGAAATATCATTATCATGGGTTTAGCCAATGAGACAAGCATTACATGCATTTTAGAGGAATTAATTTCCAATAAGAGTGCATACATCATTTCAAGGAATGATTCATGTTTTGAAAAAGTTTTTATTTTTGAAAAAGTATGAAATTTTTTTCAAATGAAATATTTTGAAAAAAAATGCTTATGGTATTTTAAAAATGGTTAAATTTTCAAAAAGAAATTTGAAATTTTTCAAGAATGTTTGAACATGGAAAAAGGTTGTTTTTTGGAAAATAATTTTGTGATAGTTTATGTGATATAATTTGAAATGATAATCCATCAGTTTCTAGAGAGTGAGATTGACGGATTTTGTTGTTGGTTTAGAAAATGGCACCCGGTATGCATTATCAAAACCAACCCAAAGAAGCTGAGGATAATGTGGTTGCACCTAAACCATAGGTGAACCAAGAGCTTGTTCAGATTATTTTCTAGGATTTTCAAGTTGTGGATATGGGGAACCAGAGGAATGATCCAAGGCATGTGGATCATACCATCCAATTCATGAAGCAGAATCCACCCATATTTTGGGGTGATGCTGAACTCAAAAAATTAGAGGTATGGATGAGTAGGATGAATCGTATATTTGATTTCATCATCACACCATATGAGCTCAAATTCATGTTGTAGACTTATATGATTGAGTATCTTGCACACTAGTGGTGGGATTTAGCGGTACAGGCTAAATTGGATGAAGGCCTTACATGGGGGGATTTTGAGGAATTGTTCAACAAACAATTCTATCCTAATACATTCAAAATCCAGAAAACTATGGATTTATTTAGGTTGAATAAGGATAATCTCTCTATCATGGAATATGCGGCTAAATTCATGAATTTAGTGCTCTTTTCACCATAATTTGTGGAAAGTGTGTCCTTGAAGGCACACATCTTCAAATCGGGGCTAAGGTAGAAGATTCAGTTGAAGATTGCAGTGATCTGTATTACTGATTATACAAAGATGGTGAAAAGAGTGATTGTGGCTGAACGTGATATCTCAGGATCTATGGGAGGAGGTATGATGATACCTACATGGAATGGTGGGAACTCAAACTCTGGGAGAAAGTGGAAAATAGACATTTATTTACAATGTGTAAGTGGAAATCAAAATCAAACGGCATGATCAATAAACCTTCCTCCACAACCCAAGAGAAAAGCAGGTTGTTTTCAATGTGGTTCATTTGACCACATAAAGAGAGAGTGTATGGAACAACCTATAGAATTCCATAACTTAATGAATATGGGAAATATTCAGGGCTGTTGTTACATTTCTCCAAGTTCAGGTGCTTGAGATACTTCTCATGCATCACAAGCATCATATGTTTCGACAGGGAGAGGAAAACAGAATTAGTCTCGTCAGCAGAGCAGATCTAGCCATGGTGATTCTATAAATACCATGACTACTCAACCAGGTCAATCTCATCAAGTCAACAAGGAGAAAAATTCAGCAATGAAGCAATTGTATAGAGATGAGCAGATGATTGTCAATGATTAGGTTGGACCATATACAGTGATAGATAAAATTATTTTTAATTCTACCCTTGTGCAAGTTCTCTTTGATACCGGTGCATTTCATTATTTCATTGCCTCTCATGCTGTTTATTTAATATGTTTAAAGTTGGAAATGATGCCTTCTGTTTTAAAACTGCAAACCCATCTCGAGGAAAGAGAATTTCAAGCCGTTGTGTGTAGATCATGTGCTATAACTTTTGATGGAGCTGAGCTAAAATGGGACGTCTCAGTGTTGGGCATGGAATTCTATGATGTAATACTAGTTATGGATTGGTTGAAAATGTTCAAGGCTCACATCAATTTCTATGGATGGACTGTTAGATTCATCATTGATAATGGCAGTGGGAATCTCTTTAGAGGATAATGGGTTGTAAAACAAATGAAAAGAGATTGTTGGCACTAATGGTGGGAAAGATCTCTTATTAGTAGGAATCATTGAATTTGAAATCAATGGAAGAGATTGAGGAAAATACTTTTCTAGTAGTTTTGGATCAATTTTCAGATGTATTTCCCAAAAACTTCTCGAGGTTGCCACCTCTAAGGTATGTGCATTTTACGATTGATCTCCTTCCAGGAACCAGTCCTATTTTCCTTTCATTTTATAGGATGGCACCAAAAAAGTTGAGAGAATTGAAAGTGTAGTTGGAGGATCTGGAAATCAAGGGTTTCATTCGGCCAATTACGTCTTTGTGGGCATCACTAGTATTTTTCGTGAATAAATTGGATGAAACTCTTTGATTGATCGTTGATTATCATAAACTGAACCAAGTTATGATAAAGAAAATATATCAACTTCCACGCATTGATGATATATTCGATCACTTAAGGGGAGCTCAGTGGTTCTCTAAAATTTACTTAAGATCAGGATATCACCAATTGCGAATTCAAAAGGAAGATATTTTAAAGAAAGCTATTAGAAGAAGATATGGCCACTAAAAATATATAGTCATGCCTTTTAGTCTGACGAATGCACCAACGGTCTTCATAGATTTTATAAATCAAATATTTTAGAAATATTTGGATTCTTTTATTGTGGTTTTTCTGGATGACATCTTGGTGTATTCAAAGATAAGGTATGACCATGAAGAACACTTGGAAAGAGTGTTACAAATTTTTAGAGATCACTAGTTGTATGAAAAATTATCAAAGTGTGATTTTTGGATATAGGAGGTATGCTTTCTTGGCCATGTCATTTCTGAGAAAGGTGTTTCTATTGATCTTTAAAAGATAAAAGCTATTATCTTGTGGAAACCACTGAATAATTTATTAGAGATGCGAATTTTTATCTATCTAGGTGTTTATTACCAATGCTTTGTATGTGATTTCTTATGACTATCTTCGCCATTAATATCTCTGAAAAAGAGGAATGCTTTATTCCAATGGACAGAGGAATGCAAGAAGTCTTTCATGGAAATGAAAGTTCGTCTTAAATTGGAACCTATCTTGATTTTTCTAGAATCGGGACAGGGTTATGTGGTGTACTATGATGCTTCAAAAACAAGGTTAGGATGTGTTATCATGAAAGGATACCATGGTGTGTTTTATGGTTCAATGCAGTTGAGTGTGCATGAGAATAATTACCCAACACATGATTTAGAGTTAACTGCAGTCATCCATGATTTGAAAACATGGAGTCGTTATCTCTTTGGTGAGAAATTTATTGTGTTCACAGACCACAAAATCTTGAAACACATTTTCTCATAGTGAGATTCGAATCTGAGGAAAAGGAGATGGATGGAGTATCTCTAGATGTTTGACTTTGACTTGATGTATACACTGAGAAAAGGGAATTTGGTGGCAGATGCATTGAGCATAAATTCATATGATTAGTTGGAAAAAAGAATCTTCAGATGAATGGAAGTTGATGTCAATCCTAGAAGACATGCATGTGGAATGTTTGGTTTTCTTTTCAGCTACACTTGTTCCCAATTTGGTAAATATGGTCAAAGAGGCACAAAATTCTGATGTAGAATGTCTCGTAATGAGTTCAAAACTCAATGGTGGGGAGACCATTGAGGGCTAGAAACTTGATGGGAGTTCAGTTTTGTGTTTTAGAAATCAGACGATTATACCTATGACTTGTAAGGAACAACCCCTTGATGCTTACCACTATTTGACATGGGTTGTACATCTAGGTACACAGAATATGTATAAAGTATTGAAGTCATGGTTTTGTTGGAGCGGCATGAAAAGGAAGGTGGTCGAGTTCATCTCGCGATGCTTAACTTGTCAGTAGGTTAAATCCGAGTATCAGAGACCTACAGGTATGTTGCAGTATTTACCTATTCCAGTGTGGAAATGGGAACAAATAGTGATGGATTTTGTTACAGTTCTTCCAAGAATGATCTGTAAACATATGGGTGATAGTGGATTGTCTTACCAAGACGGCCCATTTTATTCCAATTTTTGAAACTCATATGATGGAAAGTCTATCCAAAAACTATATCCAAGAAGTGGTAAAGAGACATTTCATACCAATTACAATCATCTTAGATAGATATATGAGGTTCACATCTTGTTTCTATAAATCCTTACAGAAATACATTGGCACTCAGTTGAATATGAGCACGGCGTATCATCCTCATACGGATGGGAAATCTAAACAGATGACACAGACATTGGGAGAAATATTTTGGGCTTGATTAATGGATTTCGTTGGCTCATGGGAGGATCACTTACCCTTAGTGGAGTTGTCATATAATAACATCTATCAGGCCTCGATACATATAGCTCCCTTTGAAGCATTGTATGGGATTCCTTGTCATTCTCTGTTGTGTTGGGTGGAAACGGGTGAGTATTCACTAGTTGGTCCAAACCTTGTCCAAAAAACAATAGAGAAGATATATTTTATTAGAAAGAGGATGGATATGGCTCGGATTCATCAGAAATAATATGCAGATGACTGTCAAAGACCTTTTTTGTTCGTTGTGGGTGATCATGTCTTCTTGAGGATATCTACAAGGCTTGGACATCATCGTTTTGGGAAGTATGGAAATTTATCTCCTTGATACATAGTCCCTTTTTTTATACTGGAATGAGTTGGAGAGGTGGAATATCGGTTGTCATTACCACCATAGTTGAGTTCAGTGCATAATGCGTTCCATGTATCCCAGTTGAAAAAAGTATCAGTTTGATCCTAACCATGTGATCAGATGGGATCACATTGACCTAGAGCTGGATGCTTTGTTGATACATATCCTAGGGTGAATTTTGGATAGGCAAGAGAAAGTCTTGCGTGGAAAAAGCATCGTCCTGGTGCAGGTTTTATGAAAACATGTTCAGATTCAAGAAGAGACTTGGGAACGCGAGAAGGAAATGAAAGAACAATGTTCGGAACTATTTCAGGGCAGTGAAAGTTTTCTACTTTCTGAGAATGGAAAGACCAACGGTGGGGAGAATGTAGTACCCCCGGTTTCTGGTACGTAACACTTTTCTTTGTGTTTTTATGGATATAAAGTATAAGAGTTAAAGTTGTGAGAGTTTTGTGATCTTTCACTATGTTTTGCGGACAAATGGAGAGGCGCACGAGCTGTGTACGGTTCATACAAACCGTGCATAAATCCTATTAGAAACCATGTGTAATAGTAGATTTGAGGTAGAGAGCTTCGGCATGGTGTGTACATGGTTAGGGAGACCATGTGAGGAGGTTGTGTGAGGGTCTACCAAGGCAGTAGATAATGCACAGTTAGCACCTAGTTTGTCTAATCATGTGAACTAACCATGTGCATGGTTTAAATGTGATCCTAAAAAAGTAGATATCACTTGTTTTTGCCTCTAAAAATATATTTTTTTCTCTTAAGTATCCATAACTTGGTATTTCTCTTCATTAAAGGTATAAGAACCACTCCCAATTTATTTGGAGTCAATCCAAAGGATTCACTTGGAATTTCGAACCCGTATTCTTGAGGTATGTGATTGTTCTTCATCGTTCTTGATCAGTTTCTTAGATCTACATAGAATATACTTATCCTTCCTTCTTGTTTTATCATATATACACCCGTTATGGGTAGATATATTATTTTTGAATCCAAATAATTTGATATTTGTTCTTGATCTTGCTAGGAGAAGAGATCTAAGTAGATTCCGTGAATAATCGACCCAGTTTTCTTAAGCGTTCTTTGTTTGTGTATAGTTATTTCAAAACCTTCAAGGTAGGTGTCTTATCTCTATACTCCACTTATTAGAACTTATTGGTATGATTTCAAATTGAATATTTTTTGTTTAATTTTTTGGGATTTTTATGTTTAGAAATTTTTGGAAACCTTTCTTTGTGATGGTTTGGAAAATTGGGGAAATCTGGAAAAATTGGGTATTTGAATAAAGTGCTTCTGTTCTTAATTTTAAAATGGATATTTTAAAATGGGGATTTTCTAGAATTGTGTAACATGGTTTGTATTAAATGTTTTAAAAAAAGGTAATGTTTTGATGAAATGAAATGGAGGCTTTGAAATTGGTTTGTTCTTTAGTTTTCAATAAAAATGAGTTTTATCAAAATGGTTTATTTTGGTGATTTGAAATGGTTTGGCATACATGGGGTTGTGTGAGTTCATGTTCGACATGCCCCTAAATAAGGTACATTTAAGATTCGGTTACAAGGTGTGTGACGCTAAATTGGGGGCGTGTTTCATTGGGACACAAGGTATTTGGACTAGAGACTGCTCATGAGTATGGAACTATCAAACGAAGCATGCATGGGTGTGTGTGTTGTGAACCATGGATTGGGTATGCCAAAAAAATATTGTGGAATGGTTTTAAATCTTGTATTAGTTGTTTTATTGTAAAATAACTTTCTTTAAAAATTTGTTTCAATTGCTTGAATTTTCATTGGGCTACAATTGGTTTTGGAACTTGTTTACATTGTTTTATAGACTGTTTTTGCATAATTGTTTTATATAAATAGTCTTATATAATTTTGATAACTCTTTTATCCTAGTGGTGTGAGTAGGGAAGTCATTGAGAAAACCTACTAAGTTTTATACTCACCCCTGCTTTGGCATATTGGTGATTTTGCAGATGCTACCTCCCAGGACTTGGTAAAAGGTAAAGTATCACACTTCTTTAGCACCACATCATGATACTTTGGACTACTTGGTGATGTTGGAGCATAAATATTGTGGAGCATGGAGTATTGTTGAAGTCTTAGATTTTATTCATTTTCTTTCCACTGTTTACTTTGATGTTAGATTTTCTTCCATTTTAGCATACTTTGGTTGGTTATTATAAAGAGAATGATCAAAATGTCTTAGTTTATTTCATACATCATATAGTGAGTTGTTTATTGTTGGTCTATTGGGTTTTTTGTTTTAGTCATTAAACAATAAATTGTCCCCCACTTACTTTGAAACCCTTCAGCATTTTTTTCTAACATTCGGTTCCTTGGGGATGTTTATTATGGCCCAGTAATGATTCATTGTACTATCAAGCCAATGAGAATGAGTGGGTCATTACAATGATCCTTAATCTATTTTCATTCACTAAGATCTCCTCAAATGGATCCTCTCCCAATCCCAGGGTTATGCAGATAACCATGTGTATTTGGTATAACTATATATTTATGGAGGATTTTTGGGTCACTACATTTAAACATAACATATAAATTAATCAATATATATCTTTTATTATTTATACATGTGAATGCACTTAAAAAAAATGTTTGATGTCGACAAAGGTTATATTGTACATAGGGTAAAACCTATATTCTGTACTCAATGGCAGTCTCATATTTCTAATTTGAGACTTCATTTGGTATGTATTTCATTATTTATAAAAAACTACACATACTTGATATAATATATTTATTATTTTTATTATATCAAAATTGAGCCTCTTTGGGCCTTGAAATCTTACATCGTCTCAGTACATGTCTCTAAAAATATTCCTTAATATATTCCAAAGTCTCAAAAGGAAAAATAGAGACATTACATTCTCCCCACCTTAGATGTTTTTTTCTGAAAAATCAAAAAAAACTACTCCCAAGTGAGGATACCGAGCTCTCAACTGGGTATCCCACTCCCACAATCTCTCCTAAAGGTTCTCAAGCTATCAACAAACACACACCCAAGGGGAATACTCACCCATGAAGTTCCTTCTCTAGGTTGGTACGAAAACACTACCAACCTCTTCAAACTCCTTAAAAAGGTAACTCCACCCCCAATGTCCGGATCACCCTAGTCGACATCATGCAATGATTCGTGCACATGTCTCCTCAGCTATCACACATATAAAATACCAAGCACCCAGTCTATCTACAGTCATAGGTCCTAATTGTACACCACCTCACTAACTTAATATAGTAACTATAAATAGGTTCTATAAACCCAAGAGATAGATTTTTTCTTATCTAAATCCATATAATCCCTAACAAGAGGTGATATCTTAAAAAACATGATCTCCTCATCAAACTTCAAAGGTTGATATATTCAGTCCCCAAATATTTCCTAACATTACATGGTAGTCCTCATTCACCTCTAGATAGAATGGACCCTTTATAACCATCATTATAACCAACTATGGTCCCATAAGAGTTGTCTCCCACTTTCTATGACCAATACAGTGGTGACCTTCCGGTTCTCTTATACAAGGCATCAAATGGTGCTAAACCGATAGTGGATTGATACTCTTATGATAAGAAAACTCCACTGGTGGTAAATGATCATTGCAACTATGGCCCCAAGCTAACAAGAAATCTCAAAGAATTTCCTCTAAAACCTGAATGGTCTGCTTTATCTAGACATATGTCTGGGGTAGAAACACGGTGCTCAAATAACATTGAGTCTCAAAGGCCTCCCACATCCTCCCCACAATCATGGCATAAGGTAAGAATCAAAATATAAAATAATCATCGAGGAAATCCCATGAATTCGGACTATCTTTTACATGCACAAGTGTCCAAAACACTCCACAAAGATCTACTCTTGGAAGTTTGGGAAGTTTACCAACTTGGAAAGTCAGTCGATGATCACTCAGATAGATTCATCACCTCTCACTACTTGTAGAATATATTTTATAAAAACAAAAAGGATACCATCCCATTTCCCCTTTCATATGGGCACATCATCCTTCACCTACTGATAAGTGATACATCAAGAGTTAAACTCATCAAAAACCTATAGAATCATTGACCACCAAACTCAATGCCAAAGGATCTTGGTATATCCTCATATCTCCTAGATATATTCATAATATAAATAAACCTCCTTGTAATCTCATCTCACAGTATGACCAGCATCATCCTCCATCCTTGAACAATAATTACATGCTCCCCACCTCTATAAAATTTATCTAGAACATGTCCAGTGGATATATGGTCATGAAATACCTCACAGTTAACATATTCAATCTGTGACTCACTAAATCACTGAATAAGAGGAGGGGTAGAAACCATTGATTGAAGATACGTTGAACCATCCTCATCCACAAAGGTAAACTATAAAGAGTTTTGCGGCTTTTTCAACTAACTCATCAACAGTAGATAGAAAATCTCATTGTTAGAATCTGCTACTATAGTTGTACCCTTAGGAGGATCTTAAGCTAGAACTACCTTATCCTTTATCGGTTTCACTATCACTCTCATGTATGAGAAGACATATCCCAATAAGTGGGACTCTTAAATCTAGAACCAATACTTTGAGAGCGTCCTACAAATATGGTAATCTCAAATCATGTCTAGAACCATCCTCAATTGTCTCTCATTCTCCACCTATGATTCCAAGTACACTAGGATATCAACAAGGAATATTATCATGAACTAATCCAATAGGGTTCAAAGGATCTATTTCATAAGTCTCACAACACATTAGGGAATTCAAAATTCAAAAAGACATCCCCAATAACTCAAATAAACCATAGTGGATTTATTAAGCCACATTTGGTATATCATTCTCTTGAACCTAGCACTATTAACAACCTATCCTGAGGTCAAACTCTAAGAACCACTTTGACCCTCACCACTAGTCAAAGAATTAATCAATTCGTGAGGGTGGATACTCCTATATGATAGTCACCTGGTTCAGGTGATGTCAATCCACACCTAACCTCATGCTCTTATTCTTCATCTAGGTGAACTACACATGGATTCCTAGGTGAACACACTAGTTCTATAAAGGCCCCTTCTCTATAGATTTCTCTAACCACACCTTCATCTCTAATAACTACATGGGGTCATCCGATATTCTAGAACAGATATCAACCATCCCTGTTGTAAGTCTATGCAGGAAAAGATTTGATAGGGTGGTAAGCCTAGAACATCCTTATAGAAGATTTACTCATACTTCTCCAATACCACAGGAAACTAAAATATCATTGAATCTGATGCTCCAAGGTTCATACTAGCTAACTAATAAGAAATAGGTTGTATCCTCCTACACATGAGATCATCCTACTCCACCTAGAATAACTCCTTACCAAAGGAGAAAAACTTATTCCAACAACTTAGATTCACGGCAATCATCACTAGTAATAGTCATTGAACATGGATAGTAGAAAACTAGTCCAGACCAAGGAAAATATCATAGGGAACTACTATCATTATGGAAAGGTCCCATTTGGGGTTCTTGCTCTCCTCCATAGATAGGTCACACTGCCAATATAAGTGTGTGATCACTGATCCTCTCTTTTGGAGCCTCCAAACACAAGGTTCAAGCCAAGGGATCAACCAGAAACTCTAATTCTCAAACTAAGGATATATCAAGAAAAAATTGGCTCATGCATGTGTCTATAAAAACTATAGTTAAAGTAAAATAGACACACACCATGCCTTTAATCACTACCAAATCCTCTAGTTTGTAAGGCTCCAACTCTTGTAGATGCCTATGTTCCTAAAAATTATCTCTTTAAGCCTAGAAAGGACCTATTAGAGTAGTGTTGGTAGAAACATATCAAAGAAATAGCCACCTCCTACTACTATGCAATCTCCTTTTCCATGCCCATTGCCCTGCAAACCTCCTTGTTCCAACCTCTACCTCTTCCAAGGTGTTCTATCAACTTTCTATTTATCTATAGTATAATGGGTAGGATAATCTCAAGTGATATGTATATGTATATCATAATTATAAAAATGAATATTCCTTATAGAACTATGCTTTTCTTGAGGTCATCATGAATGATGCAGCCTCCTATGTTGTGACCTGCATTGCATGTCTACTGTCAGTAGGTCTTGCTTTCGCTAGATCCCAAGAAACTTCTAAATGTAAGCTCATGATATGCATTTGATCCATGTACATCATCATCCAGCACCCACAGGACCATCCACAACTCATTCTAAAATTATTCATCCATCTGATCCATCATAAGTGGGTCTATGTACTGATCATCAGGTGAAAGTACCACCAGCTGTCTGCATGGAAGGAAAAGTTACTCCTAATTAGGCCCTTGTATAGAGACCTCATCAACCATTAGTTAATACTCTTGACTATTCTGTGGAAACCTCACTATCTTTCATCATGAATACATCTTGCAAGATGACAATACATATAATGGTCAATGATTATATCTAGGGGCCAACTCAAGAAGGACGTGGAAACCACTATCCATTCCTATATGATGCATTTACTAATGTTTTTTCATATAACCGGTGTCTACATGTACTGAGTAAAAAAGTAGTTTTTCAGAGCCCTACTGAATGGATACGTCATCTATTTCACCAACACTTGAGTCCCCATCCAAAGATCCAAACTCGAAACACTTTAACATTGCCACCATAAATCTAAAAATAAAACACACATCTATTAAAAACTGCAAACTACAGCCTTAGGATGAACCCCCCATTGATACCACTCTATCATAAACCAACCCAATAGGTCCTGCATAGACAATAATAAGCTGAGTGTGACACCTCAATCCCACCTCCAATAGGCTAGGGGATGGCAATCAGCACTGAGTAGGCAAATCTCACACATGGGAAGACTTATACTAAGTACCTGTACACATGGATACATCTCTAAATACCCATAAAATGTATAAAGGTAAAGTAAAATAGATAAAATAATGTATTCATAACATCTATACCACATCAAAGTATTAAAATAGTATTGTAAAGCATAAATGGGCCAAATACAAGCCCACCAAAACTGATAAAAATAGTCTAACCTACTAAGTGGGAGGGGATTACTAAGAAATGAAACACCTGGTCTAACCACAGTCAGACTATTCCAAACTATGCTCTATCTACTCTCAATCCTCCTAGTACTCTAGAAAAAAGGCATGTTGTCTGCATAATATATGACATTTGTGGCTAGATCCCATATAGGGGTGAGTATAACAATACCCAGTAGGACACCCCAAAATAACCAAACATAAGAATAAATATGGTAGTAAACTCATCATAACATATATAAAAAGGATATTATACATAGTAATAAAAACCATAAGAGACCATATATTCTCATAATATACTCCAAGTATCAATGAAATCTCTACCACTACCAGCCATAGGATTTTTCATGAGGATGCATGGTAACACTTTTTTGAGATAACTCGCTCTCTAATCTATGCTATCACTGATGATTCTCATCTAAGAGGTCATTTTCATTAGGACTTTTCAAATAATTACTCATTGGATCTCCAAGATCCTAATACATAGATATGGGATCACAAATAGTTCTCTTGGTGGACACCATAAACACTAAATGGAATAACATTCTAAAACTCCAAGGAGATTGATACACATATAGGGTATCACACTCAAGGTTCATGGGGGACACCACAAAACTAATCTAGAATAACCTACTAAATAGAGGGTTATATACCTGTATAAGTTGGTCATGATAATTACATAAATCCCACCTAGGGAAAGACACACAATAGTAGATCTCACATCGGGTCCCCTAAAAGGATTCATGAAAACTCTATATAAGACTAAACTCATAGAGAAGATCAAAATCATATGATGAGTAAATAATGCCACATTTTACCCTCATAGTGACGGACCAAGGGAACACACTCAAATGAAACTGGCCTAAACTAAAGAGATGGAGGGCCTCAATTTGCCTTGGAAAAATTACACAATGTATATTGGGGGTACATGACATGTATTTTCAACACTAGGTCTACTCGTGTCTTTCCATATCACACAAAATGTAATTCTCCAAAAACATGGAATGTTCACTCTAGAAACATGGAATATAGAGGTGGATCCAGAACTCAGTGGTCCACCTACCTGTGCCCGTGTATATTTGGTTGTGCCCGTGTACTTCTGGTTGTGCCTGTGTACTGGGTTTTGTTAGAGTACCAAGTCATTCCCATGTACTCTAGTCATGCCGGCGTACCTGGTCGTATTAATGCCCATGTACCCCTAGGGTATATATTGAGATTCAAGCACTGAGTTACATAGAGTGAAATGTGTTTCATAGGGCATGTGATATTTCTTTCTATGTGAAACCCTATCACTATATAAGAGGGACTACAGGAAATTTATTCTTCCACAGGACACACTGTGTAGTCAAGAATTTCCCAAATATCCTAGACTAGCTTCACACATATAATCACACCACTCTAACTGTAGGATCCACCACTAATCATGATGATAATTGCAGATCTCATTCAACCAAAACTCACTATCGTCAATGTCTAGATTCCAACCATCTAAACTGATCAAGAATTAGTTTCTATCATACCACGCCACATGTCACAATCCAAACCACAACCATGAATTACTAATCTATCCTTGATCCTACTCTAGTCACCATCTGCTATCATGACACCTTGGTCACTCTCTTGATCATGAACCTGAACCCCCAATATCGATCCCTTATGCTGAATAATGGTCATTCAATTATCGAATACTAGGTATTTTTT
The DNA here is from genome assembly GCA_963277665.1 of Viscum album. NCBI lineage: Eukaryota > Viridiplantae > Streptophyta > Magnoliopsida > Santalales > Viscaceae > Viscum > Viscum album. The sequence goes on along the minus strand of OY728137.1, from coordinate 1,503,341,239 downwards.
GAATTTTCGGTCAAAGGAATTGTTGGTGATGAACATGTGAAGAAACCGGGAAGAAAAAGATCACAAAAGAGGAATGAACCTCATACATTGTTCAGGTTGGACTCAATTCATTATCATTAGAATAAATAAAAAAGAACCAAAAATAAACAAATAAATCATTTCCTAAACCACAGGAAGATAAATCATCAATTTAAATCAACCATAGATCAATGAACCAATTTTGTTATAATAATTGGTTCATGTTCAGCATGGGATATCAAAACCAAATAAATCCAAATAAATAAAATGCCCTACCTTAAGTTTGGTTAAATCATTGATGAGGAAATATTTTTCATTATCATCATAGGTGAGATCCACAAACTCTATTGGGGAAAATGATCCTCAGGAAATCAATCATGATACTTGATCCATTTTTGTTCACTAAGGTCTCATCCAAATAATCCTCTCATAATCCCAGGGTTATGTGGATAACCTTGGGGATTTTTCAGGACCATATATTTATAGAGTAGATTTTGGACACTATGTTTAAATAAAAAAATAAATTTTTCAATTAATTTATTTTATTATTTGTGCTCATGACTGCACTTAAAAAAACACTCGAAGCCGACAAAGGTTATGTCACACCTAAAGTAAACCCCACATTTCGGATTTAACAGTGGTCTCAAATTTTTTATCTGAGACTTCATTCAGTATTTATTCCATTATTTATAAAATAAATATGCATTCATGATATAATATATTTAATGTTTTTATTATATCAAAACTGAGCATCTTCGAAACTCAAAATATTGAGCATCTCAACACCTAGCTCCAAATATATTTCTTAGTATAATCCAAAGTCTTATAAGAAAAAAACCAGTATGTTACATAGTCAATATAGAGATTTACCACCATAGAAAGTTAATATGGATGGTGTTGTAGGTGAAAATATTATGACTATATTAGGGAATTTGTTCTAGGATATGGCCAATAACCTTTCCCGTATGGATTAACTTATTTATTATCAATATAGTGCAATGATGTTGGTCCATTTCATGTGGAAGAATACTTTATCCATTAATGGAACTACTAATTTATTGGTATTCAAGAAATGGATCAAGTCACTTGAAAATATATTTCTATATTTAGGAAGTAATGAAAAGGAAAAGGTCATTCTGGAAGTATATTATTTAAAAGGTTATGGGATCAATGGTGATCATTGATTCAAAATATTGTGAAATAGGGGATCAAAAGTATGAAATGGGGAAATTTTAAGGTGATATTAATTGAGATATATTATCTTTGAGAACAATGTAATGATATGGAATGGAAATTTTTTGATTTAAGAAAAAGGAAGAGAAAAGTGTTTCTGAGTATGGGGATAACTTTACCAAATTAGTAAGTCATACTGCAGACTACATGCATAATCCAAAAAAATAATATTTTTTATTAATTTAATGGGATTAAGTAGAGCCTTCAAAGGGAATTATTTTCATAATAATTTTTATCATATGATTATATGGTATCGTATTCCATTAATAAGGGAAAATAATTTTCTATGTCTTATATTTTCAAAGGAAATCATGATAAGAATAGGATGACTTAGTACCATGAAAAAAAATGAAATGAAGGAGAATAAGGGGAGATTTAAACTTAAAACCTATGAAAATTGTTGAAATAAAAATCTCAGTAAATTTTTAAATGTGATGGTATTTTTTTATAAGTGAGGAGATAAAGGACATAAGGCTCATGAATGTAAATGCTAGAAATAATCCACTAATATCTAATGATTCAACTATAAAAAGATGGGTCACTATTTGAATCAATTCCCCAAGTGTCAAAGATTAATTTGATAATTTAATTGTTTTATTTATTGATGTTATCTTGGTATAATGTAAAAGAGATAAAGAGAATGAGAATCACTTGTTAATTATTCATGGGGCGCTCAAAGGAAATGAGTTATTTTTGAAATTTATCATGTGTAAATTTAGCTTTAGGATATTTCTCTTTGTGGAAATATTGTCTCCAATGATGGAATATTTGTACATGTTTCTAAGATAAGGAAAACCTTCAAAACAATATATAACCTTTATGTTAGTATGTGGTTTGAAGTAAGGGTAATTATAGTAATTTTTTTTAATATATGATTATGATGTATTCAAATTTGGTCTAACATATCAAACCTTGGGTGTTCTTATTGAGGATTTGGAGATCAAAATTTTACTCCTTAATTTGATAGTTTACTTTATTGATTAATATTTTTAATTATGCTAACCATTTTTTGGTTTTAATAAATGCATAAAATTTGAGGTATCAAAGGTCATAAAATATTTCATACAATTAATAACACTATACTTTAATGGATCCTATGATCCCTTAATAGTTAATTTGAGTGCATCATGTATGAAAAAAATTATCTGGTTAATTTTTCAAATGAGATAAATCAATGATATAAAACTGATTGAATCACATTGAGTAATGAAATTTCACTTATATAATGGAATTAAATCATGTAAGTATATTTTTTTATAATTCCTCAAACTAGAGCAACGGAAGATAAATCTTTCAAATTTTGTGTGGAAAGTATCACCTCATTATCAAGGTATACTTCTGGAAGCACATTCACAAGTGGAATTCTTATAAATTAACACATAATGTTTAAAAAATATTTATTTATGAAATAATAAGTTCCCTGGTCCTAACCTATAAACTAAATTTTATGACAAAATCTTTTATTAAGTCATTATATGATCAAAATGAATTAACATTATGAGTAAGAAATTTCCATAAAGAGGGGAAAATTTAACACCCATATAGTTTATTTTATGAATACTATGTACATTATATTTTGATATATGCATCACTAATATTAAATGAACCATAGTATACTATAGAAATATTATTACTTAAATATAACAGTTATAACCTCACTGTTGGATTAGCGGGTATAGATAGGGGTAACTGTGCTATAAAATATATATAGAAAAATTTTATTAATAAAAATTTATTGATTATTTCTTATAAAATAAGTACCTAATTTTCAATGATAATAATGAAATCATGTTTGTTTTAAAATAGTTAAAGTTTATAAGATTCATCTTTCTATTAAAGCATTTTTACTATATACATTGTATCTTCATTTAAAATCTATATTTAAAAATTTTAAAAATTGAAATTGATAATAAAAAACTATTTTGTTTTTAATTTTAGAATATAAAAATTCTATTAGGGTGAATTTTTTATATTTTTCAAAAATATTTTATTTTTGGGGGAATAGTAAAATATATTGATTTTACAAATAATGTCACATTTATGAAATTATCATGATATAATAATGACTTGAAATTTTATTAAACCTTTTCTATAGAGAAAATATATATTTAATAAGTAATATAATTAATTTAAAAATATAATGTTGAACTTATAAATCTATGTTTGAAATTTTTTAGATATAAGTAATGTTTTTATTCGAATTAAAACTATGTTTAATTATTTTATTTAAATCAAGTAGTCATGAGGTTCATTTTAGTTTTGGTTTGGTTTTAAATAAAAATAAGACTCATTTTATTTAAAAATATCTAATTAATTCCATGAGAATCAACATTATACTTGATTTTTGTGTAAAATCACTTTTATGCTTAAAAAAGAAATTTTTCTAAAAATTATTTTCATTATATTTTGGGAATTTGTATTAAAAGAAAATTTTAAAACTTTTGAAAATTGAATCTTATAAAATATATTCCATATTTATAATTATAATATTCTAACTTTTTAATGAAGACAATTTTATTTTTGGTCATAATGAATAGTACCCATAGAAAAAATTATCACCACGATTAAGGGTAAAATGGCTTAAAAGTGATAAAATAAACATATACAACATCAAGATAACACAAAAAACATGATTAAATATCATTGGTTAGTTATTTTTCAACATTAAACTTATTATATTATAAAATATGAAAAAAATTATGTGCTTTACATGAGTAAGACATATATTATATTATTAATCTTCAAGTATTTATAAATTGGTCACCCACCTCACTTATAAAAGGAAACATCCTCCCATAAATTATCTATAATTATTGAGCCATGTATCTTGGAAAATACATATACAAATATAATTAAAACATCATTAGAAACCTATTCTATTTTATGGTCTTCCCAAAATACCACTACAATATGGCTTAAGGTGTAAGTCAAAGGAGGCTTCCCAAAGAAGAGGTAATCATCTTAACCGACTCCTTCCAATTTATTTCTTCGTATACCTCCTTTGAAATATAATATAACCATCCTAAAATAATTAAATAATTATATTAACAATATTTAAATGTTTATATGATTATTTAATAACCTTTTATCACCTCCTTTCCATCCTATAGGAAATGGAAACTTCGTTTGTGCGTACGAGTGGACTACTACCTTCATGAAGCAATGTGTTTTGTTTTTCATCACTGTCTCACATGAATGGTTATTAGGATATAATTAATGTATATATATATATAATATTTATGAAATTATTATTATTCTATAAATGCAATATATTATCTATCTCCCTACCCTTTCATTCTTTTGAAAATGATAATGTTACTCATGTGTACATGTGACTACCATCTCCATGAAGCGATGAGATTCATTTTTCATTTCCACCTTATATGAATGATAATAAGGATGGATTTAATCATTAAATATGATATTTATAATATTTTTATGATTTTATAAAGTTTAAACATTATCTAATTGATTTTATTTTTATCCATTAGAAAAATGAAAACGGTGTTCATGTGTATGTATGAGCTATCGTCTCCATGAAATGATGTGCATCATTTTTCATAACCACTTTACATGGAAGGTTATGAGAGTATATTTAATGAATAAAAATGATAATTATAAGATGTTTTAGATTATATATATTATAATCTATTTTATAACACCTTTAACCATAGTCAATATACTGAATTAGTTTTGGAGAAATTAACCAAACAACCTAAAGTGGTTGGTGTAAGCAAGAACTATACAATGAATAGATGTAAATTTTTTATAAAAATGCCTTAAAATTAAAAATGGATGAAAATTTTTATTAATAAATTATTTAATAAATTTAAATTTATTATTTAGTAGTATATAATGAGTCTTATCAAGAAGGAATCCAAGGTAAGGGTTTTTCATCTCAATTCCACTCTATTGAGACATATTTTAAATTATGCACACAACTTATTTTATATGATATATATAATGAATATTTGATATATTATATCACAAATTAATATTTATTCATGGTATTTAATGTTTTAATTCAAGTTTTATCTTTTAAGAGATTTTTTTTCAAAATTTATTAAAATCGTTTAGGTTTATTTTACAATATCACTCTTAATTGGGGTTGTTCATGTTTAAATTTATGTTAGAATAATTATATGATATTTATATATTAAAACCCATATATTTTATTCTCATATGGTTATTTATGGGTTTTTTATTTATTTTTTTCTTATAACTTTTATACTCTTTGAAACTCGAAACAACTAAAGGATTGTTTATAATAAAAAATTGAACTTATTTCTCTCTTTTAATCAAGAATCTTTCTCTTCTATATCAATTTTTTTCAATTTTTTTATTATAGTTTTTATATAATTTTAAATTATTTGTAAATTTATTTTTATACTATATTTTACTTTGTTTAAATAAGTTTTAAAAAATTAAAAAAAATTTGAACAAGTCATTTTTTGACTTTTTACAAAAGTGTAAAAGGAATGAGTTTTTAGCATATATGTTTTGATGGTTTTTTTCACCTATAATACCATTATTTAATATTTATATTCCTCTATATATTTCTATGGTTTTTAAAATAAAATCATTTTCCACTATTCTATATATTTTTATTTTCTATATTAAAATATAAAGTCATTATTTTCTAAAAGGATGAAAATAATTTTGGATGTGATTTATAACTTTGTATTTTTTCAAAGTAGCTAAGGTTTTAAGAAAGTTTCATTTAAAAAGTTTGATTAAATTTTACACTCTATTTTCCAAAATAATTGATTTTATTTCACACTATGATTTCTGATGAATTGATGTTCATCTATCATCCTTTTTTGATTTATGGATTATACCTTATTTTGTTATCATTCACTTTGTTGTGATCATGTTCTCTATCACTCTCCACTATTCATTGGCCATTATTTTCTCTTCTTTATGTCTATATTTTTATTATCATATATTTATTTAGTATCATTTTCATTAATTCAATATTATATTAACCATATAACATTTCAATATACGGTGTTAGTTGAAGGAATCTCATTATAAAAGTTTTTTCATATATTGGGAAAATATTAAAGTTTTGTATTATTGATTAAATAAAGATATTTATTGATTGATAAGGCATATTTATTGTTTATTATATTTTTCATACAATATATGAGGATTTTATTATACATATATAAGTTATGGGTGGGGTCTGGTTATATATAGCTCCTTGATACATTGATAGGTCTCATGAGACAAACATAATAGGTATTGATTGGTTTATATGAGCCCATGCAATTATAATGTCTTGGAGCACAGACTTGATGGTATGTAAGATGTCTTGAAATAAGGAAATGATGATAAGATTCATGATGTCTTGGCACTAGGCATTGACTATAATATCATGACATCTAACATTATGTATTTCCTTCATTAAGATTTTAGTTATTATTACTCATGTGAATGTTATGTTGATATTTTCTATGTATATATTTTGAAACTAAAGTTATTAAATAAATGGAATAAGTTTTTTATTATTTAACTATCCATATTTAATATCCCTTATTTACTAATGATATATATAATTGTACACTACCATTATTGAGGATTTGAGCTTGCTCTTTATTTTGTTTTCTTTTCCCCAGGATATTAATAAGGAATCTTTAAACAATTTTCAAGGATTTAAGAAAAAATTTCATGATATGTTTTTATCTTATAATGTAATATGGAATTAATGTATGTATATATATTTCCAATTCTACTAAATTGATCAATCCTTGTTGGTGTGATAAATTGTATCTTGTACCAATTCAATAAATTAAACATCATCACTGGGTTACTAGAGTCAAGGTTTCTACACATGAAATACAAGAACATTTCCACATAGGAAAATACATAACAAACCATCCATCCATTAATACTTTGAATATAAAAGTAAAAAGACACTATAAATTTTATCCTCACAATATGTACTATTGGATTGATCTCTAGCCATGGTGGTCACCACCACCACCATGAATCACTATGCTCCACTATACGTCACCAAGAACCACCAAACACCAGCTCTGTACAAGACACAACAGCTCCACATCCACCAATACCATATCTTAATTATTCATTATATACATAGACAAATAATCTTTGGATAAAAGGACCATTCCGAGATAATTATATACATACTCATTAGGATGGCTTGAAACTGCAAAGGAAAGATAATAAAACAAGTCAGCTCAAACTCTGGTATAGGAAAGTAACTGATAGAAAAGAAATGAAAGATCTATATTTGAACAAACACTATAATTATTATGGATAAAATTAATTCCTAAACATATAATTTAAATCCTCAAAGGTTATACATCATAAGAAATTAGGGATACTCATAGTATTGAAAATCCCACAAAGTTTGAAGTAGATAGCTTAGTTGTGCATCGCACCTCAAAGGCGACCAAAGGGTTCCTAAGGAGTCACAAGTATTGAAATATATAATCTCCTCAAACCTTCATCTACACTAACACCATAATATAATAAGGGGAACATGTTTATCATTTAATTATGTGCATCAGTCAAGGAATTGTTGCACCTTATTGTCCATTGATATCATGTCATCATTCTAGAACCACATAGAGGGACCTAAACCTTGAACAAGGATAGATATCAGTCAAGGGGGTATCGAACATTATATCATAACTAACCATATATGAAAAACTCCCCATTAACCTTTTAAAAACTCTATTAGAGTACTCATGCCTTGTTTGAAAACATATTGTAGATGAGGGAGTAATAACTACATTGATATTGGAATTGTTCCCTAAGTATGTTTGGGAGTACTGAACTCTACCAATATTGTGGGGGGTCTTTCTTTTTCAGTGTTGAGGGAGTAATAACACCATACCATATTAGAGGACTCACATCCCAAGTATGTGGGGGAGTACCAAACTTTGAGATGCATATGGGGGACCCATACCTAGTGTCTCACATGCTTCCAGGGTAGTTCTAACCCCATGAACTCTCTAATCATCTTTCCCAAACCTAATTATTTATCCCATAGAACTAATGAGGCCAAAATGCTCATATATCACCTATGATTCCAAAAATAACTATGTAATCACATCCTATATGGAAAATGGTTAGGATTTGAAGGAACTTCAATCTTTTCGGATGCGTTAAATATGGTATATTAAAATATTCAAGGTTATATTTGTGTTGAAACATAAAATTTGGTACACCCAAGCCTAGATTCATCCAAAAATCATGTGTAATTTAATTAGGCACAAAAATTTTAAAAATTAAAAATAAAATTGAAATCATACAACTTTTGATTTCAATTGGAATCGTGTTTCGCTCGTTGTAGGATATCTTCCCTCAAAGGAACCAAACTAGGAACCCTCTTGATCATCTAGACATGATTCAAGAGCCTATCGGTACATAGATCATCAGTTTTTTAGTGATAGTGATGAGAATTGATGTCTCTTTCTATGTAATTGTGATCACATGATCATCATACATTTGATCTGGGATAAAGAACATGGATTGGGGTACTTGGATCTCATCTTTATCACTCTATATTTGTGTGATAAAATACATAGGATCTCAAATTCGTGGGAATAAATACTCCCTAGAACTTGGGATTCTCAAGCCTTATATAGGTAGGTTTGAATTAATTATATAGGTATGTTTAAATTCCATGTATGAGTAAAACTTCACACGATTGGAAAGGTACTCAAAATCTTATTTTAGATCTTTATATTAAAATAAATCATTTTTAATCTGGATTGAAGCCAAGATATCGAAGGGCATTGACTTACTATGAATTCAAAAGTTATGATAAACTTGTTCGTTATGATGAGAGGGAATAAATGGAGTTTTTTATTATCACATGTACTTTCACAATAAGAATAATAAAAGGTCCATATGGAAATAAATGGGTAAGAATCAATCAAATAAATCTGAAGGTAAGTAAGTCAAGTTTTTAGTTTGTGGGAAGTGTGGTAAAAACCATAGGGAATGCCTTAAAAAATCTGTGAAATGTTTTTAATGTGGTTAGTTTGGAGATATGGCCTAAGATTTCAATGAAAAATATCTTAGTGTTGGTATAATTAATTATGATAAGAAAATTTTAAAGTGTTTTGAATGTAGTGAGATGGGGCATTATGAAAATTCCTACCCAAATAAAGATATGAATGATAAAAAGAATCCAGCTTATAAGTAGAAAGGTGAAATGAAATCCTTTGCAACTACTTTAGTAGATGTTGGGTTATCCAATGAAGTGGTATCAGGTACTTTGTTTCCTCATATTTTTCTAATGTCTTGTTTGATATAGGGTCTACACATTCCTTTATTTCTGATAAATTTTCTAGTAAATTGGAAATTTCGCCTCAAGAAATGAAATAAAAACTTGTGGTTAAAACACTAGTGGGATATTAAGGCAAAAAAGTCATTATAAGAATCTTCATATTGCTATCTATAGGAATACTTTACCTTCAAACATTGTTTTTTAGTAGAGTTTGATGTTATTCTGGGTATGGAATGGATTTCTTTTTTATCATTCTAAGATTGATTGTAGATAAAAAGAAATTTTTCTAAAAGAGTTTCAATTTGTATAAAATAATGAAATCATACCATTTATAACATATTAGGAAGCTAATAAACTGTTAAAAGATTGAAATTAAAGTTATCTTGCACATATTGTTTAAAACAATGGAACTGTTCAAACTAATGATGTGTTAGTGGTAAATGAATACATGTATGTTTTTTTCTGATGAGTTTCCTAGTATTATACCTGATCAAGAAGTTTAATTTACTATTTACTTAGTTCCTGATGTTAATACAATCTCCAAACCCCCTTATCGAATGGCTTAATTGAAACTTCTAGAATTGAAAAAGTAGTTGCAGAAGTTTCTTGATAAAGGTTTAATTTTTCTAATCACTTCACCATGGGGTGATCCTATTATGTTCTTTAAAATGAAATATGGTTCCATGATACTTTTCATTGATTATAGACCTTTGAATAACATTACTATTAAGAATAAGTATCAATTTCCTCATATTTATGACTTGTTTGATCAGCTCCAGGGAGCTCAATATTTTTCCATGATTGACTTGAGATTCAACTATCACCAACTAAAGGTGAAGTAGGATGACATACCAAAAATATATTTTCATACTAGATATGGGTCATATGAGTTTTCTTATTCCCTTTGGATTGAAAAATTCCCCTGCTATATTTATGGATCTTATGAATATAATTTTCCATGAATATTTGGATAATTTTTTTTTTGTTTTTATTAATGATATTTTGGTGTTTTAAAAAAATTATTAAGATCAGGAAAAAAATTAATAATTGTCCTAAAAACTCTCAAATAGAATATATTATATGAAAAATTTATCATGTGTAATTTTTGGTTGCAACGGATTTCTTTTCTTGGTCACATTGTAAATAAAGATGGCATAAGAGTTAATCTCGCCAAAATAAAAGTGGTTGATGAATGGAAAAGACCTATAAATGTTACTGAGATTAATAGTTTTCTTAGATTAGTAGGATATTAGTGAGTTTTTGTTAAAAACTTTTCATGGTTATCTAGCCCACTAACTAAGTTAACACAAAAAATAAGTTAAATTTATTTGGATATAAGGTTGTGATGTTTAATTTCAAGAACTGAAAAGAATATTGGTGAATGCTCCTTTTTTAGACATACCTTCCATAAATGGTGATTTTTTCATCTACTGTTATGCTTCATTGAAGGTAATTGGTTTTTTATGATGCATAATGATTAGGTAATTGCTTATTCTTCAATACAACTGAAACATCATGAGTTAAATTATCCCACACATGATTTGGAATTGGCAGTGGTGGTTTTCACTTTAAAAATTTGGAGGCATTATTTATATGGAGCCAAATGTGAAATGTATACTGACCATAAAAGTTTGAAGTGTATATTTACTAAAAATGAATTTAACATGAGTCAGAGAATATGGTCGGAACTGATAAAGGATTATGATTACATGATCAATTACCATCCTAGAAAAGCAAACAATGTGGAGGATTCCTTGATTCAAAAACATCATGCTAAATTAACCATGTTATATTTATAACATGAAACCTTGGTTAATAATTTTATGAATATTTTATTATAAGTTTTTGGTATAGGAAATTCATATATTTTGTTTCAGGTGTTAGTGCAGCCATCTATCTCATATAGAATTAAGCAACCATAGAAGGAAGACCGTGAGTTGCAGAAAAATTTAGAATTGGTTAAGAAATGTAAATTGCTTGAATTTAATGTTGATAAAGATTGTTCCTTGAGATTTGGAAAGTGATTATATGTTCCTTGTGATTCCCAGTAGAACAAAGAATTGTTAAGTGAAGATCGTAGTTCTCCATTTTCAGTTTATCCTGGCAGCACTAAGACGTACAGAGACCTTCGGGAATATTATTGGTGGGATAGAATGAAAATAGATATTGATTATTTTACCATGAAATGTTTGAATTTTAAATAGGCTAAAGTAGAGTGATAACTAACAAAGGGTATGCTTCAACCTTTTCTAGTTTCAGAGTGGAAATGGGTAAATATATCCATGGACTTTATGGTGGTACTACCAAATACTTATCAAGGTAACAATGCAATTTGGGTTATTGTTGATTGAATAACTAAATCGACACATTTTATTACTATTCTAGATATAATGTATTTAGATTATCTATATCAACTATACCTAAAAGTGAATCGTCAGGTTACATGGAGTTCCTCTCTCTATTGTATCTGACTGTGATCCCATGTTTACTTTTAAATTTTGGAAAGGCCTTCAAAAGTTGTTGGGAACTGAATTAAATTTCATCACAGCTTTTCATCCTAAATCTAATTGATATACCAAGTGAACAATTCAGACATTGGAGGATATTCTTTGAGATAGTTCAATGGATTACCAAGGAAGTGATATTAGAATCTTTATTTAGTTGAGTTTTCTTATAAAAATAGTTTTCAATCCAGTATACATATGGCACCTTTTGAGCCATTATATAGAAAGCATTGTTGAAATCCATCATTTTTGGATGAATTCAAGTAATGGATGTTTATGGTACTATAATTAGTATATTAAGTAGCTGATAAAGTGAATATGATTCAACAACACATGAGGACAGATCATAGTAGGAAGAAAAGTTATGCAGATCACATAATGAAAGTCTTTTATTTCGAAGTAGGTGATCATGTTTTCCTTAAAATATCACCATGGAAAATGTTATGTATTTTGGTAATAAAGTAAAACTAAGTCCATGGTTCATTAGAATTTTTGAAATCCTAAAGAAATTTTTACGAGTTTCCTACTGAGTAGCCTTTCCTCTGAGTTTATCTCAGGTACACAATGTTTTTCATGTTTCAATGTTAAGAAAGTATGTGCCATATTTATATCATGTTTTGAGCCTATAATTAGTTCTTCTAGAATATAAAATTTATTATGAATAAAATACTATTAATATTCTTGATCTTAGATAGAAAGTATTTTTTAATAAGGTAATTCACCAAGCTAAGGTTTTATGGACAAACCACGTGGTTAAAGAAGCAAAATTGGAATCTGAAAATGCCATGAGGGAAAGGTATCATCACTTGTTTAATAAGTGAATAAAAATTATGAGGACACAATTTCTAGGAGGGTAGAATTTAACAACCCAGGTATTTATAAAAAAAATTGTTTTTATTATCTAATTAAATAGTCAATTTCACTATAAATGTATAATGAAATAAGTGGTATTTACTGAAATTAAGAAATATATACAAATAGAATAATGACATCACCTATGAAAGTATAAATAAAATCCATGTATATTATAAGTGAAAATATGATATATTTATATCATTTAATAAGTAAATAATTTTTTTTGAAAATGATAAATTAAGTGTTGGTATTTTAATAACACAAAAAATTTTATTTAAAATATTATAATTAAAATAATAATTTAAAAGAAAATTTCTCTTCATAAAATATATTCATAAATTAATATTTTGTTTTCTTATTATTATAAGATAATTTTATGAGACCTTAATTAATTTTTCAAAGTGTCATAAAATCAGTTATAATTTTAAAATTGTTATTTTTTGAATAAATGATGATTTTAATTAAAAATTAAATTTCTCATATTTAGGAAATTATTTTCATAAAATGGAGTTCACTTTTGAATTCTGCACATCTAAAAATGGTTGGGGTGAGTTTTTGATATTTTTCTAAAATAGTTGAATTTTTGTGAATAGTTTAATATGGTAATTTATGGTATTAACAAATTCATTAATTATTGATCCATAGATGATGTATGTCTGATGTAAGCCCAAAATATCAAAAACTTCTTCATTATTTTAATATATTTAGTGATAATGATCAAAATAATCATAGTCTTGAGCCAAAAGAATAACCTGGTGAATAAAATATTCAAAAAACACACATCTCCTCCACTATAAATACCACCTCTTCTCCTCACACCTATAAGCCTTGTATATTTTTTAATTTCTACCAAATTCCCTACCCAAGCCTCTTTCAAATGTACAATACCTTATGGTCTCACCAAAATTCCAAAAGTGAGTGCCTTAAGGAGGTTCTCAAGGAGAAGAATTCAAGTGGTAAAATCCTCTTTCATTTTCTTTTATTTTCTTTTCAATTTTTTTTTCTTTTCTTATTATCTACTCATCTACCCTCATACAAGTAAAATGATAACTCCATTTTCTTACATATAATTTAATGTTATTATTTTAATTGAATATCCATCATCGAACTTCTCCACTTCTCCTCTTATTCTAAAAAAATGAAAACATCATCTGTGATATGTCGATTTACCGTCATCATAGATGATGTGTTTTCATTTTCCTTCACCACATTCAAGGATAGTCATAAAACCATTATTATGGTTAAATAATATTTTATTATACATGTTATAAGTTATATAATGTTCTTGATCCAATATATAAACATTATATTAAATAAAATGATATCAGTTCGTAATGGTTGTAAAAACCACCAAAATAAACTAAATCATTTTCATTAATGTTTTATCTAATGAATCATCCTCATATAAGAAAACAAAATGATATATGGTATAATTTGAAATTATGTAAACATATTAATAGGATTTTATTCCACTTTTTGAGTTTTTCTACCATTCGATAAGAAAATCCATAATGAACTAATCGTGGAAACCATGAAATCAACGCACCTGAAACAATGAAAATAAGAAAATATTATTAATAAATGGGTTGAAAGTTGTTAAAAAAAGATCATATAAGTTATTATAGATATTAATATATTTCTTTAATATGTTAATAACACTCTTTAAACCATTATACAATAGTGTTGAACACGTTCGAAGTAAGACAAACCTGAGGTAGAGAAATTTTCTTTAAAAATCCTCTTTTAAATTTATATTTTTTACAAAATTCAGAAGGAATGTTTTTATAATATTTTTATTTTTATTATTATTTTATGTTTCTTGGAAATTTTTTATGATTAAGGGTGTTAACTATATCTCTCTCTAATGCATTGGGTATGTTTATGTTGAAATTTGATCGTAATAGTTATTCCAAGTGTAATTGTGATGATTACATCATAAGGTATATGTGAGGGTTAAATTGTAAGGTAATAATGAGGGTTAAAAATCATATGGTATCCATGAGGGTTAAAATATTAATCAAATTATTCCCCAAGTTACCTATATGGTTTTATTTATGTTTTTTATGTTTTATGTAAATCTCTTGTTTTTACAAAGTAAGTATATAATACTTTAAGTGTGAGAAGTATATATTGTGAAAATGATTTAATATGTTTATAAGTATTCATGGACTAACGATTCATTTTTATTTTATTTCCCTTACTGAGCCTTTTGTTCTCATACTATGTTTTAAAAAAATCATAGGTTTTAAGGATGGGTAAGAGAAAAGAAGAATCCAAACTGAATGTTGTGATTATTTTTCATGAAAATATTTCATGTTTTTTTAAAAACTTTTATATTATAGAAGAAATGGATACTATTTTAGTAGTACCCACTTTTTATTATTTTTGTTTGATATGTATAAATTGTTTCCTAATTCAATAAAACTATAAACTAAAAAGATCTTTGGGAATGTAAGAAAGTGAATTCTAAAGAAATTTACTATATTGTGTAATGTTTAAGGAAGGTTCCTTATATTATATTGCACCACAATAGCATTTCATAAGGAAAAAAAGAAAATAATATTAGAGGGAAGTAAAATTGTAGACTCACTGAGGGTTATCCAATGCACTTGAAGGTGTTCTAATCAGATGCAAGATGAGGGAGATACCACCATCCCTAGAAAAGGAGAGTAGGAGCTCCATGAAAGAGGTGTTGTGTGTGGGTGAGAGGATAAAGAAGGAAGGAAGAAAGAAATAAGAATGGAGGGGAAAATTGAAATTTCACCCCATTAAATAAGGCCCACTATTTGGAAACATTTTTATCATAATTATGAACCAACTTTTTAGGATCTACTTCCCAAGAAGGGGGTTTTGCACAGTTCATGTGCACAGTTTCCCCAATCGTGCGTAAACTGTGCATCCCCCTCTATCAGGGGACCTATAACTGGTGCATAGCTCTGCATCCTGGTGTGCATGGTTTGAAAAATATTTGTGACTCCCTTGGCCTTCCTAGAAAGTCTGTATGGTTTCCCTGGGTGGACCACACAGTTTTAGAAAAATTATGTGCCCTAACCAGTTCTTCCTAATTTTGAGTTTTCAGAGCTTGGTGTTCTTGAAACTCAACAGAACACCTAAGGGACCCCTAAATCTTCCAACCAAGTATAAAAAACAATTTTAATTTTTTCAATGATTGGATTTAAATTTCTATGTGCAATTTAGATAACAGACCATACACCAAATGATAAAATTAAAATTCCTTTGGAATTCTATTCAGTCTGAAAAAACAGGATGTTACAATAGACACCTGACATAATTTCATTTTGAATAAATATTCTATAATCACAATTCTTACATTAATACATAAATTGATCTCTAAAATTTTCATTCCATATTGACATTATATGGTTTTAATAACTTTTTCTAGTTTTATCATATAGGCGCCTTCTAAGATTGGTGATCCTGAAATCCAATTCCCAATATGATGATTATAGAAAATTTATATGAAAAATGGAATTCAAATGGATTTTACTATGATGATTTGGTATAACCAATAAATCATTTTTGGTAACATGATTCTAATAACCATTAATAGTTTCTCTTGAATACTCACCATTGGAATTACATCAATTAGAAAAACTACCAAATTACAGACTTGATTTTGGTACATGGAATCCATTTTACTGAATTTATATAATCTTGTTAATCATTGTTGATTTCCATTTAATTCTTCCTTATAGGATCCATTATTCTTACCAAATAATATAACACCCACTGTCGTTAATATAAAAACACTACTATGGTTTTAATATTCATACACAATATGTGTCTCTGGAATATTCCTTTCCACAAGCTCTTGTAGAATTTGTACTTATGTCAACTACTTGTGTATCCACATCCTTGACTTATCCCAAGTCAATATTTATACCACTATCTCAAATAAATATGTTCACCCTTTTAAAAAATATATATTATATCTATCAAATATTACTTTTTATCTTTAATATTTCTATAATATCCTTAGAAACCTTTAGGATAATTACTTTAGATGCATATTGTGTTATTGTTGATGAAATTTTATTAATTGACTTAGACTTAATAAACTCTTTACATCTAAACACATAGAGTATGAAATAATGGATTTATTTCATATTATAACTCATATGATATCCATTTTTCATGATAATTGGTAAGTGGTTATGGGTTAATTCCGCTCTTTATGAATCATGTCTCAAAAGATAATGGAATTTTTTTAAATTGTTATTAAATCTCATTATTGATTATACATTTACTAACATCATAACTTTGATATGTATAAGTAAATGTGTGGTTAGGAATTTCTCTACACTGTATTTTAATTATCAATGTATGTATATAAGACTCTTAATCAATCCTCATTATACTAACATCATTAATTTGATGTGTATAAGGAAATGTGAGTTTAGGAATAAATCCACTTAACATTTATAATGATTGATGAATGCATCTTTGATATATTATTCATATCACAGGCCTAAAGAAACTCATATCTTCTAACCATGAATATTAATTTCTTCACTTTTACATTCCTTAAAACTATTACTATAATTTAATTAATTATATGAATTTACCCCTATCTTATCCTTGGGATAGTTCACACTCTCTTAGCTAAACTAATTCTAAAATCTTTGTTGTTTAACTTTATTTCTAAAGGTTTCTTTGTCTAAAAAAAGATAAGAAATTGTATCTATAAAACCTAATGTTTTTAGCTACAAAGTGTCTAAAGACCATTTTAAGAATATATTTGACAACTAATTTCAATTTTACTAGAAAAATAATCATCTTGCCACAACTGGGTATTTAAATCTTGTATTTTATATTCATCGGCTATTTCCAATGATTCAAGAATTACTGAACTATTTTTAGAGTGTGAGGTACCACAAACAATATTCATTATAAAATGGAATAATTTATTCTTATGTCCAATGGACACATGATATAAATGTTTTGGTAATACTCAATAAAAGTTCAACTATAATCATTAAACTTGGAAATTATAATTTTTGTACTTCTCACTACTGACATAAGAAACACCATTTCTCTACCGCTTGTAGAATTCACCCTACTTCTTGTGATGTTTCCATACTTGGTTACTGTATTTGGATACAAATGTGTGAAAAAAAATTAGTATCTAATACCCAGGAACTAAAACTGAAACATCACATATAATTATTAATATACACTAATTTTAAGCCTCTACTTTTTTAAAATTCAATTTATTATATTTTAAATCCACAGACTTATCTCGTGACATGTGAATAAAATATCCACCTATTTGATGTTTTCCTCTTTTATGTGAAGTAATTTGTGAATGTACCTTTGGATTAACACTTAACATTGGCCTTTTCACCATGTATTTCAACTTGTTCACTATAACAAAAAAAATTATTTTTTTAAGCCCTTATCTACTTCATGAACCTTTCCCAAAAAGGTAATGAATAATTTTTCTCCATAGTATTCATTTAAAGATATATAACTAGAGTAATTGGGTTAGTATTATATAATAATTGTATTTATTTAATAATATTGATACATCTTTCAATTTAAATGTGTTCAGTGTAATCATCATCGCATTCATTTATCACTTCACTTTCTCCTCATAGAATTCTTGGAGATGAGACAACATGTGAATCTATCCATGTCCTGATGTTGTTTCCACAACTCATTGGACATTCATGATATCATTATGATGTAAACATAAAATTTATCATCTATTTGTATCCTATAATCTTCTTTTCCACCCTTTCTTCTGAAAGTGGCTCAACAGGTAGTGGAGACTCCAACACATAGTTTTTTTATTCACATCACAGTACTTTGTGGAAGTGCTTGTACTATACTTAGAGATTTATGCCAGTGAGGACATGTTCGTTGTCCAATATTGATTGCACTGTATTTTTAGAATTACTTACCATTTTCAAAAAATAAATAAACATAAGCATATTTTTAATTTTATTATGATTTCTTATTAATAGACATTATATATTTTATTATCTTAAATGTCTCCCTCTATTTTATAGAATTATAGTATCCCTTGACAAATAGATTTGGAATACTTGGTCGCTTGAGTATTATAGTGGAAAGGATCCTTGAAACCTCTCCTCATAGTCCAAGATATGGATACACCACTACTCAAAGAGTCTCGAGGTAGGACTTTAGTTGGAAAACTACATTAACTCAGGGCTCCTTGATCTATTGAGTAGAATATCATTGCCTATAAAGGATAACATTGCATTTATCTACACTTTGACTCTAAAGTTGAAAAATATAGCTATGGTTGTTTATTTTTTTCCAAATTTAGTTAATTTAACCTGTCACTATAATAAGAACTCCCTAGTAGAAGGAGGCACCCTCAACTAGGGCTAAAAAACACCTTATACAATTGGTTTTGTTCAAAATTAAGCGATGGAAAGAATTATGACTTTTTTTTAGGTTTTTTATTATTCTCAGTAAATTTAATCCATCTATATTTATACTCTATTATTCTATATGGATAAATTCACTTCTTAACAATGTTATAAATAGAAAAACATTCACAATGCATGTTCATTTTATCTATACATGCTCACTTATTATTTTATGTGATCACGTGTAAAAATTACACATATATAAAATAATAAACCATTCTTAAATAAAACTAAATGATGTGATCATGAGATGATGTTAATGGTTGATCCATTTAATAAATAATAGATCAACCTAGACCATAGGGTAAACTCCTTTAGTTGTAAATCTTGTGACTTGAGTGGCTACACTCACCCATCCAATGCGTTAAACTCCTATATGGTATGTCACCAAATCTCATCATGACCTACATAATTTTTTGTCCTCATCATTATAAAAAAATTCTCACAAGTAGGAAAGGGGATGTTGGGAGTGCAATATATAGATAAATAACTTTTATTTGGGAGTTCAGAACCTTATACATATAATGACAAAAAAACAATACACAGATCATCATTTATTAAATAACTATTAAAAATTATGAATTGTGATAATTAAATAAATACATAAACAAGTACTATAAACTCATAGGTCATTCTAAGTCTTGTGATTAGTCATTATGCATTAAAATTGTGTTTATTAATTAAATTTTTGATGAATCTGTCTTAAGGGTATATTTCATGAATTAAAATAAATTTAATTTAATTTTAATTCATCAGTCACTTTTCTTACAATCCCAAAAGTTTAAATAAATTAAAAATATTATTATAAATATTTTTGTAATTTTTTTCAATATTTATTCAGGTTTACTAGGTGTTTTTAACCCCCCCCCCCCCCCAGAGGGGTTTTGGGTTTTAGGGAGATACCTAGAAAGGTTATAGAGATCAGGCAGAACCTGACCCAACCTACCCAAAGTCAAGCCAGCTCGGTACGGGTGTTGGGTCAGTGGCGCACATTCACCTACACACCTAGAACATGGGTATGGGATAGGTAACCTCCTATAAAATTAATTATATATATATAGTATCACCCCACCCCTTGAGAAGGGGATCCATCTGCTTTTGATTTCATGCAGTAGTGCCCCCAATGTAACCCCCTTATTTTTTGTTATTTTTTATTAAAGTTTTGGGTGCCACTTGGTCCCCTATAAAAAGGGGAATATTTTAAAAAAATCCATCCATGCACACAAATCCTCCCTCCCCTTATGATTTTTTTATTAAATTTTCAAGATTCTAGAATTTTATTAAAGAATTTTTTTAAAATTAAAAAAAAAAGTGAATCGTGGAAACCTATTGTTCTAATATAAAATATATATCACCTATATAATATATCTATATATATATATATATATATATTTGTGTATGTTATATATTATTACATATATTGTTTATGAGTGTGTGTGTGTGTGTGTGTGTATTACAATGTATTTTTAAGAAAAAATGCCCGCACTAACTCAAACTTCCTTGGTATTAAAGCTCGGACAGATGAATCCCACATGGGTATGGTTATGACCATAAATTTTAATCCAAATTTTCCATTTATCAGTGATAGAATCACACACTGGTGAAATATACATAAATATATATTCTTTGTTGGTTTTAATCCTGAATAATTATTATTTTGATCTTCAAATGACCATAACTCTGTCATCTGGTCTCTGTTTGATGTGCCATTTGTGGAAGCAGGACTGTGGTGACACCCTCTTCCTATATATATGAAAATATAATTTTAATTTGGACTTAATTAATTTCACACCTCCCTATAATACCAATTTAAGGAACTTTAGGGTTTTCAAAATCCTGAAATATGGTATATTAGAATTTTTAGGGCTAGATTTTTGTCGAAAGATCAAGTCCAGTATACCCAATTATGGATTCATCCATAGATAATGTGAAATTTAATTAAGCATGAAGAATTAAAAAATGAAAAATTAAATTTAAATCATACCACTTTCGATTTCAATTGGAATTGCATTTCGCTCATTGTTGGATATTGTCACTCTAAATAACCAAAACCAAAACACTTTAGATCATCCACATGTGATTCAAGAGCTTATTGGTATATCAATATTCTATTTCTAGGTGATAATGTAGTGAATTGATGTTGCTTTCGATGTCCTTGTGATCGCCAGATCATCGTACCTTCGATCCACAATAAATAACATGGATCATTGTGCCTAAATCTCATCTTTGTCACTCTAAATTTGGGAGAGAATAGAGAGATGATATTAAATTAATTATAATTAATAGTCCCTCTAATTTGGACTCCTCAAGTCTTATATTGGTATATTTAAAGTCATTTATATTTCACTTAGGTCCCCATGAAACTTAAACCTTTAATATAAGCCCTTAATGACACTAAATTACTTACTAACATTATTATAAATTTCATTTAAATTTTATTAAATACTCGTAACATCAAATATATGTTATGTGATAAAACTTTATTCATTACCTAAACTCTCTTCTCCCAATAAATACTTAACGAACCTTCAATAATGATATTTTTTTTAAAAAAAATTGTGTTATCTTAATTACTTTTGAATACATTGATTAAATAAATTCAAAACATATTATTTTAAACTTTAATGATATTTAATTTATTTATTTCCTAGTGATTGGTCAAAATCAGACCTGACCCAAACCCCCATAGTGGGGCACACCATGTCCTAAACTACTATTCATTTAGAATAGGTCAAGATCTTGGATACACTTAGTGTGTGACCCTCTAGATACTTATCTCGATAGAAGGGAGTAATAATCACAAATTAGGAGTTGATTCTAGCAACCCATCAAGGCCCCTATGGAGATAAGGTTTATTCATAGCAATGACAACCTACTATGAACACGCACTATATAATATAATCTTTGTGTCTTGAGATGTATCATAAAGAAGGATGCACACTTTATTTTTATTTTATTTTTTAGAGGTGGAGCCTCGGTCAAAGACCAAGGCAGCATTTATTGCTCAAAGAAAGGAGTTACAAAAGTCTGAAAGACAGAATCTTATTACAATCCTTATCATAAAAGGGGAGAGAAAAATCAGGCAACTCATCAAGCCAGGTAACATCCTGATTGACCCCTTTGTTGGCAAGACTATCAGCAACCATTTTCGCTTCACGGAACACATGTGTGGAAATGTAATCGAGGTCCATGAGCGAAGCAAGACATTTCATCCATTGAGGGGTAAGCGACCATGCGAGTTGCACCACCCCTTTCCAAATAGCTTGAACAAAAGTGGTTGAATCACATTCAATCCATAGTTTGTGCCAACCCTTTTGTTTGGAAAAGTCCACCGCATGAATAACACCCATAATTTCTGCTTCCAAAGCTGAGGTCATGCCACATCCACCGAAGAAGCATCCAAGGCATCTGCCAAGGGAGTCTCTAAAAATGGCACCACAACCTTCCGGACCTGGGTTTCCTCTAGAGGCGTCGTCGACATTCACTTTGATCCATCCTGGAAGTGGAGCTTGCCAGAAGACCTCAAAGGTGCGTCGAGGTTACCTATAAGATCCCACAATCTGAAGGTAGCGAAGAATCTCAAAATCGCCAACAGAGTTGTCACAATGATCTTTCTGAAGAGAAGCAGCATCCTTGATGGAAATGAGAATACGCATTTTACCTGCATTGAAACTGAAAGCGCAATTATTATGAATGAAGTTATTTCTGTCATACCAGATCACATGCAGGAGTTCCGCCACTACAGTCAGAAAAAGGTTCTTGATTTTCTTCGAAGAGACCCAATTAACACAGAGCTGTAAATGGGAGTTGATGGTAGGGGGAATACACCATCTGCAACCAAAAATGTCATAAGTGAAATTCCAAAGAGCTGTAGCTATAGCACAAGACAAAAACAAATGGTTAGCATCCTCGCGATGTTGATTGCATATATGACATCTAGAGCAAAGAGTAATCCCAAAGGATTGAAGGCACACATCGGTGGGGACCCTATTATGGGAAACACGCCAAATAATAGTAAGTCTCGAGGTCTTGATCCAAGGTTTATGAAAGGCTTTCAACCAAACAAAATTAGAAACAGAATTGTTGAAATTGTTTTTGTAGAAACTTTTGGAGTCAAGGACTCCATTAAAAGAAGGCTCCCAAATCAGGAAATCATTCGTGTTAGAGAAAGGATAGTTGTCAACGATGTGACTGATGTGATTTGAAAGGGAGATTTTTTGGGAGTTAATAACATCCCTGATAGTGTAGTTGGTGTTTCTAGGAGAAGTGGTGGACGTCAACATTGAGATTAAGGGGACACCAGTCCAGTTGTCTATCCAGAAATTCAAAGAGGAATTAGCACTAACTATTCATCTAGAGTTATCCATGATATTAAGAAAATAATTTCTAATGGAGGGCCATATGGAAGAGTTGATGTGACCAAATTTTCCATTTCGAAGCTTGGTAACAAATCTTTTCTTGAGGAAGTCCAGAGAATTAGAGTTGTTATGAATCAGATTCCAAGTCATCTTTTCTTGAAGAGATTCATTGAAAAGCTTAAGGTTATTGATACCAAGACCACCCTTTTCCAAAGGTTTGCAACAAGTGACCCAAGTAATGGTGACAAGTTTTCTTTCAATCGTACTACCAGACCAAACGAAATTTTTAATATAGGCATTGATTTTCTTGAGAAGGTTGGAAGGCCAATTGTACACCATCATTGAGTAAACCATCTTGGATACCACCGTAGATTTAACAACACAAATTCTTCCAGCCATAGAAAGAGATTTACCCTTCCAAGCTGAAAGTTGATTGGTAATTTGATCAACAATGTTGTTAAAATAGTTGGATTTTGGTCTTCCCCAAAAGATGGGAACACCCAGTTATGTGAAAGGAAAAAATCCTTCTTTGATTCCTAGATAATTAATGATGTGACTTTTTCTAGTGGGGGAAAAGTTCTTCTCAAAGAAAACAAAGGATTTGTTCCAACTTATTGCTTGACCAGAAATGTCTTCATAATGAGCCAGAGCACTTTTGAGGTTTTGGATGTTCATTTTATCACCCTTTAAAAATAAAATAATATCATCAGCATATAAAAGATGTGTAGAAACATTTAAATTTCTAGAAGCCTGAATGGGAATAGTCTTCAGCAATAGAAAAAAGGATGGCAGAAAGAGGATCACCTTGCCTAACTCCCTTGGTGCATTTAAAGAATCCTTTCGGGGTCCCATTGACAAGAACATAAATTGAATCCGAATTAAGTAAGGTGTGGATCATGGAAATAAAAGTATCATTGAGCCCAAAGCCTTTGAGCACTTTTAAAATAAAACCCCAATCCATGGTGTCAAAAGATTTCCTAATGTCTAATTTGATTGCCACACTGCCTCCTCTAGTAACCTTATTCAGCAGATTCGTGCATTCCGAGGCAAGGAAAATACAATCTTGAATTGTTCTTACTTTGATAAAGCCAAATTGGTTCCAATAAACAATTTTATTAGCAATATAGGTGAGTCTTTTAGCAAAGAGTTTAGTGATAATTTTATAGAGGGTGTTGATGAGAGAAATAGGCCAAAAAAGGTGGATCTTAGCGACATTGTCCACTTTGGGAATAAGAGTCAGAAATTAAGCATTTATCCCATGAGGGAGAACACCATTGGAGAAGAAAGATTTAACCAGTTTACAAACATCCACCTGAATGAGATCCCAATAATGTTGGAAGAAGCCGTTGTTGAAACCATCAGGTCCCGGGGCACTATGAAGTTTGATACTAAACACAGTGTCCTTAATTTCATTATCTATAGGTATGCTTAAAAGGTGATCATTGTCCTTAGCAGTGACCATATTAGGGATGATGTCAAGGAGAAGATTCTTTCCAGCCTCCGGACCATTGAACAAATTATAAAAGTAATCCACCACATGGCTAGCAATGGCATCCTCAGTGTCAAGAATAATATCATCAGCTTGAAGAAAAGAAAGAGGCCTACTGATTTTCCTGGTTCTTTGGAGGGAGTTGTAAAATTTAGTGTTTAGATCACCATCCGAGAGCCATTTGGTTTTAAAGATTTGTTTTCTCATGTTTCCTTTGAGCTTCAAAAGAGAGTTAAGCTTCAAAGAAGTAGTGATTTCAGGTTGAGGATCAAGAGAGAAATCAGAGCAAGTATTGGAGCTTTGAATGCGAATGAGGTCATTCTCCAAAGAGGAGATGTCTTCATCAAGTTTTTTTGTTTTAGAAAAGCACCAACCCTTGAGATGTTGTTGCAGAAGTTTTAATTTAGCAATACACGCAAAAGAATCATTTTGTCAATGCATTCCATCCCAAAAAGTCTTTATTGCGGCAGAACAATCTGCGTCTGCAGTCCAAGCATTGTTAAATTTAAAAGGGGGAGGAGATTTTATTCCAGTGGCGACAAGGTTGACATGAATGGGGTGATGGTCAGAGTTGATCCTGGGTAAGGTGATACTATAAATGGAGTTCCATTTATCAAGGGAAGCAGCATTAGTAAAAGCTTTGTCGAGTTTACTATCTACTACCCTATTGAGGCATTTTCTATACCAATTATACTTAGCACCAGTGAGATTGATTTCAATAAGATCACAGTCCTCGATGGAGGCCTTAAATTCTCTAGTTGAGATAGGAGAGTGTGTCGATCCAATCTTTTCACTCGGAAGAAGAATGGAATTGAAATCACCAAGCACAAGCCAGGAATCCTGAATAGATCTAGATAGGGTAAAAAGGTCATTCCAAAGGGATCTTCGATCTTGATATCTATTCTTAGCATATATCATTGTATAGAAAGTGTGAATACCATCAGAGGAAAAATCACAAGTAAACAGTTGGTCAGAAGTTTTAACAATATTAACAGACTGTAAAGAAGAGTGATAGAAAATCCAGAGAGTTTCAGTAGACGATCCTTCCTTGCACGCGCCAAGGAAGTTGTAACCAAAAGAGCACAAGTGTAAAAATTTCAAAGAAAAATTAGTTTTTGTCTCAGCAATAGCAAATAATTTTGGTTTATGGGTCAAGATAATTCTCTTCAGCACAATAAAGGTGTCAGAGTTTGCTATACCCTGACAATTCCAAAATAAACAATTCATTTGAACCTATGTTTGGAGTTAGAACTCCCTTTTTTTGATCCATACGTGCCCTTTTTCCTTGTTGACCTTCTGGTTCCATGAGAGGATATTGGGCTGGATTGTTTTCCCTTTTTATTCTTGGAAGAAGCAGCAGAGATATTAGATTCATTTTTAATAGCATCGTCCTGATTTTTCTCCAAAGAGATTGTGGACCCATGCAGGGTCATTGGGCAATCTTTTGGAGGTGATTCAGGTATGAGAATATCAGAGGTGTTGGTGGAGACAGTCACAGTGCCCATAGGGCCTACTGCCACTATCTGACCATTTAAGCATGACACCTTGGAGGTGGTATGCATTTCATTGGAAGACAGAACCTGCTCTGGGGAGTCTTTAGTATTTTTGGTAGAGTTAGTCTCCAAGTTATGAATCAAATGGGTATCCTTTGAGAGAGACTCAGGCTGATCAGGTCGGCCATGTTTCCCATGTGAGAACAGTATACATGATCGTAGATAAGAACTACCAATGACACCCAAAACATGTGGTATTCCTATTGGCAGTTTAGTCCTCATAATCTCCTCTACTTATGATCACCAAGTGCAACCTTCATGAGAAAAAGTATCAATGATTATGATCCCCTAGCACCTAATAGTAATATATCATGTGTGTCATTTCAGTGTGATGTATCAAGACCATAGGACATACATTTAAGATTACAGTTATAGTATCTCAAGGTTCTTATTATAGTTGGGAACTTTTTTAACCAATTCATATGAAAAATAATCTACATAAATTACCATGTAAATGGTTGATATAGAAATATACAGACTATTATGGTATGTATACATCATGCATAACTCATTGTGTACATGATATTGTAATTGAAAATTAATTTTAAAGTTAGGTCTAGGGAATTCACTTTTACAATAGAGTCGACTACTTGTGAACCCAAATCTGAGTATAAGTGAAGGAGACACCAAAATAAACTGATTTAGGAAAAGTGTGTGACATGTAATCTGGGGTTACATGATATATATCCCTCTATGGATCATCTAGTCAAGTATTATCACCTACATGTCATGCACAATCAACCTAAAATGTGTGTATACTGAGGCACACGGTGTGTGGACTCAACTAGCTCACTCAGTCTATATTAAAAGCAATCTAAGTTTTATAGTTTCTGACTACATTATTTACCTTTGTGGAAACCCATTATATAGCCCATGAATGTCACATTGGGTGTGCACTGCTACCCAAGTTATGTAGTGTAGGTCATATATGGTGTGTACTCTAACTGGGTTCCATGTGGATAGGCATACATTTTTGCCCAAGTATTTTCACAACATCGCATGTGAATCCATAGAATATTTCATGTGATATTTACATTCCTTTGAAACCCTAGAGCTACATCTAAGGAGGTACATGGCATGTGTTCTTTTGAATTGCTTGTAATGCAGTTGTGTTATTCACCAAGATTTCTAGATCAGTCCACTTTTTATGCCTTTTACACCTGAAATCACCTCTAATCAAGTTTTCATGCCACCCATCTCCCTCCATGACCATTGAGTGTCCTTCCAAGTGACCCACTCATCTCCAAAACACCTTTGTGTAGCCAATCCACCATCCCTCAGTCAAAACCATTCTAGGTAGTAGCCCAAAAGTCTCCATATTTTCATTGACCATCATTTCATACGCATTATATCACCAATGTCTATCATTATTCATAATCAGTCTAAATTTACACCTCGATCCATCATCCCTGACAAATATCAGTGTTACAGGCCACCATGAGGGAGAAAGAAGAACAAGTGAGGAGGGAGAAACATGGTTGGTTTGAATACCATCAACTCAAATATCCATTTGTAATGCACATCATGAAGAACGTGGTGCATCAAGAAGTTCCATAAGGAGAAATGCAATGGAAAATGAATAATTATTCTATGAGATATTGTCGCACCAAAGTGTCCCCGGATTTAGGAAATAAGACTTCCAAGGAATAATCTTCGTGATATCAAGCACTATAAAAATCCATAAAAAATACAACGACAATAACAAACTATAATGGGGGGATTATAGGAATTTAATAGCATGGAGAACAAAAAATTAATCCAAATGAATAATCCCTAGTTTGATTTTGAATCACCATACCTTAAATCCTCCATTCTAGACATAATTTTGATCATCATTATCATCACGGATCCAATCCATCTCCTTCAATCCACCATCAGTTCCACAAAGATCCAGTCCCTCTCCTTCTCTCTCAATCTAGAGTTATATCGACAATAAAGGTAACTAACCCTAGAGAGGTATTATAAGGTTTAATTTATATAAATGGTTTTAGGGTTTTTCCATCTATAATTAATTAATTTAATATTAATTAATCTCATTATATTGACACCCCAGTGAAGGGCCATCTTGGGACCTCTAATACGAGTAAGGTAGCATCACCCCTAGGATAAACTCCATATTTTGGACACATATACAGTGTTAAAAGTTTTATCTAAGAATATCTTAATATATATCCTAATTTTTCCTCATGGGATAAATAAATATTTGTTTAACAAATATTAAAAATCTAATAAAATCCATTACCCCTAAAAATTCACAAAAACTCAACTTGGGGGGTAAACACCACACCCTATGCTCAATGGAACCATCCAAAAAAAATTCTAATATCATCTATTAGGGTAAATTTTCTATTTCTCCCATATGGAGGTCTTGAAACTCTGAAATAGAAAATATATTTAAGTTACAATTGAGAAAAACCAATGCCACTACATCCTCACCTCTTATAAACTTTTTCATCATCAAAAAGGAAATAATGGGGATCTTCTAGAAGGAATCCAATAAAAATAGCTCGTATAGAAAACAACTTACCTTCACATGCACTTTCTATATCTTTGGGGGTCCTATATCTCAAGGAACTCGATACACAATCATCCCAGAAGGAAACATATTTCCACATCCCCCAAGTTTATCAACTCTAACTCATATAGAAGAAAAACCTTAGAGGAAACATACATCTATCTTATGTGATTCTTTCCAAGCCTCTACACCCAGAAACTTTTTCTCATCTAAAGTCTATCTCTCCCCATTGGATGAAGTAACTCTACAAACCACTAAAAAATTTCTCGAAATAGTTCATTATCATGCTTACCAATGGTGCGAGTGCTCCGCTCCCCACATTTAAAGATAATTATTTATGGTTTTATATGAGAATAAATCATTCACATTATACTTTACCATTGATCACTTCATAAGGATTTCTCACTGACACCTGAAGAGTTTCAAGGTAGTATACTCCTCCAAACCTATGTCAATTCCTCCATCATAACCTCTCATAAGGCACGAGAACCAATTTCGATAGCTTATAGTACAAAGATAATATGGGCCTTATTTTACCAAATTATTCACAAACATTCACAAGAATACTCTATTATAACATTGATCTCCAATAATTTCTCACCCACTTTTGAAGATAAACTGGTTGTATTGTCATTTCACTTTCATAAAATATATCAATAAGAAAATCATGAATACCACTAACCTCATCAAACCACTCGAAACCACACCACTACTCATCAGGTAGCCCAATACATCATAATTGGAAGTTGATGGTCTAAAACATTTGGATGACCCTTCTCTATTCACTCTAGAATCCAAGATAAAACCTTTCAAAACTCAAGAAACCTATAACCTAAAATATCCGAAGAAAATATCCGCATCCATTTGATGGGTATACACACAAAGTTCCATTATAAATACCATATTGAGGTTTGTTCTATACCAGGGTGGTCTCTACTAAGGATACCCATCCCAGTACTTAAAATAAACACAAATAGAAAATCACTATTTTCTAGGGGAATTGGTAAACTTTCTACCCACCTTTCATAAAACCTTTCAATTCCATCACTTGATTGCTCTTAATCACACAGGACCACTAAGTTGACATTATCGCTATAAGACTATCACATGTAAGAGAAGAGTGTGGTGACACTAACATTGATCAAAGGTGAGAAAAGTCTCTATATCCATATGCACATCAACTACCTTGAAGTTATATTCTCATGTCAGTCATATATTATCTAAACACAGAATCCTCTACTAGAAGCATCAACAACCACGCCACTACAAAACCACTAAGATCTTATAAATTGAAATGGTTTCAACTTCACAAATCCAAAATACTAATCCATGAATCCAAGATTCATGTTGTGAGAGGCTATTACATAGCTGATAATCTCATGGTGAGACCAGATAATTTTCTCTATCACCAAACAAGATCCTTCACAAACTGATACCAAGAAATATTTGATCCATTGTTTCACTTTTCAGTACTATAATACCATATCTAGAATGAAATTCAATTCATATGTCAACTTCTCATAGAGTTACAAGCATGGTCACCCTTTGAAATCATTTGTGACTTCCTCTAAATTCACAATAAGATAATTCGCATCCATGTATATATTAATCGTATAATGGGTAGCTAACTTCAACTTCTTAAGGGTGGTCTCTACTCATAGCACCTAAGGGAATCCAACTCACTGTTGGGGGTGGATGTCACCACATTCACTCAAATTTCCATCACCATGTGGTACTATAACTAGTACCCAATTTTTTCTAATGTATGAACCATTGGATCTTACTTCTTTTATGAAAGAATCTCTTTAAATTCCTCATTCTTCGCTAAGGATAAACTCACATAGTCAGGATTGGTGAGTAAAAGACAATTTCCAACAATGGGAATTATCTAGATGATAAAATTATAGTTAAAGACTTCATTGGAATCCAACCTCCTAAATATATGGTGAAGGAAGAAAAACTTGTTCTCATGGCATTGAGTAAGTTCCATGAAGAGAGGACACAAAGAATACTTTAAACTGCATCTATTGATTCCTAACCATCATTATACATTATGTGTATCTTCCTAAAGCTCTGACTATTAGCACCCTATGCATAACAGTATCTAACCAAGGGTTGTGATTGTGTGATTAGAACAATGTATCATTCTTCTCTAACTACTCTTGTACCACTATCTCTTCCATTTAATAGTTTTCTGGTAGGAGGATTGGCCAATAACAAGGAGGTCATTGATCTTAATTTTATCTTTACATAAAATTATAACCCTCCCTCATATATAAGGTACATCCCTAACAAGAATACTCAACTATTAATGCTCACTCATAGGTATATATCATAGGTGGAGTTATATAAAATCATAACCACAACTCAATAACTCTTCCTTTTAAGCCTCCATAAAAACCACCAAAATTGAACAAATACACTATGAAACATATACAGGTAACACCTAATGGTTTCTATGTGCCTTGATTCATACTAATACATGGTAATGTTTCCCTACATAGGGTTCAACATACTTAGATTAAAAACCATCATGAAAAAGTAGTTGAACTCTAACCATAGTAAATAAGTTTCATCGTGAGTTTGAGAAAAAAATCTCTCATTAATGGATCATTATTCTATGTGGTAATATCAATAAAAGAATAACCATATGCTCAGTTGAAGTTATAACTAGATGGAAAATCGAGTCTCATACTCCATCCAAACCTCTATCACTTGAGGATTGATCTCTCCTTACAAACCCATGAGGCCTATGTTGTTGAAATGCACATAGCATATCCATCCTACATCTATTATTTCCCAAATTAGTGGGAACTACCATGCACTCAACAAGAAGGATATGTATTAATCATGAAGTGGAGAGTAACTACCTCAAATCATAGGGAAAGTATTTATCTCAATCGAGTCTCTAAAATAGCATCCCATAACTCGTTAACTAGTAGAGATAGGTTCAACCATAGGCATGGTCTCATCCAAACCATGCCTCTACAAACAAGTTGGATATCAGTGGGTATCACCCTACATTTTATAGGATGAAACCATAATGTTTATAGTATATATGGATGAACCCATAATGTTTCTATTAGGTCCACTAGATAAAATACCCTGAGATGCGGTGAATCAGGGTAAGATAGATTAAAACTATTGCCCCTTCGGATCTGGTTTCATTGTTAAACAAAACACACTTCTCTCTTTCTCCTATATCAATGTATAAACAAAAATGAAATCATACATAGGACATAGTGATTTTACTTGGTTCACCATCACTGGGCTATGTCCAAGGAGCATACAATGGTGATGTGTTGATGTACCAAATATACTAAATCTCACTACCAATTACAAGGTTCAGACTATATCACTTCTATGCTCAGGCTCACTTCCTTTATAAGATTTAGGGTATGCTCACTGTATTCCCAAGGGTTGCTCCCTATGTATCTTTCTCTGGTTCACTATTGGTGTAAAGGATCATCATCTTCCTATTCCTTCGCTCAATTCTCTTAGAAGGGATCCACTCACATTATATGGACTTATAGGTCCCTTAATTTACATGAAATCATGCATCCTCAACTGTAGGTAGATGCTCTATTGAAATCCCTTTTTCACCCATATATGAAGTCCACTTTTCTAAGTACTATTAGTTAGAGGAAATTACTTTCATGAACTATTTAAGTCCCTTCACAAACCACCTACTTATTTTACAAACTTTTTAGCGCATATTCTTCATAGACCACCTCTTCCACAAACTTCTTATGCTTCTACCACTGCATACCACCTCTGAGTACTATCTCTATGAACTGATTTTGTGTACTAATTCCTCTTTATGGTCCCTTATTACTTTTTGGGCTACAGTGCCCCACAAACCACCTTTAAAGAACTGTACCCTCAAACCAACTAACCCTTCATGAAATCCTCCTCGTGAACCTCTTTTCCTTCATGACTTCCTAAAAACTCTTTCGTACTTAGCTAAATTTATTCTCAGATAAAATATTTTTTTCTTATAAAAATATCTCTTCAATTAATTATTGGATTAGTGCTCCTTATATATGCAAATAGATCCAAAAACTTTTTAATCCTATATTTACTCAAATCTTCACTGCATATCATTCTCTCGCGAACCGTTCTACCCTACATAGTCCACGTACCACCTTTTCCTTTGCAGCCGCCAAAATTATAATATCATTTTTACAAATGACGCATCATTCCATGAACCATTTTCCTTTCTCAAACAATAGGCCTTCTCGTGAACCTCCTTCACTCCACAAACTGTTCCTCCTACACAATTTGCATACCATTTTCCTTTAGATAATTGTTCCCACATACCTCCTTTTCAATCAAAAATCTGTGATTCATGGTCTGTATACTATGTACCCCTATGAAAAAAACAACATTTTCCAAAAACCAAACTCCCATTTTTGAGGCCCAAAAATTTGACAAATACTAGAAAACTATGCTACCTTAAACACTTGCTTTGACAAACACCATTCATACTCATTCGCAATCATCTGGCATTTTCAACAAACACAATCACACCCAAAACATACCAAGAAGACACTTTGAAGGATTTTTTCCCAAAAATATCCCCCTTTGGATTTGTTGACAATTATTTTCAAATTGATACCACATTAAATCTCCTTCAATCTTCTATCAGCATTCGTTTCTTGAAATTAATATATCTATTAAGGATTTACTCAACACATACTCTAATAACACTAGAGCCATTATCGGCATGAGAAACAAGAGTATAATTAAAACTCCATCAATGAATCAATTCATTCTATGCCAAAACCATTCTTCTAATTTCATCCCAAACCTCAATTGCCATGATAGATATCCTTTGATTGATCACTTAAATCATCATCATATTTAATACTCCCCCTTCATCACTGATCCCCCTAACAGCTTCAACTCCTCCTATCTCACTCCTCCACCTAGAAACTTCCCTCCGTGTCTTGACTAATAAATTTTCTCCCTTATATAGTCATAATTTCTACCCTTTTTTCAATAAACCCAAAGGTCATTCCTTTGAGGTATGCAACAGGGTAAAGAAAACATATTATCACATTAGGGAAAAACACACCATACCTCGGGGTGAGGGGGGTCCCACATCCACACTTGTTCAAGTGATGGGAGTCGACTGAACTTCTAGAGCCAGTCGATGCCTTTCAAATTCTTCTTTGGGTAAGGCCTTTGTTAGAATTTCTGAAACCTGTTGTTCTATAGTCTCATACTCCAACTTCACAAGAACTTTCTCCACCTTCTCCTTGATGAAATGATAATTTATTTCAATGTGCTTTGTCCTTGAGTTATGAACTGGATTTTTGATAAGATTTATAGAACTTGAATTATCACAATGAATTCCAATCAAAGACTTCACTTCAACTTCCATATCATCAAGATACTACTTCATCCAAAATAACTATGTGTAAGCTTGAGTGGATTCAATATACTCAGTTTTTATGGTTCTCAATGAAATTCAATCTTGTTTCTTACTTAGACAATAAATAAACAATCCATCAATATATAAAGAACCTCCTGACGTTTATTTCCTTTCATATGTTGAACCAGCCCAATCGGCATCTATATATCCCAATAGCTCTAGTTGAGATTTGTAATTATACATCAAACCGAAATCAACAGTTTCCTTGATATACTAGAGTATTCTTTTCACTGAAATAATATGGATTTCCTTGGGATTTATTTGATATATTACTACATGGAATGTGGAAAAAACAATTCCAGGTCCTATCGTTGTCATGTACAGTAGACTACCAATGATTTTCCTCTATTCAGTTATATCAACTACATTAACTTCATCATCACATGATAGTTTCATCCGGGTAGCCACTAGAGTCTCTATCTTATTATAATTATCCATTCCAAAACTTCTCAAAAATTCCTTGGAATATTTAGATTTAGAAATGAATGTTCCATTCATTCCTTGTGTTACCTGTAACCTGAGGAAAAACATCAGTTCACCAAACATTGAAATTTTGGACTCACTTTTCATGAATTTAGAAAACTATCTACATTACGCTTCATCTGATCCTCCAAAGATTATTTCATCAACATATACCAGCACTATCATTCTTTGATTACTATCATAGTTGACATATAGATTGTAATCAACTCCACCATGATTAAAACTGAGCTTTTTTAGAAACTGAACTATCCTTGAATACCATGATCTTAGTTCTTGATTTAAACCATATAAAACCTTATTTAGTTGACAAACTCTATTCTTATATTCATGAATGAGAAACCCATCTAGATTCTCAATGTAAACTTCTTCTTCTAGAACCCCATTCAGAAATGCTGACTTGACATCCATCTGAAAAAACTTGAAATTCCTTTGCACTGTTATAGACAAGAATAATTGAATTGCCTATAGCCTTGCAACAGGTGAAAATGTTTCATCAACATTTATACCCTCTATCTAGGAGTACCCTTTGCACACTAATCATGCTTTGTTTCAAATCACAACACCATCTTCGTTCATTTTGTTGTGAAAGACCCATTTTGTCCTGATGACATTCTTATCTGTTGGCCTCAAAATAATCTCCCATGTTTGATTATTCTCAATTTGGTAAAACTCTTCATTCATAGCTTGAACCCAATTCTCAACTCCAGCTACTTCACTAAAAAATTTAGGCTCAACTTGTGATAAGTATGATGCTTACTGTAGAGTCTTCATCCTCCTTGTCTCCACTAGCATTGTCTGATCAACAATTATGTTTTGTCTGTTAATTTCATCTCTTATCTTCTATGTTTATATAGATTCTTATTTATCATAATACTTATCATCATCATATTACTCTTCTAAATAAGCCTCTATAACTAGAGCA
Organism: Viscum album; assembly: GCA_963277665.1. Classification (NCBI taxonomy): domain Eukaryota; kingdom Viridiplantae; phylum Streptophyta; class Magnoliopsida; order Santalales; family Viscaceae; genus Viscum; species Viscum album. Next base: position 1,503,305,187 of record OY728137.1, on the reverse strand, counting down.
TTATTTGATCTTCTTATTGCTTCATCACTATCCTCCTGAGACTGATAATGTATTTACTAAAGATTCTGCTCATTCTCTACTATGGTTACATCATGGCTTTCAATAATCTTTCCTATCCTTTTATTGAAGCATTTATATTATTTTATTTTATTTGAGTAGCCAATAAATATCCCTTCATCTCCATGGGATTCAAACTTTCTTTGTTTCTACTTATTGAGAATAAAACACTTACTTACAAATAATTAAAAGTACTTCAATGATGGATTCTTTCCATACCATAGCTTATATGAAGTTTTCTCTTCTTTCGGACATAGTAATTCTCTATTTGATGTGTAGACTATCGTCATCACTGCTTATTTCCAAAATTTATCAGGAAGGTCTTTATCAATGAGCATTGTTTTGGCCATGTTGTTGACAATTCGATTTCTTCTCTCAACTACTCCATTATGTTGTGGAGTTATTACCTATAAAACTTGATGCCTTATCCCATGTTTCTCAAGATGATCCTATACTTGGAAATTTTTGAACTCTATTCCATTATTTGTTTGGATCTTCCAGATTGTTCGATATGGAATATTCTTAACTTCCCTTAGATATTTTTGTATGTAAATTAATACCTCAGATTTGTGGGTGATGATTGAAACCCATGCCATTCCATTATAATCATCAATGAAGAGAACACAATATCTCCTTCCATCAATATCTCTTGGTAAAATTGGTCTACACACATCAATATAAACCAACTCAACCAATCTTGTTGAACTTTTCTCTTTTTCCATATATGTATTTTTAATGATCTTCCCTTGTTGGAAGGCATCACACGTATGTGTATGATCACATGATAATCTAGGGAGATCTCGAGTAGTATCATATTTCACCGAATCTTCCAAGGATGTTTAGCTCACATGGCCAAGACATTTATGCCACAGCTAATTTTCTTCTTCCTTGGAAAGAAATCACATATCTTCTTCTACACTCACGTGGTAGAGATTTCATTTTGTATTATTTACCTGCAATACAATAGCACCATCTTTTTCCTTGATGATACACAATTTCTTGGAAAAGATTATGTCATGTCCTAAGTCACACAATTGACTTATGCTTAATATGTTGTGACTAAGAATTCAACAACTAAGGCATCTACATGTCTCATATCTTTTCCCCCAAACTTTTCTTTTCAAAATACAATGATTTCCAACCCTTCATCATTACCAAATATTATCGTACCTTCTTTATCATACCTGATTCCCATCACCAGATCCTTGTTTCCTGTAATATGGGAGGTACATCCACTATAAATGATCCATATCCCTATGCAATTTGGTGCCTTGAATATATCTTCTGCAATCACTACCTGTTTATATCTTTTCTTTTTTATCCATGTTTTTGACTTCATACCCTATATGGATTGATACTCTTAACATTCATCAGAATATGATGGACCAACTTCATCTTATAGAGCTTCAAATAGATTTCTCATTTTTCATCTCATATGATGATACATTTTTCTGCTACATATAACCAACCTCATTCTGCATCATCACAGTCCTCTGTATTTTTTATGACCAATATCTTTCCATGTGTTCGAATCCTCCAAACCTGAAATAGTGACCATAAAATGATGACCTATAAAATTGAGCTCTATATGACTGCCATTGTTGGTCTTGTTCCCTTCGGTACAACTTTTCTATGGAACAAAATTTTTATGTGTGTCCCATATTTTAGAAATAATAGAATCTTATGTGGGATACATTCTTGTGTGGGAATACTGCACCACTGGTTATCCCTCGGGTTCTCTGAATCTTTTGATTCTTCTTTGTACCCAAATAAATATTCAATCTTGGAGAATATTTTTGTGGTATTACATCAAATATTACCAATTTATATTTTCAATCAATCCCCATACCATCCTTATCATTTGAATTTGAATGTTGCATCTGTTTTACTAGAAAACCATGCTCCACTTTCATTTTTTCTATTATTTGTGTTATCAGTTTTCCTAATGCTATTTTCTGGGTCCACAATTTTTCTTATTTCTTAACACTTTGTTGCATACTGATGACTTCCTCTTCAAGTTCTTCGATACATTTGATTTGATCTTTTCTAGTTTTACTCAAACTATTGATCTCTCTTTTATATTATTCAATTTTGAGTTTGTACTCAACCACCTTTTCTTAGCTTTTGAATGTTGAAGACTTCAATTTTTCAATTTCTTCATTCATCTCAGATTTCTCTTCTTCCTGCTGCTGCATATAGAGTTTGGAATCATGAACCACTTTGTTATATTTCTTTGTTTTGGATCTCTAAACATCTACCTCTTCAAGATAAGCTTCTAATTCTTCTTAAAGATCAAATCTTCCTTTAACTTATCCTTATTCATTTTCACTATCTTATTTTGTTATGGAATTTCTGAAAACTACCACCTAAGAATCTACTTCATGATCCTTGAAATCCACCAACTCTTCTTCTTCATATTCTTCTAAAATTTTATATTTTTTTGAAAGCAGGTTCTTATTTTTGAATAACTTTCTCTTATCACTTCTTCTACCTTTCACATTGGCTAAATACTTCTTCCATGTAATTTCATCATTGTCTTCATTATCATCTTAAAACTTACTTGGACACTTTACTAAAAATATACAATCTTTCCACATAGGAAGAATGAAAATAGAAGTTTACCTTTGAAATTTCCTCTTCCTTTTTGTAGTTTTGAATAGATAAGTGACATGACATCATCCAAATTATCTTCCTCCTAACTATCTTAAACAGAGATCTTCTTCGTGGCCTTGAATGAGACTTATTTAGACTTCCCCTTTTCTACAGAAATGTTATCATCATTTCTCATTTCATATGCAATAAGGGTACTATGTAAGTTATCCAATGTCATGTCCTTTGGATCTTTATCTTCCAACAATAAAACTTTTGGATTAAACTGAGGTGGAAGTTTCCTTAAGATATGCTTCATAATATTTATATCTTCAATGACTTTTCCAAGACCACGCATGTCTTCCACTAAAAAATTTACCCTATAAAATAATGAATCAACTAATTCATTTGGGTTCATTCTCAGATCTTCATACTTGTTCCATAAAACCTACAGTTTTTCCTCTTTGATCTTTGAATCTTATTCAAAGATATTCAGCAGCTTTTCCCACATAGCATGTGATGTTTTACATGACACAACCTTCATATAAATTTCATTTTATAGGGATCATCCTAAAGTATTGATCCCTTTGGAATTGGCATCCAATTATCTTATTTCATCTACTGATAAAGTGTCGCTATTGATATCAACTGATATTCCATGCATAGCTACTGTGAAGACATCCATTCCTAATGATCATAACGTAAGAACCTAGTTCTTAATCTTGAGGTACGGGTTTCTTATTTTCTCTTTTCCTTAAGTGTTTTTGAGAAATAGGGAAAGTGGGAAAAATCCTAAATTTTGAAACTACACATAGTGTACTTTTTCACACGCTGTGTATTTTGGCCGTGTGGGATGAGTACACAGGGTGTGTAGCCATGCTGATGATGAAGGGTGTAAAAACTAACTACACGTCGTGTAGTGGGTATGTACACGCCGTGTAGTCAGTCAGTGGGCAAATAGTAAAGCGATGGAATTAGCCGCCAGCCGAGAGATAGTACACGCTGTGTATTCATGAATACACACCATGTACTCATGTTGACGGATGAACAGTGCGGCGGTGGGAAAGGTAGCTGCTAGAGGAACAGTTAAATGAGGAAAGTACATGTTGTGTAGTCAATGGTACACGCCGTGTAGTTTGTTTTTTTTTTTTTGCTTAAAATGGGCAGTAGCCAACCCTATTCACATAATTGGCTTAGAACCGGAGGAAGGATTGGGAGAGACAGACGGATCTTTGGAGATCACCCAAGCGAGTACCGGGAATCTGATTCTGCCCCTGTCGATCTCGTTGGAACCATATGGGTAAGCCTCTCCTTCTCCTTAAGTTGTTCTTGATAATTCTTCCTCTAAGGGAAGTTATTTGTATTTGAACAGGAATTCTTCTACCCCAGATCTACATCGTCTTTGGGAATTTCTGGAAGCGACGTTCGCGTATACTATTCAGGGGAGTTTAAGGTAGGTGGATTGGTGTTTAAATTCCAACTGTTGTGCGTTTTTGTGTACCGTTGTGCCACGAACCCATGTTGGGGTGTCGTGTGGTTGAGGCCTTGGCTATTTTGAATACCTAGAATTGTAGAGGTAATTAAATGTGATAATAAACTTCTATTTGGGATCGCTGCTTGGATCTAGGACCACCCCTGCGGTGCATTCCTCTGTTTAGTCGTTTGGCCAGGATACCCGAGGGTATTCCATGTTTACTTTATGAATTACTTTTTCCTTGAGAGGAATTGTAAACAATTGTATGTTTATATGTTGGGCATGGCCCGGTAACTTGTTTAGCCTGAGGGCGTGGATATATATATATATATATATATATATATATTATCCTGAGGGTGTGGATATATATATATATATATATATTATATATATAGCCTAAGGGCGTGGATATTATATAGCCTGAGGGCGAGGCCTAAGGGTGAGATATTATATAGCCTGAGGGAGAGGCCTGAGGGCGAGATATTATATAGCCTGAGGGCATGGATATTATAAAGCCTGGGGGCATAGTTTTACTATATTAGCCTAAGGGCGATATTCTGGTTGGCCTGAGGGCTTGGTTCTGTTGAGCACAGAATTTTATTAAATTAAATGGTTAAATGAATAATAAAATGGCAATATAACTGGTAAAGTTAGTTACTTTTGAGTATTGCTTAGTTTAATGAATTTTACTACTGCACACTATTATTACATATTTTCCCACAGTTGGGCACGGGCCTTTGGTGGGTGACTACTGGGAATTATATCTCACACCCTGTTTGGGTCATGTCTTCGGCCCAAACAGATTACATTTCTACAGTTGTTAACAGGGATAAGGTTCCCTATACAGGTACATGATTGTAATAGAGGAGTAGGAGAGTATGGGACCGAGCTTAGGCTTGCGATGTTGTTGCGTTCTGTCTACTTTGTTTTGTTTTTCTTTGTTGTACTTTGTACTCTGTATTGTATTGTACTGTATTGTTCTTTAACATGTTCTGGCTATTTTCCTAGAACTTGAGACATGTTGCATCATTATCTATATAATTTTTGGTTATCTTTTACTACAGTTGTTCACTTTAAATATGTATGGTTTTTTTCTTCCGCTGTTGTATGCTATTTATTTTATTCCGTTGTGCTACACTTTGACAAATGAGGGCATAGTTTCCCCACTATCAGACCTAGGACCTCTCTATTAGTCGGTAGCCTCTGGTGTTTGGGGAAATGCGCTTGAGGTCATGTGACCAACCGGGTTCGGGGCACCCGTGGAGTGGCACCCGGATCCAGGACATTACAAAGTGGTATCAGATGAGTTCTTTTCTTTGACTTATAGTTTGGAGCCTTAGTCAGGGATAGGACGGGAATGGTAGTTGGTAATAATCTGTGACCGGGAGTAGCTAACTCGTGTATAGGGAAAAGACAGTCTACCTCGTATTTTTGAAATTATTATGATTTTGCAAATTTTACTGTTGATTTGATTTTCACCGTTGGGTGACGCACTTGTGGTGTGCTGTTTATATTTTATCCATGGGTTCCATTTTAGTTGCAACCCGATGAGATGAGGGTATGCCATCTCATGCATCATTTAGGAACATTCTAGTAATCACATTCCATGCATAGTTTCATGCCATGTAGGCGCATTAGAAATTGCATGTTGTTGTGATAGTTGTTGTGCTAGAAAAGCATGATGTTGTGATAGCTGTTTTGATAAATACCTGTTATGTGATAGGGTATTTTTGTGTGAGTTGTTGATAGAATGGATGCAAAACTTTAGTTTTTGGGGAGTATGGGCCCTCATTGACTGTAATTTTGTGGATCATTGACTGATTATTTTGTTATAACATATATAAGTTTCCAAATTTTGATTCGTGGGGAGTATGGGCCCTCACGGGTCGGAATTTGGCACTTAGATGTAATTTTTTCTATATTTTCTGGGTCCTAGAGTAGTTTCAGAGGCTTATTGTCCGGAAAAACCCAGGATACACGTCGTGTAGTTCCTTGGACACATGTTGTGTGTTCTTCTGTTTGGGAAGAAAAGAAAACTTTTTCAGTACACGTCGTGTAGTCTCTTCCCGTTTCAAGGACCGTGTGGGCAGGGACATGGGGAAGGGAAATGCTTGGGGAAAACATGTTGTGTACCATATGTACACGCCTTTTAGTGTTGACCTGGAGTCCGTACATGTAGCTAACAAACACGGACTAAGGAGACCAAAAGAAATACATGTTGTGTCCACTATGGAACACGCCATGTAGTCTAACCCTAGGGACCTGGCCATATAGCTAAAAAACACATATCAGTTTTGAACACGCTGTGTGCCTAAAGGACACACTGTGTAGTCCTTACCAGTGGGAGACTGTGTGGATTTAGCCATGTGGCTATGAAAACAGGGTGGTGTACATGCCGTGTGCGGGTGTAACACGTCGTGTAGTTTTAGCCGAGTAGTCGGCCATGTCATGAGTGACACGGGCAGTTGGAATTTACACCATACACGTCGTGTATATTATATACATGTCATGCAGATTATATACACGCCGTGTAGTCTGGTTCAATGGGATCCGTGTGGCTTAGCCATGTAGAAGGACCCAGGTAGGGGAAGAAAAGTCAGGTACACGCCGTGTAGTCTTGTTAAGAAAATCTTGAAATGTGTTCTTCCTCCTGTTCCCTTTTTGGTCCCCTCGTTTCAGTCTTTGATAATCTGGATCTAAGGTGTGCATTTGACCTTGTAGAGTCATGCCGCCGATATGACCACACATTGTTCACCAAGAGAGCGGCAACGATTATACTCTAGAGATGGTGGGCCATGGGCTACCATTGGATCCTCCCGCAGAGCCAGATGTGACGCCAGCCATTATACCGGACATAGGCGCAGATGCGCAGTTTCGTGAAGGCTTCATGCAGTTTATGTAGACATTTAAGGGAGCAACGCCGGCTGCCACATCTATGGCTGAGCTGACTCGTATCTTCCAGTAGCAGCATCCGCCTACGTTTTCAGGGGATAGCGGACCACAAGCTGCGGAGTCTTGGATAGATTCTATGCAAACTGTTTTCGAGCATCTTGATACACCTCCAGGGCGGAGGGTTAAGCTCTATACTTATATGCTACATGATTCCTCCATGAGGTGGTGGGATCTTACCACTCATATAGAGCATCACAGAGACGTGTCGTGGGAAGATTTTCAGACAGTCTTCTATGAATTCTTCTTCTCAAAGACGTTGAGGGAAGATAAAGCTCGATAGTTCATGAATCTACAGCAGGGCGCTATGTCGGTGATGGATTATTCTGCTCGCTTCACTGAGTGTAACATCCCAAGTAAGTATTGAATAATATATATTTTTATCTATGTCTATTAATGATAAATATAGTGTTTTAGAGGCTTAAAATGAAAATAAATACAATCTTATGCATGGAATACACTAATATTCTTAAAAGATTGTTTTACTGCCTTTTGATGGAAAACCCTTTTTAAATCTATCTTATGAAAATTTTATAAGCTATTTTTTTCAAAATAAACTTATTATTTATGATTGGGACATCAAAATTTACTTTGTGTGAATTTTTTGTATTTTTCTGATAAAGTTCATTTTTTAATGAATAGTGAAAATGCTGTATTTTAATTCAAAACCTCTTTTAATCTAGTTTATTTATATGATTATATTATCTTTTGAATTGGTTTTTAAGTGAAATTAGAATATATTTTTACCATTTTATCCAATGGTGGTCATTGGAATCAATTTCACTTTGAAATTGGACTTAAACTAGTGTCAATCTTTTGATACTTATTGTTTCATAAAAACACGCTATTTGTCATGACAGTGGGAATTAGTTATTAAATTAATTAATGCAACTTACATGTTTTGAATTTTGTAAAATAGACATCATTTTTGAATTCGGAATATCAAATATATCTTAGGGTGAAGTTTTGGTATCTTCCTGAAAAACTTCAATTTTTGATGCATAGTGAAACCACTAAGTGGTAGTTAAAGAAACTGATTTTTTGTTTAAATGAAACTTTGCCACTTCTGTGATTTGATTTTCAAAAATCCGACATACATGGTTTTCATTAAGAAGTAAAATGTGGTTCAATGAGATTAAAATAATTTTTGGGTGAATAGTAACTTTTAAGTTCTTAATCGCGATTAGTGGTAATTAGTGTAGTTTAAGGTAAAAATAATGTTTTAATAATATGAGATGAGCTTGACACATGTCCTACCCTCATTGGATGTGTCATGGACGACCAAGAAAATCCATGGGTCAACTTGGGGACCCCATGGAGCCACTTTGGTTGGGAAATGACATAAATAACTTTTTATTTAATGTTAAAGTAAAAATAACAAAAACAAGAGATGTTTTACTAAAACAATTTTTACATGGGGTTATACAAGTTATATTTTTTATTATAAATATTAATTGGAAATATAAAAATATTTCCTACATCATAGTATTTTTTCTATAATTTTTAGACTTTAAATAAATTAAATTATTTATGACATTATGATGATGCAGCGATTACCTCATTAATAAAGGATTTAAATAAAATAAAATGATAATGTAAAATATATGAACTACACATGTCCAAAACCTATTTTATGGGTGGATTTCTAACCCTTATCACCTTACCCTAGAATTATATCAATTTGGGACCTTTTGAATCCGAAAATCATTTTCAAATAAAGTAACATTTCTTTACTTTCCAAGAGTGCCCCTCCTCTCCTCTTATAAAAGGCCCCCATCTCTACCTCCTTACCCACACTTCCAAAGCCTTTGTATCGGCCAACCCCTGCACATTTTGTCTCTCCACTTCCCTCTCTTACTTCTTGAAGCCTCACTTTGGGCAGAAGTCTTCCCAAGGAAGCCTTTGAGCTCAAACCAAAGGGAGTTACCCGATTTTAAGGTGATGTCTTCACTTGAGTCCTTTTGTTTTATTTTGCTTCTCCAACCCCATAAACTCTTTTTATTCATTTCTTTTGTAAAAACTCCAGTATCTTCAATATACTAGGATGTTGTTATAAGAAGTATTCGAGCTACACTTACACACACCTACATCTAATGGTTAAAGGACATACTGTTTCCGTGGATGGTGAATTTATGCCTCCCGAAACGATGATTGTTCAACATTCTTTTAACACCTTCAAAAGTGGCCATTAAGATGTCACTATATTTATATATGATATATAATATGTTTATGTTTTCCTTAAGCTTATGTATTTTTCATTTTGGGCATAACTTTATGGTTTCCATTATGGGTAAACGCGATATCTTCATTTAAGGAAGTGCGGACTACCGCCCCCTCAAAGTGATTTGATACGTTAAATACCATATGTGGGACGTATAAAGGATGGAAATATGATATTATATATGATATTATACTGGAATTATAATATACCTTTATATCATTATGATTCCATTCTATAAAATATGAAATAGAAATGAAAGTAGCGTTCATGCGTACGTACGGCTTACCGTCTCCATGAACGGTGCATTTCATTTCTTACCTCTAAATGATTATGTAATATTATAAATGCATGAATTTACTGGATATATATGACATATATTATATATACATCATGAATATCATTCTGGATATAATGGATACATGAACAACTTGTAATTATAAAGGGCTTATTTTTGACTCAAGTACCAATGATCATTAAAATGACCGTTATTAACTTAAATAATTACATAGTGTTCATGACATGGAAATAAGTGATATAAAAGGAATAATGAACTTGAAAAAGGTTCTTAAACAAGTATAAATTAAATCAAGTTTATTATTCAGGAGATTAAATAACGACCGAGTCAAGTCGGACCTGAGGTATGGGACTTCGTCTCAATCTCCTTTCATTGAGGCATATTTTGTTTTATACACAACCTTCTTTTATATGGTGTATAAACCCCTTTGACTTTTACGTTTATTCAAAAGTAATCTTTTTTATACGAAGAGTTTACTAAACGACAAAAGGGAATGTTTTTGTCATACGTATGCGGCGACAACGACTTCTCTGCCACCGTGACCATTATTTGAGTTTCGGCTTCCTCTACAGGCCATACTTTTTTTTAAAAGAAAAATAAATACCATGTTTTACTTTTCTTTTATTTTGGTATTGAAAATGGTTTTCATAACGTTTTTATATCAATGTGTTGTATTTATATCTTGTGATTGAAAGGTGGAAATGTTATGTTTCCTTTATGCATGTTTTATGTGATGCGATTATGTTGAGGTTCTTGGGCATTATTATGAAGACGGGTGGTTTCGTGATAAACTAAGGGCGGGTGAGCCTGATATAGCTCTCCATTGCATTGGGTAATGCGAAGGAGTGAAACGTTAAGGTTTCTCCGAAGAGATTTAGGGAATATACTGTGATGGGTATTCCAAACGTAACCAAGAGGGTTACTCCCTACATAAGAATGTTACTAATTCCTCAAGTTACCTTTATGTCTTATGATTTCTATGATTTATTCATGATTTTATGAGGTATTTTAAAGTGCTTATGTTTTATGGGTAAAGTATGATTTCATTCTTATGTATATATGTACCCATGTTTCCTTTCCATATTTTTATATCCCTTACTGAGATTTTTATGCTCATTCTGAGTTTTTTTGAAATGTTTTTCACAGTTCAAGGGAAAGGTACATGATATGATGATAGTGTCAAGGAAGTGTCAAGAAAGAATCCATGTTTTATTTTAAATATGTTTCCATTGATGGGAAAGAAGAATACTATCTTTATGTAACCACTTTGTTTATATGTGGAATGTAATGCAAGTTTTATGTTCTAATTCTCTAAAACTCTAAACCTGAAAAGATCCTCAATGTGTAATCTTGTAATAACTCAAGATTAAGTAAGGTTTAAGGCCGGGGCCTTATAGTTGGTATCAAAGGTCGGTTTAGATAACTTTAGGAGTTAGAATTCTATTAAATGATTATCCAAAAATATATTTTTTTTTATGGTCAAATTGAAATGATATAGCATTTGAAGATTACCATGTGGCTTCATCTAAGACATATTTGTCCAGAATGGTTTTCTGCAGAGGAAACAGGGAAGCAGTGCTAGGAAGGTATACAGAAGGAAATAACCTTCCGAATCAGCATCCTGAGATGGTCGGAATTGGAACTGAACAGTTTGTTGCATTAATGGCGTAGTTGACTCAAGCGATAAATGGTGGTGGTATCCATGCACGAGATCAGCCAGATAAACCGCAGAGGAACATGTCAGTGGTGGAACATTTCATGAGGCAACATCCCCCATCATTCAGAGGATCATCTGACCCTGGGTTAGCTGAAGGGTGGATTAAAGCACTGGAGAAGATTTTTGATGTCATGGGGTGTTCAGACAATCAAAAGGTTAGTCTTGCTATTTACCGTTTGGAGGGTGAGGCAGATCAGTGGTGGTCTATGGTTAAAAATACCAGGGACGCCGATGAGATTGATGCTCTTGAGTGGGATGAATTCAAAGGTATGTTTCTTGAGAAGTATTTTACTAAGGTTGTTCGACTTAGGATGGAAAATCAATTCTTGGAATTGAGGCAAGAGGAAGACTCAGTGGCTACCTATGAAGAAAGGTTCACTCGATTGGCAAGGTATGCTCCAAATTTTATCCGAGACCTTGATAGTAAAATCAATCGTTTTTACTTAGGATTAAAGCCAAAATATCGAAGGGCATTATCTTCTCGTGAGTTTAAAAGTTATGAAAAGCTTGTTCGATGTGCTGATAAGGTGGAAATGGAGTTTGTCGATGATCAAGTGTTCTATGACAACCAACAGAAGAAGAGACCGAGGTGGCAGGAGAAAGGTAAGAATTCTTCAAAAAATTCTGATGGTAAGAAAACTAAGTTTCCAGTTTGTGATAAATGTGGCAAAAGGCATGCTAGGGAATGTCTTCTGAATTCTGGAAAGTGCTACCGATGTGGTAAGATGGGACATAAGGCTCGTGATTGCACTGAAAAGGATCAAGGTGAAGGTAAGACCAAATTTGATTTACAGTTAGTGAAATGTTTTAAGTGCAATGAAATGGGTCACTATGCAAACGAGTGTCCGACAAAGATCTTGAGTGATGGGAAGCAGTTAGAATACAAGCAGAAAGGGGTGGTGAAATCCTTTGCAACTACTTCAGCAGATGTCGGGCCATCAAATGAAGTTGTATCAGGTACTTTGTTTGTTTTTTTAGATTTTGCCAGTGTGTTGTTTAATTCGGGGTCTACACATTCTTTCATCTCTGAAAACTTTTCTAGTAAAATGGGAATACCATCTCAAGAAATGACTACTGAACTTTTGGTAAAAACACCTGGGGGAAATGTTGAGGCAAAAAGAATTTATAAGAATCTTCCTATCCTTATTTGTGGAAAGAACCTACTTGCAAACCTTATTGTTCTACCTCTAGTAGAGTTTGATGTTATCCTGGGTATGGATTGGCTCTCTATTTACCATGCTAAGATTGAATGTAGAGCTAAAGAAGTTTCTTTTCAGAAAGACTTTCAGTTTGTGTACAATAATGAACCCTTACTGTTGATAACTTATCAAGAGGCCGAGAAACTTGTAAAAGATGGAAATGAATGTTACCTTGCACACATCGTTGAAAATAAAGTAACTATTCAAATTAATGATGTGCCAGTGGTAAATGAGTATCCTGATGTTTTTCCTGATGAGTTGCCTGGAATAATACCAGATCGGGAATTTGAATTTACTGTTGACTTAGTTCCTGATGCTAAGCCAATTTCAAAACCCCCTTATCGAATGGCTCAAATTGAACTTTTAGAGTTGAAGGAGCAATTGCAAGATTTATTAGAGAAAGGTTTCATTCGACCTAGAACATCGCCATGGGGTGCTCCTATTTTATTTGTTAAAAAGAAAGATGGTTCAATGAGACTTTGCATTGATTATAGAGCCTTGAATAACATCACTGTTAAGAACAAATATCCTTTGCCTCATATTGATGATTTGTTTGATCAGCTCCAGGGAGCTCAGTATTTTTCAAAGATTGACTTGAGATCGGGGTACCATCAGCTGAAGGTAAAGGAAGCAGATGTTCCGAAGACTACGTTTCGTACAAGATATGGCCATTATGAATTTTTAGTAATGCCTTTTGGGCTAACCAATGCACCTGTTGTATTCATGGACTTAATGAATATAATTTTTCATGAGTTCTTGGATAAGTTTGTGGTGGTTTTCATTGATGATATTTTGGTGTTTTCTAAAAGTAAAGAGGGGAATGAAAGACATTTAAGTGTTATCTTGCAAACCTTAAAAGAAAAGAAATTGTATGGGAAATTCAGCAAGTGTGAGTTTTGGTTGCAACAAATTTCTTTCCATGGTCACATTGTTTCTAAAGATGGGATAACTGTCGATCCTGAAAAAACAAAAGTTGTGGAAGACTGGCCAAGACCCACAAATGTAACTGAGATTCGTAGCTTCCTTGGTTTGGTAGGCTGTTACCGAAGGTTTGTTAGAAATTTTTCACGGTTATCTAGTCCAATGACAAAGCTAACTCGGAAGGGTGTTAAGTTTATCTAGACAAAAGAATGTGATGATTGTTTTCATGAATTTAAAAGAATATTGGTGAATGCTCCAGTTTTGGCACTACCTTCCAGGAATGGTGAGTTTGTTATCTATTTTGATGCTTCATTTAAAGGACTTGGTTGCGTCCTAATGCAGAATGATCAGGTAATTGCTTATGCTTCACGATAGTTGAAAACTCATGAGATAAATTACCCTACACATGATTTGGAATTAGCTGCTATTGTTTTCGCTTTAAAATTTTGGAGGCATCATTTGTATGGATTAAAGTGTGAAATATATACTGATCACAAAAGTTTAAAGTATATATTCACTCAGAAAGAGTTAAACATGAGATAGAGGAGATGGTTGGAATTAATCAAGGATTATGATTGTACAATTCATTACCATCCGGGAAAAGCAAATAAAGTGGCTGATGCTTTGAGTCAAAAAAGTAATGTTTCATTAACAATGTTGGGTTTGGAACGTGATCCTTTGGTTATGGATTTGATGAACTTTGGCATAGAAGTTTTTGGAGCAGGATGTTCTTCTGTTTTGTTTCAGGTATCAGTGAAATCTTCTCTATCAGACAGAATCAAGCAAGCACAGAAGCAAGACAGTGAGTTGTAGAAAAAGGTAGAGCTGGTTCAGAAAGGTAAGTTTCCTGAATTCAACATTGATAATGATTGTGTTTTGAGATTTGGGAAGAGATTGTGTGTGCCTTGTGATTCACAGTTGAATAGAGAGTTGTTATGTAAAGCTCATAGTTCTCCGTTTTCAGTTCATCCTGGCAATACTAAGATGTACAGAGATCTGCGGGAGTATTACTGGTGGGATGGAATGAAAAGAGATATTGCTGATTTTACTGTGAAGTGTTTGACTTGTCAACAGGTTAAATCAGAGTGGCAGTTACCGAAAGGGATGCTTCAGCCTTTACCAGTACCAGAATGAAAATGGGAGAATATATCCATGGACTTCGTTGTGGGATTTCCGAAGACACCTCGAGGTAATAATGCAATCTGGGTTATTGTTGATCGCTTGACTAAATCTGCTCATTTCCTTGCTATACGAGATAATTTTTCCCTAGATCAACTTTCCCGTTTGTATCTTAAAGAGATAGTCAGGTTACATGGAGTTCCTCTCTCCATTGTATCTGATCGTGATCACAGGTTCACTTCTAACTTTTGGAAAGGCCTTCAGAAGTCGTTGGGTACTGAATTAAATTTTAGTACAGATTTTCATCCTCAATCAGATGGGCAGTCAGAACGAATAATTCAGACCTTAGAGGATATGCTATGAGCTTGTTCAATGGATTATCAGGGAAGTTGGGACCAACATCTTTCTTTGGTTGAATTTTCATATAATAACAGTTTTCATTCCAGTATACAGATGGCACCATTTGAGGCGTTATATGGGAAGCGGTGTCGAACTCTAGATTTATGGGATGAAGTGGGTGAAAGGAAGTTGATGGGACCATAATTGGTAGAAGAGTTGGCATAAAATGTTCAGCTGATACAGAAACACATGAGAACAGCTCAGAGTAGGCAGAAGAGTTATGCGTACAACAGGAGGAAAGATCTCTCTTTTGAGGTAGGTGATCATGTTTTTCTCAAAGTATCACCATGGAAAAGTGTGATGTGATTTGGTAAGAAAGGAAAGCTGAGTCCAAGGTTCATTGGACCATATGAAATTCTGGAGAGAGTTGGATCCGTTGCTTACCGAGTGGCTTTACCTCCGAGTTTATCTCAGGTACACAATGTTTTTCATGTTTTGATGCTGAGAAAGTACATGCCAGATCCATCTCATGTTTTGAGTCCAGAGGTAGTTCAGCTGGAAGAGAACCTATCTTATGAAGAACAACCGGTCTAGATTCTTAACCACAAGGAGCAAGTGTTACGGAATAAGGTGATTAATCAGGTAAAGGTTTTGTGGAAAAACCACATGATGGAAGAGGCAACATGGGAATCTGAAAATGCAATGAGGGATAAGTATCCTCATTTATTCGATAAGTAAATAAATTACGGGGACGCAATTTTCTAAAGGGGGGAAGGATGCAACATCCCAAGTAAGTAATGAATAATAGATATTTTTATCTATGTCTATTAATGATTAAGATAGTGTTTTAGAGGCTTAAAATGAAAATAAATACAATCTTATGCATGGAATAGACTAATATTCTTAAAAGATTGTTTTACTGCCTTTTGATAGAAAACCCTTTTTAAATCTATCTTTTGAAAATTTTATAAGCTATGTTTGTCAAAATAAACTTATTATTTATTATTAGGACATCAAAATTTACTTTGTGTGAATTTTTGGTATTTTTCCGATAAAGTTCATTTTTTAATGAATAGTGAAAAATGTTGTATTTTAATTCAAAACCTCTTTTAATATAATTTATTTATATGATTAGATTATCTTTTGAATTGGTTTTTAAGTGAAATTAGAATATATTTTTACCATTTTATCCAATGGTGGTCATTGGAATCAATTTCACTTTGAAATTGGAATTAAACTAGTGTCAATCTTTTGATACTTATTGTTTCATAAAAACACGCTATTTGTCATGACAGCGGGAATTAGTTATTAAATTAATTAATGCAACTTACATGTTTTGAATTTTTTAAAATAGAAATCATTTTTGAATTCATAATATCAAATATAGCTTAGGGTGAAGTTTTGGTATCTTTCTGAAAAACTTCAATTTTTGATGAATAGTGAAATCACTAAGTGGTAGTTAAAGAAACTGATTTTTCGTTTAAATGAAACTTTGCCACTTCTGTGATTTGATTTTCAAAAATCCGACATACATGGTTTTCATTAAGAAGTAAAATGCGGTTCAATGAGATTAAAATAATTTTTTGGTGAATAGTAACTTTTAAGTTCTTAATCGCGATTAGTGGTAATTAGTGTAGTTTAAGGTAAAAATAATGTTTTAATAATATGAGATGAGCTTGACACATGTCCTATCCTCATTGGATGTGTCATGGACGACCAAGACAATCCATGGGTCAACTTGGGGACCCCATGGAGCCACTTTGGTTGGGAAATGACATAAATAACTTTTTATTTAATGTTAAAGTAAAAATGACAAAAACAAGAGATGTTTTACTAAAACAATTTTTACATGGGGTTATACAAGTCAGATTTTTGATTATAAATATTCATTGTAAAGATAAAAAGATTTAATACATCATAGTATTTGTTATATAATTTTTAGACTTTAAATGAATTAAATTATTTATGACATCATGATGATGTAGCGATTACCTCATTAATAAAGGATTTAAATAAAATAAAATGATAATGTAAAATCTATGAACTAAACATGTCCAAAACCTATTTTATGGGTTTATTTCAAACCCTTATCACCTTACCCTATAATTATATAAATTTGGGACCTTTTGAATCTGAAAATCATTTTCAAATAAAGTAACATTTCTTTACTTTCCAAGAGTGCCCCTCCTCTCCTCTTATAAAAGGCCCCCACCTCTACCTCCTTACCCACACTTCCAAAGCCTTTGGCTCGGCCAACCCCTGCACATTTTGTCTCTCCACTTCCCTCTCTTACTCCTTGAAGCGTCACTTTTGGAAGAAGTCTTCCCAAGGAATCCTTTGAGCTCAAACCAAGGGAGTTACCCAATTTTAAGGTAATGTCTTCACTTGAGTCCTTTTGTTTTATTTTGATTCTCCAACCCCCTAAACTCTTTTTATTCATTTATTTTGTAACAACTACAGTATCTTCAATATACTAGGATGTTTTTATAAGAAGTATTCGAGCTACACTTACACACACCTACATATAATGGTTAAAGGACATACTGTTTCCGTGGATGGTGAATTTATGCCTCCCGAAACGATGATTGTTCAACATTCTTTTAACACCTTCAAAGGTGGCCATTAAGATGTCACTATATTTATATATGATATATAATATGTTTATGTTTTCCTTAAGCTTATGTATTTTTAATTTTGGGCATACCTTTATGGTTTCCATTATGGGTAAACGCAATATCTTCATTTAAGGAAGTGCGGACTACGGCCCCCTCAATGTGATTTGATTCGTTAAATACCATATATGGGACGTATAAAGGATGGAAATATGATATTATATATGATATTATACTGGAATTATAATATACCTTTATATCATTATGATTCCATTCTATAAAATACGAAATAGAAATGAAAGTAGCGTTCATGCGTACGTACGGCTTACCGTCTCCATGAACGGTGCATTTCATTTCTTACCTCTAAATGATTATGTAATATTATAAATGCATGAATATACTGGATATATATTACATATATGATATCTACATAATGAATACCATTCCAGATATAATGGATACATGAACAACTTGTAATTATAAAGGGCTTATTTTTTACTCAAGTACCAATGATCGTTAAAACGACCGTTATTAACTTAAATAATTACATAGTGTTCATGACATGGAAATAAGTGATATAAAATTAATAATGAACTTGAAAAATGTTCTTAAACAAGTATAAATTAACTCAAGTTTATTATTCAGGAGATTAAAGAACGACCGAGTCAAGTCGGACCCGAGGTATGGGACTTCGTCTCAATCTCCTTTCATTGAGGCATATTTTGTTTTATACACAACCTTATTTTATACAGTGTATAAACCCCTTTGACTTTTACATTTATTCAAAAGGAATATTTTTTATACGAAGCGTTTACTAAATGAAAAAAGGGAATGTTTTTGTCATACGTATGCGGCGACAATGACTTCTCCGCCGCCGTGACGATTATTTGAGTTTCAGCTTCCTCTATAAGCCATACTTTTTTTAAAAGAAAAATAAATACCATGTTTTACTTTTCTTTTATTTTGGTATTGAAAATAGTTTTCATAACATTTTTATATCAATGTGTTGTATTGATATCTTGTGATTGAAAGGTGGAAATTTTATGTTTCCTTTATGCATGTTTTATGTGATGCGATTATGTTGGTTCTTGGGCATTATTATGAAGATGGGTGGTTCCGTGATAAACTAAGGGCGGGTGTGCCCGATATAGCTCTCCAATGCATTGGGTAACGCGAAGGAGTGAAACGTTAAGGTTTCTCCTAAGAGATTTAGGGAATATACTGTGATGGGTATTCCAAACGTAACCAAGAGGGTTACTCCCTACGTAAGAATGTTATGAATTCCTCAAGTTACCTTTATGTCTTATGATTTCTATGATTTATTCATGATTTGATGAGGTATTTTAAAGTGCTTATGTTTTATAGGTAAAGTATGATTTCATTCTTATGTATATATGTACCCATGTTTCCTTTCCATATTTTTATATCCCTTACTGAGATTTTTATTCTCATCCCAAGTTTTTTTGAAATGTTTTTCACAGGTCAAGGGAAAGGTACATGATATGATGATAGTGTCAAGGAAGTGTCAAGAAAGAATCCATGTTTTATTTTAAATATGTTTCCATTGATGGGAAAGAAGAATACTATCTTTATGTAACCACTTTGTTTATATGTGGAATGTAATGCAAGTTTTATGTTCTAATTCTCTAAAACTCTAAACCTGAAAAGATCCTCAATGTGTAATCTTGTAATAACTCAAGATTAAGTAAGGTTTAAGGCTGGGTCCTTATACCGAGCTTCAGCGTTTTGCACCCATTTTGGTGGGTGATGAGATGTTGAGGGATAGATGCTTTGAGGATGGTCTTCGATATGACATTCGAGCACTGTTGAATGTTTTCAGGTTGCCTAAAGTACATGCTATTGTGAAACAGGTGCTGATTACAGAGAGGAACCTATGGGAATCTAGTGGTGTGGGCCTCGGCGGTTCAGCACCAGTTTCTGGTACCATTTCTACCAGGAAGAGAAAGCGACATATGATTTTCTCTCACAGTGGCAGTACTAGCCAGGCGATCACTTCATGTGGCCTAATTAGGTGCTACCAGTGTGGTAAAGAGGGGAACAAGTGACCGCTGTGTCCACATGACCCAGTAGAGTGTCGAGCTTGTGTCAAGATGGGTCATCTGCAGCGCTTTTGCAGGGTGTTACCACCAATGGCTAGTGAGAGCGGTTCTGTACAGACTCCGTGTGCGGGAGCAGGACCGGTAGCTTCTTACCAGTCGAGAAATTGGGATACATCATGACGTATAGGTAGAGGTGGTGGTCATGGTTGTGGTATCCAGACACCAGGATCTCAGAGGCATCAGGGTGGGACAGCTCAAGGTAGCCAGGATGTGTCATAGGGATGAAGCACTGGGTAGGCATATGCAGTGCAACAGACCCAACAGGAGTAGGATCTCGGACCTTCTACTGTTAGAGGTACTATTCTAGTAGCTTCTGTCTTATCTTCAATACTTTTTGATACAAGTGTTACACATAGTTTCATATCTGTGCCTGTTTTGGAGAGCCTTGGGCTCTTTATTTCTTCTTCTTCTACTGTTATGACGCTAGACACTCCGTTGGGGATGAGAACGACATGTGCATGTTAGTGCAAGGAGTTCCCCCTTGAGGTTGGTGGATGACACTTTCTATGGTACCTCTATGTCTTAGAGATGACTAGCTATGATTTCATTCTCAGTATGGACTGGTTGGTTCCCTTTCGAGCCTTTGTGGATTTCTATCGTCGTAGGGTGAGTTTTACGTCACCAGAGTGTGGAGGGTTTCTATACAAAGGTGAATGGGATGTTCAGGAAAGTCGAGTTGGACCAGAGCATTCTGGGCGGGGTGGTGTGACAGCCCAGATTGTGAGCTTATATCTAGATGATTAGGGAACTTTTCAGAAGGATTTCCCTCCAGTGGTTGATTGTTTCAGGGATGTTTTCCCGGACGACTTTTCAGGTCTACCTCCAGAGCGTGAGGTGGACTTATCTATTGAGCTTGTGCCAGGAGAAGTGCTGGTGTCCATTCCTCCTTATATGATGGGTACATCAGATTTGTAGGAGCTCAAGAGGCAGTTATAGGAGTTACATTCAAAGGGTTTTATCCAACCTAGTACTTATCCTTGGGGTCCGCCTCTCCTATTTGCTAAGAAGGCAGACGGTACCCTCCGACTCTATGTGGATTATCAGAAGCTGAACCAGTTTATGGTCAAGAATTGATATCCCTTGCTGAGGATTGATGATATTTTTGATCAACTTTGTGGAGCATGAGTGTTCTAGAATATTGAATTGAGATCAGGATATCATCATCTGCACGTGAGACCATCGGATATACCGCTTACAGCTTTTCGGAGTAGATATGGTCTGTATGAGTACTTGGTTATGCCGTTCAAACTCACAAACGCACCAGCAGTTTTCATGGATCTGATGAATCTTGTTTTCCATCCATATCTGGATTCTTTTGTGGTAGTATTCATGGATGATATCTTGGTGTACTCTCACACTCGACACGACCATGCCACCCATATTGAGATCGTACTGAGTACACTGAGAGAGCATAAGATATATGCTAAGCTCTCAAAGTGCCACTTTTGGATGGACCAGATTCACTTCCTGGGTCATATAATCTCAGAGGCAGGAGTTGTCATGGACCCAGAAAAGGTGAGCAGTAGTTTCCTGGGAGCAGCCTAAGAACATGTTTGAGATACGGAGTTTCTTAGGATTGGATGGTTACTACATATGCTTCATACAGGACTTCTCCTGCTTGGTAGCGCCGTTGATGGTTTTGACTTAGAAGGGTGTGAAGTTCATTTGGTCTGAAGCTTGTGAGATAGCCTTTTAGGATCTTAAGGGAAGATTAACATCAGCACTAGTCCTGATACTTCCAGAGTAAGGGAAGAGCTATATAGTTTACTGTAATGCATCAGGTATTGGACTAGGATTATTATAGATGCAGGGTGATCGAGTTTTTTCATACGGTTCTCGTCAGTTGAGGCCACATGAGAGGAATTACCCAACTCATGATCTCGAGTTGGTTGCAGTTGTTCATGCGTTGCGTTGTTGGAGACATTATCTCTTGGGAGAGCATTTTGTGGTTTTAACCGATCACAAAAGTCTCAAGTACATCTTTACTCAGAGTGACTTGAACCTGAGACAGCTAAGGTGGGCCTAATACCTTAAGTCCTTCGACTTTGAGCTTGCCTATACACCTGGTAAAGGTAATGCAGTAGCTGATGCACTAAGCAGGAGGACTCAGATACAGGCAGTGCAGGAGTCCATTGGTGAGTGGAAGCTTATGGCCTTGTTCTTTGAGATGCATTTGGAGGTGCACGACAGTTAGGGGAAGACCTATCTTTCATCTTTAGCTGTGAATTCTACCCTCCTGGATAGAGTGAGGATGAGATAGCTATCTGATTCAGAAGGCCTAGTTCTATGGGAGTCGGTGGCAAGTGAGGACCCTCCTCCTGGATGGACAATAGGCAATGATGAAATTCTACATTTCCATGGACGAGTGTGGGTTCCAGGTAATATACGCGAGGAGATTATGTGGGAGTTTCATGCTTCAGCTTGGGAAGTTCATCCTGTAGTTACCAAGATGTATCGTGACTTGAGATGTCAGTACTGGTGGTCGGGTATGAAGAGAGAAGTAGCTGGTTTTGTTACGAGATGTTCCACCTATCAGCAGGTAAAATCAAAGCATCAAAGTCCATCTGGACTGTTACAGTAGTTACTCATCCTAGAGTGGAAATGGGATGATGTTGCGATGGACTTCATGACTGGGTTTCCGAGGTCACCTCGAGGCAATGATGTCGTGTGGGTTGTTCTGGATAGACTCACAAAGGTAGCTCACTTTTTTCTGATCAAGGAAACCTTTGGTGTTGACGATCTCAAGAATCTTTATATCCAATAGGTCGTACATCTTCATGGGTTTCCTCGTTCTATCATTTCAGATAGGGATGATCTTTTTACGTCTCGTTTCTGGCAGAGTTTTCAGAGGGCACTGGGTACACAGGTTCTTCTGATCACAGCTTACCACCCTCAGACCGATGGCCAGTCAGAGCGTATAATATAGGTTCTTGAGGACATGTTGCGTGCATGCATCCTAGACTTTGGGGGATCTTGGAAGAAGCATATACCCCTATTCGATTTTTCCTATAATAACAGTTTTCAGGAGACTATTGAGGTGTCACCTTACAAGGCTTTATATGGTAGGTCATTACGATCACCCTTGTGTTGGTTGGAGGAAGTTGAGGTAGCTTTACTAGGACCACATATCATACAAGAGACTTCTGAGCAGGTCCAGTTGATTCAGAAGCAGATGGCTGCCGCACAGTCTCGTCAGAAATCTTATGTTGATCACCGCAGACGACCCTTGGAGTTTGTGGTTGGGGATCAGGTTTTCTTGTGTGTTTCACCAATGTTGGCACACATATGGATCAGGAGACAGGGTAAACTTTCACCAAGGTATGTGGGGCCATTTGAGATTCTGGAGAGAGTCGGTTTGGTTGCCTATCAGTTGCAGTTACCACAGAGGTACCGGGCCATGCACGACATCTTCCATGTATCTCAGTTGTGCCTCTATCATTCAGACCCATCTCACATCTTCCATCCCAAGGAGGTTGAGCTTCAGGTTGATTCATCCTTTGAGTAGCATCTGATTCTTATCGTTGATAGGAGAAAGAAGTTTCTCTGAGGCCGGTCTGTTCCTCTCATATGGGTGTTATGGCAGCATCGCCGAGTACAGGATGAAACCTGGGAGAGGGAGACTGACGTACATGCTTAGTGGCCTAATTTGTTCACAGATTTATCTTCACCACCCTTGGAAGGGAAATTCAAGGACGAATTGCTTTAAGGGGGGAGTTTGTAAGAACCTGGTTCTTAATCTTGAGGTACGGGTTTCTTCTTTTCTCTTTTCCTTAAGTGTTTTTGAGAAATAGGGAAAGTGGAAAAAATCCTAAATTTTGGGACTACACGCCATGTACTTTGGCCGTGTGGGATGAGTACATAGGGTGTGTAGCCATGCTGATGATGAAGGGTGTAAAAACCGACTACATGCCATGTAGTGGGTATGTACACGCCGTGTAGTCAGTCGGTAGGTAAATAGTAAAGTGGTGGAAGCAGCCGCCAGCCAAGCAACATTACATGCCGTGTATTCATGAATACACGTTGTGTACTCATGTTGAAGGATGAATAGTGCGGTGGTGGGAAAGGTAGCCGCCAGAGGAACAGTTAAATGAGGAAAGTACACGTCGTGTAGTCAATAGTACACACCGTGTAGTTTGTTTTTTTCGCTTAAAATGGGAAGTATCCAACCCTATTCATAGAATTGGCTTAGAACCGGAGGAATTCTTGGGAGAGATAGGCGGATCTTTAGAGATCACCCGAGCGAGCACTGGGAATCCGATTCTGCCCCTGTTGATCTCGTTGGAACCATACAGGTAAGCCTATCCTTCTCCTTAAGCCGTTCTTGCCAATTCTTCCTCTAAGGGAAGTTATTTGTGTTTGAACGGGAATTCTTCTACCCCAGATCTACATCGTCTTTGGGAATTTCTGGAAGCGACGTTCACGTATACCATTCAGGGGCATTTAAGGTAGGTGGCTTGGTGTTTAAATTCCAACTGTTGTGTGTTTTTGTGTACCGTTGTGCCACGAACCCATATTGGTGTGTTGTGTGGCTGAGGCCTTGGCTATTTTGAATACCTAGAATTGTAAAGGTAATTAAATTTGATAATAAACTTCTGTTTGGTATCGTTGCTTGGATCCAAGACCACCCTTGGGGGGGTGTGTTCCTCTGTTTAGCTATTTGGCTAGGATACCCGAGGGTATGCCATGTTTACTTTATGCATTACTTTTTCCTTGAGAGGAATTGTAAACAATTTCATGTTTATATATTGTGCATGGCCCGGTTACATATTTACCCTGAGGGTGTGGATATATATATATATATATATTATTAGCATGAGGGCGTGGATATATATATATATAATATAGCCTGAGGGCGTGGATATTATATAGCCTGAGGGTGAGGCCTAAGAGTGAGATATTATATAGCCTGAGGGCGAGGCATGAGGGAAAGATATTATATAGCTTGAGGTCAAGGCCTGAGGGAGAGATATTATATAGCCTAAGGGTGTGGATATTATAAAGCCTGAGGGCATGTTTTTACTATATTAGCCTGAGGGTGAGATTCTGGTTGGCCTGAGGGCTTGGTTCTATTGAGCACAGAATGTTATTAAATTAAATGGTTAAATGAATAATAAAATTGAAATATAACTGGTAAAGTTAGTTACTTTTGAGTACTGCTTAGTTTATTGAATTTTACTACTGCACACTGTTGTTACATATTTTCACACAGTTGGGAAGGGGCCTTTGGTTGGTGCCTACTGAGATTTATATCTCGCACCCTGTTTGGGTCATGTCTTCGGCCCAAACAGATTGTGTTTCTGTAGGTGTTGATAGGGGAAAGGGTCCCTATACAGGTACATGATTATAGCAGAGAAGTAGGAGAGCATGGGACCGAGCTTAGGCTTGCGATGTTGTTGTGTTCTATCTACTTTGTTTTGTTTTGCTTTGATGTACTCTTTACTTTGTATTGTATTGTACTGTATTGTTGTGTAACATGTTCTAGCTATTTTCCTAGAACTTGAGACATGTTATATCATTATCTATATAACTGTTCATTATATTTTACTGCAGTTGTTCACTTTAAATATGTATGGTTTATTTCTTCTGTTGTTGTATGCTATTTATTTTATTCCGATGTGCTACACTTTGACAAATGAGGGCATAGTTTCCCCACTATCAGACCTGGGCCCTAGCTGCTAGTCGGCAGCCTCTGGCATTTGGAGAAATGCGCTTGAGGTCATGTGACCAACTGGGTTTAGGGCACCCGTGGAGTGGTACCTGGATCTGGGACGTTACACAGAAGTAGTGTCGCATCTGATTCTTCCATAGTTGAAAATTGTTTCTGTTGAAGATCGGAATTCATTTGTGATTGACCACCTCTATTTCTTCTACTAAGAGAAAACCACTGACTTTTAATCTTTTCCTTTGATACCAATTATTAGGTCCACTAGGTCAAATACCCTAAGAGGGGTGTGAATCAAGGTATGACAGATTAAAACTATTTCCCCTTTGGATCTTATTTCGTCATTAAAAAACACACTTCTCTCTTTCTCCCATAGAAATCTATGAATAGAAATGAAATCATGCATAGGAAATGGTGATTTTACTTGGTTCACCCTCACAAGGCTATATCCAAGGATCATAAAAAAGGTAATGTGTTGATGTACCAAATCCACTAAAGCTCACTTCTAATTAAAAAGTTCATGGTAGATCACTTCTATGCCCAGGAACACTGCCTTTACAAGATTTAGGGTCTTCTCACTACATTCCCAAGGGTCACACCCTATGTCTCTTTTTCTGGATCACTACCGGTGTAAAGGATCATCGTCTTCCTCTTCCTTCGCTCATTGCTCTTGGAAGGTATCCAATCATAGTTTTTGGACTTGTAGGTCCCTTAATTTTCATGAATGCACGCATCCTCAACTATAGGTAGATGCTCTATTGAATTCCATTTTTCACCCATAGATGAAGTTCACTTTTCATGTACTGTTAGTTAGTGAAAATTACTTTCAAGAATTGTTTAAGTACCTTTGCGAACCACCTACTTATTTCAAGAACTATGTAGCGAATATGCTTAAAAGACCACCTCTTCTATGAACTGACTCTTCTTCCACCATTGTATACCACGTCTACATACTATCTCTATAAAATACTTCCATGTATAGATTCCTCTCTACAGTCCCTTCTTACTTTGCACGATACAGTGCCCCACAAACCACCTTTTTCGAACTATTCCTGTGAACCAACTCACCCTTCATGGAATCCTCCTCATGAACCACTTCTCCTTCATGGACTCCCTGCAAACTCTTTTGTACTTAGACAAATTTATTCTCAGAGAAAATATTTTTTCTTATAAAAATTGTTATTCAAGTAATTATGGGATTAGTGCTCCTTATATAGAAAAATAGATCCCTAAAATCTTCCAATCCTAGATTTACCCAAATATTCACCACGTACCATGCTCCCGTGAACTATTCTACCCTACGTGATCCATGTACCACATTTTCCTTCATGACCTCCAAAATCACCATATTGTTTTTGAAAACGACATGCCATCCCATGAACCATTTGCCTTCCATGAACTACAATCCTTACCATGAACCTCTTTCACTTTGTGAATCATTCCTCCTACACAGTCTATGTACTATTTTCCCTCCACAAATTGTTCCCATGTACCTCATTTTTAATCCACAAACCATTCTTCATGGTCTGTGTACTATGTTCCCCTATGTGAAAAACATCCTTTTTCAAAAACCAATCTCCCATTTTTTGAGGCCCAAAAAATTGGCAATCACTGAGAAACTATGCCACCTTAAACACCTACTTAAAAAAACACCATTCATACTCATTTTTGGTCTTATGGCCTTGTCAAAAAACACAATCACACCCAAAACATACTGAGAAGACACCTTGAGGGTTTTTTCCCAACATTTTCTCAAACCCATAATTTTTATAACTGAAAACTATATGAATCAAGTAAAAACTTACTTGTACATTGAAATGATAGATTAGATCTCTTGGTTAATTAATAGGTTATCAGAGTCATAATGAAAGGATACATTGGTTGACACACTGATGATGGTCTCCATAGTATGATAACCAATCTCAAGACCCCCTAATACCATTTCCCTAAATTCCCAAACTAATCCTCATAAGAATACTAACTTCAAAACCCTCCTCTATATATCTACCACTTTGATAACACTCTGACATGACCTGACCCACTAGGGCCCTTCTTGGGCCGAAAATAATCCAAGCATACCACCACATTCCTTCTTCCAATAGGCCAAGGTTTGGAAACTATGTGATGACCCAGACCATCACGGTCCATCCCTTTGCCAATTTCCGGATCCTAAGGGTGACTTCTCGGTGGTAGGACGTCATCTCGGTGTGTGACTGACCGGTGTGCGACCAATCGGCGTGCGACTGATCGGTGTCACCCAGCCTTGTCGGGTTTCTCTTCTAAATTTTTTCCTATAACACCTCTTTTGGGCCTTTTTAACCTTTCCAAGTGGTTCAAAGCCATTTAAATCCCATAATTAATACCCAAAAATCCGGAGGAACCTCCCCAATGGGGGATATTAAATAACAATTAATCCTGTCGTGTGTAACCACCCAACCACGTGGGGAACCACGATCCAAATTTAAATCCATTCAAATCCCCATATCCTGTAACAACGGGATCTTATCTATATATCACACAGGAATTCCTCATTCCTTCTTCTTCCTCTTGGCTGGATCCCTTTTCTTCTTAGTGAATTTGGAGTTCCCCTTTCCGAGGCTTGTGGTGAGCCTGTGCTGGAGTCTTTCTGCTCATCCTTGGAGTTCCCTATGTCCCTCCCGTGCAAGTCGCTCTTTTCCCTGTTCTTAGTGGGTGTAGAAGAACTTCTATCTTTGATCAATCAAGTAGGGTTTCCCTTCATCTTTCCTTACTGTACATCATGCGGGGTGTGTATGCTTTTGTTTCTGTGGGGATTGATGAAACCAAACTTAACAAAGATAATAAATAGACCTTAAAGAATGAAGGGGATGTGATTGATGTTCTGTTGTACTCTTTTATTTTGATATGTGTTGTGAATTGTGCGGGCCTATGCTCACTGAAAATCATGGTCATTGGTGGTCTTTCCTTGAGCACTAATGAACCATGTCTTCTGTGATTATTAAATGACTGTAACATGGAAATTGGTTAGTCACCTAAACTCAGTCAGTTTAAATGGATGTTCAGTAAAACAAGAATCCTTTTATGACCACCCCAGTTAACAAACAGAAAGAAGAAACTAATGAATGGTGTGATTAAACCTAGAAGTTTCCCACTCTGTTTAGTGGTAGTTGTTTTGTTCTTCTTGGGTCTTATGAGAAGGTGTGGATGGGGATGGGATCCTCAATTATGTTATGGTTGTTGGTTGTGAATCTGAAGCTGTGTGGTTGCTCTACTGTGACACGAACTCGGGTGGGATCCTCTATTGTTGATAAACCGTTGGTTCCTGGTTTTGGGGACATGGGGCTATGTCTTGGGGTTTGTTTTGGTTCCAGTACTTCGAGGGATCTCACTTATCCCTTTTTTGAGATTTTCTTTGGTTACAATACTTTGGTGGATCTCACTAATCCCCTTTTTTTGTTGTAACTTTACAAGAGAACCGAGTGTGAATGCTTAAATTGTTGTTTGGCTGTTTCTTTTTTCCTAGTTTGTGTCTATTCCTATTAGTTGCCCAGTAGTGTAGAATCCACCTAAATGAGATCACTTGAACATGTAAGAAAGAATGGTTTAAAGGGGTATTGGTTTTGGGATGAGTTGTGACTTGGTCGTGAGTGTCGTACCTTTCTCTTATGAATAAATAGTAAAAACGGTGTTTGTGCTTATAATTTGGAACCCTATATTGGGATGAGTGCCTGTTACCTATACATATATTGTATTTATTATGTTTCTTATTCACTCCCCACCCAATTTGATCACTTAGTGCCGAACACCCCATTTCATGGGGAGGGTTTTTTTTCAACAATCCTATGAGTGGTTGGTTATTAGGTCCTTTCTGCTCCCTTTCCCAAATAGCCCAAGACTCTTCAGGCAGGCTGTGATGGCCTGAAGTCCATTATTAGCCCAAGAATCTTCGGGCGGGGTAGTTGTGGTTGTTAGCCCAGGTGTTTGTGGGCAGGTTATTTCCCAAGTGTCTTTGGGATGAGGCACAGGTGTCTTCAAGCGTGGCAGTAATTGTTTTGAACCAGGTGTTTGCGGGTGTGGTTATACGTGGCGGTTATGGCCCAGGTGTGTGTGGGCAGGGTTTGGTAGTTGAACTGCGGTGAGGTTATGGACCAAGTGTGTGCGGGCGGGGTTTGGCAGTGGGACTACAGTGAGAATGGAGAGATTGGTTCGATGTGTAGGATGTCTTCAATAACCAGTGGGAAAGTGGCACGAGGTACCCAAATATCGATGTGCTATTACTATACTTTACTTGCCTTACATTATTTGGGGAGTGTGCCTTGGTGAGGCTTGGGTGGATAGTTTTCCTTGTTAGGTTCTTGGGTTTCTCTTTTCTCACAGGGCATTATAATTCTTCCCCACTTATGCACGAGAGCTTTTGGTTTTCCTTACTGGGTATACTTGTATGCTCACCCTACGTATATAAAACTGCTTTCAGGTTTCTAGGAGGACTTTAGGGATCGTGCAGGGCCATACTATCTCGGATCTTGGGCAGTTGTTGTTTTCGTTTTTCTTTTCTTGGTACTTTACCTTTGGAGTTTTTTTGTGGCTTGTATCATTTACTGTTGAACATGCATATGGTAATGGGTTACTTTTGGCTTTACCTTTACATTCAACTTTGGTATTGTTGGGGTTTCTATCTTATCTATCAATCCTATAAGAATAAAAAGGGTAATGCCTTCCATTTTGTGTGAGATTTTATACCCTTGGTGCTGGTCGCCACTCCAGGACCTATTGAAGGCGGGTTTCGGGGGTCATTATCTCTCCTTCAAATTAAAGAAGGAAGGGCCTGACAATCTGTTGTCCCTTCCCTACTTTTGGTGAAGGCGGGTCGTGACAAACTAACACCATGTAATCATATCACACAATATGGGTAGCCTTATCCTTTTCAACCTACAATAGGCATGAATCTCTAATACATAAAATAAAAAAAAACACCAACAATATATATATACAAAAAATGAAATGTATACAATGTAGGCATAAGAAATCAAATATAAAAATATTTCCTCATAGGAAAATATCAAAGGAACTATAAATATGGAAATACTATGAATATGAAAATCACAAGACACTAGAAATATCCTCCTCATTGTGTGTACTCTTGGATAAATCTCCATCCATAGTGGTCACCACCACTATCATGAACCACCATACTACACCAAGTGTTTCCAAGCATCACCAAGCATCAAATCATTACAAGCCAATCTATCTCCATGTCTACAAAGAATGTCACTAATCTATGTATCATCTGTATAGACACAACACATGTGGGAACAAGGCTTGGGAATGGGTGAGTATAAACATACTTAATAGGAATCCATGAAACCATAGAGGAAATACAATAACACAAGTTATCTCAAACTCTAGTATAATAAAGTAACCAAGAGAAAGGTATGGAAAGATTCAAATATTCTCAACCACCAGATGTATTAAATAAGAAAATATTTATCAGTCATATCAGCTCCAATACTCAAATTTCATACCTTATGAGCAACTAGGGATGTTCGGAGTTAAAAAAACCTATAATTTATAAATTTAATAGCCTAACTATATGTATCATGTCAATGGTAACCAAGAGGTACTTGAGTATTTTTAAGTCTCAAGTTTCTGAACTACTTAGCACTTCATCTAAAATACCTCTAGAATCTATTAAAAGGAACATGCTCCTCACCGAAGTATGTGCTTTAATCGAGGAAGTATTGCACCTTACTTTTCACCGATATTGTGTCACCATTATAGAAAATTATTGAGGTACCTTCACCTTGACTAAGGATGGATTTATTTGAATGGTGTATTGGCCCCTAATATCATAACTACCCAGTTGTGTGAAAATCTATGATACCTATGAGAAACTATAATGTAGGACTCGTGCCTCATCGAGTGGAACACAACAATTGAAGGAATATTAATTGCATGGATAAAGTACATTCACCCCAAGTATGGGTGGGTACCAAAATCTACCAATAGTATGTGGGGGACTTGCACCTCATTGGTTTCAAGGGAGTACCAACCCCATGTTGATCTGGAGGAATTGTAGCCTAAGTATGTGGAGGAGTACTAAACTCTATGATGAATGTGGGTGAGCTATTCTTAGTCACTCACTTGTTATAAAGGTATTTTTGACCTTATGAATTCTCTAATTATCTTTCTTGAACCTAATTGACAACCTTATAGATCTAAATTGGATAAACTACTCAAATAAAATCACCTCTTACCTATGATGCTGAATGTAAGCATTCCATTGGATCTTACATAGAAAAACACCCAAGATGGACTATTCGTTTGCTCAAATTTGAATCCAAAAAAGGATATATGAAAATACAATATGGATATAAAAGTACATAGTATGTACCATGGGGTTACATGGAATGTATACCCTTAGGGGACATTTTTTCAAGCATTGTCTCCCACATGGAATAAAAAATCAACCTATACGATGTGTACATTGAGGTACATAGTGTGTGGACCTGACTAGATCACTTGATGTGTATTGCCAACTTCCCAAGGCATGTAGTCCCTGATTACATGACATGAATCTGTGGACACATGTAATGTGGTCCACAGATGTCACACAGACCATGTACTATAACCCAAGTTGTTACCTATAGTCCATACATGGTGTGTACTCCAACTGTTTTCCATCTGTTTGGGCATATACTGCCTCCTAACTATTCTCACTACACGGTGTATAAATCCATAGAACAATAAGTGTGATATATATAATAATCTAAAACCCTATCACCATATCCAATAAGGTTTATGGTATGTGTTCTTCTTAACTACGTGTCGTGTAGTCATGTTCTCAACCAAATTTCTAAATCTATCTACTTTTCAGGTCATTACCACTACCCGAAATTTCCTCCAATCATGATGTCATTCCACCCATCATTGTCTAAAAATATAAAGGGTCCTTCTCGATGACCCACTCATCTCCAACACACCTCTGTGGATAAAATCCACTATCCCTTAATTTAAACCACACCAGACAGCTTGTTGAGTAGCTCCTTTCCACTATATCTTATTTTGATAATTATAAATATACCTTTTATTTAATTAGGTTTTTATAATTACTAATTATTTTTTATTTCCCTATAACATGAGTAAATAAATATTTTTTATACTTTCACATATTGTAGAAGAAAATATTTGTATTAATGATATTATATTATTCTTTGAGTTTATTATGTGTCTTATGAACTGATTTGGGAAAAATACACTCAAGTAAGAGTTGGGTTATAATTCATATACTAGAGCTTTCATAATTGAATAATTATAATTTCTCATAGCATTATTTACTTAAACCATCCTTAATCATTTTTCATCCTTATGAAAATTATATTTTTCAAAGGAATGATGTGTACACTATAAGAGAATCATGGTTACACAGTATAGAATCATGCTTAAACAAAACATAGAATGATTCTTACACAATATATAATGATGATTATTCACCATAGAATGATGTTTACACACCATAGGATGATACTTATGAAATATAGTATGATGTTTACAGAATATGTATGATGTTTATGAAATTCATTCTTGAAATTAGATGATTCTTATGTAGGACACTAAAATGATGGTTTCATAGAATAATGATTATGTATTCATGCTTACAAAAAATTATGCTTATGAAAAAACCATTTATACTTGGAAGTTAAAAATTATGCTTGCACATACTTCAATAGTTTATTTTTAGAATTTTTTAATTATTCTTTATTTTATATATCTTTTCATATATCTATTTACTACATATTTGTTATATTTTTTTGATTTAATTGTTTCATAATTACTCATTAAATATTTCAATCCTATGAAGATTGATTTGGAAGAATATTATATAATATTAAATAATGATCACATGGGTTTAAGTGTGTTTATATTTAACTATTTATTTCAAAGTAGCTTTTATTTACAGTAATATAGGATCAAGTTTCAAGAAGATTAAATATGTTTTGCATAAAAAATAAAAAGATAATACACATGAAACATTATTTTTAAAATAATCATGAACAACTTTAAATTAGTTCATTGGATTCACATGTGCGCTTAGTGTTTTGGGAAAAGAAGAAATGCAACAGCTAGTTTATTTGATTTATTGTGCATGAATGAATAATTTTTATAGGTTTTTATGTGTGAAGGAACTCTTTATATAGAGTTTGATAGAACTAGTGTAAGAATTATAGAGTTTCAGGATATTTTCAAACTATACTGCATGGTATTGTTGTGAGATCATCACTACTTCAATCTCATCTAAACTTCAGCATTCTGAACCTTTGCTTCTAGAGTGATCCTTACTGCCTCATTATTCATAACTTCATTGATTCAACTGGTTTCTATGGTTTTAAGTTCCTTCTATCTTTTCTATGTGTTTTATTTTTTATTTATTCTTTTTAATTCAAAATAAGGTTCTTAATGTTAGGTTATAATACCCATATAAAAGGAACATCTTGGGTTGTGCCTCTATGTTGAAAAGGGAATTTTTTTTATTTTTCCTTAGTTGGTAAAAGGTAGGGATTTCAGTTGTGTCTTGGTTCAGATAAAGGTAAGTTTTTTTCTTACTCACTTCAAAAGGAAGGTTCTAGGTTGTGACTCCAAGTTTGAAAAAGTATAGTGTTGGTTTGTGCCTCCATAGGTTATGAAATTAGTTTTCAAATTAAAATATTTAGTTTGAATTTTCTAGGAAAAATTGTTTTAGTTTATTATTATTATGCAGAATGTATTTTGTATCGGGGTTCTTTTTTTTTGGGCCTTCCATGTATGCTTGGATTTGGACACGTGGTGATTCTAGGCCTTGTATTTCTCTCTCTGATGTGGTGTTAGTGTTTGGACTGGTTCTCAGTGCTCTTTTGATTGGTATGCTGACCTTTGATTCACCCTAATCATATAGTTCTAGAGCATGTGTTTTTTTTTCTTTTTTTTTCCGGTAATCCACATCGTCTACCTCCTAACCATTCCTTTCCTGCCATGTGTACCATATTATGTTTGATCTATTACACCATTGTTATCTTTGTTATTCTTCCATGATCCCTATGATAAACACATGTCCCCCTAATATTCCACTCCTAACACAAGCTTTCGGCCACACCTCTATTACCCTGAGCCCCGTCATTTCATTCAAAAACATGGTCATCTTATTCCCAGAGAATATTTGAGTTTTTAGGGTTATTATGTTATCTGTTCTATAGAGAAAGTTCCTTTGATAGAGATTATCATCTTTATTTTGATATTAATTGTGCATCCTCCCCCTTTCTAGTGACATTTCCTAGTGGATAGATCAGGTATTGTGAGCTCTATCTAGGCTATAACACTTTCAAAGAAGTTCAACTTCAGAAATACCTTCTTAGGATGAGCATCTTTAACGATTTCATGGTTTTGAATCAGGGATATAATATTGCTTATGTTTCCTTTTGTTTATGCGGTATTGCATTGTACTTATCTTATCTCTTATCAGTCTATTTTGGGATTTACATGAGTGAGTTTTTCTAGATTGATGGAAGATGTTACTATCCTTGAACCAAGGCTCTCAACTAGTTCCTAGAGTGATGAAACCCATGTTCTCGTATAGTTATCTTGATTTATAAGCTTCTTGTTTAATTTTTTTTCATAATAATAAATTATTGTGTTGGTGTTATTGTTGTGAAGTAGGACCAAATAGGTCTGAACAATGTAAATCTCAAGTGTTCTTTACTTTTTTTCATTTTATTTATTGATATTGTTTATTATTTCTCTATCATGATTATGTTTTTTTGTTTTCTTCAAATCTATTTATTCTCATCATTAAACTGATTCCTTTTTGTCTATTATAAGAGTCGAACTGCCTTCAATCATATTCCTTATAACCCTCAAAATTGGTATCAGAGCCTGTAATTGTTCTAAGTGATGTCGTCTTCTAAGTTTGAAGTTGATAAGTTCAAAAGTGATAATGATTTTAGTATGTGGAGAGTTAACATGTGTGTTCTGCTAGTCTAAAATGGAATTCAAAACACCTTACATGGTCTTAAAAACCCCATAGTTACCATCTCTCCCAATGGAATTCTTCAACAATGTATATATATTTTAACCTTAATGTTTTAGAAAAGGATCAATGTATATTATAATTAACCTTAAGAGACAAAGTTTTTTATGAAGTTTCCCATGAAACCACTTCTAAGGCTATCTATATGAAACTCAAACATTTATACATGACCAAAACCCTACTTAGTCATCTTTATAAGAAAATTAGGATTCATAATTTTTAGATGAATCTTGGTTCATCATTTTATGTTCATCTTGATGAGATTAATAAAGTTATTTTGGATATAGCTAATATATATTTTTATGTTAAAGATGAAGATCAGGTTTTAATTATTTTAAAATCTCTTGATTATTCTTTTAGTTCTTTAAAATATTAGATGATATATGGTCATGATTCCATAACTTTAGAAGAGGTTAAGGCTAGTCTTTTGTCTCATGATCTTCAAACACATTATTTGAATAAAGAGGCTAATGGGGTTAAGACTGAACCAAAATTGTTGATAATTAGGGGTCAGAATAGAAATAATGAAAGATAATTGGAGTATAAGAATTGATTTAAGAATTTATGGTGTTTTGTGTGTGGTATAACTTGCTATTTTTAAATTTATTATCCTGGTTTGAAAAAATGATGATAGTGTTTCCCAAAAAAAATATGGTATGCCTTGATTTCGACACTGTAGATGTTATGTAGCTTATTTTAGTATCCATTTTGCTATAAATAAGTGTATTTTCTAGGTTGTATTTGTTTTTCATTCCTAGTATATGATATTCTATGTTTTTAGGGGCCACTGATGGGAATTGGGTTTTTCCTTGAGCTATTTTAAGCCATTCGGGTTTAGGTGGAGAATGTTCTCCTATCAGCATGCTAGTTTTGGTTGTTGATTTATTGTACTACCTTTTACTACTTGAATTATTTTGATATTTTCTAATTTTTAACATTATCTATATTTTACCCCCATGGAAGGTTGTGTGTTTATAGGTTTTTACATGCTTTTGAGTTTTGGTGACTTCAGTGGAGGCTTAGGTAATTATAGTAAACTCTTTTGTTTAATGTTTTTGCTTCATTTTATTTATAAGCATGTTTTAGTAGTATGATAACTTTATAAAAGTAGTTATTTGTAACATCTTGTTATTTCATGAATTTATTGATGCTTGTTTGATTGAAATTTTAGGGATGTATGTTTGTTTGAATTAATGGAGTCTGGGTATAAATGAGTAAAATATTTAAGGGGGGTTCTCCTTGGATTTGAAAATCTTCAGAGATGGTTCATGATTTTTTTTTATATAATATTGACTATAGATTACCTTATATACATATTCATATTTTTAACTAGTTACACAATGTGAATCTATTGTAGGGAAGATATCGTGAGTCCCATTCATAGTGAGAAAAATTACATGTTGTGTAATCTTTACACATTTTGAATGGGTTTATTGGGATTAATTTAACCTGATTTGATGACTTTTTTAGTGTATTTGTAAAATCATGGAATTTACAACATTAATTATTTGGATCTAGTTATTTTATTATTCTACACACTTTACCTCTTCTCAATTCGATGATCAGGACTTCCTATCAAACCTTAGGGTGATTTTGGGTGATCTCCCTCCTTCTAAATCCCTTCATTCGATGTTTAATCCCCGTGGTGATTGTGTCACTTCTACTTGGTAAGATTTCTTCCTATTTATTCTTTATCATTGGTCACAGTAGTGGTTTTGGCTGTGTTTTTTGATCAGGTTGTGATCGGTTGGTGTATTTTATCGATCCTTTGCAGTTTCCCCTTAATCATTGTCTTTTGGAGGCCGATATTCTAGTTACCCATCTCTATTGTCTAAGGCTACTAGGTTTCCTTCATTCTTGAGGTAGGTGGATCTATATAAGTGATTTTAATATGTGAATTATCTTAATTTTTTTCCAATTCCTTTTGTTTTTTTATTTAAATTGATTGATTTGACATTGGAATGGATTTATTGTAAAAGATGCATATTTTTAAAGGGGTATATTTTAAAAATGGTTTTACAAACACCAAATGTTGGATTAAATGATTTAAATTTTTGTTTTTGTTTTTAAATGGGACTTCAAGACCAGAAGAAGAAAAGATTAGATGTGAAAATGTTTTATTAAATGTCAGAATTTTTTTAAAATGGTTTTTTGAAAACTAATCACATTGGGTAACCTTGGGTGTGTTGGGAATAAACTTGTCATTATTTGGGTGTGTAATTCCATAAGAGGGTTTATGTCACTTTAGTGTGTGTAATTCCACTAGATTTTATATTGGTTGGTTCTACCTTTGGCCTAGATTGGGAAATTTCTTTGATTTATAACACATATACCCATAGATTATAGCCAAAATGGTGTGATTTTTCATTTAGGGATTTTTTATCACATGATGGTATATTTTATGGCTGTTTTCTCACATGATTATCTTATGGTGTATCCATAGTTTCTTACCTATTTTCTTTTATACTTGAAATATTCTTGGATTTTATGAATATGGAATGCTTTTATGAAATTCAAAGGAACATTTTTTTATAAAATGGTTTTACATTATGAAAATTCTTTATAAACTATATTTTTTTTAAAACTATAACTAATGAGTTCTTGATATTATAACTTATATATTTTTTTTTTGATATCCTACTAGGATTTTTTACCACACCCTAATTTTTCCTTTAGGTAATTGTAGATATTGTTTTGAAAGACTTGGGTAAAGTGAAGGGAATTATGTAACATTTTGATTTCTCTTGTTGGTCTTCATCTTTGTAGTAGAATAGTTTAGTGGTGGTGGATAGTCACACAAGGACTTGTTTTGACTCATCGTGTTTTATCTTTCTGGTTTATCCTCTTTGGATTGACTTTGTATGTCTCATTGATATGTTATCTTTCTTCCATGTTATACACTGGTGGTTTTACATGTTCAAGTTTATTAAGATACATGTTTCTTATACTTTGTTTTACTCTACCATGTGGCAAGCCATCTCAGGTGACTTGATTAGTTTGATTAAGATGTTTTGTTACAAATTAGTATCAGATCAATTACCCACCTGAAGTTTTGTGACACTAGTTGTTTTTGTTTTATTGCCTTGGTATATTGGAGTTAGGACCATTAGAATTTGGATAGTAAGTATATAAAAGGGTCTTGGATTTCTTACTTCCATGATTAAAATTGAGTTACCATTGGTTGTCAGTAATTTTTTCCCAGATTGAGACTTGGTGGTTGAGGTCATTTGAATGAACTAGATATGGGGTTTATTTAAATGGACGTGTTACTTATTTTTTTAGTATTTTTTCAAAAAATACATAACTTATTTAAATTATTATTATTTTAAAATCATGGATATGGATGCCTAAAGTTGGTCATATGATTTGGAATTGTTCCCATGATTGATGGGTTTTTGTCTTGTGTTTGTTAAATAATGTCTCCGAGAAGAGATCTTTTAAATCTTAGAGAGGAATCTACGAGACTTATTTTGTAGGAAAATCCTCTGATGGAACCCTGTTTAGTAAAATCTATAATATTCACTATTTAAACTCTGGGACAAACAGGTGTTGGTAACCTGAGATGATTAGTGGA
Organism: Viscum album; assembly: GCA_963277665.1. Lineage (NCBI taxonomy): Eukaryota > Viridiplantae > Streptophyta > Magnoliopsida > Santalales > Viscaceae > Viscum > Viscum album. Next base: position 1,503,266,303 of record OY728137.1, on the reverse strand, counting down.
TCACAGCTCATAATTTACTAAGAAGTATTGACATGTCTTATATAGTGGAAAAGGAACCCAAGAATATGAATAATGGCTTGAGTGGATTGAGAGGATCTTCAACTTATTGAAAAATCCTAAAGACTCTAAGGTGGTTTTTTTCATGTATGTGCTCGAGGGACCGAGAAGAAGGTTGTGGGACTCTATTTTTCAAGCTAAGTTACATGAGGATCTTACCTGGACTTCTTTCAAGAAAATATTCAACCAATAGTTTTAACATGATATATTGTGATGGGAAAACACTCGGAAGTTTTTGACCTTAGATAAAGTGAAGCATACCATGTTGGATCGAATATAAAGATGTAAGTCTATTAGATGGAACAATTGGTATCAGAGGGGGTTTTCCACTGATTTATATCACTAGCTTTATTTCTTATTACTATCTTGAATACTTACTACACTAACGTGTGGAGTGGAAAAGTTGTTTTTGTATTAGATGGCAGGAATGAATATCGAATCAATAGACAATCTGAATCCTTCTAGACCACCAATCTTTGATGGAAATGATTATGAGTATTGGAGAGATCGCATGAAGACTTTCGTTATCAATACTGGTGTAGACAATTTTATAATGCTTACTGGAGGTTATAAAATTACTGACAAAGAAGTTAGTACTTTCACCAACCAAGAGAAGCAAGAATATCAACTAAATTACAAGGTATGCAATACTTTATTATGCTCTATGACCAGGAATATATATAGTCAGATATCTTCATGTGAAGCAGCCAACTGTATTTGGAAGAAATTAGAAGTTACTCATTTTGGTACATCCAAGGTTATAGAAACAAGAAGAGCAATGCTTCGAGCAAAGTATCATGGATTTGTTTTTCCTTATGGAGAGCTAGTATGTAAAGTGCAACAAAGGTTTATGACAATTGTCAACAGATTACAATCTATGGGAGAAAAAGGTCTTGATGACGAAGCTCTTGTTGACAAGATTATAGATATTATGCCAAATGAATGGGAGTCAAAAAGGAAAGATATTGATGAAAATAGAAAAGTCTCCCAGATTACTCTTGATGAACTCTTTGGAACTCTTCTACAACATGAGACAAGAATGAAGAGAGATGCTGATTTCAATAAGAAGAAGAATGGGAATGGAAGTGTAGCTTTTGCATCTAAAGCTAAAACACCTGAAAGGCTTACAAGGTCTAAATCCAAGAAAGTTGTTATGTCTGATTCTAGTGACTGTAATCTTCCGGATAATGAGTTAGCCAATCTTGCTCGAAGGATGAACAAGATTGTGGGAAAGAAAGATTTCCAATATAGATTCAAAAAGAAAGATAGGAAAGATTCAGAGGTAACTTGTTATGAATGCAAGAAAGCAGGACATATAAGGCTTGACTGTCCTTTACTGAATAGGAAAGATAGAAAAGAGAAACACTCTGAGAGAAACAAGAAAAGGTTTTATAAGAAAAAGAAAGGCTTGAAAGCAAATGATACGTGGAGTGCAAGTGGTAGTGATTCCTCAGATGATTCTTCAGAATATGAGACATCAGGACAAAGAAATATTGGACTTCTAGCCAGACTACCAATTGAAGATCATTGTCTCATGGCTAAGGTACATAATGCTGAAGCTGTTACAAATGTCTCCTTAAATGAAAATTATATTGATAATAGATATTATGAATCTTCAAATAATGAATCCTCATCATCAGAGGATGATACATTACCTTCTTTTGAAGAGGTCTCTAGATTTGCTAAGTTACTTGAAAATGAAAATTCTAAACTCAAAAAGAGATTTGAAAAGGAAAATTCTAGAATTTTAATTTTGACTAAAGAAGTATCAGATCTTTCTAAAGATCTTGATGTAAAAACTTCGGATTTTGAAAGTATTTTAAAAACCCTTAAGAAAGTTAAATCTGATAAGGATAAACTTTCTAAGGATCTTGAAACTGTAATTTCAAAGAAAAATATTTTAGAATCTAACTCTAGTTCAAATTCAAATGTTTTAGAAAATAAGAATTTGGTTTTAAAACTAAAGTCAGAGATTTTATCCTTGAAAAAGTGTTTATCAAACTTTACTCATGGAAAAGAAAACTTTGACAGGATGTATTCTCAAATTAGACCTTTGAGAAGTCGTTCTGGTCTTGGTTATACTTATTCCAAACCTGTTTTTAGCAATAACTATTTTGTTCCTCAAAAAACCATTTTCTGTTCCAAGTGTCAATGTGGTGGACATTGGAGAAGAGATTGTTCTCTCAACAAAACTCAATCTTTAGGATTTCATAAATCTCATTTTGAAAAACAAATGTGGATTCCTAAAATTTTTCTATCTAACCCTTCTGGATCCAAGCAAGTTTGGATTCCGAAAATCTAATTGTTTCTTTTTCAGGAAAACGAGAAGTGTACCAATAAAAACATTTGGTACATGGATAGTGGTTTTTCTCGACATATGACTGGAAACAAAGATCTCTTTGAAAAGGTTTTCAAAACAAAAGGTGGAAAAGTTACCTTCGGAGATAATGCTCAAGGAAAGATTGTTGGTATAGGTAATATTGTTTTTCTTGGAAAAGTTCTTATTTCAAATGTTTTGTTTGTTAAAGGTCTTAGGCACAATCTCATCAGCATAAGTCAATTATGTGATGAAGGTTACCTTGTGAATTTTAGAAATGATAAGTGTCTAGTTCACAATTCCAAGGATGAGTTCATTCTATCTGCCCATAGGCAAGAGAATGTTTACACTATTAACTTAGAAGACCTTAGGAACCAAAACTTACCTTGCTTAAGTGCAATATAAGACCAATCGTGGCTATGGCATAGGAGACTAGGACACTGTAATATGAGAAACCTAAGAAAACTCTCAAAGAAAGGACTTGTAAAAGGGATACCGGACCTTAGATATGATTCTTCAAAAGTCTGTGATCCTTGTCAATTTGGCAAGCAACATAAAACTAGCTTTAAACCAATTAATGAAGTTTCAACTTCTAATGCATTACAGCTTGTGCATATGGATCTGTTTGGTCCTTCACAATCTGGAAGCATTGGAGGCAAATACTATGTATTTGTTTTAGTTTATGACTTTACTAGATTTACATGGGTCTACTTTCTCACAAAGAAATCTGAAGCCTTTTCCTATTTCAAAACTTTTAGAGGCCAAGTTAAAAATGAGAAAAACCTACCATTGATAACTATTCATAGTGATCATGGTGGTGAATTTCAAAACTCAGATTTTGAAACTTTTTGTAGTAAGAAAGGTATTACTCACAATTTCTCAGCTCCAAGAACTCCTCAGCAAAATGGTGTTGTTGAAAGAAGAAATCGTATTCTTCAGGAAATGACTCGAACCATGTTGAGTCAATACTCAATTGCTAAGCACTTTTGGGATGAAGCTGTTAGTACTGCCTGTTATACTATAAATCGTGTTTTAACTAGACCATTTCTTAATAAAACTCCTTATGAGTTATGGACTGGCCGAAAACCTAAAGTTTCATACTTCAAAGTTTTTGGATGCAAAGTATTCATTTTGAATACAAAAGATAATCTACACAAATTTGCACCAAAATCGGATGAAGGAATCTTTCTAGGCTATTCTACAACCTCTAAGGCTTATAGAGTTTTCAATAAAAACACTTGTACTATTGAGGAAACAGTACAAGTAAAATTTGATGAAACTAACCCTTTTGTTTTCAACCAACCCAATCCTACATCCTCGGATGTGTTTTCTAAAAATGTTTATCAACATTTATTAGAGGATCACTCTGAAAAGGAAAATGTTCAAGAAAGTATTCCTGAAACATTTACCACAGAAGATTTTCTACCATATGTTGATGAACAGGTTTTACAAAACCCAAATCAATTGTTTCTTAGGAATCATCCCAGTGATAACATCATTGGTGATATAAATCAACCTGTAAGGACCAGAAATTCCTTAAGAAATGAAATAGAACATCTTGCTTTTCTTTCCCAATTTGAACCTAAAAGTCCAAGTGAGGCCTTAGGTAATGATGATTGGATCAAAGCAATGCAAGATGAACTAAATGAATTTGAAAGGAATCAAGTCTGGACTTTAGTTGAAAGACCTAAAGAAACAACTGTGATTGGTGTAAAATGGGTTTTTAGAAACAAATGTGATGAAAATGGAGTCATTGTAAGAAATAAAGCAAGACTTGTTTCTAAAGGCTATAATCAACAAGAGGGAATAGACTATGAAGAAACATATGCTCCTGTAGCTAGACTTGAATCTATTCGTATTCTATTAGCCTTCGCAGCATTTTTCAATTTCAAACTATTTCAAATGGATGTCAAATGTGCTTTTCTAAATGGTTTTGTTCAATAAGAAGTTTTTGTAGAACAACCTCCTGGTTTTCAAGACCCAAAACATCCTGATCATGTTTTTAAACTTACCAAGGCTCTATATGGTCTTAAACAAGCCCCTAGAGCATGGTATGATAGACTCACAGGATTTCTTTTACAAAACAATTATAGAAAAGGTACATCAGATCCAACTATTTTTATCAAAATGGAAAAAAATGTTTTGGTTGTCCAAATCTATGTTGATGACATCATATTTGGATCAACTCAGAAATCTCTAACTGATTCCTTTGCGAATTTAATGAAATCTGAGTTTGAAATGAGTATGATGGGTGAGTTAACATTCTTTCTAGGTTTTCAAATTTCTCAAAAACCAGAAGGAACTTATATATCTCAACATAAGTATATTAAAGACTTACTCAAAAAGTATGGATTCGACAAAACTAAAAGTATTAGCACCCCAATTGGTACCTCAAATACTCTTGATCTTGATGAAACTGGGAAACCAGTAGATCAAACAAATTTTAGAGGTATGATAGGGAGTTTGCTATACTTGACAGCTAGTCGACCCGACTTGATGTTTTTTGTATGCTTATGTGCAAGATATCAATATAATCCAAAAGAGTCTCACTTAAAAGCTGTAAAGAGAATCTTTCGGTATTTAAAAGACACTATGGATTTAGGTCTTTTCTACTCTTCTGGAAATGATTTTGTCTTAAAAAGTTTTTCAGATGCTGACTTTGGTGGTTGTAGAATGAATAGAAAAAGTACATCTGGAACATGTCATTTCGTAGGAGACTCTTTGGTTTCTTGGTCCTGCAAGAAACAACACTCAGTAGCACTCTCCACTGCTGAAGCTGAATATGTAGCAGCTGGAAGTTGTTGTGCTCAAGTATTGTGGATGCAGCACACACTCACTGACTATGGTTTGAATTTCTCCAAAACTCAAATTCTTTGTGATAATACAAGTGCCATAGCTCTTAGTAAAAACCCAGCACATCACTCTCGTGCAAAACACATAGATGTTAGGCATCACTTTCTTAGGGATCACACACAAAAAGGAGATATTGTTTTACAATTCATCGGAACGCAAGAACAACTTGCTGATATTTTTACAAAACCTTTACCTTCCGATAGATTTGAATTTATAAAACAGAAGCTAGGAATGATTAAATTAAAATAATCATTCATATCTACTTCCTGTTTTACATCTCTCCTAATAGTAAGAAACTCCTCGTAGAAAGGGGGAGGACATTTCTTTCTATGTCTTTATGTTTCTGATCTTTAACTATTTACTCTCTTAATATGTGTTTCTTTTTCTGTTTATCGTATTGACAGTTTTATCGTTTCATTTTTTTTCTTCTGTTTATCGTATTGACAGTTTTATCGTTTCATTTTTTTTTCTTCTGTTTATCGTATTGACAATTTTAGTTTTTCTGTTTATCGTATTGAAATTCTTTTCCATCGTATCGAACGATCTTGGTATTGAATCGACCGATGATAGTATTGAATTTCTTTTCCATCGTATCATTCAATATTATTGTATCGACCGATGATAGTATTGAATTTCTTTTCCATCGTATCATTCAATATTATTGTATCGACCGATGATAGTATTGAAATTCTTTTCCATCGTACCATTCAATATTATTGTATCGACCAATGATAGTATTGAAATTCTTTTCCATCGTACCATTAAATATTATTGTATCGACCGATGATAGTATTAAAATTCTTTTTCATCGTATCATTCAATAGTTTTATAACGACCGATGATGGTATTGAGATTGTTTTCCATCGTACTGTCAGTTCATGATAACAAGATTGGTTTCTATCGTACGGTCCGTTTATAGTAATGAAATTGTTTTCCATCGGCTTGATGATTTTTTTTCCTTACGTTTCTTTTCCTTTTGATTTCTATCAAAACCAACAATCACCTTTTGTTCTCCGACAGGTTTTTTTTCTCTCTTCTCATTTTTTTTAAAAAAAAATTTTGATTTAATCCTAACCATTGATCTGGTTTTATCTAATCTCGACCGTAGAAGATCAACGGTCAACCCTTTTCGACCGTAGAAGATCAACGGTCACCCTTTTTCGACCGTAGAAGATCAACGGTCACTCTTTTATCGCCTATAAATAGCCCCCCTCCCCTCCCCAAACCCACATTGAAGTTTCAGGATTTGAGGCGAAGCTCTGCTCCACCAGCTATATATCATCGTACGATCTTCTCATCGGCAGAATCTTTATGTCTCAATCCTCTGCTAATACTCCTGCCGAAATGTCTTCAAAGACTTTTACAGAGAAAGACTTTAACAGAGAAAGGTTAGTATCTTGAGACTTCTTCGATACGTACGATTCTACAATCAGGAGGATCATTTTTTTTCAAGGATGGGAACACCTGTGTGTTGAAAAGCCTGATATTCAAGATCCAGTTCTTTTTGATGAAGTTTGTCAGTTTTACAAAACTGTTTCTTTCGATAAATATATGACTATAAATTTCGTTGTGTACGATAGAAAATTGTCTATGCCTGTAAAACAAGCGGCACATTTCCTGAATTTTTCTGTAGAAGGGGATTCTTTCTGTCCATCGCACAAACTACCAGAGGAAGTTGGTACGTTTAATAGAGAAAATGCTGAAAAGTCTTTATTTCTTATTAATGAGGAAAAGAGGAAAGTCTCTCATCTTTCACCGGACAATCGTTTTGTCACTCTATGGATGCAAGGTTTTCTTATCCCAAGGAAAGGGGATAGAGAAACTCTGAAAGTTTCTGATATATTCATGCTTGACTATCTTGTGAACATGAGAAAAGTGAATCTCATGGGGTATATTTTTGAAACAATTAAGAATGTCAAGACAGGAGGGATTAAGTCCCAGATGATTATGTATCCAGCCATCCTTACGAAGTTCATTTTTGAGAGTATGAAGTTTTGTAACATTCCTTTGAAAGGAAACCCCATGGATTTGAAGCCCTCTTGGATTAATAAGAGTACGATGAAAAAGATGAATGTTTGTTTTGATCCGAATTCAAAATTTTTTGTCAGATATATAGAAGCTGAATTGGCTCAGAATCAATCGGCACCTATGCCAGCCAAGGACATTCAATCTACCGGTGTTACTCAAAAGTCTGATCCGCAAACCAGTTCAAAGCCGAAGAAGAAGCCAAGGTACAGTAAGGAGGTTGTAGAAAAGTGGAGAAAGGATAAGGAACAAAGAAAAGAAGTTGATCCGAAGTTTGGTCTTGACCCCACTGAAGCTTTTGCAGAAAGAATAAGGGTAGAAGAAACCCTTCAGGCTGAAAAGAAGAAGAAGGTTCTTTTGAAAAGAAAGGCTCAGGACTTTGATGTCTCTAAAATCCTGAAAGCTGTTGAGGATGCTAGTGCCCAACTAACCGAAGAGGTGCATCAAGAGCCCATCGTACAGAATCCTCCTGAGAAAGAAAAAGGAAAACAAGTGATTGAAGAGATAGAAGAAGAAGAAGAAGGAGATTTTCTTTTAGAATTTCTTCAAAATTCGAAGAAGAGTAGAGATGAATCAGTTCAAAAGATGAGTGAAGGTGTTCAACAAATCCCTCATGCCGATCAAGCACAATCTCCAAACAGAATGTCTTTTCAAAAAATACAAGGTGATCAATCCTCTCATTCTGACAAAGTTGTTTTCATTAGTGACAAAGTGGAAGAAGAAAGAAAACAGAAAGAAAAAGTGAAAGGAAAACAACCATTTGTTGACTCAAGCAGATCGTATGAACTACCATCGTACGATGAGGATACTGATTCAGAGCATACAATCTCTCTCAAGAAGATTGATTACATTGTTCATGTTTTGAGAAGGGTCGAGAAAACCATTCCTTATTTCCCGAGGCTGGAAGGGAAGATTGATTTTATTACTGAAAATCAAAGGAAGAAGTTTGGCTCTGTAAAAGAATTGAGGAAGAAAGTTTTGTCAATAGAAGCTGATTTGAAAGTTCTTTCAGAAAGCTCGGTTGCTCATAAGAAAGCATGCAATAAGATGACCAAGTGGTCGTACAAAACAGAGAGTTCAATCAATGATCATGAGATAGCAATTGAAGATATAAGAAGGTTATCAAATGAGCTTGCAATTGCTTTCAACAAGCTTGATAGAGAAACGGTTGAAAGGTTGAATGTTCTGTCTTCTCAAAGAGCCGATGTTCCTTCAGTGAAAGATTTGCAAGAAAGAATGAATGTTTTTCAATCTGAATTCTCGAAGGTTTCATCTTTCAAAGATGAAATGATTTTTCTGAAGAATCAAAATTCTGTGTTATCCAAAGACAACAAAAATTTGCAAAACAGAATTGATACCCTTGAAGAAGTAATCAGAGTCCAGGAGGAGACTATCAGAAATCAAGATCAGATTTTTTGCGGACCAACAAGAGCTTCTCAAAACTCAGGGAGAATCAATTTCTGAAGACAAGAAGGAGATCAAAAAGATGAAAGTTTTTCTTCATGAGCTTATAAAGAAGGAGAAGGAAAGAGAAAACAAATGATTGTTGTATTTGTTTTCTTTTGGAACTTGGCTTTGTTCTGTAATAACTCTTATGATTTTCTTTTATTCATTGTCTTGTATTGTTTTACTAACTATTTCAGACATTTCAAGATTACTCCTTTCTTTTTGTAAATCACAAAGGGGGAGAATGTTTACAAAGGGGGAAATATTTTACAAAGGGGGAGAATGCTTTACAATGCTCTTAAGGAAAATCTACGAATACAATCCTTAGGAAAGTCCATACCTAAGGGGGAGTTAGTTGTATTCAATTTCTTATTCAGAAGAGTTTTCAATAACTCAGGGGGAGATAAGTATTTCTTGTTACATTTACTTTGTGTGTTGTGCTTTCCAAAAAGGGGGAGATTGTTAAGTCAAAAGTCTTCTTTTTGACTTCTACATCATGTTTTGGAAATCACAAATGTATTCTATCATATGTTTATAAATTACAATTGTCTTTTATCATGTTTATCATATCGTACGATGTTGATCGTACCGACCAAATCGTATCGTACTGACTTTGTCAATCGTATCGTACTGACTCCGTCAATCGTATCGTATTGACTCTGTCAATCGTATCGTATTGACTCTGCTATTCAGATGATCATTATTTGTTTTGATACTTTGTCAAAAACTCTCTCTGCATATGAATCGTACTCATGTTTTACATTTCTATATATCTCTTGTCCTAACAAAACGATGTCGTTGAGTTAGTTACAAACTAATCAAAACGATGTCATGCTTTCAGTTTAAATATGACCGTTGGAGGCAATATGACCGTTGGAACCCAAGGCCTATAAATAGGAGGTCATTTGAAGCTGAGAGAACAACGATGAACAAAGAGAACGACTGAAGAGACTCTGTAAACTATCAAGATTCTAGAGAGAGACACTGTGACTTCTCTCATCTGCCTTGTGCGTCCGATCATCGTATCGAGGGCTTTCAAGTAATTGAAAGACAGAGGTGCCGATTACCTGCAAAATCGAGGGCTGCCGGGGATAGGCAGGCAGACGTGCCGATCATCGTATCGAGGGCTGCTGGGGATAGGCAGACAGACGTGCCAATCATCGTATCTAGGGCTCACCAAGGTATTGGTGAGACAGACCTTTTATCCTAGGCTAAAGGATAACCCTTCTCTTTGGGTTAAAAGAATTGTAATACTTTTACATTTCCGCTGTTACTTGTATTAGAAAGGGATTTGTATTGTTTCCTTTCTTCTTTACACATTCAATTGTAATTGTTTCAATTACAATCATTCTATTACATATTGTATTGATTGGTTCTATACGCTTTAAGGTAGAATCATTCATATTTGTATTACTCTGATTATTGTGTTCATCTTGAATACAATTGTTATACATTACATTAGTATTACAATACATCATACCTTTTATATTCAATACAATTGTGGGTGTTTGTATTTGTATTAGTTTAAGATCATTTAAACTAATCTCTTTTTTGCTAAAACTCAAAGGTTTTTAAACCTACAATTCACCCCCCCTCTTGTATTGTTCCATCTAATAGACTTACATCTTTATATTCGATCCAACATACCATTCTAGATTATTCCACCCATTTTTCTAAGTTAGTTCATTTGCCACTGAATCTAGTCACCATTGATTACCTAAAGGATCGGAATTTTGAGTTGGGATTGAGGGATGATGTTCAGTTGATGTTGATTCTTATATTCCTTCCAACCTTTATGGAGGTATTCAATAAGGAATATTTGGAAAATGATGACATAGCTGGAAAAATAGGTTTGGGTGGAGCTTCAATTGGTGTTATCATTAGTCAGGGTATATCTTATGGCTAGAAAAAGAAGTATAAAGGTAGCCAGTTTTCTTCAATACCACTTTTGGGGCACTTGTTAGGAAAGTATTAGGTTTTTGTTATCAGTGCGGAAGGCCTGTTCATACCAAGTCTAATTATATGGAGGATCCCAAGACTTGTCATTTTTGTAGACAATATATCCATCTGTGACATTTTTTTGGGAAGGATGTCCCAAGGCAGTAAGGTTGGATCCACTCTCACCAAAGTTTCATGGGTCAATACCAATGCTTCCAAGGGTGGTGGGTCTTATCCTTAGGATAAGGAAGGTTTCCATGTGGATAAGAAATATCAGGGAGGATCTGATATCAGACATATTTATACAGGGGAGTATGAACTTGAGGAATCTGAAGTAGGGTCAGCTATTGTTAGAGGTACAAAGTTTATTTTGTCTTATATGGTGCTAGATTTGTTTGATATAGGTGTTACTCATTCCTTTATATCATCAAAGTTAGTTGATGTGATGGGGTTTCATTCGGATATTATGCCATTATTTTTTGATCTTTCCATACCTTTGGGAAAGAGTTCTGAAAAAGGTTTCAAATGTTCTACATGTTGAGTGACAATATCCGACCTTAAGGTGGAGTGGGACTTCTTAGTGCTTAATCTAGATATCTTTGTCCTGATCTTTTGCATGAATTGGATGGTCATCATTAAGGTCTAGATAAATTTTTATCACAATAAAGTTTGGTTTTTATCCCTGAATGGAATCAATCATGTCTTCAGGGTGAGTGGGATTCTAGGTTTGAGAGAGCGAGGTATGTTGTTCCTTATTATGGGGTGATCTAATTTTAGTTGTCTAAAATGTTCCTAGATATAATTGAACCTTTATTGAGTAGTCTACTTCTTATGGTGGTGTGTTAATGCCTTGAGGTATTTCTAGTGTAATTTTATGGTTTAATTCCATATAAAGATGATGAGTTTATTGTAGACCTTCTACCTTATATGATACCCATTTTTAAGCCATATTATCATATGAAACTTATTGATTTGGTGGAACTTAATGTCCAGTTTGTGGACCTAGAGTCGAAGGGATTTATTCATCCTAGTGTGTCACCATGTCCTTCACCTGTCCTCTTTTCTAAGAATGAATACAGGAGCCTCATACTCTATATTGATTATCAAAAGTTAAATCAAGTGATCATTAAGAACAAATATCCATTTCCTGGGATTAATGATCCCTTTAATAAGATTATATGGGCTCATTGGTTTTCAAATATTGACCTTCACTCAGGGTACCACCAATAAAGAGTACAAGAAGAGGGTATACCTAAGACAGTGATTAAAATCCAGTATGGGAATTTTGAGTTTTTGGTTATTACATTTGGTCACACTAACTCTTATTTGATATTTACGGCATTGATGAACTAGATATTTTATTAGTTTTTGGACTGTTTTGTTTTTGTATTTGTGGATGATATTTTAGTTTAATCTAATTCATAGGAGGATCGCATTAGATATAATTATTAGAACCTTGAGGGGACATCAATTTTATGGTAATATTTCTAAATGTGAGTTTTGGATTAAAAAAGTAAAATTTATAGGGAATGTTATCTCTAAGAGGGGAATCTCAATATATCCTGAAAAGGTACAAGGATTTATGTCCTAGGAGCAGCCTAGAAATGTGTTTGATATCCAAATATTCTTGGGGTTAGATAGTTATTATATAATTTTCATTTAGGACTTCTCCAAGATTACATCTTCGATGAAAACTTTAATATGTAAGGGTGTTAAGTTTGAGTGGAATGAAAAATATCAGAGATCTTTTGAGGAACTAAAGGTGAGGTTGACTTCAACTCTAATTTTGATTCTTCCAGGACCAATTTTAGGCTATGATGTTTTTTTTATGCCTCTGGTATGGGTTTATGGAGTGTCTTGATGTAGGGGAAACAGGTGGTGGAATATGGATCTCAATAGCTATTCCCACATGAGAAAAACTACCATACCCATGATCTTTAGTTGGTAGAGGTTATTCATACACTCAAAATGTAGCATCATAACCTCTTTGGGGATCAGTTTATGGTATATTCTGATCATAATAGCCTGAATTATATTTTTACTCTGAGGAATCTAAAATTTCGATAGAGACACTAGGTTAAGTATCTTCAGAATTTTCATTTTGGTATTTATTATACTCCTAGAAAAGGTAATGTTTTCATCGATACATTGAGCAGTAAATCACCAAAACTACTTGAAGGAATCAGTAGAAGAGTGGTATATGATTAGTTTGTTTGCTGAGATGGCTTTGGGAGTGGAAGAAGTTTCTAGTAAGGCGTTATTGGCATCAAAAAATGATAACTTGTTGTTTTATGAGTGGGTTCATCTTAAGAAAGTACCTAACACAAAATTCAACACTTTAGTAAAACCCTAAATGGTGGGGAAACCTCGAGTGAGTGGTCTCAGTCTCCTAGTAGAACTTTGTGTTTTCGAAGAAGGTTGGTTGTTCCTTCTTCTCTGAGTCAGTAGTTGTTGAACACTTGACACCATTCTTGTTGGTCCATACACCCTAGGAATAACAAAATGTATCATCACTTGAGACATCAGTATTAGTGGCTGAGGATGAGGAGTTCGATTGTAGATTTTGTATCATGATGTATTACATGTCAGAGAATTAAAGTATAGCATGAAATACTTGTAGGTTTATTGCATCTCTTACCCATTATAGTATGTAAGTGTGATGATATTTCCATGGAATTTTTCATTATTTTACCATGAACTCATATTGGGAAAGATTCAATTTTGTTGATCATTTACTGACTCATGAAATCGATGCATTTTCTCCCTATCAAGGAGATGATGAAATTGGAATGGATCAGGTACTTGTATTTATAAAAGTTTGTGAGTATTTATGTGTAACCCCATGAGATTTTGTGAAAAAAAATAAAATTAATTTAATCTTTCCAATATCTTTCATTTCACAAAAAAACTAAATATAGCTTGTGTTATATGAAAGAACCAAGTTGTTCTTATTTTTAATGCAATAAAAATTTCAAGCTTGCACTACATGAAACACTTATATTATCTTGTGGTACACACAACACTGTGTTTTCCTTATTTCATACACAATTATGAGTTCCTTTTATATCCTACGTTACAAACAAGACAATGTTTTACCAAACTACAACGTACTATTAATAATATTATTAAAATAGTATTACAGTCGTCACCAAGCCTTTGGAATAGAATTCATGAATAAGATTAACTAAATTATGAAAATAAGATTTAAAAATATATAAAAAATTAATCCTTCATTTATCAACTAGTTATAAATGGAATTAAGAACTTTTTGAAAATAAAGAACTTCAGTTTCTAAGAAAACTATTTTTCTATGTACAAACACAATTTTATCTCAATAAACTAAACAAATAAATTTTGATGAATTTTTTTAATAAAATATATATATTATAAATTCATTCAAAAAAAATTATACTCATAAAATATATTTTATAGGTATAATATAATAATAAATCCAAATTTATGATTAAAAATAAGTATTTTTCTAAAATGTAATTTTACCGCCTTTTAATGGTGAACCCATTTTAAATCTAATTTTTGAAACTTTTATAATTTTTATTTGACAAAATAAACTTCATGTTTGAAATTTTTATATAAAAATTTACTTTGAGTGAATTTTTGGTATCTTTATGAGAAGATTCAATTTTTGATGAATAGTGGAAAATACTGAATTTTAATTGAAAACTGCATTTTTCTAATTTAATTATATAGTTAAATTATATTTTTAATTGGTTTAAAAGTTAATTTAGATCAATTTTAATTCAATTAATTCAATTTATTTCATTTTAAAGAATTTCACATTGAAATTGGATATAAAAACATTTCAAACTTTTAAACATTTTCGCTTAAAAAATCTGTTGTCGCGACACGTCTGCGGGATTAATTTTAAATTAATTTTTTTCAATTATGTGATTATAATTTGTAAAAATGGATTAAATATTTTTAATAATCATAATTTATAATTTATAACAATTTAATCTTAGTTTTTGATCAAAAAAATTATTGAAATTAATTAAAATTAATTACAGCGATTAAGGTAAAAACAAGATTACTTAGTGGTTAAACTTTAATTTAAGGGGCCAAATAACCTAGACACGTGTCCAAAAGCCATTGGATAGAAATATTATGAAAAATTGCCCTATTTTATATAAAATTGATAATTATTGGAGGCATATGATGTAAGGGATACCTCTCAATAGTGTTTACCTTTTTTATATTTACAAGAATGTCACTCCTCCTCCACTATAAAAGAGAACTCACCCCCCCCCCCCCACTTCTTCACACCTATAAATCCCTTTTTCTTGTCCAAAACCTGACCAAATAAGCTTCCAAAATTCATCCTCTCATCCTATAATCCTAAATTTGGGAATAAATCCAACCAAGGAAGCCCTTCGGTGCAAACCAAAAGGAGTTACCTAAAAAAGATGTAACGTTCTTCAATGTGCATTTTTGTTCTATTTATTTCTACACCCATTAAGTTATTCTTATTACATGATTATATAATTAAATAATTATACTTAGTATAATAATATATTTTTATTATAATGTTTCGACCTACACCTACACACACTTCCATAAAATGGGTAACAAACTTACTGTTCGTGTGTACGGCGGACTACCGCCTCACAAAACAATGTCATTAATTTTTCCTTTACCACCTCTCATGGTTAGTAATTATGATGGAAATTCAATTCTATATTATATATATATATATATTATTTATGATGAATTTATGGTTTTATAATTATTATATAACACATACCTTCACGCTTTCCATTTTTTGGGAATATGATAACTTTGTTTGTGGATGTGTGGAATATTGTCTCCTCAAAGCATGTGATTCATTAACACTCTACATGGAATATATTAAGGATGGGTTTAGTAAATTTATATGATATATATAATAATTCTATTGGAATTATAATATATATATATATATATATATATATTTCATTTACTTTCATTCTTTCAATACGAAAAGAAAATGGAAACAACATTCATACATACGTACGACCTGCTGTCTCCATGAACATTGTATTCCATTTAATATTTATATATTTTATAGATTATTATAAATATTTATATACTGAATATATATATGATATTTATATCTTGTTTTACATTATGTAAAGAAGTAAATCGTTATCTAAGAAAGAGGATCAAGAATAACAAATCAAAACATATACGAAAAACAAAGAAGATATTACCTGAAACATAACTTTAACATAAAATTTATTAATAAATAGGTAATATAAATTTATAATAAAATAATATATGATATTATATATAATAATATTGTTCTTTGGTAGAATTATAATAAACTTATTCTTATTATACAGGGGGTTTGAACAGGTATGAATAAAGTCAAGACTTAAGTTAAGAGTTTTCTCATCTCACTTTTATTTATGTGAGATATATGTTATATTCACGACTAATTATTGTTGTGTGGTGTATATACTAACCTAAAACATGTTATATAATTAATTTATTTTATTTAATGATATTAAAAGTTTTAATTTATCATTATTCAAAAGTTACTCATGTAGTAAGAATATTTCTAGTCTCACTTTTATTTCTTCGAGACTTAGGCCATATTCACCACTCGTTTATTTTTTGTGGTGCATATACTAACCATTAATGTATTATATGATTATTATACTTAAATTTATGGAAATTTACATATCCATTTTATTTCCTCTCTTTCATGGGTTTTATGGTTCAAAAGTTACCAAATCGGTAGAGTAATTTTGTCTCAATTTTCCTTCTTTGAGACATATGTCATGTTATGCACCTATATTCTTCTACAAGGTGTATATGCTGCCATTTTAAATGTTAAATAATTAATATTATTATCTTAATGATACTTTAATCTTAATTTAATGTTATTATTTCATGTGGATTATGATTCAAAGTTCCTAAATTGGTAACAATTTATTGCTACAATCTCATCGTTTATCATGATTATTTATGATTATGCTTCCATTTATGAAATATTATGACCCATATCTCAAGAAACCTCATAAAGTTTATTATTATTTGGTTATTAATGATAAATTTAAGTAATGTTATCATTTTTACACTCTTTGGTTTTCACAACTCGTCCTAGAGGTGCATGTTTCGTGACTACCCCAAGCTCGCCTCCCATAGGCCTGGGGCTGGAGAATAGCATTGAGTAGGAATATCCAACAAATGGGAAAAATTTTCCAAAGTACCTGTATAAATGCACACGTCTCCAAGAAAAAGTGTTGAAACTGAAAACACTAAGTAAACAAATAGGCATACCACTAAGATACCAATACAGATTACAATAGTAGAAAATTGAAATTAAATTGGGCCATAATACAAGCCCAAAAAAAGAAAATGTAAAAAGGTATAAGTCCCTAGAACTCCTCCGCAGAAAACAATACCTAAAGGGCGGGTACAGAATAATTGTCTAAAGTCATAGAAGCACACTGCATCTGTTAGGTCTCTCTAAGCACCACCTAGCCCCAGTCCACCAAGGACTCCATCAAATCATCGATCATCTACAAAATACATGACACGTGCAGGAAAAGCCCATATAGGGGTGAGTAAAACAATACTCGGTATGACACCCTGAAACACAAAATAAAAGACCACAAAGGAAACATCACTGAGAGGATATAGTCATCTCAATGTAGGTATATTTCTATAACACATATAACAAGAATTTCTAGGTATACTCATAAATGATTCCAATACTTGAGGTCTCCTCCAATGCCAGCCATATGGTTCCACTCATATCATTCTTGTTCTAGGAGATCCCACTCCTTAAGACGTCTGATAGAAGCACATAGAATAGGTCTACCAAAAGTATCGGAGAGAACATCTGGTATCGATACGTCATGAAGTTTCCTTGAGAAATCCAGTCGCTCTAAGAGACAGAGTCTCGATATCACAACCAAAAATTGGACATATGACTCTTCTCAAGGTATGATCATTCTGAGAGAACTCACTCCTTGAGAATTGATGTCATCGGGGACTCTTAAAAAGAGGTCTCGCTAATTTATGCCCTACCGAAATTGAAATATACTAGTCAAGGTCATGATATATAGAGAGTCCATTATTCCCAGGGAATACTGACAACCTAATCTATATTAATATTCAACATAAGGGATTCTTCTCAGAGAATACCAAAAACCCTACCGATCCAGTTCATAACATAGGGGATTCTCCACCGATAATACTGAGAACCCTACCGATATGGCCCATTGGATGGAGGATTAACGCCCTATGCTCATAGGTCATGTCAATTCCCACAAAACTCCATCAGGGGTGATAGAGGATCATTCTAGTCCCAAGGAGGGATGCCACAACTCTATCCAGGACTCAGCCTTTAGAGGGGATTGTTGTCCAATGATGTGGATGCAACACCACATTGAACCCTAGAGGAAATAACCAATGGAAACTTTGAAACTACATTGGTCTATAATAAAAATCCATTATGTCGTCTCAAAAGGACCAAATCATTACAAGGGTCCCCGCGATAGAGATGGATCACCTAACAGGCCTTCTGTTTGAAAGTTACAACCAAAATAGTGAAATGGGTATGGCCTGACCCAGGTCTGACCCAACCCAGTCCGGCTGACCCGACCCGACCCAGTTCAGCTGACCCAACCCGACCTAACCAGTTTAGGTCAGCTCAAACTGTCCTGGATGCTCCATCATAGCCTGCATGAGTGGGCTGACACTTTTACTGCATGTGTCCCAACTGTGTGTGCTACCCGGTCAGCACAGCCACCTCATTCCACGGATGGCGTACCCCGGCTCCCCCATGTCCTCTACCCTGCGGTTGCCGCCATGGGCCCTCCTCTGATGTTTTCAGGCTGGACCATGTCCCACCGCTGTCGACTGCCATGTTAACGGCCTCCACTGCTGCATTCCATCTCACCACTATGGTCCTACCTAGATCACTGGCTTCCACCGCCGTCGGCGGCCATCTTGGCGGGTCTGCCTGGCCTAGCCTCCTTGTTGGGCCAGTTCCACCTCCTTCGCCGAAAGCCTCACCTCGCCACACTCCACCTGAAACGGCTGGATTTGTCACCTTTAGACACCGCCTTGCACTATCGCGGGCCTTACGCAGCCACGATTTTGAATTTCCATTGCAGATCAGGAATTTTTAGGAACGAAGAATGATGGAGAGGCAAGCACATGAATGCCTAAAATGGATAGATATTGGCCTTTTTCGTGTCATCTTTGATCGATCCATGTTAGATGAATAATAAAGGGAAATAATAAACAATTTCTAAAATGAATCAACCCGAATCAATTCCCACAAATATAATAAACTCATCCTATAAGAACTATTGACCAACGGATCAAATTGTTTTTGGGTTGGTCTACATTAATCATTGGAAAGTAAGAATGGGAAAGAAATCACACAAAATTAACCCCTAACTAGAGTTTGGATCGATCGGTGAAGAATGTTCGTCGTTATCAGTGATCCATCCACGAGTGATCTTGATCCATCATCTCACTGTCATTCTTCATTCACTAATGGGAGGTTTCACCAAATATTTTCTTCTCCAGAGCATCTAGGGAATTTTTCTAGGATTTTGAATCTAATCTTGTATCCCTATCAAGCTGTTAAATAAAGAAAACGCATTTCAGCGTCTCCAAGTCACTGTGTTACAGCATCGCCACACTTTTTCATTTATAATAGAAAATGGTTTGCCTTGTCGTGGAATCGCAGCATTATTGAGTTGCTGTGAAACTTCAAAAAGAAATAAAATAAACTTTTTATGTTTATTTTATTACCCTTTAGAATGTCCAAAAATTAACTTTTGTGGTCGACCCGTTCTGGTCGATGTTAGGACTCGCCTAAGGAAAACACCCCCTTACGAACTCAACAGTGGTCTCAGATTTCCAATAAAAGTTACCATTTATGATTTATTAGGATTTAAAAATAAAATAATTTTTATTTAAGTATTTTATTTATTGTTACACCTTTGGTGACTTTTTCTATAGAATACTCATGCTGACTAAAGTTAAGTCGTGCCTTGGGTGAATTCACTTCTCTGATCTCATTAGTGCCCTCATATTTCTGATCTGGGAACCCTTTTAGAATTTATTTAACTTTTTTATAAAATTAGCATGCACGTACTATTAAAAAAATAACATTTTTCTCTGACCTATTCTGGGCACAAAAGGCCTTAGAATCACACGTCTTCATAGCTTCTGGTCTCATAATTTTCCAAAAAAAAATCTAAAAATAAAATTGGGAAAATCCGAGTCATTACATTCACCCGCCTTAG
The DNA here is from genome assembly GCA_963277665.1 of Viscum album. NCBI lineage: Eukaryota > Viridiplantae > Streptophyta > Magnoliopsida > Santalales > Viscaceae > Viscum > Viscum album. The sequence continues at coordinate 1,503,246,398 of OY728137.1, read as the reverse complement.
GGATTTACATCCCCAAAATCCATAACAAAGGCTACTCAAAATGATTAGGGTACTGAGCACGAATTTGAGCCTCTCACTCTCAAGTTCTCTCCTATAGATTCATGTGCTGCCACCAAATGCACACCAAAGGAGTTAACCACTGATAAAGGATTTTCTCCTGTCAATCCTCGATCTCCGCAGGGTACTCCACAAAATTCTCCCCAATAAATGACATTTGATAAATCATGTGCGTATCTCCTTAGTTAAGATCCACATAATACGTCATGTACCCGGTCCAACTATAGGGGTAGATCCAAGCGGTATACCACCTTGCCCACTCTACGCAGTACCAGGAAATGGTCGATAAACCTCGAATATATCTTTTCATCCTGGCCAAATCTCTATATCCCGCATCAAGGAGAGACCTTAAGGAACACATGGTCTCCCTCCTAGAACTCCAAAGGCCTATGTCTCCTATCAGAATAAGATTTTTAATAGCTTTGTGTCGTCTTTATCCTCTCCTAGGTAACCAGCACCTTCTCTGCAGTCACCTTCAATAACTCTGAGCCCATGAGTGTCGACTCTCCTAAGTCAGTCCAACAAAGTGGTGACCTGAAGGGTCACCCATACCAAGGCTCTAATGGTTCCATACCAATGGTGGAGGGGTATATTTTTTTGTGCAAAAACACCACTATAGGTAGGTGTTCCTCTAAACTATGTCCAAAACTTTAACATGAAATCCCATATAATTCCCTCTAGAACCTGAATGGTCCACTCAGTTTGGTCGTCCGTCTATGGGTGAAACACTATGCTCAAGTGCAGATAAGTCCCAAATGCCTCCTAAAATACCTTATAAAACTGGTATTTAATGTTAGAATCATGATCCAAAGCTATCCTCTAAGGGAATCCATGGAGTCAAACTATCTCCTACATGTAGAGGCATCCCAATCTCTCTACTGAACTCTTCTCCCGAAAAACTCAGAAGGGGTCATCATGGTGAGTCAGTCAATGATCACCCATATGGAATTGTGTCCCCTAGATTTATGTGGTAAACCCATCATTAATTTCACCGATATACCATCCCACTTTCACTATGTAACCTCAAGGGGTTGAGTTAAACCCGCTGGAACTTGATGAATAGCCTTCACTTGTTGGCAAGTAAGGTATCGAGACACAAACTATGAAAATTAATTATTCATCCCTGGCCACCAAACTAATGTTTGAGATCATTTTACATAATTTCCACACCTATATGTACCTTTAAAGTGGATTCATGAACTCCATCATAACCTCCTCTCGCAACTCCACTGGTATCATCATGCATCCTCTGAAAAAAACAACGTGCTCCCCACCTTTTGAATATTCATCAGGGGCATGCCCTATGGAAATTTGAGCATGTAGAGCCTCACAGTCGGTATCCCTAAGTAATACCTCTCTGACTCACCATAAGAGTGGAGGGTTCACAACCATCGAATGGAGGTAAGCTGCTCCATCTCCATCCATAAAGGGTATCTATAACGAGGCCAACTACTTTGTTTTCTTGTTCAGTAAATAAAAACTGGATCTCCTGCTAAGAGCATTGGGTTCCATATTCCCCTTTACAAGAGAATAGAAAATCTCCAAGTCATGGTCCTGTAGGAACTCTAGCCATCACCTATGTCCCAAGTTATGGTCCTTCTGAGAGAAGATATACTTTAGACTCTTGTGGTCAGAGTAGATGATAAACTGCTCACCCATCAGGTACTGTCACCACATATTCAATGTGAAGACTACCATTTCCATCTCAAGATCATGGGTCACGTAGTTATTCTCATTTGGTCTCAACTAGCATGAACCATAGGCAATCACCACTTTCCTCTGAATCAGTGCACAACCAAGTTTGGTCCCTAATGCTTTGCAGAACACTACTTACTCGAATCCCTCCTCTGGAAAACTCAAGATCAGGGTGATAGTCAAAATCTATCTCAACTGATTGAATATGTCATCAATACTTGGAAGTTGATACTATTTATCCATGGTCACATTATTAAAGAACTATTAATCCACACATAACATCAAACAATGGGTCTTTTGAATACCTTCCTCTGCAAGTCCTCCAACTATACCCTCAGCTCAAGAAGCTCTGTGAAAGCCATACAATATACTTATGTTGATATCAGTGTCATCCTAAGGTGTAAAACAATGCAGAAATCAATCTCCCAGTGGAAATTTAATCTTGTAAACATATTCTAGAAATATGTCCCCGTACTTTTCCACTACTACTGGGAACTTAAAACTCACAGCATTTATTGCTCTAAGGGTAAGGCTAGATGACTTATGAGTGATCAGTTGCACTCTATTATGCATGGTTCTATCTTGTGCTTCCTGGGTTTCCTTTTTCACCAAACAATGAAAACATTATTCCATTTCTACGGACATATCGCACCCTTTGCCTAAAATAGTCAATCTAAGCATGGATTTCCAATAACCAATCCATACCAAGAATGATGTCATAAGGGCTCAACGTTGTGACCAAGAGGTTCCAACTAAAACTCTCAACTCAAGGATCAAGTCACACTATCATCATAACTGTGATTATCAAATATACTCCCGTAGATATCTCCATACATAAATTTCAATTCAACAGTTTAACTATAAACTCTAGATCTTCGACAAGATTTGTGACAATAAAGAATGATTATCACATGTATCTATTAATACAGCAGCTAAGAGTAGACACAGACCATACCTAGAATCATTCCTGGAGCCCTTGATTCATATGCCTCGACCACGTGTAGTTGTCCCCTCCCTTTTCCTCCAACTCCATGAGCCTGGTGTGGACTACATGGGGGTGGAGGTGGTAACATGTCGAAATGTATACCACCTACTGCTACTTTCCTAGCTCCCTACCATGTATTCCACCCTATAGATTCATCTTTTACTATCACTATCTCTTCCTCTATGGCCCATCCACTGTTTCCCTACCTATAGTACGATGGGATAGACAATATCTGTTGAGATGTCCCCAGCCGTCACTTGAAAAGAATTTCCTCTCTCTAGGCCGACTGGACTCACCCTATGATCCTTGAGCTATAGATCCCCTATCTTGGGAGCTCCTCTCAGAATGTCTCACACATCCAGTCTTTGAGACTGACATCAATTTCTTGCTCCTGAGTCTCTGCCCCTGCTTTCCCACTGCTGACATTCACTGGTTGTACCCGCTCAGTCAAGGGACTTTCAACCAAAAACGATTGCTATATCACCCTAGCATAAGTAGGAATGTATAAAGGAATAATTCTAGCTTATATGTCCCTAAAAACATCTTGCTCGAAGGTACAATACCTAAAGCAATGGTTGTGTATCATATTCATCAAGTATCTAGAAATATTTTTATAACTCAATGAATACTTAAATATTGACATGTCGTCTTTCTAGAGCTATATAAGCTCTTGGGAACGCATATCCTTTAGCTTCTAAGGTAAGAACTCCTTCCCTGAAAAATGATCTCAAACTCTGTCCATGGAAGAGTCACCTCATCGTAATATTGGTTAATCTAAACCCCATTATCTCCCTACTAATCCACATAGAAGGATCACCGCTAATACCACCATTTGATCTTCTGGTTCCCTGACTGGATGGAAAACTCGGTCACCACCTCAAGCCAGACCACAGCCACCTATGGGGTATCTATCACTGAAACTCGTGAAGTGCGCTCAGCCTGCGCATCTCATCTGATGGTACTATGGGTACCATGTGCTACTCTATAGGTGGTGGTATAGCTGGTACACCATCTGGAGGATCTGTCTTTGGTACAAATATTTGTACCGATATCTCGTCCCCCTGCGGTTCATCCTTATGATCACACAGTGGAATCCTAGATGGTTGTCTATGTGGAAACATCTTGAAGTAAAACATTATGTGCCACGGTCAATAGAGTATACCTAGTGATATGACTCAAAAAGGACATGGAAAAGACAACCCATTCTAATATGATCCATGTACCATCATTTTTCCCCTCCAACTAGTGTTTTCATGTACCGATTCGAAAAGAATAATTCAGGGTCCTGGTGTATGGATACATCAGCCGCTGCACCAACACTGGATTTTATGGCCTGAAAGCCGAACTTGAAACATTTAACACCATTTCCCCAAACCAAAACACACAAACTCTTGGTCTATAAGTTATAACCGACTTTTCTCTGATACCACTCTATCATGACCCATCCCAGAGGGGCCCGTGTCATGACTACCCCAAGCCCGCCTCCCATAGGTCAAGCATTGGTTACTAGCACTGAGTAGGCATATCCAAAAAATGGGAGGCATTTTCCTAAGTACTTGTACATATGCACACGTCTCTAAGAAAAAGTTTTGAAACTGAAGACACTAAGTAAACAAATAGGAATACCAATAAGATACCAACACAGAGTACAATAGTTGAAAACTAAAAGTAAACAGGACCAGAATAAAAGCCCAACAAAAAAGGGAAAGTAAAAAGGTACAAGTACCTAGAACTCCCCCATATAAAACCCTACCTGAAGGGTAGGTATAGAACAGATATATGAAGCTTCAAAAGCACACCTCATCTGTCGGGTCTCTTTAAGCACCACCTTGCCACATTCCACCAAGGAATCCATCAAAGCATCAATCATCTGCACAATACACAACACATGCGGTAAAATCCCATGCAGGGGTGAGTAAAATAATACTTATTAGGACACCCCGAAACATGAAGTAAAATACCACAAAGGAACCACCACTAAGTGGATGCAGCAAGTTCATCATAGGTATATTTCTACAACACATATAACAAGAACATCTAGGTATAATCATAAAGTATTCCAAGACTCAAGGTCTATTCCATTGCTAGTCATATGGTTCCACTCATAGCATGCTTTTTTTTTGAGATCTCACTCCTCGAGCCATCTAATTGAAGCATGTAGAATATGTATACCAAAATATCTGAGAGAACACCTGATCTAGATATGTCATGAAGTTTCCCTAAGACATACCGTCTCTCTAAGAGATAGAGTCTCAATATCACAACCAAACATTAGCCACAGGACTCTTCTTGAGACATGCTCGTTATAGAGGAACTCACTCCTCAAGCCTTGATGTCATCGGGGACTCTTACAAAGAGGTCCCACTAATTTAGGCCCCACCCAAATTGAAATACATTATTCAATGTCATGATATATAGGGAGGGGATTCTTCCCAAAGAATACTGACAACCTAATTTGTATTAATCCACAACATAGGGGATTCTTCTTAGAGAATACTGATAGCCCTATCGATGTGGCTTGTAATGTAGGGGATTATCCATAGAGAATACCAAGAACCCTACCAATACAGCCCACTGGATGGAGGATTAATGCCCTATGCTCGGAGGTCACATAAATTCCCACAAAAATCCATCATGGGTGATAGAGGATCATTCCAGTCCTAAGGAGGGATGCCATAACTCTATCCAGGACTCGGCCTCAAGAGGGGATTATTGTCCAGTGATGTGGATGCAATGTCGCACTGAAACCTCAAGGAAAGAACTGAGGGAAACTCTGAACCAAATTGTTTCATACTAAAAACCCACCAAGCCATCTCAAAAGGACCTCCTCATCGCAAGGGTCCCCAAGTCATATATGGATCACCAAACAGACCTTCTATTTAAAAGTTACAGCCAAAATAGTGAAACGGGTCCGGTCCGGCCCAGCCCAAATCCAACCTGACCCAATCTGGTCAACCTGACCCGATTAGACTGACCTGACCTGACCCCACTGGTTTGGGTCATCCTGAACCATCTTGGCTGATCTATCCCGACCCAAATGTGTGGTTTAGCCTTTCTCCCACACGTAGCCCAGCCACATGCGCTGCCCGGTCAGCACAGCAGTCACGTTCCATGGACGGTGCGCCTCAGCTCCCCCCAGGTTTCTTGCCCTATGGCTTCGACTACCGTGGTCCCTCCTTGGAAACGTTCTGGCTAGACCATGTCCCTCCACCACTAGTAACCTTTCTTGGTTGCCGCTCGTGGCCTCTGCCACCATAGGCCATCTCGCCACTACCGTCCCACCTGGACCGCGAGTTGTTTCCCTGTCAGCAGTCGTCTTACCGGTTCTGCCTGGCCTGGCCTCCCCCACCAGGTCAGTGCCACCTCTTCCACCGGCCAACCTGTCGGTGGCCTCACCTCACCGCACTCCACCTGAAATGGCTGGATTCATCGCCTCCAGTCACCGCCTTACGCTGCTGTAATCATTACGTAACTGCGGTTTTAAATTTCCATCACAAATCTTGAATTATGAGGAATATAGAACGAAGAACAGGGTAGAGGAAAGCACATGAATACCCAAAATGGATGGATCTTGGTTTTGTTCATTCCGGCCTTGATATTTCCATGTTAGATGAAGAACAAAGGGTAAGAATAAACAATTTTTAACATGAATCAACCCAAATAAATCCCCGCAATAGAATAAATCCATCCCACAAGTACGATGGACCCGTGGATCAACCTATTTGTGGGTTGGTCCATATTCAGCGTTGGAAAGTAAGAACACGAAAAAAATCACACATAATTAACCCCATACCTAGATTTTGGATCGATTGGTGAATAATGTTCGTTGTTGGTGGTGATCCGTTCATGAGCGATCTCGATCCGTCGTCTCACCATCATTCATTGTTCGCTAATTAGAGGTTTTGCCAATACTTTTCTTATCCAAATATTACAGGCAATTTCTCTAGGATTATGAATCTAATCTTGTATCCCTACCAAGCTATTAAATGAATAAAATGTGTTTTAGGATCATCGTGTCACTATGTTGCAGCGTCGCCACACAATTTCATTTATGAAAGAAAACGGGATACCCCATTGTAGCGTCGTAGTGTCGTTGTGTTGCTAATAAACATCAAAAATAAATAAAATAAACTTTTTAAGTTTATTTTATTCTCCTTTAAAATGTTCAAAAATTAACTTTCGTGGTCGACCCACATCAGTCAATGTTAGGCCTCACCTAAGGAAAATACCCCCTTACGAACTCAACAGTTGTATCGGATTTACAATCTGAGTTACAGTTTATGAGTAATTAGGATTTCAAAATAAAATAATTTTTATTTTATTATTTTATTTATTGTTACGCTCCTAGTGACTTTTTATACAGAAGACCCGCACCGACTAAAGTGAAGTCACGCCTTGGGTAAAGTCACTACTCTAAGATCAACTGTGCCCTCATATTTCTGATATGGGCACCTGTTTATAAGTTATTTCACTTTTTTAGAAAATTCACATGTACACACTATTAAGAACTTAACATTTTTCACCAAACCATTCCAGGAACATCGGGCCTCGGAATCACACACCGTCTTAGCGATTGGTCTCTTATATTTCCCAAAAGAATCTAAAAAAATCAGGAAAATTTGAGTCATTACATTGGTAATTAAGATAATTAATATATATTTTTTAAGAAAATATGATGTTATATCTCTATTCAGTTGAAAATATGTGTTTTCTAAAAACCATTTTTTCTAAAAAAATGTTTACAAAAATGTTATACTATTATCATATGATCTTTAAAAGTCATTTTTATGAATTTTTTTACCTTTAAAAAAATGGTTTTTAAACAGGAATCTTCTTGTCGTTTTAGGATTGATGCTCTTTTCATAACTTTTTATGAGGGAGAAGGAATGTTTGACATGTATGGATTTATCTGCCATCATGACCATCATTTATTTGAATCTTCTTTTATAATATTTTTAGGTTACTTTCAAAGAAAAAAAATTAAAATGTTTTATGTTTAATAAGAATTTTAAATGATTTTCAAAACATCCTTTATATGGTTTTAAAAGGTTATTTTCAAAGAAAATGATTTCAATGATTTCAAAGCTTCTTTTATAAGTTTTAAAAAAAAATCAATGAAACCAAAGGCATATTCCCTAAAAGTGGGAATGCATTGCCTTTATAACCTACAAGCACACGTAACCAAGAACACAACAAGATAAGAACACAAGTAAACTGAATTGTAAACATAGTGAGTGCAGTAAGAAAAAGGGGCCAGAATACAAGACCAACTAGAAAGTACAAGTAAAATTATGATACAATACAACTGAAGAAAAGGAAAAGTCAGCTGTTGGATCATCCTTCGGGGTTCCTACCTGAAGGGTAGGTACAGATCGGCTCCTCAGCACTCCACGTCCACCTGTCTCCTCTACGCACCGACACGTCGTATGGTCCACCTCCGGGCACCATCCATTCCTGGTACTCTCAGCCTCAGTCAGCGCTTTCTGTCATCTGCATCCAACACAACAAGGTGTGGGAATATCCCATGCAAGGGTGAGTATAACAGTATTCAGTAGGGACCCCAAGACCCTCTAGGTCTCACAAAAATTCAACAAGGATAAATCATAAAGTATTAAATCAACATATAACCTTACTTAGGTATATGCCCATAAATATACCTAAGTTATCAAGTAATTCATCTCAATCATGAGGAAAACACAAAGGTACTGACTCATCTCACACCAGGATTTATTCTAGGGGTAGTATCAAGTAAGATTTCGAACACAACGCAGAACACCTCAACTGCTGGAGAACTCCTCCTCTATCGAGTATAGTGGGACTTCCGCGTCACATAGAGGTGCTTCCCACTAACCTTGGACTATTGAGGTACTCCTCCTATTGAGTACCATGGGTCTACCACGTCACACAGAGGCGCTCCCCACCATGGGCCTGTCGCGTCACACAGAGGCTCGCCCCCTCATAGCCTAATGAGGTACTCCTCTTGTCGAGTATCGTGGGGCTGCCACGTCACCAAGGCACTCCCCACCATGGGTCTACCGCATCACCAAGGTGCTTCTCACTAGGCCAGTCGAGTCACTCCAAGTCAAAATGGTCAACAGTCGTCAAGTCTCAACCAGCCACTGGGTTCCCGCACTATGCTTGCTCATCTCCAGGAGGATCCACTCCACGAGCTATTGGTAGATTCTCCAACCGCCACGAAGTCCCACAAAGAAGCATCTCTAAGGTCCTCCAAGTCAAAGGGGTCTCAAAGAAATAGACGACACATCAATCGGATGCCCGGTCTGTGAGTTATTAGCCTTTTAGTCCAGGGGGCAGTTGGATTCGTGCTCGATCCAACATGACGTTCCCCATATTAAATCCAAATCTCATAGGGGAATCACTCAAAGGGACTATCTCGCTCCAAGAATTCCAGCGTTGATATTCTCTTAAGAAGACTTTCACCTCGATGGTAGTTGTTCGAGGGTGAAAGATAATTTTTTTATGTTTTTCATGGAAATAATAAAATAAAATAAACACATGTTTTATTTTATTTTTTTGTAACCACCCTCCATGTGGAAGTTGAGAAGTGAGGATCACCATATCTTAACCTCCCATGAGAGGTTATGGTGGTGTGGGCCACCCGAGGTCTAAACCTCTTCAACTCCCTCATTAATGTGGAGGAGCCTCTTGAGCTTCCTCCACATTAATTATGCCAACCCTTGGTATCCTCCAATTTGAATTTTATGCCAATGAAACACATTTATTATTGAAATTAATTAAGACAACTTTTATTTCCAACAAATTAAATAGATAAACATATTTTATTTTGTTGTCTATTCATTTGTTGGAAAAGTGTTGGCAACGGAGGATTGGGAGAACTTGGGAGAAATCTCTCCAATGAAGAACTTCACCTCCCAACAAAGAATGCTCGGCCAACGAAGAACACCTACCACCTTTGACCTTCTTCCTCGGGAATTCTTCCAATGTGGGACGTCTTTATCTATGGATAATCGACGTCCGTACTACCTTCTTACGACAACGTCATCTAGAAAATGAGGTAGGGGTTTATTTGTGTGTGAATATTTTCTTTTCCCATGTTCTTCCCTTCTAAAACAAGGAACGCGGATACCAAAATCCTCATCCATATAAGATGATATCCTTTGATATATTTTATTCCTTATTGTGATATGATCTAAGGACACCATTATTATCCTTTCTTTGAATGGTTTATGTTTATGAAGAAAAGTTTCTTATGAAACTCGTTTCTATTCCACAGGTTATACCATAATAAAATGATTATGAAACTCACTTCACTTCACAGGTTATTCTATGATGATATCCTTTGATATATTTTATTCCTTATTGTGATATGATCTAAGGACACCATTATTATCCTTTCTTTGAATGGTTTATGTTTATGAAGAAAAGTTTCTTATGAAACTCGTTTCTATTCCACAGGTTATACCATAATAAAATGATTATGAAACTCACTTCATTTCATAGGTTATTCTATGATAAAATGATTTGAAAAACTATCTCTTTTCCATAGGTTATGATATGATGAAATGTTTATGATACTCATTTCATTTCATGGGTTATGATATAATGTTTTTGAAACCCATCTCTTTTTATGGGTCATGATATGATGTGTGTTTTATAATCTTATGGCACATGTATATATGATTTCATTATGTGATAGGTGATACTAATATCTCCCTGCAATGCATTGGGTAATGATAAATGGTATATGAGCTCAAAGGGTACATAGATTGTAGCCCAAGACTAAAAACAAGAGGGTACACAGGTTGTATCCCAAAACCGAAAATAAGAGGGTACACAGGTTATAGCCCAATCTCGAAAATAAAAGGGTACACAGGTTGTAGCCCAAGCCCAAAAATAAGAGGGTACATGGTTTATATCCCAATCCTGAAAATAATAGGGTACATGAGTTGTTTTCCTAAGCCCAAAGCAGGTACATGGGTGATTATCCAAATCCTAACATGTTATGAAGGTCTTGGTAGGTATCCTTGACATAATATTTTCTATTCTTATGTGTACGCCACAAATTATATTTCTTATTTTTATGTTATCCTATCATGACCTATGCTCTTGATTCCCTTATGATTCATGTCTTATGAACTGTTAATATTTATGCCTTGACTCATGTGTATGATCTTCGATGTGCAGAGTATGATCTTCAAATGTTATTCTCATGTTCTTATACCCTTATTCTCATGTTATTCTTGCATATCTCCTTTATTTACCCTTATTGAATATCTGAGCTAACCCTTTCTTATGTTTTCTTTCCCCAGGTTATGAAGAAAGGTTTTAAGTAGAAGTACTAAAGGGGAAGATCTTTGTTAAAAACATTGAATATATTTCGCCAAGTTAGAAGATTGTGTTTCAAGTTTCCAAATACACTAAAATATTATGTTCCCCGAGCATGTAATTTTATAATGTGCTGAATATTCATCTAAAAAGATGTAATATCCATGTATGTTAAGCTTGGTTTTCTATAGTTGGTATCAAAGGAAAGGTTTAGTCAACCTTTGGAAACTATGACAATAAATTTTTATTGAGATCCCTAGGGATATATTTAAGGATATTTCTAGGTTTGTATCTTAGGATAAGCCCAAGGTGTCGTATATTTAAAATAAGGTGTCATTATTTGGACATATTATAAGTAATTTTTCATGATTATGTGGTTTTATACTTTGATAAGTGTTCCTCACACTATTATTTTTGTTCTTAGTCAATAGATGTAACTAGAAGGAAATGGGGTTAACATTGAATGTTTCAGATGTGGAAATTATGGGAATTATTCAAATTGATGTCCTAAGTGGAAATCTCATGAAGAGAATCGGTAAGGTGGCATGAGTATTGGTTATACTTATAAAGATAAAGAGACCATAAATGACAAATGAAAGGTATGGGGTGTTCTAAAAGTGTTATTTACATTAAACAAGAGAAGAATTATTAACTTTAGGTTGAGGAACCTTAAGACATGATTCATATTTCATATTCTGGGAAAGTGGTATTAAGGAATACGATAATGAATCCTAAGTAATGGTTTGAGAATAATATTGGATTATTTAATTGTATATGTATTGGAATTCAAGAATTATGTTATATGAATCATGAAGTATATAAGGATTTTTTTAGAAGTTTTTATTTAAGGATTTTCAAGAATATTTTAAATGATACTAATGACCTAGAAAAATGATTTAATGGAAAGGTTATATTCATGTAAAACATAATATTAAGGGAAAGATAACCCATAATACGTTCCTGATGTTGAGATAATGATATAAGGATAAAGATATGTTGGATATGAATAAGTAAATTGAACGGTACTAATTTCCTTGGAACTAATTAATGATTTTTTTACAAGTTGTTTATGTTATCTATGGTAATTCAAGTTATTAAAATGTTTCAATAGAATGCATGATGAAGGTATTCACATATTTTGTATGCAACAACCAAGAGATACTTTATGATATATGGGGGATAAATTCAAAGCTATTTTTCAGAAGTTTAGTGACCTCCCTTCTAAAGTTTGGTATTTTCATACTTTTGAAGGGTTACAAAGTTAACCATTTATGGAAGTGTTTAAGTTAAACTTTGGATGAGGTTTTAGAGATAAAATTTTTATCTCACCATATGAGGATTTATGCATGTTGGATAACCTGTGCTAACCATTTTTATATGATGTTAACTAAAGACAGATGGAATTACTTATCATTATATTTATAGATCTCAAGATCTTTAAGTTCATTTGGAATGAAAAAATCACCTTTATTTCTTAGAATAAGCGATGAAGTGGAAATTGATCAAGTCACAACCCAAGGGTGAGATTGTTCTTATGAAATGAAATGAAATCAAGTAAGTACATTTTCTCATGAAAATTCTTCAAATTTGGGAGAAGGGTCTTGAAATTAAATTTTGTTCCATTGTCATCATTTTTTTATATCAATGAACTTTTTCAAGCCTATTTGGGGTAAGGATTTGTGATCATTTACTTTATCCTAATCATGTTCTCTATCAATCTCTATCAGAACTTAATAGTTAGATTTCTCTTCCATGTCCAAGTTTTCTCTTTACACTTATGTTCTCCTATTTGGAAACCTAGTTATGAGTAACTTTGGGTAACTATTATGCTTTCAACTTTCCCTTTTAAAGGAAGTTTTAGTATTCATTTTTATGATGTGAGGTTCTTTGAAAGGAACTTTTAGTTATTAAACCTTTGATAACTCAGATGAATTTTGAAGGATAAATTCATTTTAATGGGGGTAGAATGTAACACCCTGAGATTTTGTGAAAAAAATCAAATTAATTTTTTTTTTCAATATTGTGAATTTCACACAAAACTGAATACAGATTGTTTTATATGAAAGCACAAAGTTATTCTTTCTTTGTACATAACACCAAGTCGAGCTTGTGCTACACGCAACACTTATATTAGATTGCAGTACATGAAACACTATGTTTAGTTTTTATTACACACAATACTGAGTTCCTTTGATATCATGTGTTACACATGAGATCTAGTTTTACCAAACTAATACATACTATTAATAATATTATTAAAATATTATTATAGTTTTCACCTATTCATTGGAATTTAAGTTATAAATAAGATTAAATAAATTGTGAAAATATTATTTAAAAATGTATAAAAATTAATACTTTGTTTATTAATTATTTAGAAATTAAAGTAATAATTATTTGAAAATAAAGTAATTCCTTTTCTAATAAAACTATTTTTCTATTTACAAACACAATTTTATCTCAATAAATTAAAAAACCACATTTGATGAATGTTTTTAAGAAAAATTATATATTATATATTCAATAAAATGTTTTTTCCACTCATCCAATATATTTGATAGGTATAAGATAAGAATAAATCCAATTTTATGAACAAAAAGAAGTATTTTTATAAAAGGTAATTTTACCGGCTTTTAATAGTGAACCCATTTTAAATATAATTTTTTAAACTATAATAATTTTTATTTGAAAAAAATAATTTTCATATTTTTAAGACGAATATAAAAATTTACTTTGGGTGAATTTTTTGTATTTTTTAGAAGTTTTATTTTTTTGATGAATAGTGAAAAATATTGAATTTTAATTGAAAACTGTATTTTCATTTAATTTAATTATATATTTAAGTTATATTTTAAATTATTTTTAAAGTTAATTGAAATAAATTTTATATAAAATAATCTAATTTAGGTCATTGGAACTAATTTCACATTGAAATTGGATATAAAAATATTTCAAACTTTTAAACATTTTTGCTTAAAAAACTGATGTCACGACACGTCTATAGGATTAATTTTATTTTAATTTCTTCCACTTATGTGATTATAATTTTAAAAAATGGATTAAATATTTGGAATCAGAATAATTTATAATTTCTAATAATGTCAAATTAGTTTTTGACAAAAAATATTAGTGAAAGTGATTAAAATTAATTACAGCAATTAAGGTAAAAACAAGATTACTTAGTGGTTAAACTTTAATTTAATAGGCCAAATAACCTAGAAACATGTCCAAAATACATTTTTTGGACATATTTATACCAAGTCTCATATTGGATCGAAAATGAAAAATTATTAGAGGCACATGATGTAAGAGAGACCTCTCAATAATGTTTACCTTTTTATATTTATAAGAATGTCACTCCTCCATTATAAAAGGTAACCCCCCCCCCTCACTTCTTCACACCACTAAAACTCCTTTTATCATCCAAAACCTACCCAAATAATCACCCAAAATCCCTCCTTTAATCCTAGAAACATCACTTTGGGTATAAATCCAACCATGGAATCCCTTTGGTGAAAACCAAAAGGAGTTACCCAGAAAAGAGGTAACATTCTTCAATGTACGTTTCTATTTTATTTATTTATACACCCATTAAGTTATTATTATTAAATGATTATATAATAACATTATTATACTCAATTTACTTATATATTTTTATTATAATGGTTCTACTTACACCTACACACACTTTCATCAAAAGGTAATGAACTTATCGTTCGTGTGTACGGAGGACTACCTCCTCGCAAAACAATGTCATTAATTTTTCCTTTACCACCTATCATGGTAGGGAATTATGATGAAAAAACTATTTATATATTATATATATGATATTTATTGTGTATTTATGCTTCTATAATTCTTATATAACATATACCTCTATGTTTTCCATTTTTTGGTAATATGATAACTTCGTTTGTGGACGTGTGGACTATCGACTCCTCAAAGTGATGTGATTCATTCACACTCTACATGGAATGTATTAATAATGGGTTTAGTAAACGTATATGATATATATAATAATTATTATATAATTATAATATATATATATATATATATATATTTCATTTACTTTCTTTCTTTCAATATGATAAGAAAAAGGAAACAGTGTTCATACGAATGTATGGTCTACCGTCTCCATGAACGATGTATTCAATTTCATATTTATATCTTCTATAGATTATTATAAATACTTACATACTGTATATATATTATATTTATATCATTTATTATATTCTTGAAATAATTAAATCATGATCTAAGTAATATAATCAAGAATAACAAATCAAAACATATATGAAAAACAAAGTGAATATTACCTGAAACACAACTTTAACATGAAATTATTAATAAAAGGGTACTATAAAGTCATAATAAAATCATATATGGTATGATATATAAGAATATGTTTCTGATATATATGTATAATAAACTTATTCTTATTATACAGGAGGTTTGAACATGTACGAAGAAAGTCAAAACTTAAGGTTAGGGTTTTCTCATCTCACATTTATTTTTATGAGATATATACTATATTCACCACTTATTCTTGTTGTGTGGTGTATAAACTAACCTAAAACATGATATCTCATAAATTTACTTTATTTCATGATAATAAAATCTTTAATTAATGTTATTCTTTCATGGGCATCATGATTCAAAAGTTACTCATGTAGTAAGGGGATTTCTAGTCTCACTTTTATTTCTTCGAGACTTATGAAATATTCACCACTCATTTATTTTTTGTGGTGTATATACTACCCAATAATTTATTCTATTATTATTATCCTTACATTTATATATATTTACATATTGATTTTATGATCTCTCTTTCATGGGTTTTACGGTTTAAATGTTACCAAATCAGTAAAGTAATTTTGTCTAAATTTTCCTTCTTTGAGACACATGCCCTGGAAATGCACCTATATTCTTATACAAGGTGTATATACTACCCTTTTACATGTTATATCATGAATATTATTATTTTTATGATTTTTTAAGATTCATTTACTACTATTATTTTATGTGTATTATGATTAAAAGTTACCAAAGTGGCAATAGTTTATTACTACAATCTCATCGTTTATCGGGATTATTTATGATTATGCTTCCATTGATGATATATTATGATCCATATCTCAATAAATATCATGAATTTAATTATCCCATGTTTATTCATAATATATTCCAGTAACGTTACCATTTTACACTCTTTTCTACTAAAGATAATTAAAAAAAATTAAAAAAATCTGACGTTATCTCTCTCTTCGATCGAAAGTCTGTGTTCTTTCAAAACCAGTTTTCACAAAGTATGTTTTCAAAAAATTTCTAATAATATCATATGATCCTTAAAATAAATTTTTACCCATGTTTTACCTTTTTTAAAATGGTTTTTAAAAATGAATCTTCTTGTCATTTTACGATCAAGGTGCTTTTTACGGCGCAGAAGAAATATTCAACATGTATGGATTTATCCAGCATCATGACCGTCAATTCTTTGAATATTCTTTTATAAATTTTCAAGATTATTTTCAAAGAAAAAAAATAAAAAAAAAATTATGTTTAGGAAGTGTTTTAAATTATTTTCAAATCATTCTTTATGTGTTTTTAAAAGTTTATTTTCAGATAAAAGGATTTCAATGATTTCAAATATTTTTTTATAAGTTTTCAAATGTTCTTTTAAAAGAAAATGGTTTTCAAAAAAAATTTGTTTTAAAAAGTTTTGTTAAAATTATAAAGGATGTATTCCTCAATAAATGTTTTAAATGAATTTTTAAATCTTACTTTATAAGTTTTCAAAGTAGTTTTCAAAGGAAAGGATTTTGAAAATATTTTATGTTTTAAAAATTGATTTTTTTTAGAAATGATATTTCCCTTAAGAAATTCTCCAAGTGATCTTTCAAAATCCTCCACCATATAAGATTAAATACTTTGATATATTTTATGCTTTATTAGGGATATGATCCAAATACAGCATTCTTATCCTTTCTTTGAATGGTTTATATTTATAATGAAAAGTTTCTTATGAAACCTGTTTCTCTTCCATGGGTTATACCATGATAAAATGATTATGAAACTCACTTATTTTTATGGGTTATTCTGGGATTAAATGACAATGAAACCTATCTATTTTTCATAGGTTATGATATTATGGAATTATTATGATACCCATTTTGTTTCATGGGTTATGATATGATGTTTATGAAACCCATCTCTTTTTATGGGTCATGATATAGTAAATGTTTTATTATCTTATGAAACATGTGTGTATTATTTCATTATGTTATGGGTGGGACCTATATCTCCCTAAAATTGATTTAGTAATGATAAATGGTATATGAGCTCAAAGGGTACACAGGGTGCAGACCAAGCCTGAAAAAAAAAGGGTACACAAGTTGTAGATCAAGCTTAAAAACAAGAGGGTACACAGGTTGTATCCCAAGCCTGAAAATATAAGGGTACACAGGTTGTATCCCAAGACCAAAAATAAGAGGGTATATGGGTTTTATCCCAATAATGAAAATAAGAGGTTACAGAGGTTGTTATCCCAATCCTGATGCAGGTACACAGGTGATTAGCCCGAGCCTAACATGTTATGAAGGTCTTGGTAGGTATCCTTGACATAAGATTTTTTGTGATTATGTGTAATCCACAAATTCTATGTTTTATTCCTATTTTATACTATCATGACTTATTCTCTTGATTTTCTTATGAATCATGGCTTTTTAACTATCAATATTTATTCCATGACTCATGTATATGATCTCTGATGTGTAGGATATTATCTTCAAATGTTATTCTCATGTTCTCATACACTTATTCCCATGTTATACTTATGTATCTCCTTTATTTACCCTTACTAAGAATCTAATCTCACCCTTTCTTATGTTTCCTTTCCCTAGGTTATGAATAAAGGTTTTATGTAGAAGTACTAAAGGGGAAGATATTTTTGGGAAACATTGAAGATCTTTCACCAAGTTAGAAGATTGTGTTCCAAGTTTTCAAATACACTAAACAATTACGATCCTCAGACATTTACTTTTTTAATGTGCTGAATATTTATCTAAAATTATGTAATATCTATATATGTTAATTTTGGATCACTATATTATGGGTTTCCCTTTGTGATTTATTTTGACAGGGACCTTAGGTTTATATCAAGGTTTTAGAAAGGTTTGTAATATATGATGGGTTCTCGATTGAAAATGAGCATCTTTTATCATCCACAAATAGATGGATATATGTATAGGGATATCTAGGTTATTAAGGATATTATCCTAGCATGTGTACTTGATTTCAGTGGTTCTTGGGAAATTCATTTACCTTTGGTCGATTTTTCCTATAGAAATAGTTATCAGGCCTTGATTAAGATGGAACCCTTTAACACTTTGTATGGGTAGACATATAGATCTCTCTTATATTGGGTAGAGTTGGGAGAGTGGTCCTTGGTACGGATGAGTCTTGTTCTAAAAAAAATGGAAAAGGTACAATTGATCCAAAAGGGATTGATCTCAGTACGGAGTCATCAGAATTAATATGCGGACCGTCATCAGTGGATTCTAGAGTTTGAGGTTGGTGATCGGGTTTTTCTCAGAGTTTCACCTCGCTTAGGACACCA
This sequence comes from Viscum album, assembly GCA_963277665.1. Classification (NCBI taxonomy): domain Eukaryota; kingdom Viridiplantae; phylum Streptophyta; class Magnoliopsida; order Santalales; family Viscaceae; genus Viscum; species Viscum album. The sequence continues at coordinate 1,503,227,739 of OY728137.1, read as the reverse complement.
TCAGTTGGGTAGATAAGGTAAGTTGGTACTAAGGTTTTTTGGACCCTTTGAGGTTGTAGAGAATATTTGGAATGTGGTGTATCGGTTAGACTTATCATTTTGTTTGACTTCCATCCACAATGTATTTCATGTTTACCAGTTGATGAGGTATCAACTAGATCCTTCATGTGTGATTGAGTGGGAGGATGTTGATCTAGAACCTGAAACCATTGTGGTTGAGAAACTAGTTCAAATTATGGATCACCAAGAGAAGGTACTACATGGTAAAGCAATTACCTTGGTCTGTGTATTATGGTAGTACAGATGGGATATCCATGAGACATTGGAGTGGGAATTGTTGATGAGGAATCGGTGGACTTCACTTTTTGTGAGTCCAGGATCTAGAGGACTTTCTGTGGATAAAAAGCTTGTATGGTGGAGAGAATTGTAACATCCCATTATTTTAGGTATTTCTTGACCCTTGTTTGATCTAAAGTTTAGGGATGTATGTTTTTTTTAATTAATGGAGTCTGGGTATAAATGTTTTAAAGGTTTAAGGGGGTTCTCCTTGGGTTTAGAAAACTTCAAAGATAGTTTGGGATTTTTTCTGTAGAATCTAAACTACAGACTTCCTGCTGGATATATTCAAATCATGAACTAGATATACAACATAAATCCATTTTAGGGAAGATACCATGAGTCTCGTTCAGAGTGTGAAAAATTATAAGTTGTGTAATCTTTTCATGTCATGAATGGGTCGATCAGGATTAATTCAACCCAAAAAGAAATTCCTTTTTTGGAATATTTGTAAAATCAAGGAATTCATGATGTGAAAGGGATTCACAACATGAATTCTTCAGGTCCATTGGTTTTTATTATGCTACACATTAGACCTCTTCTCCATTTGATGTGCAGGACTTCCTCTTGAAACTTAGGGGAATTTTGGGAAATTTTAGGTGATCTACCTCCTTCAAGATCACTCCATTCATTTTTTAATCCCCATGGCGGTTGCACCGCTTCTCCCCGGTAAGTAGTTTTCCTATTTCTTCTATACCTTTGGTCATGTTAGCATCATTGGCTATGTTTTGGATCAGGTTGTGATTGGTTAGTGTTTTATATCGATACTTTGCAGTTTCCCCTTGAACTTTTTCCTTCGAAGGCTGATCTTCTAGTTACCCATCTTCATTGTCGAAGGATACTAGGTTTCCTCCATTCATGAGGTGGGTATATCTATACAAGTGGTTATAATTTATTAATTTCATTAATTTATTGTCAATTCCTTTGGTTTTATCATTTAAATTGATTTATTTTACATTGTAATTGTTTTTTGGAAAAGACTCATGTTTTTAAAGAGTTTTTCTTTAAAAATGGTTTTGTGCACACCAAGTGTTGGATTAAATTCTATAAATGGTGGTTTAATTTTTGAAATGGATCTTAAAGATCAAAATAAAAAAGGGTTAAATGTGAAAATGTTTTATTAAATTTGATCATGGTTTTTAAATGTTTTTTAGAAAACTTATCACATTGGCTAACCTTGGGTACATCGGGAATATACTTGTCGCTCTTTATGCGTGTAATGCCACAAGAGGTTTATGTCACTTTAGTGAAGGATCTGGACTCAGAAAAATCATTTTGGTTGGGAGGGCCCAACTTTACTTTTTCCGTATTCGATGACCAATTCAGGATCAATACAATGATGAATGCCAGTATCCACAGATTAAAATCAAAGATTTAGACAAATAGAAGAAGAGTGTTAGATCTGATAAAGAGGATCTTTCACATCATGTTTATAATTAATTTATTAATTTTTTAAGAAATTAAATACCTGGGTCTTTGGAACTTTCTTTGTTGATGATCGTTGATCTTTCGTAATGACCCTTACGGATTGTGTTTGTTGGGATCACGAGGATCTAAAGTAGAATACCTCTAGAGGTGATCCACACGTGCACCAATGGTCTCCGAACAATGTCACTCGTTCTCTGGGTTCTAGATCAGTGAAGATAATGTCTTTCATCGACCATTCTTGATCGCTCATTCTTCGATCTTGAATAACTTATCTAATTCCTGAGAGGGAGAGATGAGAGAAGTCGAGAGACAAAATTGTTGGCTCAACAATTCTCAATTCACTAGGGGTTTGGCATAATAAACGTACCTAACTATTAATCGACATGGGTATTCGGTTACAATATTTAATTATGAAATATAAATTAAATGTAATTATAACTTTTAGAGAAAACTCATGCCACATGATAATAATAACAACACCATTATTTTTGGTGCACTAACTTATGAAAAACGGAACCATAAATGAAATCTCGTGCCACATAATGATAATAGTATTATTATTATTTCTTTCTCTAACTGAATAAACATTATTTACTGACTTTTAAATGATTAATTTATCAATAGACATGATCTTGGTCCATTCAAAATCCTCTTCCATTTATTGAACACCCAAATAAAATATTTTATTCTCTTAAATAAATATTTTTATTTACAAACTAGTTAATAAATATTTATTAAATGTTCAATAAAATAAATAAATATATTTTATTCACAATATGGTGAATAAATATTTATTTAGTTTATGCGATCATTTTAAATTGACTAAAATTATTCCTCAATTTGGAGAATAATATTTATTCCATTAATTAAATTCAAATAGAATTTAATCGAGACCACCATAAACACATAGTATGTGACCCTCTGGGATTATTTCTCGTTGGAATTAGGTGGACTTGCCTAAAGTCAAAGATTATTTTCTAGCAACAGGTCAAGGCAACCAAGAGAAAGAACTTAAAGTCATAATGATGACATCCACATAAGAATGCTCACTATGTAATATAATCCCTTTTTCACTCTATCTCATCAAGCAGGTTTTATGATAGTGTCATCAACCTATATGTTTGATACGTCATTCTTTGACTACCTGAAATAAACTTTTCGTTACACCCTGGCCATGGAATTTAGGGTGATAGTTCTATTTCAATCAATGGTCCTAGATTTCAACTTCCATAAATGGAAGGGAAAAATCATTCCTTGACTTATCCATTAATAACATGTCATTCTTGATGCACCCAACATTCCCTACTTCCCGCCAATATATGGCATGATGGTTTTCGTCAGTAAATCAAAGTATGAAAGTTGAGACACATATTAATGATAATATTAAAGTCTAAGGACCATTACACATGATTGTAGATAAGAATATTTGATGACACCAAAACATGTGGAATTATTACTAGCGGGTATGTTCTCATAATCTTTTGTCTTGGAGATTACCAAGTGATAATTTAATGAGAATAATTATCATCCCCTTACGAATACTCACACCTAATAGTTTGTATACTATGTTTCCCATTATAGTATTTCATCCAACTACAGAACTATATTTTAAGAATATTTTCATAGAACTTCAAGGTTCTCATCATAGTGAGAACTTCTATGACCTTATTAATACGACAAATATTGTAGAACATTATTACATAATAGTCATTTAGAATAATGAAAAATATGTAATAAGATGTTCCATATTTAAATAAATTAAATATTCATGTAATCAAAGTACAAACAGTTGGTTCTAGGACACCAAATACAACAAACTCCCACTTGGACTAGAGCCAACTGCCTATGACTTTCAGTCCTCTAGACCTCACATGATGATCATGTTTCTGCTGAGTCAAGGCTTTATTAAAGGGTTCTACCACGTTGTCTTTTGTGGAAATACTTCTCACAGAAAATTCACCTCTCTGAGAAAAATCTCTCAAGAGATGATACTTATATAGTATGTGTTTCGTCCACTGATGTAACATTGGCTCTTTTGTGAGAGCCACTGATACAGTATAATCATAATAGAGTGTGATGGGATATTTACTGTTAGGAACCACATATATCTCTTGGATGAAGCTCTGCATCTAAGATGCTTCTTTAGCTACCTCAGAAGCTGCGATATACTCAGACTCTGCTGTAAAATCTGTGACCACACCTTTCTTTGAGCTCTTCCAGCTCATAGCACCTCCATTCAAAGTGAATATGTATCCTTTTTGCGACTTCATGTCATATTGATTAGTCTAGAAACTAGCATATGTATATCCTATGATGACTAGTTCCTCATATCCTCTATAAACTAGGAACATGTCCTTAGTACACCTTAGATACTTATGGATAGTCTTGACTTTCATCCAATGGTGGTCACCTGGATCAGCTTGATATCTTCCTACCGCACTCAATGTGTAGGCGACATTTAGCCTAGTATATAGAATAGTATACATGACTGACCTAATCACTAATTAATATGGAATCATTACCATTATCTTTCCTTCCTCATGTGTCTGAGGACATGTTTTCTTGGAAAGATGAATGCCATGTGACGCTATCAACAATCCCATCTTGGATTGTTCCATATTAAATCTGTTCAGTATCTTATCAATGTATATACATTGACTTAGGCCTAGAAATCTCTTGGATCTATCATGATGGATCTTTATCCCAATAATATATGCAACCTTGACCAATTCCTTTATGGAGAATAATTTATTCAACCATGCCTTAACAGACTATTAGACTGATATTTCGTTTCCAATAAGTAATATTTCATTAACATATACTATTAGGAAAATGACTCCACTCCCACTAAACTTTTCGTAGACACAAGTCTCACATTCATTCTTTATAAAAACAAATTCTATTATGGATTTATCAAAATGAATTTTCCATGACTTGGATGCTTACTTTAATCCATAAATAGATTTTTTCAAATTTCATATATTATTGTCATCCTTTGGAGTCACAAACCTTTCAGGTTGTTTCATGTAGATATCTTCCTGAAGGTTTCTATTAAGGAAGGATATTTTTACATCCATTTTATAAATCTCATAGTCATGGTAAGAGGAAATGGCTAGTATTATTCTGATGGATTTCAGTATTGCAACTGGTGAAAAGGTTTTGTCATGGTCAATGCCTTGACACTATTTAAACCCTTTTGCAACTATTTGTGCCTTATAGGTACTAAATTGTCCTTCCATGTCTTGTTTCTTATTGAATACCCATTTTCAACCAACAATCTTTACATCTACTAGAGGATCTACCAAAATCTAGACTTGGTTTTGGTACATGGAATCCATTTTAGAATTCATGGCTTCTTAACACCTGGATCTATACCACTTACTACTTCCTTGTAGGTTAGACGATCATTATTATCAACTAATAATTAGTCACCATATTCGATAAATATAAAACCATACCATTCTGGTTCTATAACCTCTCTTTTACTTCTACAAAGTACTTGTGTCTCCAGAACAGATCTTTATTCCATGGGGCTTTGTAAAATTTTCTCTTATACCAACTTGTGTGTACCTTGAGCCTCGACTTCATTGAAGTCTATCTCAGTCCCACTGTCTCTTTTGTATATGTTCTCTCTATCAAATAATATGGAATGTATTTACACTATAACCTTTTTTTCTAAGGGGTTATGTAGGTAACATCCCCTTGTTTCCTTGGGGTATCCTATAAAGGTACACTTTGTGCCTCTGGTGCGAGTTTGTTACCTGAAGAGGCCTTAACAAAGCTTCACTTCCCCGCACATGTAAATTTGATAACATGGATTTTTTTCCACTCAAAATCTCATATAGAATACTATTTATTAAATTAGTTGGTACTTGGTTTAGTATGTATGATGATGTTTGTAACGCATATCCCCAAAAGGATAATGGAAGAATTTCATGACTCATCATTGATCTCACCATGTACAACAAGGTGTGGTTCCTCCTTTTACTTACACCATTCCACTGGGGAATGTAAGGAGGAGTGAGTTGGGATAGGATCCCAAACTTTTGTAAGTAATAAATGAAGTATTGATTAAGATATTCTCTAACTTAGTCGGAGCGAAGTTTCTTAATCTTATTATCAAGCTAGTTCTCAACTTCATTATTGTATTCCTTGAACTTATCAAAATAATCTGACTAATACCTCATTAAGTAGATATATTTATATCTACTAAAATCATTAGTAAAAGTTATGAAGTATCAGTACCCACCCCTTGATTCAAATAGAAATGTCCCACATACATTGGTATGAACCAATTCAATAAGCTCTTTGGCCCTTTCAACTTTCCCACTAAATGGGGATTTGACCATTTTTCCTTCTAAACATGTGTGACATACACCAAGTGGTTTTAGTTCGATAGAATCTAAATATCCATCTTGATGTAATTTTGTAAAGAATTTATCATTTAAATGACCTAGCCTGTGATGCCAAAGTTGGGTGTGGTATGAGTCATGTGAATTAATTTTTTTATCGATTTCCATTACTTGGTTTGTATAATCCAATATGTAAAGACCATTATATAAATGTGTCTTACCAAAACAAATGTTATCTTTATCAAAGAAGCAGCATTCATTTCTAAACTTGAAAATAAATCCATCTGTATCTAGTTTGGATATAGAAATAATATTTTTGGTTATAAAAGGCACATAATAACAACCCTTTAACAGTAAGAGCATCTCAATCGTCAATGTGAAGTGGTAATCTCAGAGAGCTATAGAAATAAGTCTAGCTCTGTTGGCTGATCATAGATCTACCTCCCTTTGGTCAATTTTCCTAAATCTACTTGGTTCATGTATTTGGATACATATGTGATCACCACAAGCTATATCCAATACCCAGTTTATAGAAAAAAATAAATTTCACTTGATAACAAATGCACATGAATCTTCCCCTTGATTCTTTAGCTAAGTGCAGTTTTTCTTCCAGTAGCCCTTCTTTCCATATGTGAAACAAATAGCTTCTCGTTCCCTTTTGTCCCCCTTGGTATTTCTTTTCTTGGAAGGGCATGAAGAAGCTTTAGGATTCAATCTCTTTGCCTTACCATTCCTCTTACTCACCATAAGGATATAAGGATGTTTGTGCTTCATGTCTTTGTCCACTTGAAGAAGGAGGATAAGAAGATCTAGTAGAAACATCTCAATTTTTTTCATATTGAAATTTAAAAAAAACTAGAGAATATCTGAGGGAGTGACGCAATAATGAGATTGGTACCCTGTTATTCATGGAGTTTAAACACTATAACCTCTAGGTGCTCAATATAGCCAATGATCTTGAATGTGTAAGGCCTAGATGGGGAACTATCTTCAAGATTACTCTAAAAGAGTTCCTTTGAGATCTCAAACCGTTCCTCTCTTTATCTCTCCTAGTAAAGACCACGGATGTGCTCAAGAATGCTATAGGAATCCATGTTTTCGTGAGACTTCATGAGTTCACTAGACATTGATGATAATATAAAACATTGAACATAAACTGCATTGTTCATATGTTTCTTGTAGACCAGGAACTCTTCATCACTCACCTCTTGGACAGGAAGATCAAGTAATGAGGACTCCAGCACGTAAGATTTTTATTCATGGTGTATAATGAACCAAAGGAATCTAAACCATTCCTGGAAGTTAATGCTAGTGAGGATGTTGTCTTTATCCAATATTGATCGTAGGTATAGTTTGGTTGACAATATTTTCATTTTTATTCTACAATTAAAAGAGAAAATAATTAGTACTTTCTTGATTACATTTTATAAGAAATAATAAATTAATTTTATTAAGTCTCCTAATATTTTATCAATTCCCAATGGCCCTCACCATTGAACTCAGAATGTCTAGGTACAAGGACATTCTAGTGGAAAGGATCCATATTCCCCTTCACATAACCCCAACAAGGGTTGTTCAATCTATTTGAATATATTTAGGTAGGCATGTCTTTGCTAACTGCAGGCTTGCAGCTCCTTGATCCATTAAGTGGACTCCCCAATTCGAAAATACTAACTTGGATTTACTCAACACTTTCCTTCAAATTTACACCAAGTCTAGCAAGGGATACTCCTGTTGATGTAAAATGGTTAAGTCAACCCAAAACTTACATAATAACTTCCTGTATAAAAGTAAGTGTCCCAAAAAGGGTTGGTCAAACACATAGTTTTATTGAGTCTTTCCCTTAATCAAGTAACAAAAGGCTTAGTCTGACTTAATATTTTTTTGAGGGATTTGTATCTCTTATGCGTAACTTGCCTTATTATCTTTACCACATTCTTGTTAATATTAATTGTAACTTACTTAAGTGATTAACCATGTCTTGATAATATTTATGAATAAGCCTGGTTTATTTTAGTTCCAACTTGTATGCTTGTTAATTCATTAATTATATAGTCATGACAATACATCTATTATGAAAAACCACACAACTGACATAAATAAAATAAAGTAAAGGGCATGATCATGAGCTCTTCTAATGGTTATTTTATCTAACAGTTGATAAACTAACCACTAACCTAGGGGAGAAACACCTTGAACCATTTATGGTTCGTGTCTATAGCTTTCCACCTATCCACCTTTGTGTCTCCTTTGATTGGTTTTGTCTTGGATCCTTACTTGAACTGCCTCCACAAACATGGGATCCCCATTCATTACATATGAATTTTAACTCACATGCAGGTGAGGGGTAAAAAGGGGGTTTACATAAAAGAAACCATGGGCACACAGGGCCTACATATTAATGAGGTGAGATGGAAAGCAGACCAATAATTTAATTTAAAATAAAATAAAAGAAATCCAATCACATACAAAGGTCTGGTCTATCTCATGATCATCCATATATGTGCAATAAATTGCACATTTAATAAAACTAGAATTCAATTATTTAATCTTTATTATTAAGATAAATCTTGCTCGTATTGATTAATTGTTATCTTTAATTAATCAATACTTTTATCTTAATCTTTTTCTGAATTTTCTTGAGATTCTCATCCATAACCTTAGAGGTAACACTGTGAACACCCATTCGAATTCACATGATATGTAATTTTTAACTTTACAAAAACATTAAAATTTTAATTCTATGTAATTTGGTAAAGCACACGGCATGTAGTTCCGACTACACAGTGTGTACTACCTTTACCATCTTATCTGGAGGACACACTTAGGGACTCGGAATGTGAGGTGTACTTTGGAAATCTTGGATTTCATGGCATGTCTAGTGGGCCACATGTCGTATTGTCTCTGGGTTACACAGTTACCGATCAGCTTATCCATGTATGGGATACATGATTTGTCCCTTGACCCGAAGGGACTACATGTCGTGTCTAGTGGGTCACACCGCGTGTAATCCGGCTGGTTGTGCGCCAGCCTGTCCTGGTCAACATGCGGTGTAAGAATTAACTATATCGTGTGTCATTAATGCACACGGCTTGAGTAATTTCTAAATTACTCTCGATGCACTGAACATAACTACACGGTGTGTAATTCAGATTACACAACATGTATGGTAGATTACACAACGTGTAACTCCGAATACACGGTGTGTACTGTCATGTTACCTAGACAGAATCGTCTGCACCTCCTGATGAGATTCTTGATTTAATTTTAATCAAAAAATTATTTTTTTCTATTAGATCTGCAAGAAACAAAAAGAGGAAAAATAGATCTCAAAATTCAGATTACAAGAATGATAAAACATGAATTGAAAAATTAAATTATTAAAGCGTAAATCATCAACAAATTATTTAAAAAATTATAAACGATGATGAGCCCACTTGGATGCCACTTGAAGGATCTGGATGTAACGGAAGCATAGCGGTTGGGAGGGCCCAACTTCTATGTTTCAATAATCGATGACCAATCCTGTATCACCCCAAACATTTTATGGTATGTTTCTCTTAAATACGTTCTAGTTATAGCCTATATTTCATGAATCACTGAGCCTATATGGAACAAAACATTATTACTTATAGTAGATATCCATAACCTAGACATTAAACTTAAATTTGTCAGCTTTGTGATTTGAATTTTAAAAATCTAACATACGTGGTTGTGTTCAAGATGATATTTAGAGTCTGATAGGATTAACTTAATTTTTGGTGAATAGTAACCTACCCTTATGAATAGTAATCTACCCTTATGAATAGTAACTTACCCTTATGAATATTAATATGACTCTTATGAATGGTATCCATTCCCTTGAATGTATAAATGAATATAGGTACCTTAAAAATGAAGATGAATATTTTAGGTGTGTATATTTTTTGATTAAATAATTATTTTAATTAAATATTTAATTAATCATATTTAGAAAATTATTTTTGAAAAATGGACTTCATTTTTGGATTCTACACATTGAAAAATGGTTAGGGTGAATTTTTTGGATTTTTCTGAAATACTTAAATGTTTATGAATAGTAAAATGCGATAATTTACAATAAATGCTAAATAAGGAATTTATTGAGTCATTGATGATGATCTGCTGATGTAAGCCCAATTGGTTCAAATTCACATGAATATATTACTTTTCTTGGTCATGGAATACTCACTATTGGTTTTCTTGAGAGGAAATAATAAATTAATGATTATAATATTAAGAAAACTCATCTCCCCTCCACTATATAAACCACCCCTCACCCCCTCTTCCTCCCACACCACTCAAGCTTCAATCCTTGCCTAAATTATACCAAATACTCTTCCCAAGCCCTCTCTCCACGTCCAATACCTTTTGGTCTCCCTAAAATGCCAAAAACAAAGTCCTTAAGGAGATTCTAAAGGAGGAGTACTCAAGAGGTGAACCTTCCATCTCTTTTCTTTCAATTTCTTTTACAAAGTTCCATTCTTTTATTCTCCCTTATCACCTACCCTCATCCAAATGTCATGATAATTAGATTACCTTAAATGTACTGTATTTTCATTGTGCTAATGGAATATTTCATCATAATCTCTCTTTTTCCCCTCCTTTTATACAATAAATGCAAACACCGTCCGAGATGTGTAAATTTATCACACTCAAGGAAGACGGGTTTTTAATTTGCATTACTATCTTCAATACTGGTCATGAAACCTTTTCAATGGTTTAACCAGGTCATAATATATGTATTTTATCTTGATTAATGTTCTATAATCTTTACACATTCATAATATGGAATAATAATACAAAACAAGTTTATTGTGCACAAAACCGCCAAGCCAAATCCAAGCATTTATTTTAACTCATCGAACGAGTCATCCTCATGGTATATAACCAGAATCATTATAAGATCATTTATATATATTTAATTTCACTAATAAAGTATATTAAGAATTATGTATGTTTAACCACATTTCAAATGAACTTCCATTAATGAATACAATTAAACAAATCATGAAACCAAGTAAGAAAATACTTCTAAAACAATAAAATTGAATCTCTTAAACCCATCAAAAAGGACATTAATGAACTTAATAAGGTTATACCATATCAATTACATGTTTATGACGTTCTTGACTTATTAATTAATGAAGATAAATTTGATTATTTAGGTCATTAATAACAAACAAGAATACCTTCGAGCGTAAGGTAAGGGATTGTTTAACTCAATTTTCATTCTTTGGGTTAAACATCTATTTCATTGGTTACATTATTCCAAGAATATGTTTGAATGACCTATTATTGTTTTATACTGTATATCCACTTATATTTTGTGGATTTTTATTTGTCACACATAAATATTTCATTGATTTATCATCACTCTAATGACACAATCTCTATAAGGGATCATCTCTCTCACTTTTGTTCAAGAATCTCCCCTATGTTGTGCCCTTTTATTTTTAATTCCTAATGATGGGGTATGTTTTCGCACCTCCCCCATACTGCCTTTGTGACATATAAATAATGTAATACCCCTTTACCTCTCATTAATCCCTCGCAATAACACTTGTTACCATGCCAAAATGTTTGTAAGGGGTTTCTCATCTCACTTTCATTTATGTGAGATTTTCATTGTTCGCCACTTATTTCTTGTATGTGGTATATGTGTACTGCAATTTGATATATAATAACATGATTATATTAATATTCATGTTATTCAATGATTCATTTTGGGGTTATTAAGTTCTGGTCATATGATTCGACCGATTACATTGTGGTAAGAGATTTTGTCACAACTACTATTTTGTTGTGACTAACTTTGTATTGTGCACCTAATAATCCTTATGTGGTGTACCTACTGCCCATTTGAGATCACTTTTCATTTGAAATTATATTTATATTAAATATTCATAATCTCATACCATGGATATGTTTATTTTCTAAACCGTATACCATTTTACATACGGTGTTTATTTGGAAAGTTATTTTAATTATGGAAATATTGATGAATTTGTATACTCTACTCTATACAGATATTGAAAATGAATATTTCACTTGCATTAAATCAATTCATAAAGAATTTTTTGGACATGTAGTGGTGGGTGGGGCCTGCTATAGCCCCTCGATTCATCGGTAGGTCTCATGAGACAAATCAGTTGGCAACAAACCCTTCGAGTTTGTTTCCAAAAATCAGACAGGTTTCTACCCACAGAACTAAACCGTTTTAATGGTATTATCATTTCATGTGCCAGATACATGACATCTAATTAATAATAATTCTCTTTATTCATTATCAGTTATTATTATTATCCATGATTTTTTCACTATGACAAAATCTATGGATGTAGTTTCATTCTCAATTTATTAATGGCATTAGTTTTTCATTTATTCATCATGCCATATAGATTATGTCAGATTGATTATGATTCACTCATAATTGTATTCATGATTCCGCTATTTTTAACCCTTACTAAGCGTTTGAGCTCACCCCTTTCATTTTTTACCTTCAACAGGTGATGAAGAGAAGGTCATTTATTGAGTTCATGTGGTTGCAGTTTTTAGTTTTGTTATATATTGTATCTTGTAACCTTTTTCAATGTAATTTTTGTTACATCTATGTATATAGTTTCTTCAAGACTACTAAATTGATCGTTCCTTTGGGATTTTTATTCCTTCCAACCATGTAAATATCACAAGTAATGCACTGACGCCGGTCTAGAGGGGTTGGGGTGTTACAAATCTGAGATCAATACGACGATGAATGCCAGTATCCACAGATTAAAATCAAAGATTTAAACAAATTGAAGAAGATAACTGGATCCAAGTAAGAGGATCATGAACATCATGTTTATAATTAATTTATTAATTTATAATGAAATTAAATACCTGGGTATTTGGTACTTTCTTCATTCATGATCGTTGATCGTACGTAATGAACCTTCTGGATTGCCTTCATTGCACTCGTGAGGATCCAATTTAGAATTCCTCTAGCGGTGATCCAAAAGTGCTTCAATGGTCTCCAAAAAATGTCACTCGTTCTCTGGGTGCTAGCGTGGCGAAGCGAATATCTTTCTTCAATCGTTCTTGATCACGCGTTCTTCATCCTTGAATAACTTCTCTCATTTTTGAGAGGGAGATATGAGAGGAGTCAAGAGAGAAAATGTTTGGCTCAAAAATTCTCAATTCATCTGGGATTTGGCACAATAGAAATACCTACCTATTCATCAACATGGGGTTTCAGTTACAATATTTAATTGTGAAACAGCAATTAAGTGAAATTATAACTATTAGAGAAAACTCATGCAACATAATAACAATAACATCATAATTATTTGTGGTATGCCAACTTGCGCAAAATGAAACCATAAATAAAATCTCATGCCACATAACAATAACAGTATTATTATTATTTATTATTCAAAGTGAATAAACATTATTTACCAACATGTAAATAATTAATTTATCAATGGACACGGTCTTGGTCTATTCAAACTCCTATTCCATTTATTAGAAACCTGAATAAAATATTTTATTCTCTTAAATAAATATTTTTATCTACAAACTAGTAAATAAATATTTATTAAATTTTCAATAAAATAAATAAATATAATTTATTCACAATCTAGTGAATAAATATTTATTTAATTTATGCGATCATTTTAGATTGAATAAAATTATTCCTTGGTCTTGAGAATAATATTTATTCCATTAATTAAATTAAAATGGGATTTAATTAAGAGCACTAGAAACACTTAGTGTGTGACCCTCTAGGATTCTTTCTTGTTGGCATTACACAAGTTTGCCTAAATTCCAAGATTACTATCTAGAAATCGGTCAAGTCACCCAAGAGAAAGAACTTAAAGTCACAACGATAACATCCACATACAAACTCTCATTGTGTAATATAATCTCTTTGTCATAATATCTCATCAAGAAGGTTTCATGATAGTCTCGTCAACCTATATGATTGATACGTCATTATTTAACTACTGGAAATAAAATCATCGTTACACCATGGCCATGGAATTTAGGGTGATGATTTTATTTCAATCAAATGGATGAGATATCAACTTCCATAAATTGAAGGGACAAATCTTTCCTCAACTTATCTAATAATAACATGTCATTCGTGATGCACCCAACGTACCCTACTCCCTACCAACATATGGCATGACAGTTTTCATCAGTAAATCAAAGTGTGCGAGTCATGACACATAATAATGATAATCTTAAAGTCTAAGTACCATTACACACACTCGTCGATAGGAATATCTGATGGCACCAAAACATGCAGAATTCCTACCGGCGGGTCTGTTCTCATAATCTCGCATCTTGGAGATTACCAAGTGTGAAATTCATGAGAAGAAGTCTCATCCTATTACGAGAACTTGCACCTGACAGTCTGTATACTATGTGTCCCATCATAGTATGCCATCCAACCGCAGAACTATATTTTAAGAATATTGTCATAGCACTTCAAGGTTTTCATCATAGAGGGGAACTGTTATGACCTTATTAATACAACAAATACTATAGGACATTATTACATAATATTCATGAAGAATAATGAACAATATGTAATAATATGTCTAATATTTAAATACATTAAATATTCATGTAATCAAAGTAAAAACAGTTGGTTCTAGGACACAAACTCTAATATTTAGTGTGTGTGATTCCACTATATTTTATATTGGTTGGTCCACCTTAGGCCTAGATTGGGGATTTTCTTTCATGTATCGCATGTATACCCATAGGTTAGAGCCACAATGGTGTGGTTTTTCATTTATTGATTTTTTATCAAATGATGGTATATTTAATGGATTTTTTATCGCATGGTTATCTTATGGTGTATCCATAGTATATTTCCTATTTTCTTTCATACTATAAATCTTCCTAGATTGGTGAATATAGCATGCTTTTAAAAAAACCAAATGAATATTTTTTATAAAATGGTTTTACTTTATTAAAATTCTTTGTAAACTAGATTTTTTTTAAAGTTATAGCTAATATATTCTTGATATTAGAACTTGTATAGATTCTTTGGTGCTATCCTACTAGGATTTTTTATCACAACCTACTTTTTTCATTAGGAAATTGTAGATATTTTTTTGTAGGACTTGCATAAGGAGAAGGGAATTTTGTATCATGTCGGTTTCTATTATTGTTCTTCATCTTTATAGTATGATGGTTTGTTGGTTATGGATGGTTTCATAGGGACTTTTTTTGACTCGTCGTGTTTTATCCTTCTAGTTTGGCCTGTTTGGGTTGAATTTGTATGTCTTGTAAATATGTTCTCTTACTTTTGGGTTGTACCCTAGTGGTTTTACTTATTCAATTTTATTACGATTCATGTTGCTTCCACTTTTTTTTACTCTACCATATGGTGGGATATCTCAGGTGACTTGTTTATTTGTCTTGTTCTGGTTCGTTATAGTATAGGAAGGCCATGTGCCACTGTGGAACATGTTAAGAGGGTTTGTGATGGATGGATACTATAGTCTTGGGTTTATTTTTTGTTAATAAAAATATATCTGAACCTACTGTTATTCTAGATAGGCCTTGCAAGAATACCATCTGTTAGATTTATTTTTTAAAATTAAAAAGGAGTAGATTTGTTGAAAATAGTTTTCAAAATAAAAAATTCCATTTAAATTTTTCATGAAAAAGTGTTTTAATTAATTTTTATTATGAAAAAATTATTTTTTATTGGGATTTGGTTTTTTTGGGCCTTATGTGTATGCTTGTAATTGGGATTGTGGTGTTGTTAGGCCTTGTATTTCTCTATCCATTTGGGTGCTTATTTTTAGCTTGGTTATTAGTGATCTTTTGGGTGGTCAGATGGCCGTTGATTCTCCCTGATCATGCTGATCTTGAGCATGTGTTTTTTTCTTTCTATTTTCCCAGTGATCCACATTGTCTATCTCCTACCCATTACTCTCCTACCACATGTATTGGATTATGCATGATCTATCATGATATTGTGATCTTTGTGATTATTTTGTGCTCCCATGGTTGAACTGTGTCCCCCTTGTTTGTTGTGTCTAACACCAACCGCCTAACTCACCTTTATTTCCTTGATCCCGATCATTTCATTTAGTGGAATGCTCATCTTCTTCCCAAATAATCTTTGATTTTCATGGGTTATTCAATGCTATGTTCTAGAGATAAAGTTACTTAGAGAGAGATGATTGGATTTGTATGCATCCTCTCCCTTTATGTTGATGTTTCCTAGTAGAGAGCTTGGATTTTGTGTGATCTATTCAGGCCATAAAGCTTTTAGAGAAGTTCAACTATGAAAATACCTTCTTTCGATGAGCAACCTTCCTGATTTCATGGTGTTCTCTTAGGGCTATAAGCCTGATTATATTTCCTTTTGTTTATGCGGTGTTGTGTTGTAATTTCCCTTCCTCTTCTCGGTATGTGTTGGGGTTGGCATGCGCGATTCCATCCATATTGATGGAATATGTTACCATCATCGAACCAAGGTTTAGATCTAGTTCCTAGAGTGATAAGGCCCCTATTCTTATATAGTTTTCTTTGGCCTTGTGCATTGTCTCTCTACTTTTATTTTCTCAATTTTATGCTTCCTTTTTCATTTTTTTGCATAATAATAAATTGTTGTGGTATTTTTCTTGATATGGAGTAGGACTAAATAGGTCCAAACCATGTAAATATCCTATGTTCTCTACTTTTTCACATTTTCTTTAATGTTCTTATTTGTTTTTTCTATGACTCACTTCCATTTGGTTTTTTCTTCAAAACTTTCAATTTGAATCATTAAATTGATTCCCTTCTTGTCCATTTTTAGATTCAGACTGCCTTCAATCAAATCTTTTCCAAGCCTAACATGGTTTAAAAAGGAAGTTGTTAAAGGTTGTAACTCCTTTCAAAAGTAAGGTCACTATATTAGTGGGTTCCATACTCTCACATTGAGAGTGTTAAGAGTATATGTAGGATCAATTTGATATGAACTACTATAAAACCACTTGTGTTAATATTTTATTTTTTGTCTCAAATTGAATTAACTCTAGTAAGTATTTAAAATTTTTAAAGAGTTAAACTTACCCCCTCTTGACTAATTCACCATCTCACCTATTGGGACCAAAAAAAATAGTATCAAATCTTGGACCTTGAGAGGATTATTATATTTTTATTATATATATTTTTATTGCAAAACAATATGTTAGAATTAACCATCTAAGAAAAAGAACTATTTGAAATTGCAGGAACAAGTTATAATGGTGTTGGTGGTCCATAAAGACCACCGTTTTCGATAGTAATAATTATGGCTAGTGGCATGTCTAGATGGAAGAATATCTTAAACATACAAGAATTTATAATTGTAAAACCATGGTAAAACCTAATAAAATCTCTAAGGTTAATCTTGATATACTTACTGGTGTTGATGCTTTGAAATATATTCATAAGTATAAAATCATGAACATACTTTATTGTGTTATTTTTGTGTATAATCACATTTTAGCATGTTAAGATGCACATGATATATGTAGAATCTTACAAAATACTCATTATGGTTTTGATAAACTAATTAGAACTAATCTTTGTGTATTAAGGTAAGAATATCAATATTTTAAGATGGGTGAAAATGAAAATTTATATCAAATGTTTCATCATTTTACTATCATTATAAATGGAATGAATGCATTAGGAAAATATCTAGATAATATTGTCTTAGTTTAAAGAGTTTTAAGACCTCTACCTAAAAATATCATGCTAAGAAAGTAATAATTTATGAATGTAAAAGATTTAAAGAATATGATATTAATGAAACTATTGGTTATTTACTATAACATGAGTTAGAATTAAAAACATTGATGATGAAGAATCCAACAAAATAAAAGGACTAGCTTTGAAATCAAAAATAAATGTTTCTTATTACTCATCGAATTATAATTTATAGTAAAATGATAGTGATAAATCTGGTCATGTTTCTAAAGGATCTTACATGTGAAAGAGGGGATATTCAAGAAAGAACAAAAGAGATTATTCTAAAGAGGGTTATGGAACAAACCAAAAATTTGATATTGTTTCTAAAGAATTTCCATATATAACCCATTATGAATGAAATAGGAAAAGTAATATAAAACCTAAATTCCAAAAGATAAATGTAAATAATAAGAATATGAGAAAAATGGAAAAGGGATAACTTTCAGTTGGATGGAGTTATAATGAAATATCATATTATGGTGAAGAATCTATTTCTAAAAATGTATTGGAAGATCTATGTTTAATGGTATCTTCAAATCAGATAAGTGATTCTAAAAATTACTCCTATAATTCTAATTTTAAAGAACATATGATGGATGAATTATATAATAAAATAGAAATATTACACAATAAAATTTACAAACTTTTAGAAATACACAAGGAACTCAGGAGTAAGTATAAAAAAAATGTTAAGGAAAACAAGGTCAATCTTAAAGAAAATAAAAAGTTGAAAAATACTACCTATAGAAATAATGATAAAATATATGTTGATTTATAATTTTTTCAAAAGGAAAATATTAAAATTACAAATATATTTCTATATCCAATGAGGCTCGATAAATTAAATTTAATTCTATTCTGGATGAAAATTAAAAGTTGAAAAATCAAATTGTAAGCATAAATTCAGATCCTTACAAATTTATTCAAGGGAAAACTATGATAAAATGGTAAGAATGAAGAAATTAAATAAAATTAAGATTTTTATTAGTTATGATAATTAATTGTTTAAAGTGTACAAGACATTTTTTATAAAAAGTTCCAAGGAAAGTGTGTCAATCGTTACTTGTTTTAAATGTGGAATGGAAAGACATTATGAAAATGAAAGCTCATTGAAATTTACACAATAACTTGGATACACCAAATACTTTATATCTATATCCTTATCTTCTAAATTATTGATTAATAAATGTTTAAAATCATTTAGGGTTCCCATGAAAGGTTCATTTAACCTGATTGGGCCTAAGTTTGTGTGTGTTCCAAAGATGTATTAAATTTGAGTTTGTAGGATGTTTTCCATAAAATTTAACAAAAGGAATCTCAATACATAGATAGTGGGTGTTCCTATCATATGACAGGTGATACTTCAATGTTTTTATCAGTCAACCAATGTGAAAGAGGTAAGTAACATTTGGTGATAATTTAGAAGGTATGTTTAAAGGATTTAGTGAGGTTGAAATTTTTGATTCAATTATCATATCTAAAGATCTATATATTGATGTTTTTAAACAAAATCCAATTAGTATATCTTAATTATTTGATTATGGAATAGATTTTAAATTCAAAATGATAAGAGTATTGTTTACAAAGATGAATATGTCTTATTTTTTTCAAATCAAAAGGATAATATTTATTCTATTAATTTTTCTGAATTAGATAACCTGAATGTTAAATGTTTAAGTGTAATTCAGTCTAACAACGTCTTATGGCATAGAATACTCAGCCATGATAACTTCATATTTATGTAAAATCTATCCAAAAATCAAAAGGTCATGTAAATCCCATATTTAAATATGGACAATACTTACTTTTGTGACTCATGTATGAAAGGTAAACACCATAAATAATCTTTAAAACTAATCAAGTAAGTTCATGTTGTGGAATCTTCGGGAGACACAATGACAGAAACGAGAAGATGAAAGAAAGAAAGCAATAAGGACACAGCAATTTACGTGGTTCGGGAATAATCCCAACGTCCATAGGAGTGGCAGAATTTCACTATTTCGGAGCAACAAATTATAGAGGTTTTTCAGTGGTAACCCTAGCCCAAAAATGGGATATAAAATGAAGAATATGATCACTGTTCCAAAAAGGTAAGTCGGCATCTCTACAGTGAACGGCGATTGACTTTTTCAAAAGAGCTACAGTGGATGCCGGTTGGAAGTCAAAAGTGATTCAGTAAAGTTGACTCTGAAGTCCACACTGCTACAGTGCCTGTCGGTGTCGGTCGGTCCCCGGACCCCTGGAGCAGGGGCGCGTTGCCCCCTGTAACCCCCAATGAGCTCACCGCAGAGCTCGACCCGTGACAGTTGTGGGCCACAAGCATTCGGCCCAACCGGATTGGGCAACACCAATCCAACAGTGCATATGGTAAGTCTTTTACAACATTTATATATTTATTTATTCAGAATAATATCTAAAGTAAGTCTAGGTGAAAAATTTTATGGGTTTTAAATTGTTAATGACGTTAGTCGATTTATATAGGTATGCTTTCTAATCTATAAATCAAAAACCATTTCAAAATTTTATAGTTATTGTAAGCCTGTTCAAAATGAAAAATGATATTTAATCTTTTCTATTATAAGTGATAGGGGATAAGAATTTTTAAATCTATAATTTGTAAACCTAGAATTTTGAAAAAAAAATATGAAGATAGTGGTTATTCTCATTTTTTTCTCAACCCCTAGGACACCACAACAAAATAGTGTTGTGGAAAGGAAAAATATGACACTTCAAGAAATGTCTAGAACTATGTTAAATAAATTTAATACACCTAGATATTTTTGGGAATAATCTATATATATATCTTGTTATGCATCAAATATATAACTTCTAAGAACAATTTTAAGGTAAATTCCTTATGATATTCGAAAGGTATAAAGTCAAAGGTTGGGTATTTTAAATTATTCGATTGTAATGTTTTTATTCTTAACACTAAAAATTGATTAGATAAATTTAATTCAAAATATTATTAATGTAACTTTTTAGAATATTAAAATTATATTAAATCTTATAGAGTTTACAATAAAATATCCATGGTAGTTAATGAATTTATACATGTGAAATTTGATGAAATGTCTTAACAAAAAATAATAATAATTTGGACTAACTTGAATAAAAATTTAGTGATTTTAATTTTCGATAGGTTGATCCCCAAAATAATGATGCAAATATTGATGGGGATAATAAAAATCATGAAAATTCATGGAAAAATCATAATTATATCCCTTTAGATAAAGTAATTAGAAATGTTAATTTAAGAATTAAAAAAATTAAGGAATTTTTTTACTTATCATGATTTTATTTTTTATTCTATATGATCCAAACTGAATATTAACTATGCAATAAGAAAAAAATTGATTTTCTTAAAATAAAGTTTGGGATTTAGTAGAAAAACCTAAATATTCTCAAGTAACTGGTACTAAATGGACTTTTAGAAACAAACTTGATGAATCTAGAAATATTTTTAGAAATAAATCTAGATTAGTGGAACAATGTTATAGTCAAGAAGAAGGGATAGATTATGATGAAAATTTTTCCTCGGTTGCTTGGTTAGAAGCTGTAATAATATTCTTAAATTATACAAATTCTCATGGTTTTAAATTGTTTCAAATGGATTTCAAATGTACACTTCAAATTATGTATAATTTAGACAGCCTCCTAGTTTTAAAAGTGAAAAAAAATCATATTCATGTTTTAAATCTATCTAAATCACCTTATGGTATTAAGAAATCTCTAAGATCTTGGTATGAAAGATTATAAAATTTTCATTTTCAAAATTAATTTTCAAAATGAAAAGTAGATCCTACATTGTTTTTCAAAAAAAATTCTAAGGAAATTTTTATTATTTAAATCAATGTGGTTGAAATTATATTTTGATGTTCAAATGATGCATTGTGAAATGAATTTTCAAAATGAATGACTAATGAATTTTATATGAGCCATATGGTAGAATTAAAATCTCCCTTAGACATTAAATTTTTCAAAGAAGTTATGGAATTTTCCTAAATCAATAAAGGTGTACTAATGAATTTGTTAAGATATTTGAATTAGATAATTGTAAAATTTAAAATAGTCCAATAATTATTTCATGTAATATGGGTGGTGTTGAATCTAAAAAATTAGTTGACAATAAGAATTATAGAAGTATGGTTGGTGGGTTATTATATTTGACTTCTTCTAAACCTGATTTAATGTTTTCAATATGTATTTGTGCAAGATTTCAATTTAATACTAAAGAAATTCATCTAAAAGCTCTAAAATTCATAAAATATAGGTTCTTTAAACCTTAGACTATTTTAAGCTGCAAAAACTAGTTTTAAGTTAACAATTTATACAGATTCTAATTTTGGTGCTTGCAAAATTAACAGAAAAAACACAAGTGGTTTGTGTATTTTTCTTGGAAAAAAACTAGTATCTTAGAGTTTTAAGAAACAATATTTTGTTACTTTATCTACTACAAAAGCATAATAAACTTTTGTTTCAATTATTTGTGTTCAATCCCTACGGATTAATAAAAATTTATCTAAATTTGGTGTTTTTTTTTACAATTTTCCTATTGTATCTGATAATTCTCCTAATGTTTAAATTTAAAAGAATCCTTTACATCATTCATGGAATAAACATATTGAAGTTAGGTATCATTTAATTAGAGACCATGTTCAAAAAGGTGAAATTTTTTTGGAATATATTCCAAATGATGTTCAATTAGATGATATCTTTACTAAACCTTTATATGTTTCTAAGTTTGAGAGAATAAAATATGAACTTGGAATGTTAGAAGCCTAAAATTAAAGTTTGTACTAAATGTGTTTGAATCTGTTTATATACAAAAAATGATTTATCAAGGTTAAAATTATTTCACCTTTAGAATCTCACTTCATGTCAATATTAATAGTTTGTAATTCATCATTTTTTGAAATGATTTTTTGATAAGCATGCTTGTCAGTTTTAATTTTTTGGTTTACTGAAATGGACATAAATCTGTTTTTCATATTTGGACAATGAGAATATAATATTATTATATTATCTGGTTCACTAGAATATGACTTCACTATCTGTTTATAATTAATTCATTTTATATGATTCATTTAAAATCCTAACATGTTTTCATATATCCTTGAATATTTTTAAATTTTACATGGGATGGAATTTTTTAAATCTACACTCGCACACTATTTTGAAGCTGGTAATTTTTCAAGGAGAAAGAGATTTAATTAATTGGGAGTTTCTCTAAAATATCCTCTCTTTATTATTTCTTAGTAAATTATTTTTTTAGGGTATAAGAATTTAGGGGGAGTTATTTGCTTTAATTCTGCTCTTGTATATGTTACAATAAAAGGGGGTAAATGTTTTTGGATTAATACATTTTTTTCAAAAATGTGGAGATATAATTTAATAGTTTTTCTTTAAATTTTTTATAATTTCTAAAAAGGAGGAGAATTTTTGAAATAATATTAGTTTTTAAATTGTAAAAATGGGGATATTTTTAAGTGTATCTTTTCCACTTTATCCTATTTTGATAATTATAAATATACCTTTTATTTAATTATGTTTTGATAATTACTAATTATAATTATATTCCCTCTAACATGAGTGAAGAAATGTGTGTTATACTTTCACTACTTATAGAAGAAAATATTTCTGTTGGTTTTATTGTATCATTCTTCAAGTTTGTTCTGTGTCTTATGAACTTATTTTGGAGAGAAATCCACTTCAGTTTGAGTTGGGTTATAATTCATACACTAGATCTTTTACAATAGAATAATTATATTTTCTCACATCATTATTTACTTAAACTATCCTTAATAACTTTTCATCCTTACGAATGTTGAATTTTTTATAAAGGAACGATACTTACGTTTTAAGAGAATCATGGTTACGCAGTATAGAATCATGCTTACACGGAACATAGAATGATTTTTACGAAACATAGAATGATGCTTACACACCATAGAATGATGGTCATGCACCATAGATTGATGCTTTCAGAATACAGGATGATGCTTCTGGAATATAGATAATGTTTATGCAATTCATGCTTACAGTTAGAAGATTCTTTGATGGTCGACCTACCATGGATCCACCAACAAGCAAAATTTGAACCCAAATTACTACAATGGTATTGGGACTTAGGTTCTCTCCGAAGTGGAGAGTGTTTTAGATGTGTTTTTCTATTGTTTAATGGTTTCAATATGTGAAGAATTGAATGAATTGGATTGGTTTTAAATGAAATTCTAAAATTTTGGCCAAACCTTGGATATCCCCTTAATTACCTATTAAATAATTATTCCATTCAACTCTCATGTTCTCTCTCAGACCATATGAAACCTCACTGATCACTCTCCTCTATTTATTTCTCCTTAATTGAAGAAATTCAACAATTTTTTGTATCCCCTGACCTTACCTAGACTAGTGATCAGATAACTCCAATTACTCCTAGTTAATCACACTATTTATAATTACATCATTGAAGAAGCTCTATGTGGAATCTATGTGCAAACTATTATGAAAGGAAGAAGAATTCATGTTCATATAACAGAAGGAAATAACCAATGATTAAACGTAATTAAACTATTCCATAGAGAAGAATATAAGATAATTTTCAATTAAATACCGAATTCATCAAAAGGGATAATAGAAATCTCCTTAGCTCATCCACTAGAAGATTAGAGTTCCTACATTAGATTATTACAGTATAATTAAAAAAAGTAAATAAATTTAGTAGTATCTTACCTATCGATTGAGTAGTCACAGTCACCCCCCTCCAATAAACAATTCCCCCTTTAAAAGAAGAATGATCCGGGGTACTTGGTGTGCTTTGAAATTTATGACATGAGTAGCACATACTTCTTTGTCTCCCTCATGTGATTTCGAAACTTCCATAATATTCCTCAATTTCAATATCAAGCCCCATTGTACTCTTTTTCTTCAGATGGATGGTACATGTACAGCTCGAGGGTTATGATGGATTTATCTAGGAATCTCGAAACTTTCATCTACTTCATAATCCTCCCATGATCGAGATCCATACTAGTTCAATAATAATTGGAGAAAAATTGTTTCAGTACTCAGCAGCTTCATTGGACATTGAATTCTACTCAAAGGATGAAGATGATGCATGTGGTTAGTGGTTAGGGATCACTGTACATGGGTTGTGTCACGACCCGACCCTACCCGGGCTCGATCCGCAACTACCCCAAGCCCGCCTCCATAGGCCAGGGGCGGGCGACTAGTGCCGAAGGCACAATAACTTGGGGAGGCCTTTGTGTAAGTACCTGTACACACACATGCAGCACACTCAATGAAAAATTGTATAGTAAAAAGAAAATCAAAGTACCGACTGCTATAAATAACCACAAAGTGCATTGAACTCTAAACAGTACAAAGCAAGTGCTGAAGGTAAACTGAAAAAGAAAAGGGGCAAACACGCACCCAACCAGAAAAGGTGCCACAACCCGGCAACAGGTAAACAAAAGAAAAATAGTTGGAAGGGTCTCCCACCTGGAACCCGACTACGAACACTGCACGCGGTCTAAGCTCCCAAACTCCTAATCTCTATTGAAGTCACAAAAAACCTGTCTGTCGTCTGCAAGGGAACACCTTGTGCAGGAAAAGCCCAAGCAGGGGTGAGTATAAAAATACTCATTAGGATACCCCGAAGGCTCTAGGGAGCAACAAAGGAGGTACCGAAGGGTGAGCAGTACAGAGAATAGGGAAAAGTAAAAGGGGTACAACCGAGAGTGCAGTAAGAGTACAACAAGGAGTGCAGTAGAGAGTACAACTCAACCCAATAAGAGAAAGGAGGTAGACTCATCCAGACACATGGATCTAGAAATGGTGAGAAGATGAACTTCTCATGGAGTATTCGCTACCTATAGCAGGAGAGTAGACTCATCCAACCACAAAAAGCTAGAAACGGAAATCACGTGGCATACCCCGTGCGTCTTTGCCTCTCCTGGAGGGAGAGTAACCAAGCCCAAGAAGTGGGTACTGGAACAAGGTATATACATATTCATATGCTCAATCAAGAAGCTCGAACAAGATCGTAAGGGGATCTCCATCCCGTAGCTCAGCCCAAGAAGTGAGTAGCCAACAGTCCCAGAAGTAAACATCATCGATGCCCAGCATCCCGCACGTCTGCCCCGAACTGCAAGTCAAGGGCTCAAATCACCGCACCTTGAAACTATCCGCTTTGGGTGGCACTGACTCGCCCGCACGGTTTTAGGTCATGTCGTAAGGACGCATCTCAGTGGGGAAAGCACCCCTCGTACTTGAGAGTTCTGGGGGGAATGTCAAACCACACCTCGTCACTACCCCGCAGTTGAGAGGTCTCCTCAAAGTCGACAGGTGACCCCCTGCCCAGCCCCGCTGGAGGGTAATCCCTGGAAGTCGACGGGTTCCCACTATAGGGAAACCCAGCAAGAGTCGACGGGTGTCACACTGCCCAGTCCCGTAAAAGGGTAATCCACTAGAGGGCGACCCGGCTAAAGTCATCAACGAGTCCCAATGCCCAGTCCCGTAAAAGGGTACTCCACTGGAGGGAGGCTCGAAACCGTCATCAGGGACCACTTCCCAGCCCAGCTGGAGGTAAACCCGGCATCGGGGACCACTTCCCAGTCCCGCCGGAGGTAAACCCGGAACCACTCTGGCCATCCCGGCTGGATGGTACCGCTTGGTGAACACCGTTGTACTGGCCATCCCTGCTGGACGGTAACCCACTGGCCATCCTTGCTGGATGGTACTGCTCTAGACATCCCTGCTGGATGGTACAACCTCCTGACCAGCCCTGCTGGAAACAACCTCCCAGCCAGCCCTGATGGAAACAACCTCCTGGGTAGAGGATCGGTGCCCGCGTAATGTGTTGGTCACACTGAATCCAAAACTCTACCAGGGAACAAGAAGCAACTATGCCGGCCAAACCATCAAGAACAGAACTAGGGGAAAACCACTCAACCCTGCTTGTCGAAACCATCGAAAACAGAACCAGGGGAAAACCACTTAACCCTTCTGGTCAAACAAACGAGAACAGAACCAGGGGGAAACTCAACCCGGCTGGTCAAACAAACGAGAACAGAACTAGGGGAAAAACTCAACCCTTCTGGTCAATAGTCGAGAACCGAGGAACCCTCTACGTTGCGAGAGGTCAAAAGTACGTAAATCAGAGCACGGAACGCACATGGGGTGCACACGACATGTGACCCCAAGTCAACCCCAACCAGGCGCACAAACATTCTCAGGTACCCACATCCACATGTACCTCCAAGTGTTCCCGTATACTCCCAGAGTATACCACGTTTCTAGCCCAAAGGCTATCATGCACACGGCACCCAACGTCAACGCGAAGGGCGTAAACGTAATAACTCCAACTTGCCACCTCAACGGATGAGGCACGTCCAACCACATATCTTCAAGTATTCACTACACTCTCCCAAGAGTGAACGCGATCACATGCCAAGGGTTCTCTATAACCACCGTAGGAAGAACCACCACTGGTACACCTTTTATATTTCCACATTTAATAAGATTGTGTAAGAGGCTCTGCTTGCCTAAAAAGATTACACCATTGTAATCCTCATGGAAAAACATGTGAGATAGACTAATTAATCGCCTCCAACGGATATCCGACGTAAAAGTCGTCTGATACCGCTTTACGCCCGAACGGCGTCCCGTGGTCCCGAGCCTCGGCCCCAAAAACAGTCGGGCGCATCGCACCATTGCGATCCCCTTAGAAAAGCACGTTAAAAGGACTACTCAGTTGAGTGGAACGGATATCCAGTGAAAAAGATGCATTCCGACATACCAAATGTGAGCAGTGATGCGTGGGACCCGCACCCCGGTCTTGAAGCACAACGAGCGGATCACACCGTTGCGATCCTCTCGAAAAAGTACACAAGTTTGACTATTCACTTATCCAAAATGGACATCCGGTGATAAAGTTGGAAATCACCGCCAACTCCCCAAACGGCCCTCTTGGGGCCCGCACCATCGTGTAGAATTAAAGCAGGTGGATTGGTCCAATGCAATGCCCTCAGAAAAACACCCAACATCGACTACTCGCACGCCACGAACGGACGTCTGAAGAGGAAGTCGCTAAACGCTACTCGCAGCTCAACAGACGGGCCCTGAGGCCCACGCCACATTTCTAGTTTCAACACCCGAATACACCCTGGAAAACTCCACCTCAATGCCTGGGTTGCAACAGCACTGACGACACTCAAAATGGACTCCGGATGTGTCTGCTCCACCCAAAACAAGAACCCCTGGAGAAAACGTAATTCCACTTAAAGGCATGTCATGCCACCGAACTCCCGTACCGGGAATTAAAAATTCCCGAAACCATCTCAAAATGTTCCCCTCGATCCAAGGAACGCGTCACCGTATACGGAATGCAAAACGGATGCTCGTAGAGGAAAATACAGGCGTCCGAAAACTGAGGGGGCAAAGCCCCTTGGGCTGGACCGGCCTGGGCCGGCCGGTCCGCCCGGTCTGGTTCGGCCCACGCTGATCGGCCTGGCTCGCAATGCCTGGCCCGCGGCTTGGCCGACCGGCTGAGGCCGGTCGTCCGCGTGACGACCCGCGCGACGCGGGTCGTGTTCCCCCACGGGGTCGCGCAACGCGACCCCGGTCCACCGCGGAGCGCCGCTCGCCCAGTCACCTCCTCTGTTGAAGACTGTCGCGCCCCCATCTCACCCAGCCGCTCTGCCTCACCCCGAAGCCAGCCGCGCCGAACGCCCGCGCCGCCCTGCTGAAGTCCTTCGGACCACCGCGCGAGCCTTCAGAAAACCCCAAAACCCGCAAACTTCGTCGAACCGTTGCGGCCTCCTCCGAACTTGGATTTCAATTCCGAAAGATATGATGGAAAGAAAAGAATGTATACTACACGACCATGGAATTTTTTTGAAGATAAAACAAGAATTTGATGCAAATAAATGAGCTCAAAGTAGGTGTGGGAAAAGAAAATGAAAACGACAAATCCTACCTCTTGGGCGTTGCCCGGAGCTTCGCCATCGAACCGCTGGAGCTGCCGCGCCTCACCGGAGCTGTCGCGCCTCGCCGGAGAGGAGGAGTTCCTCCTTCTTCGTTGGGAGCTCCTTGTGCCATGGAATAAGGAAAAGGGGGGAAGAGGGAGGGGGTTAAGTGTTTAAATAGAAAACACGCTTAACCGCCCGCCCGTCGGCCCGAACCTGAACCCTCAGCAGGGTCGAGGTTAAGCCTTCCCTAGGGAAAACACCACCTCCCGAGCACAACGGCGGTCTTGAAATTTTAATCCGAGGCCCAGTTCAAAAGTTATTAAACCGAACACCCGAGGCCGCCAAATTACGAAAATTCCCTCGGGGCCATTTTTCACAGGCGGCCTACGCCCGCGAAACTTACACCCCTCCTAGGGTAAACGGCATGTTCCAGACTCAACGGTTCCCACGATTTCCCAATCCAATACACCATTTAAGAGATACTTAAGTTGTTAAACAAATAAATTAATTGTTTAATTTATCCGTTACACGTTCTGATAGCAAGCGAGGGGTCCAAACATCCCGCACTGACATGTTTTATGTAATTCCTAGGGTAAAAACCCCATTCCGGACCCATCCGTACACTCATACTTCTGATCTGGATCACTGTTTAGTAGTTATCCCATTTATTTGGCGTGCACAGTGTGAACGCACTGAAAATTAAATCTCGGCCACTCCGGGGCTCGGAATCGCACGTCGTCTGAAGGCGCTGCTCTGGAATAACATCAAGAATATTCCAAAGTCTTTTGCAGCAAAAACTGGGTTCTTATAGGTTGAACTGATGGGATTGAATGAAGGCAATCTTGGGACTGTGGGTGGGCTTCCATGAGCATGGGATTCAATATTTTTTAAGTGGGTTGTTCTAGCTAAGTAGTTGGTCTAGTGTATTCTCAATGTAGGGAAATTAAGCTTAGGATCAACTTTAGTGATCTCATCTTTGATCATCAATACTCTAGAATCATCCATCGCTATTTGGTTTTTATTTTTATTAGGTTTGTCCCTGATTCAGTTCTACAATGTAGTTGTATTGAAAATGGTGAGACGGTGTTGCTAGAATTTAGACCTAGTTCATTTGATAAATGATGGTAAAAGTATGCACTGGTCATGTTTTTGACATGGGGTGATTAGCTTAAGTGATTGGATACAAAGAGAGACTACAGTAAAATTGGAATTTGTTGTAGGTCTTCAGGACTACGGTAAAGGATGTCTTGGGTTACGATGAAGAGCTCTGATCTGGATCACGAGTTTCATCGAACACATTGTGGTCATCATCCTTCGAACTTTTAATCAGTCCATTGAGAATGTTCGAGGCCTCACCATTTTCTATCTGCATACGGAAAAAAAGTACTAGTGACCATATTCTTAGGTCAATCTCATTAAATCTTTGAACATGGTTGGATGGTATTCATCACCGACCAGCTCGAAATCAAAATAGGCTTAAATATCACTCCCAATTTCAGGTCAGTTCTTCAGTTTTCTCATCTTCTTTAAAAACACCCAAGCTTCGAGCACGGCTCATCATCAATTATTTTCAAGGAATATTTTTCAAACGAACTCAACTTCCACAACCAGAGCCCATCCTTGGTTCTATTTTTCATCCCAAACTCTGAACCAGTGTTATCATCTTTAAGGATGAGCTCAAGAATGAGGGCATGCTCGTGGGGTATGGATTAGTGATTGGGCCTTGGGTTCTCACACTATAGATAGAGGTTGTTCTAATGAAGAAGATGAGGGAACATGATTGATACTTTCACATATGGTCGATCTGGATGGAGGATGCATGGTCGCTTAAAAGGGAAGGACATGAAAGATTGAGAATTCATATGTAGTAGCTTAAAGGTGAGGCCATGATCACTTGAGAATGGACATGCAATAGCTTTAGTACACCATACGGTGGCTTGAGGTTTCATCATGTGGTATCTTGAGCTACCTTGAGGCTTGAAGGGTCTTCTTATAGTTAGTGCATTCTCCTCATGTGGCAGATCCATGCTTTGTTGATTTTTCAGTACAGAAGCTTCTTCACATAGCGGCTTCAATTGATCGTGCGGTCAATAAAGTGACTACACATTCATTCCTACTCATGGTTAATCAACCCTTTTTTCATGTGGTTGATGTTGATCACATGGTATATTGGGATGGAATATGTGTGGTAGCTTGCAAAATTCCTTATTAAGGCAGCTTGGAATGGTCACTTCTCACATTACTCTTGTGGTAGTTATGGCCTTTGTCTAATGTTTTTGCATGGTCACTCCAGGCACGGTAAGTAAACTGACAACAAGGTGGGATATCTTCTCAATTCATCACAAAATAGAAATAATGAAAAAATGATTGAATAAAAATCCTTACAAAATTAAATCAATTAATTTTTCAGGAAGTAAATTTCAATAATTGGATTTGAGGTTCTGGAATTTAAATTTCAAAATGATATTTTATCATCCAAAAATTAATCCAGATTTTGAAAAACATAATTAATTCTAAATACATTTGAATTCCAAATTGATGTTTCTTTATTTAAAATTCATATTTTAAACTAAATTCAAGTTATTCATCAGAAATTCATGTGTCCATATTAAAAACATATATTTTCCAAAACGATAATCCAAATGAATTTCAAAATGAAAAACATTTTATCAAAAACCAAAAATTATGATCAATTCTAATTTTTTCTGTAGAAACACATGATGACACAAAAAATCGAATTTTACCTGGGTTTAAAAATGGATTGAGGGGATTTAAATAGTGAAATTCAAAGAAAGTTTTCAAGAAAATCTCATTTTATCACTGCCATGTGCTTAGTATATTACACTCCCAAAAAAATTAATGAATTATATTTATTAAAAGCGATAGTCCTACCTAGACTTAAGTGCACAATGCAGAGAAGAAGAAAACCACGGGTTCATTCATTGTTTGAATTATCTTTCCTTCTTTATGAATTTAATTCACTATATCACTTCAATTCACACACAAGTTCCTGTTTTGGGTTGTAAATGGAATGGATCCTAGTGGAATAAAGATTTTAACTAGTGAGAACTTTCTAAATACCTTTCACCTAATCTCTCTTTCCAAGGTTCGTTTTCAAACTTCCTTAATACTTACTTCACCTCTTCTTCATCCAAGTTCAAAATTCTCCAAACCTATTCATCCCTTTTGTCAATTAACACTTATTGAATTTTTCCCATGAATGTTTTTGGAAACCACTTATTGAAAGAGTGTAGCTAAACCTAGAACTAAACCAACCCAAGACACCAGGTATGTCTCAGAACTAATTATAATAGTCAAGGCATAGAATCAACTCTTTTGAAGTTGACTCTCAGGTTTCTCTAACTCTTATTTGATGGCTAACACACACGTGCATGCATGTGCTTATGTTGACTTTGGAATATTTCTAAATCAGTTTACATCTGCTTGTTTTACTCCAGTTTATATAAGCTATCCAATTGTCTTTTAGGGAGGCTCCCTGAGGTTCTACTCAACCACTAAGCTCTAGTTACTTAGGTTTTATTTCATCTATCTAGTTTCCTTGAGCTATTATTTTGGTTCCACTAAGTACTTTTTACTCACACTCCTTATCTAAGTTCTAAAACAAAATTTCTATGAAAAAAGTAACCAAACTCACTCATAAATCATTCAAAACTCACAATTTCAAAACCAATGAACTCCATACATTTTAGCATGTTATTATTCCTAGGCAGGAAAACATTGATCTTATGTTTTCCTTGCTTAAATTCACTCCAAAAATCTAAAAAAACAAGCAGGAATTATTTAAAAATCCCTAAAAATAGATTTTCAACAACGCTTTCTTTTATTTATTTTATGATAAAAACACTTAGTAAAGTCAAAGAAAAACAGAAAAAACATATTTAAATCCTAAATTATTTGTCCCTCTCCCCCACACATATCTTAGATACCATTCTAATTAATTCTAGAATGCATTTTTTAGGGAAAAAAATTTAAAGAATGGGTATCCAGACCAATATGAGGGAAGGAGACAACCTGATCGGCCTTTATTCAATAGAAGTAGGGAGGACCTTAGACTCCTCCATTGGTTATTTCCAGAAATAATCATAGTAATGCTTCACTTTTTGTTCATTCACCTTAAAGGGATATTTTGAATCTTATCCTTTTATTTCAATTTCACCGAATGGGAACATGTTGGTTACTATGTATAGCCCAATCCAATTGAACGAAGTTTACCAGTAATGAGATTCATTTGTGAGGCAAACAACACTTTATGACCAATCTCAAGGATTTTTTCTGGATGAGCTTGTTATGGACATATTTGGACTTCTCCTTATACAGCAATGAATTATCATAAGCTTCCCTTCTAAGTTCTTCCAGTTCCTTCATCTGCAATTTCTTTTGTTCTCTAGATTTTTCAAATTCGAAATTTACCTTCTTCTTAGCCCAGTAAGCCTTGTTGGATTGGTGGATCCTGATCTATAGCAGTGCAGACTTTGGCATGAAACTATAGCAGGGATGACCGAAGACACTGATAGAGTATTATAGCAATGTGAACTTTAGAGACAGTGGTATTGTAGCTCCACATACTTCTATCCACCATCCACTATAGAAGCTTGGACTTGGGTGGCTTCGGCACTATACAAAAGTGGAATGTTTAGGTGGTTGGTAGAACAATTCATTGAATTATTTATTATCTCATTTTGATTTAGGGTTTTGTGTGCTTGAAACTTTTAAAACTCTTAGTAATTTTGATCCTAATTATAGTGATATTTCTACCTCTATGGATGTAGGGGTTATTCCTAAACCACGTAAATCATTGTGTTCATGTTCTTCTTATTTTTCTTTTGTTCTTTCTTTTCTTCATCTGCAAACCTTTTTCATGTGACTCCCAGCATTTCCGCAACAACTATTATCAAATTTTTGAGTTAGGAATTATAGAAATAAATGTTGGTTATGGATTAAAGCAAGGTAAAGATCAATTGCTTCAATGGAACTGACTTTAGTTGCTAGAGGATACAGATCGAGGATTATCTTTATCAAAAAAAGATAAACTTACCGCTTATGGGTCTAAAGCCAACGGATATGGAGTAGAAATAGTGGGGTCCACTGGATCGAAAATTTCTAGGATTTTTGCGCCTTACATTGGCCAAAAATGTGGCTTTCAACATCAAAGAGGAGAAGAGGATGATTGGTCTGATGAAATCTCTCACGAATGTGTACAAGAAGCCTTTAGTGTCCAACAAAGTGTACTTGATTTGATGCTTGTTCAATAAGAAAATGGTTGGATGGAGGACTGTTTTAGATCATGTCAATGAATTCAACACCATCATAAGTTAGTTGACATCGGTAAAAATTGCGCTTGATGATGAGGTATGTGCACCGGTTTTACTATCTTCATTACCTGAAAGTTGGGAAGCGATTATAACAGTTGTGAGCAGTTCTTGGGGGAATACCAAGTTGGTTCTGAAGGATGTGTGGGACCTAATCCTCAATGAGTATATTCAAAGAAGATAATCGGGAAGATTCTCTGGTTTTTCTTTGAATGTGGAAGGAAGAGGAAGATATGCACAGTGAGATAATCACATAGGATGATCAAAGTTAAGAGGAAAGAGCCGAGACAAGGCAAAGGGGTTAGGTCCTACCTGTTGGATTTGTTGGAAGAAGAGAAAAATGAAATTCACCTGAAACTAATGCAGCAAACACGGTGGCTAAAGGAACTAATGATGTGTTGTTACTAAGTGTTCATATACCTATGGAGTCCTAGATTTTAGACTCAAGGGAGTGTTTCCATTTCATATAGGATAAGGGTTTCTTGAACAATTATTTTTCTAGAAATTTTGGCAAGGTACATCTTGCTGATGATGAACCCATACAGATTGTGGGGAAGGGTGATGTACAGATCAAGACCTATAGTGGGGGTTTTCTTGTTCTAGAAAATGTAATTTATATCCTGGGTTTAAGAAGAAATATTATTTTTTCGATCATCTTGATGATGTAGGTTTTAGTACCATGTTCATTGTTGGTGCATGGAAGATTTCCAAATGATCTATGTTCATAGCTTGGGGGGTAAAGAATGGTACCCTATCCAACATGACATAAACTTGCATGAACATAGTTGCATCAATAAATGTTTTTGTAGATTCACAACTGTGGAACTACAGGCTAGGCCGCATGAGTGAGAAGGGGATGATGGTGTTGGAAACAAAAGGATTGCTACCAGATCTTAATTTAGTAGTTATTGTGCTATGTAAATATTGTATCTTCAGAAAGTAGGTGTCTTTTTCGAAATGAGGCAGAACACCAAAGTTTGGGAAGCTATAGCTGATGCACACTAATGTTTGGGGGCCTACACCAGTACATTCCCTTATAGGGTCATAATATTATGCAACATTTATTGATGAATCAATAAGGAAGGTATGGGTTTACTTTATGAAAAGAAAATATGATGTTTTTAACATATTTCATAAGTGGAAGACCATGGTGGAGAATGATTCAGGATCAAATATGAAATGATTAAGTTCCAAAAACGATGGAGAGTATGGCAGTCAGGAGTTTAGGTAATTCTATTCTAATAATGGAATTCTATAAGAGAAGACTATTTCAGGTACAACACAACAGAATGGTGTGGTAGAGATGATGAATCGGATATTGAATGAACGTGCAAGGAGTATGAGGTTACACTTAGGATTATCTAGTACCTTTTGAGTTGATGCAGTGAATATAACAACATATCTCATCAATAGGAATCTATCTATACCAATGTGAGAATGTATACCCGAGGAGTTGTGGTCTGGTAAATAGGTAAGACTCTCAAATTTATGAGCCTTTGGTTGTTTTTCATATATACATATTGATGTTTATGTAAGTAAAAAGCTTGATGTCAAGTCTAAACCATGTTTTTTTATTAGATATGGTGTTGAGGAGGCTTGTTCTTAAGGAACTCCTGAGCTTTGTCCTTTTCTTAACCTAGTTCAGCTTCATTAACATGAACAAGATTATATCTCTCTCCCTAATTCAATGCCCAGATAGTCTGAACCACTACTTCCACTAATCTTTGGTCAACTAGTGAGGGAGATCTCTCTCTGGCCTCTTCTTACAATTGCACAGGAAGTCTCTAGGGAGGCATGATGCTACAAACATCAACAAACACAAAGCAACCATCAACATGGCATTCTAAAAAAATCAACAACAATAAAAAATTCAAAACACGTAAATCAAAAAAATCCAAGACAGGCATAATAACAAGTCAACCCACTTCACCCTTGTTCGGTGTCCATTCACAGTCTGCGGCATATATGTCTCACTTGAAAGAGGATTCAAACCAAATCTCAAACTTCCCATAGAGACCTAAGGGTTTTCAAAAGGTGTGTTAGCAAGACACTCCACTGGAAACTAGAACCTCAAGCCCCAACATTCTTAGATTCGATCTATCCAGACTCTCCCAAGAATCATGACCCAAATAAAATGGAAAAACTATCCTTTGATACCATTTTTCACAAAACAAACTGGGATGTCATCCAACCTAACACTCGGCCTAGCCCGTGGAAAGGCCTGAAGGGAATTCTCGATCCCCACAAGCTAACAACTAGTGACTAGGCATTAAACATCACATTTATGAATGATTTCCCTCTTAAGAAATGACTGTAAACATCCCATAAGAATCATGTATCACATCATAAACAAATCTATAACCAAGAGAAATATAACTATCACTTGTTAAACAGTTTACTTTTTGAACCAAAACCCAAAATACCAAAATTGGTAGAGGAACAAACTACACCACAATTCTCCATGAAATAGGAGGGTCATCACCCTCATGCCACCTCCACCAACACCTGCAAGAAGAGGAACACTTGAAACCGGATCCACCATCATCACTATAGAACAACTTGTATTTACCTAGGTCAAACATAACAAGGTCAACATACACCTGAGGGTGTAGGTAGGGTGTGAGACAATGCCGAGTAAGATTCCACCAAAAAGAGATTCCATGCTATAACATTATAAGATGAATCAACATGAGATTTTTTATGAAAGAGAAAGGAATCATTTTAAAGAAACATGCTTTGGAATTTAAAAGGGGAAAGTAAATATGGAAACAAGTCAAACGATAAGCATAGCATCACATGAGCACCATAAGAAATCCCTAAGGCACTAGGGTTAGTGGTGTCCTAGGATCCTTGTACCTCAGTGATAAGCACATGCAAACCAAAATCCACAGTGTCCTTGTGCACGATCCACTAGAGGGAAATCACATCTCAATTTCTAGTTGTCTCCAATCATCATCATATGTTTAGTCAGTGTTGTATCATCAATCCTACTATGGGAACTGAGCCTCGACCCTATCGAGCCCTCTAACGTACTAGACCTATTCTTCCCTACCTAGTTACCTAGGATTCCTTTGCGCTCAGTTTCATTCCCTATGTCACATGAACCACCTCACACACACACACATTTCCAACATTAGAACCACCCATTGAAAACCACCATTTTCAATAGGCAAACCCATTCCAAACCCTTACACACACCAAAACCCTTTGAAAACATGTTTTTCAACACCCACACAATTCATAGAACTCGTTTAAAAATCATAAAAACATACTAAAATCATCAAACAATGTTAATGCATTGAAACACCTACCTTTCACTTGGAAGCTTTCAGAAACTGGTAGAAATTACAAACCGCACCACAAGGAGAACCTATAAAGGAATGAGCATACCACAACCATCAAGATTAAACCCAAAGAACCAAGGTTTAACCCGCTTTAGGGAAACCAAATCTGCTGGAGAAGGAGAACCCAAAGAAGAAGAAAGAAGAGACCAAGAAGAAGGAAGAAAAAAGAAGATGAGAGACTTACTTAATGATTTCTTGAATATCCAAGGCCAAAACTATCAAGATATTGAAATTCAAGGGAGAAAAGGAGAAGGGGGAGGTGCACCTAGGGAAGAGGAAGCAGAATGGGGAGAGCCAAGGGGTTTATGGTCTTAAAATTGAAGAGGGAAAAGTGTAATTTCAACATTTTTAAAGTTTTTGGAAGGTCGCGCGGTCTTCCAGATCATGCACCAACCATGACCCCCCCCCCCCCCATTCAAAGAGGGAAGAGACCGCACGATTTTTGGGGGAGGTTGCATGCCTGTGCGGTTGATCATGCGCCTTAAAAAACTCATTGTTCTGGGAACACAGTTAGTTGCACACCTGTGTGACAAGTCATACGGTCTGCACAGTGCCACTATTTGGGGTGCATGGTCTCCCCTTGGTTGGCACATGGTTTCTACTAACCATGCGCCACCTGCTACTGGACCCAAAACTGCCATTTTCCACCAAAAAACTCGGGAAATCCAAGAGACAAACACATGACCAAATATAAGAAAAAGAATACCTCAAAATGAAACCATGAATGTGACACATACAAAAGGTGTGTCTTAGGTTGTGCCTTCAGGTTTAAAAGGTGGTTTCTTGGTTATACCATGGTCTGGTAATAGGTAGGGGTTTCGGTTGTATCCGGTATAGATAAAGGAAAGGTTGGTTATTCCTCTACTTTAGATGGAAGGTTCTAGGTTGTGACTACATGTGTACAAAAGCTAGGTTTTGGGTTATGTCTCTAGAGATTAAAAAGGAAGTTTTAAAAGGTTGTGACTCCTTTCAAAATCCAGGTTACTATATTAGTGGGTGTCATACTCTCACTTTGAGAGTGTGAAGAATAGACGTGGTATCACTTTAATCTGAACTACTATAAAAATACTTGTATTCATATTTTATTTTCTGCTATAAATTGAATTTACTCTGATAAGTATTTAAAATTTTTAAAGAGGTCAATTTACCCCCACGTGACCAATCAACCATCTCATCTATCGGGACCAAACACACCCACCCAAAATCCCCCTTGCGTGCACCAACCGCAATTCCACACACCCGCTATCATCATTGCTTGTTATTGTTCATGTGCAATCCACATCCACACCTTGATCCATCGACCATGACGAAGGCCAACGATACACACCATCATGAGGGAGAAAGAAGAATGATAGAGGAAGAATAAATGTGGATGGTGTGAATACCAACCACCTGAATATCCATCTGTATCATGCACCACAAAGAACACGACGCAATGAGAAGTTTCATAGGGAAGAACATGATGAAAATCAAAGAATGACACCATAAGAGATTGTCGCACCAAAGAGATCCAGATTTAGAAAAGAAGATTGTTGTACATGTCACTCTATTAGGTAGTTTTAATGATCACAAACACACATTTGTGTTTCTAACATTTTATTTTGATGGATTTAAGTGTTTATATTTTAGATATTTTTTCATAAAGGTACTAGACCAAACAGAGGGATCAAAAGGAGAGTGGAGGACTTTTTTAGAGTCTTCCACTAGCAAGTTCCAACGGCTCCAGGTGGGATACCACCGGATCATTGGTGGCAGCCACTGACTATTTGGTGCCATCCAGATAGACAAAAAAAGTAGTCATTAGAGAGGGCCATGTTTGCCTAAATTTTACCCCCAATAGCTCTATAAATCCCTTAGAAGTTCCAAAATGATCTTAAAGCTATGGGAGGCTATATATGCACCCCAAGGGTGCTTGAATGCATGTGGATACCTTGAAGATAAATTCTAGAGCCAAATTGTGTCTAGTTGCTCTCTTTCTTGTGCTCTCTTACAATTGTATTACCTTCTCTCATCTATTTATCATTGTATCTTTCTAGAGAAGTGTGAGTGGGCATCAAAGTGATTACATAAATCTATTATTTTTCTTTTTACAGGTTCTCACTACTGTTGAGTGTGAGGGGGATAGGTGATCGTTTCATTTAAAGTGGGGGATTGGTGCTCACTACCATTGAGTGTGAGGGGGATAATTGATTACTACCTTTTATGTGATGGAGATTGGGTTTTCTTGGTACAACCATTAAAAAACAAGGGTTTTAATTCTTGTAACAGGTTTCTTGCTACAACTAATAAAAAACAAGAGTTTTGGTTTCTTGCTACAACTATTAAAAACAGTGTTTAAATCAAAACCTATCAATGATCTTAAGGGGATGAGATGTAAGGATCTCTTGTGGAATACTGTTGAACTCCTTTATAAATCTCTTGTGCTTTGTCTTTTAAATTTATATTTTTGATGCACTTAACTTTTAAAATTTTATTTTATTGCTTTAAATGTTTTAATTAAATATCATTTAGTTTTAATTTCTAAAAAAAATTAAAAGGTAATCCCCCATCATCTTTACTCGGACTAACAAATACTTCTGAGGAACAATCATAATGATGTCGAATGCCAAAAAAATCCATAATAAATCCAATGAAAACAACAAACTACAATGGGGAGATTCCAGGGATTTAATAGCATGAAGAATGAGGCATGAATTGGAATAAAAAAACTCTACCTCAATGGAAAATTGTTGTCACTTCAATCCGTCAGTATCACCATGATTATGATCATTGTGGTCGCCCTAGATCTGGTCCCGCTCCTTCGATCGGCCATTGGTTCCACCAAGATCTAGTCCCTCTCTCTCAATCAAGGGTTATGTCAATGACCAAAGTAGCCAACCCTAGAGAAGGATTGTATGGTGGGATTTATAAAAAGGGTTTTAGGGTTTCTCCATCTATAATGTATCCATTTGATATTAATTAATCTCATTAAATCGATGCACTAGCGATGAGTCATCCCAAGGCTCGTAACATGAGTGAAGGTTACATCACCTCTAAGGTAAACCCCATATTATGAACACTTCTTTGGTGTAAAAATTTCCATTTGATCTGTCGATTAAAAGATATCATCATCCTTTCTCATGACATAAATAAGTATTTAATTAACAAATATTAAAAATCCCTTAAAATTCAACGCCACAGGAAATTCACCAAAACTCATCTCGGGGGTAAACACAGCACCCCAAGATCAATGAAACCATCATAAAAAATTTTTGAAGTCACCTGCTAATGTAAATATAACATTTTACCCTTAGGGATGTCCCGGAACTCTGAAACCCAAAATTGAGTTAAGTCTCGATCGAGAAAAACCTAGGTCTCTAAATATCTATTCAAAACACATACACATACACACATATATTTAAAAAAATACACATACACGCATAATTAAAAACAAAAACAGACATGCACATAGAGAGAGATATATATATTTTCAAACACGAGCATGTGTGCATTCAAAAAACTAATACACACATTAAAAACATAAATGTTATATGCAAATTCAAAAAAAATTAACTGAGGTTTCAGACACTGGATGGGGAAATGTTAAAAGAGAAGGTAGTGATGATGAAAACAACAATAGTAGTGACACATAGTTTTGAATACAAGGGAGGCATCAAAGGCGAAGGCGATGGAGATTTTGAGAAATTCGTAGAAATAATGTTGATGAAGTGGATCTTGATATCGGTTAAAGGATGAGAATTTCCTAGGGATGCGGCTTGAGAGAGAATCCCAAAATAAAGTTTGAATGGTGGGTAAAAAATTTAATAAAAATATATAATAATTTTTATAAAAACATCATATATTTTTTTATCTAGTTATTATATGGTTCAATACATATATATGTGGTGATTTTATACAATAACATTCATAAATAGAAAATTTATTGTGATTTATTAGGAAGTCGTCATATATTTTTTAACACGCGATAAAAAATACATATTTTTTCCAAAGGAATATAATATATGAAGTTATTTTATAAAAACCATCATATATTATTGAAACATGGAACTCACACAAAACATATATGATAGTTTCACTAAAAACTTCCATATTTAAAAAAATCATTTCTATATTAGAGACTAGAGAGATTATAAAGAAACATTCATATCTATCAATAATGGACATTGTAAAGCACTTGATTCTCTCACACTAGCATCTGAGATATCAACATTGTTGTCTTGAGATTTGTGGAACATGTATGGATACCACTAGAGAAACTCAACTTTGAGTCCTTTGAAGCAGTGATAAGGTTAAGACAATCAAAGATCGAATCAAAGACATCAACAATGAAGGATAACTGAATCATAAAATTGACCATTGAGGTAATTGTTTTTATTTAATAATTAATTATAAATTATGTGTGGTGATCTTGTATAAGGATTCAAGTGACATTCATCAAGTTTTAGATGTAAAATTTTTAAACAGATGTCACAACCTACACTTCTGCAACGTCTGTGGTGCCCAGATACTACGCAATGCTTCATTTGAAGCATTGTATGAAAAAAAAAAATTGATCATCGTTATATTGGATAGAGACAAGGGAGAAGACTCTCTTAGGACCTAGTATTGTTTAATAAATTATCGATCAAATTAATTTAATGAGAATTATAATGATAACAACTTATAATCAACAAAATAATAAGTGGATCATCAACAATGACCCTTGTCTATAGAGGGAGATCAAATCTTCTTATAAGTATCTCCTTGGTTGGGACATCGATAACTTGGGGATTAAGAGATATTAGCTTCTTGATATGTGGAACCTTTTGAGATCACTTAATTGGTCAAAGTATTAAATACAATGTGATTCATGATATTTTTTATATTTATCAATTGAGGAAATATAAAACAGGTCCTACTCGTGTTTTTCATTGGGACACAGTTGAGTTAGAAGTGTATGTGACTTTAGTTGAGAGGATGGTTCAAATTGTTGACAAATAATAGAAAATCTTGTGGAGAATGAAAAATTTTAAAAAGAAACATGGGAAATAGAATCACACTTTAAAATTTAATGTTCGGACCATCTTGAAGAAGCCTAGTAACTTTTTGATGATAGTAAGTCCTATGATGGGAAAATTTGTAACATTTGTATTTTTTTATGTGAGTTATTATTTGAGTTTTAATGAATTATGAGATGAAATTGAAAAGTTAAAAGGGATTTTTTGACTAGAACATGGTTAGCAATCATGGTTTACAAACTATGTGTGAGAATTGTGCAGGGTTGATTATTTTCATCGCTTGCAAGATTGGATTCAATTGGATTGTTTTTTTCTTCCAATCAAACCTCAAAAAAAAATTCAAAGTGTACCAAATGGATGGAAACATGATCAGCTACAGGCGGAAGTGGTCGTAGTAGTTTGGTATGTTCAATGGCTTCAAAACATGGAAGAACAGACAATGTAACTGATGGAGTTATCCAGCTACCTTGGTGTCTAGTGCACCAACCATGCCCACCATGGAAGAATTCCATGATGGTTGTTGTATTCCATGTTTAAAGTCCAATTTTTGGTGGGGATTTGTAGGGGATTGGTGGGAGTTGTGTCAAACTTGACACTCCGACCATGGCTATAAAAAGAGGCCTTTTGGAGAGCATTCCACAATCATCATCTCAGACAAGAGATCTCATTGCATCTGGTGAGAGAGACTTGATAGCTCCATTTGTAAAGAGAGAGATGTAGAGAGGGAGATTTTATAATATTTGTTTAAATTGAAATAAAGCTCATTTTTCTTCCCATTTTCTTTCTTCATCCATTTCTCTGTGATCAATGAATCACAAAAGGTGGTATCAAATTCATTTGTGGAAAATAGCAGGGGACATGGGAGATTTTCCAAGGTCTGGAAAAATCATGTTTCCCATATTGGTGTTTTCAAACCAGATTCTAAAATTTCGTGTCAAGGTGATTCCAACAGCGTCAAAAATAGAGCTAAAACAAGCTCCCTAGGCTCAGTCAAAGTTCAGTCAACATTCAGGATGCTACAAATACCCCTTGTCAGAGAAGGCCCCACTGTTCCAATGCTAGTTATATTTCCAACAAGATTTTGAAAGCTGCTCTAGTGTGCCACATCATCACCACATCACTGCATCGATCTCGGTTGTTGACACTGATTTGATCATATGATCATATCTTGATCAATCGGAATCCATTTTTGATGATCTAAGAATTTATTCCACCATTTTCGATCGTTCAAAATGCAATTATGGGCTCCATTTTTTAGATTCTACACCAATATTTACATAATTTAATTCCAATGGAGGTGCTATCCATGGGAGGTGGTCGAGGGGAAGGAAGTAGAGGTCGAAGCCAAGGCTGAGGAAGGTCCATGAATGGCAGGAGACTAGCATAAAATTGTTACCATTGTTGAATGGAGGGAAACTTGAATAACATTCGAAAGTTGCTATAAGAAAAAGGTCAAAGTAGCAACCAACAAAGAAGAAATAGAGACAAGCACGTGACAGTCTGATGTGAGCCCAAATTTTGATTTTTTTTTTTTTTTGTTTACTTTTCTTTAGAATAACCTCCATTAATTAAACAAATATCGAATGAATGGTAATTTTTTTGACTATCTGAAATTGAAACTTAGTTGGAAATTTGCTTTAAATATGGTGTTTATGGATATATGTTGGTCGAAGTAGGACACTCAAGAGGGGGGTGAATTGAGATCCTATAAAAAAATTTGTCTAAAATTGTTTATTTAAAAGTTCCCCAATTTAAAATACAAAACCGACCCAGATAATCAAAGTAACATATTTATAAAAGTTTTGATCTTTTGAAAGACTTTTCAAAGAGTGATTAGTTCTTAGTTAAAACAATTTGACTTATTATTTTAACTTTTTAAATCAACCTACTAAATCAAATTATAATACAAACATTGTCTAAGATTAACTATCAGAGTGAAAGAAACATTTTCTTGTGTAAAAAGATAAAGTAGTGAAAACAGAACTTTGAAAGGCATAGCATAATTAAAACAAGAGGTTCAGTCTCAAGCTGAGACTTAGTCCTCTCTACTTGGTGATCACCTAACACCAAGCAGTTTATATAAATAAATATTGATCCACACCCAAGGGGTAAAAAATAATAGACACAATTGTCCAGGTTCACAAGACCTATTCAATAGTTTTCATGGGAGTAAAAAAACAAACAGGTCACACAGGGACCTCTTCCACTATTATCTGTGGGTAGTGGGATGTGAAATAGATGGTTTGTGAAGATATCTATGTATCTTATAGTTTTTTACAAGATTCAGTGTGTGTTTATTAGAAAAATACACACACACTGCTCGAAAGGTAAAACAGTTCACAAACAGAGCATAAATTAAAGAGAATAGAGTTAGAAGGCTCTGTGTGATTTTCTATACAGCTTGCAACTCTTGAAAAATGTGTTGAAAAGTATCTTTAGTCGACTTCTGGAAACTGACAATAAAATAG
The DNA here is from genome assembly GCA_963277665.1 of Viscum album. Lineage (NCBI taxonomy): Eukaryota > Viridiplantae > Streptophyta > Magnoliopsida > Santalales > Viscaceae > Viscum > Viscum album. The sequence continues at coordinate 1,503,182,769 of OY728137.1, read as the reverse complement.
AGTGTCGTTAGAGATTCTGTTTTCTATATCCAGTGAGGTTTATGATCTGGAAGATGAGCTCTTATTTTTCCTTAGTATGTTGTTGCAATAAGTTCTTCAGTTTGAGTTCAAGAAGCTTTTCTTTGTGTATCTACAATTTGCAGTTCTTGAGTTTTTCTTAGGAACATGAGCAGTTCGGTGTATTTCTCTGGTCGTACTTTTCTTTTGATTTGGTCATATCTTTATACACTGCATCTGACAAGGAGCATGCACCTCATACCTCATACTGCATTCTGGCATCCATTAAATGTTTTCTAAAAAATATAGACAAAGTCATTAAAATAAATAATGGTACTAAGTTTCATAAATATGGCTATTAGAAATAATTTATAATTTAAATGGAAAAGAAAAGGAATGGTGGTGTCTCAAATCGATGGATCTGAAATAGTGACTTTGAACCGATGTCTCAAACTTAGAGCATTCTGCAATCTGGAACGGTGAGTCGAGTTGCGGTGAATCAGGATCAGTAGATCAGTCTAATTATAGATCTTCTTGATGGTAGGTCAACTATCAGTAGCTCGATGTGATGGTGTCTCATCCTTTACAAAAATTCTGAGTTGGGGTGTTTGTAGGTTGATGTATCAGTGACTAGGTGAATTAGTATCTTGATTCATCGGTGACTCATACTTTTCAAATGTATCGGTGACTCAGTGAATCGATAGCTTGATGCATTAGTGACTCATACTTCGCAAAAATTATGATGTCATCGGTAGATCATCCTGTCAGTAACTTTATGCCAACAATGAGATGTCCAACAGTAAGTTCACCTTATCAGTGACTCATATTTAGTGGTGTCAGGGAGTCCATATCAACGGTAACTCAACTATAATAGTTTCCCTTAGTCAAGTATTGGAAACCTATCTTATGTTATGAAATACTAACAAAAAATATTAAGCTTGTATGTAAACATGATTAAACAAGTGTAAACATAATTTAGCTTTATGAGATATGATTAGCCATGATTTTTTAGCATTAAAACTAGAGGAGTCCAACAATCTCCCTCTTTTTGATGATCACAAATCATGCAATTAACAATCCATACATAATAATCAAAGTACAAACTAACAAATGTTATGCTTAATAGATCATACTGATCATGTGAGATCAAATTATGATAATAGACATACTCAAATTAAATACCAAGCAAATGAAATCTCATATTTCTCCCCCTTTTGGTATTATCAAAAAGGAGAACAAATAAATTAGATGATAAAGAGTAAATAATAAGAGATAAAAAACATAGAATATAGCAAAAGAGATAATTTATTTCATGATAAAGGGATAGTACAATAGATGAGAAAAAGACAAAATTACATCCCTGTCAAAGAGAAACCCAATTATTTTTTTCTCCAAGGAAGGATTCATGGGTGTCTTTCCCTTATCAGAAGCAGTAGATGGAGGAACAGTAGGTATAGAAGGAGAAGAGGTATATAACTGATGAATGAGAAGTCCAGAGGGTACAACAAGTGTAGGACTTTGAGTATAAGAGGTAGGAGTGGTAAGTTATATATATATCATAGGTTTTAGATTACTAAGAGCTTGTGTTGCAAACATGGGAAATGGTTGAAGGGTTACAGGTAGAGGAGCAAAAGTATTTCTAGTCACATAAGCTCTGAATTGAGGATCCACAAATCTGTAAATAGATCTTGAAGGAAAACTCTCAGTCATAGGTCGAATAGGGAATGCCTCTGGTGCTACAATAGCAATACTATGATGATGCAGGTAAGGCTTAAAAGGATTTATAAAATACATGATTATCTGCCCACCTTTCTCCATAACCTTAGTGAAATCATATTTATTCTCCATAAACATCTGAAGAGTAGTAGTAAGGTCCTTAAGTTGTTTCACTTTCTCCTTGAAGGATTGTGTAACAGGAGGTAGACTCAAATTTTCAACCAGATACTTAAAATGACTATCCATCTAATGCTTGGTATAAATCCTCTTAAAGTAGTAATTTACTTTCTTTGTAATCTCTTCCTGAGTAGATGTATCTCCTTTCATGAAAAAACATCATCATATCATATATATGATCACAGTTTTGTCTAATTTTTCTTAGGATCTCCTGATATGTGCCACCCATCATGGTATGTAGTTCCTCTCTTACACTACTAGAAAATAAGTCTTTACCAATGGTTCAAAAGCGTTGGTAAAGGCTGGATAACCGTTGGTATAATATATACAAATGGTTATCAAAACTATGGGGAAGTAAGGCGTAGGGAAAGAGCTTTGCCAATGGTTTGGAGAAAATCGTTGGCATGTCTTAGGATATCCACCTTATACCAACGGTTTTACATAACCGTTGGTATAAATTTTTCACCAACAGTTTGAAACTGTTGGCAAAGAGTTGGTATAAAACTCTCTATGCCAATGGTTGTAAACCGTTGGTATAGGCCATGCTGGTATAAAACTCCCTATGCCAACGGTTTACAACCGTTGGCATAAGGCATGCTGGGAAATTGCAGCAGCAGGCTACTCTGAGCTACTGCTGTGAGTGGTGAGGTGCTGTTGTCCAGGCCTCTTGGAGTGATTTCCAGGCCTGCATTTCCAGGCCTGAATTGAATACATACATAGAATGAAAACATATACAATGAAAAACATAATTCTAAATCAATTAGTTTCCACCTTCAAGAAACTATACACATATAGAATGAAAACATAACTCATAAGGCAATTATAAACATACATAATTGATTTAGAATTCAATTCCAAGAGACAATTACATGTGCAATCCGAAATTCAATTCATAATTGAATACTGAATTGAATACATACATAATTTAATTATAAATTATGAATACAATACATAAAAACTAAATATGTAATTATATGTTTTATACAGAATTAAGAATACATACAAAATTGCATTTTGTATAACACATACACGATTGAATAAAGAAATTAGAAGCTAATAACCCCAAAATAAGGAAATTTATAAATGAATTCAACCAAACACAAATATAATGTCTCATGGTTTGGGGCGGGTGTATTTGAACTTAGTGATGATGATAATGGGTGTGTATCAATGAGATTGTGTGACTTAGGGAATGTAGTTGTCCTTGGCGTAATAAATGACATGTGTTTTAGAATAGGGGTAGGAGTTCCTCACATGAGAAGTGGATTGTGTGAGGCTGGACCAAGGATCATTGTTCTCAAGTATCAACACAATCTGAATACGTTTGGTCAGTTTTCCGTATGCCAGTTGTTTTTACTTAAAATGATGTCCATTTTAAACAAAAGACAAACACTTCGTGTGATACGGGCCACACCATGCCTCGGATTGAGGCGTGGTTGACTCGTACACGTCAAAAATGACTCATGGATCGTTGTCCTGAAGTATCAACAGAATCCGAATATGTTTGGTTGGTTTTCCATATGGCTGTTGTTTTTACTTAAAATAGTGTCCATTTTAAACAAATGTGTGACACTTTGAGTGTTACCAGCCACATCGTGCCTCAGATTGAGTTGGGGTTGACTCGTACACGTCACAAATGACCCATGGATCGTTGTCCTGAAGTATCAACAGAATCCGGATGCGTTTGGTTGGTTTTCCGTATGCCAATTGTTGTTTTCACTTAAAATGTTGTCCATTTCAAATAAAAGTGAGACACTTTGAGTGGTACCGGCCAAACTGTGCCTCGGATTGAGGCGCGGTTGACGACTCGTACACATCACAAATGACCAGAATGAATATGTTGGGATTCTATAGTGTAGAATAAGTTTCACAATGGTCTTACCTGGGTTTCATTCAATAAGATATTTAACCAACTTTACACGTGTAAAATACTTTGGAGTTTCTGAAGTTGGAAAAAGTGAAGCGTACTCTTCTAGAGTTCTCCAACCACTTTGTTGATTTGGTGAATCTTGCACTAGATCTTTTCAAAAATGATTACATAAAAGCTTTTAGGTTTGAGATGGGACTAAGGGATGATGTTTGGTTGATGCTAGTTCTTTTTAGCCTTCCAACCTTCTGGTGGTATTGGATAATGTTTATTTTGCTAAAGAAGACATATTTGGAAGGATAGACTTGGGAGGAGCTTTAGTGGATGTAATAATTATTCAAAGTTCTTATTTTGGTTATAAAAGGAAGTAAAAAAGTGTCCAGTATTTGGTCAAAAATAAAGAGTTATACTGAATTCAAAAATATCCATACCAGAGTGAAAAACCAAGTTCAAAAATAAAGAGTTATACAGAATTCAAAAATGTAATGGATCAATCTTCCCCTGATCACCATCACCATCACCATTGTCATCATCAGCCTCATCCTCGCTGCCATCTCTGTCCTCGTCGTCGTCCTCTTCATCGTCCCCATGCTCATCCTCGGCCCCATCCTCGCCATCGGCTCCATCCTCACCCTTGGCCCCATCCTCACTCTCGTCCTCATCCTCATCCTCGCACTCGTCCTCTTCAGCATCCTCGTCATCACCAGGAATTTCATCATATCAACCGCCACTAGAACTGTCGCCTGGTGCATTGGATAATGCACCCATCGATGACATATATGTCTGACAAGCCGCACTGGCCTCTGGTGGAAGTGATGAAGATAAAGCTTTGATCAGTTTCATAAATTCTTTCTCCCTCGTTTAAACCTGTTCTTCCAACTCTGTGACCCTTTTATCAGGTTGTATTGCATGCTCTTTGACCTGTTCCAACTCAGTGGTACTAGAATGGATACCTGGAGAGGACCAATACCTTGTCGGGACTATATTCTTACCAGGTCAGCAGCATACTTGACCAGAGTGCTCATCTCCCAAAACCTGATATAAATGATCGTGTGGCCCTAAATTGTCAGGCTCCTGGGCATCAAGGGACTCTAAAGCAGCCTGTTAAAAATATTAATAGATTATTAAATTTCAAAATAGATATTAAACTTTGAAATAAACAAATTAAAACTTACAATCTTTTCTTGTGTCGGTTCATTAACCGCGGTTCCATCTTTTTTTCTTCTACTCGAGCAAAACAATTTTGCTCGAGGGATATGTCCTTCAATATTCAACTTGTGCTTCTGTAATGACATTGAAACAATATAAAGTGCAAGTATAATCATATATTCAATATTCAATAAATCACATAATTTAAGTAGGAAATAATAAAAAGGGCAAGTCCTAAAGAAAAATTATAAACAATTATATCGTACCAGCTGCCTCTCATGATCTGGCATAGTAGTGTGCCCCAAAGTGTAGAGGTATTGCTTTGAATCAATGTTTTTTTTTGTTTTTTTTCAGAAGATTCCTAAATAATGTTTAATAATAAATAAGATAATATTAATGCAAAATATGAAAACTGTCATTTAAATGCCTCAAATGGGATTAATACCTTAAATTTGGCAGTCGCTCAATGGGTAATCATTTGGTGATATTGCTCTATCGGGCAGTCATCCACGATAGGTAATGTCTCCAACTCCGTGCTCACTCTATCACACCAGTCAACATACAGCTCATGCTTATAAGCTCTCCAAAACTCTTCGAGCTCCTTTAAACGCACTGGTCGTGCACCTTCACCATCAGGGAAGTTAAACCGAAGCTGACACCCAATAGATTAATTCATATAAATACAAAAAAAAAATACTACATTAAATCCAATAGATTTTTTACCCATATTTGTGCCCACGCATTATCCTTGACTTCGTGTGGCAGATGTATCCAAGAAAGAGGGCTGACCGGAATGATGTCGGAGTATTTGACAAGCGTCACCAAAAAACCCCGACATTCCTGCCCAGATTTATCAATCATATGTTCATCATCATTGTATTCAACCATCAATTGTGTCTGGCGGTTCCATACTGCACGCAAGCAAGTACGCCCCCTCCCCCGCCTCCTATCAGTAGATGAATCTGTTATTAAAGAAAAAAAATATCAGTAAAAGTTATAATAAAAATAAATTTTGGTATAAAAATTTGTTAGATTTACATAAATATACATGTGGTAGTCGGATCAATGGGCGTCACTGGATGTGCAGAAGCTGAAGGAATATCCTATACAGGTGGAGTGTCCCTTAGTGTACGCTCCTCGGCCACATACTGTGTCGAAGTAGGAGTCGAAGAAGGTGGAATATAATAGCTCAGAGATAATGAACCAGAAGCAAAAGATGATGGCACAGGCGTCTGGACAACTGGTAGTGTAAACATCGGAGGCCTAAATATTCTGTGTGTCCCTAAAGACACACCAGGATCAAAATGGGGCGTAGAAAATATGTATGTGGTAGGGGCATAGTCCAATCGGGTACGACCAGTGGATCGTCTAACTCTCACACCACGAGCCCTCGTACCACCGGCCTCAGCCCCGGGACCACCAGATGATCCTCTAACTCTGACGCCACCCCCCTCCCTCCTACCACCAGCCTCTGTACTGGGAGCAATATCAGGCTCATCGTCGGATATCTCTCGTCTAGGGGGTGGATCCTGAAAAAAAGTTCAACACAAAAGTAAACACATGATGTTATAAGTTATTAAAATATATATATTTGAAATAAAATACTCGCAACAGGGATGAGTGGAGGAACGCCCATCTGTGACATGCAACGATTATTTTCTGTCATCTTTTTTCGCCGCCTCTCTTTAATGGGTGTCATTTCCTGCAATCAAAACAAATATGGAAGTAATTAGAAATAGATAACTAATGTGTAACCCAAAAAACAAAATATAGAAAAACCATTCTAATAAAAAAACATAAAGAAACAGAAGATTTATGGTAGTTTGAAGGTAAGTACTAGGATACACACTCTGAATGATGTAGGTGAAACATGTAGGTGAGAACACGACTGTATGATTCTATATATTTCTCACCACAACTTCGGGTTCACAATCAACTCTGACAATTGAGATATTGGAGTCATCATAAGTAATAAACGAATTGCTTCCAATTGCAGTAGGGATAGTGTCAACTTCATCATCACTATCATCAAAAACATGTCTGGGATTTACTTCAATAATTACACCGAATTTAGGATGACGATGATCTTTGATATAAAAAACTTGTTTCACCATTGATGTCAATACATATGGTTCATCGGTGGCAAGAGTGCGAGTCATGTCAATAACTCGAAATCCACAATCATCAATAAAGGTGTCTTGCCTCGTCATTGAATCAAACAATTGACATTTCATCATCGTGACTCGACCATGCGAGTAATAATCCAAAATTATTATTTTCTCCACGACTCCATAATAAGCTACATTTTCAGAACGAGGTCTATTATCCGATGAAATGGCATAACAGCCTGTTGTGGCAGTTAGCATAACACTATCATGTTGTGTTCTCAAGTTTATTGCTCGTTCAGTGATAATAAATTTGTATCCATTGATCACAAGTGATTTACAAGCACGAACCATGGTATTAGAACCAAAAGTCAAAGCTCTTATTTCCTCAGAAACAAAGTCTGCAGGCAAACTCGATACCTGAAATATAAACAAATAGTAAACATAACTAAATATTATTTTTATTTAGTTATTACAAAAAAAAAATACCTTCAATTTCAACCAAGCAGAAAACCCTTTGCTATGCAAAGTCTCTTTCCTTCTCAAAGATAAAGAACGATGCTTTCTATATATCAATTCTTTATGTTCCCTGTAGATAAAAATAATAATAGTTTAACAAATATTTAAAATTACAAGAGATAAGATAAGAGATACATGTACAATTTACTTACTTGATATACTCATCGAACAAATCACAATTGAACAACACTATGTGATGTGTCATCTCTCGCTCTTCAAGGCTTAATGTCGTCAATGTATATGATCCCGGAATTCCTCTTGTCTGGGGAAGTGATGGAAAACTGGGTTAAATTTGCTCATATTATTCTTCTTTATTTCTCATTGGTTTGTTTATTCTCATAGTAAGATCAGACAAATACATTGAGCAGAAATCCATACATTCTTGAGCCAAGTAACCATTCACAATAGAACCTTCAGGATAATTCCTATTCCGAACATATGATTTCAATGTGTACATGTTTCTTTCAGTTGGATACATCCAATGAAAAGCAACGGGTCCTCCAAGAAGTATTTTGGTCGAAAGATGGACAGTTAGATGCAGCATGCATGTAAAAAATGATGGAGGGAATATTTTCTCTAACTCACACAAAATTAATGGTGTCTCTGCCAACAGTTTTTGCAAGAAGGATTTGGACAACTTCTTAGAACAAAGATCTCTAAACAAATAGCACAACTGAATAACTGAGACTCTTACATTATTGGACAAGAGATGACGGATTGCTATTGGAATCAACTCATGCAAAAGGACGTGATAATCATGAGTCTTAAAAGATTTCATCTTTAACTCTTTTATGTTGACCCGTTTTGATATATTGCTTGAATAGACATCAGGAACTTTAATAGTCTCTAGCACTTCCAAAAATTGATTTTTTTTCAACAGGTGTCATCACATAAAAAGCACATGGAACTTGCCATTTATTTTCACTATACAGACAGGATGCAATTATGGTCTGATCCCCCAATCTACCAAGTCACGCCGAGATCATAAATCATCTTTTGTCTTCCCCTTGACATTTAGAAGAATCGAAAGCAACATTTCACATATATTCTTTTCAATGTGCATTACGTCTAAGCAATGACGTAACAAGTTGGTTGACCAATACAACTCAAAGAATATACTCTTCTTCTTCCAATTGTAATAGGTATCATTGGAAACATTTTTCCTCTTTCTAGATTTCATTACACCCTTCCCAAATGAATAACTGAAATCTTTCAATTCATTAAGCACATCAGTTCCATACATACGCTGAGGTGGATCGTCAGTCTTAATGGTATTGTCAAATCTTCGACGATTGTTTCTATATGGATAGTTCATTGGCAAGAATCGTCGATGTCCCATAAAAATAATACTACAATGATATTTCAGTCTTCTTGATCGAGTATTCTTCATACAAACAGGACATGCCAATTTTCCTTTTGTGCTCCATCCAAACATCATTGCATAAGCAGGAAAATCATTGATCATCCACATAAGCGCAGCACGCATCTGAAATGTCTTTCGAACATGCATCATATGTGGGCACACCCACATCCCAAAGAAGTTTCAACTCTTTTATTAAAGGTTGCATGTATACATCTATATCATTGTCGGGATTAGAAGGGTCAGATATCAGTATACTCAAGAAAGTGTAAGGCTTTTTCATACACAACCATGGGGGAAGGTTATAAATGTGTATGAAAACTGGTCATGTGTTGTGCGAAGTAAGCATCTGCCCAAATGGATTAAAACCGTCACATGAAAGACCCAGACTCACATTACGCATGTCGGTTGCAAATTCAGGATATCGAGCATCAAATCTCTGCCATGAAAATCCATCTGCAGGGTGAACCAACTCTTCATTATTCTTTTTTCTCTCGGTGTCATTTCATCGCATTTTTACTGATATTTCATCAGACATGAAAAGGTTTTGTAATCTGGGGATCAATGGAAAGTGCCACATTACTTTTTATGGCACACGAAATGGTGTTCCATCATCTTTTGGCTTCCATCAGGATGTTCCACATTTGATACAATCATTTCTTTCAACAGTTTCCTCCCAAAATAAGCTGCAATCATTCAGGCAAGCATGATTTTTTTTTGAGAATCCAAGTTCATCAACTAACTTTCATGCCATATAGTGGTTTGAGGAAATATCTGCATCATATGGAAGTAAGTCCTTCAAGAAGGTAAGAATGTAATCAATTACAGTATTTGAAATCTCATACATAGTTTTCCCATGAAACAATCGGATTAAAAATTCCAACTTTTTCATTTTACCACATTGTTGATATACTGGAGTCGTCGCAGCATCATTCAATTTTTTCACTCTATCAACATCATCATTTTCATTGGACGCATCATGAGTGATTGTATCAAAATCTTATTGGCTGGACATCCTTTCCTTCTCATGATGCCGAATAAATGGAAATTGATCATATATCAAACTCTCCAATTCAGTCTTATCATTTGGATCATCAACATTTTGAGATTCCATTTTCTCTCCATTGTGATACCACACATAATAGTTTGTTTGGAAACCATATCTGGTTATATGATAGCTAACTGCTTCATGACTCAACCAAGGTCTTCCAACACAATTAGAACATGGGCAGTGTATGCGACCACTATCTGAAGCCTTGTTAAATGCAAAATCTAAAAAGTTGTTCAAATTATTTTAAAAATCGGTTGAAATCTGATCAGTTTCGTACATCTAACTTCTATCTATTCTGTAAAAAAAATTCAATAAGTCATTTCAAAGAAATTCAATAATATTGAAATTCAATCAAAAAAATATTTAGGTAAATGACAATTGTTTGCTTTAAATAAAAGCATAACTGACACATTACTCTATATGAGAATAATATTAAGAAATACAAAAAAATACATTGTATATAAGAAAATAAGATACAGAATTTCTAATGCCTATATTCAAGGATTGCCCAGTAAGATATTGGAAGTGGATCAAGGAATACATAATCCTTAAGGGTCTTTTTGGGAGTACATGAGTTTTATACTTTAACTTCTTCTGGGAGATCAGGATGAGGAGTAGGATGAAGATCACATCAAAAGTAGTTATGGCCTCATCAAGTTTCACCTTAACCATGGATTAAAGGATCCTAGGTTTGGGGTCATAGATCATAGGTTGGTAGGGTGTATTCATTGAATCATGTCCCAATTGATTTTGGAGAGGGACCTTCAATATTTATAGGTATGGATTTGATTAGAAACACCTATAAAAAAGATGTCCAAGAATTGTGACGTCCCAAACCAGGATGTCAATCATTAGTGACCCGAACCCAGATGGCCACTCATTGGAGAGGGACCTTCAAGTTCTATTGTGTTTTATCTCACATAAGAATAATGATTTTTGGGCTGTCCGGGGTCCAGGGAGAAGGGTGGTGGGCTTTCCGGGGTCCGGGGAGGAGGGTGGGGGGCTGTCCAGGTTCCAGGAAGGAGAGGGGGTTGTCCTGGGTCCAAAAAGGTGGGTGGGGGCTGTCTGGGGTCCAGGGAGGAGGGGGGCTATCCAGAGTCCAGGAAGGAGGGTGGGGGCTGTCAGGGGTCCAAGGAGGAGGGTGGGGGGCTGTCCAGGGTCCAGGAAGGAGGGGGGTTGTCCTGGGTCCAGGAAGGAGGGGGTTGTCCTGGGTGGACCTCAAAACACTGAATGGGGTTCCGCTCTATAGTTCTGAGAATATATTATCCAAAGCTACAAAGATTTCATCTGTAAACATGACAACTTTAAATCAGTGCCTACTATAATTTCATGACATTTAAGGGATATGTGTTTTGTGAAAAGCCTATACATTACAGTGATGTTCGTGAATGATGGTTTTTTTCCCAAATGTGTATGGAATTCGGTAACGAGGATGATTTCTTTCATTTAACCAATGTTATAGTGTACGTTTAGGATGAATTCTTGCATTTAACCAGTGCTCTAGTTTATTTTTAGGAGAGGTGAGTTAGAAACCATGTTAGGCATGTCATTAGAACATGGGTTCTTCCATTTAACCATGTAGTCTTGAATTTCAGGGATGAAAGTGTTTTGACTGAGCTAATTACTACCTACTCTATAGTATGGCCAACACATCATGTGGGCATACCCATGAAACAAAGCCATGTGTAAATGGGACGTTTTTCAGCACCCCATTTGGACAAACATACTTTTCACCATAAGGGATCGTCCATGTATATTTACATGGCTAACCAAGTCATGTACTGTGTGTACATTCCCATGTACATTCCCATGTACATTCCCAGGACACTAGATTATCGTAGACATCATGTCAACTGTTATACACACCATGTGAACTCTTATACCATATCGTCATTATTACAACCATTAATAACAACTTATTAAACAACATCACTTGTCAGAGATAATCAAATTGAACATAAATCAATAATAATATTGGATATATCAAGTAAAATGAAGTCATGCTATCTTACATCCTAAATGAACACCCACAACCATGATTAATGACCACAAAGCTCCCCTTTCAACCAAATCTAAAGTGAAAACAAAAACACATAGTTGCAGAAAACAACTTCATTTGTGTGAAGAATAATAATATCATGGTCCTCTTGATATTTGAACCATGCAGTCATGATTTTCAAGATGAACTTGTATCCATGAAACCATATGAGAATCACGATTCAATACATGTGTTTTTCTAATTTTCCCAAGCATTTTGAGGAACCCCAAATCAGTGAAAATGTTCATTGTGTTTTAAAAAGGTGATTTAATAACTCATGTATGATGTTGAAGGCAAAATGATTAATGGTTATATTAGGAAAACTAATATTCATTAGTATTGCGAATTTGACATTTTCTGAATTAGTTTCATGAAGAAGGAAGAAGTAATACATGGGGAAAGGAGAGGTCCCACCGAGAGTTCCCTTTGTAGATATTTTATTCATAAAGAACATTGGATTGTACGGTTAAGTATTTCTTATTTCTTCTGTGAAGAATAATTAGGGACCACATACTATTTTGCAAAGTTCAAGAAGATACTCCATATGTTCTATTGTGCAAAGGATAAGTGAACAGTGTGTCATTTTATATATATATAGATTTTGATAGAAACATGATACATACTTGTTATGTAATACACAGTGTAAAAAAATTAAGATGAATAAGATCTTCATGTTTGACATGATCTTAATGAAAGGATTCATTTTCATGAAATACTATGAATAAATATTACAAACAATTTCTTATGAGTTCATATACATGAAGCTATAATATTTGAAGCATTAAGATTAAAAAAAACTATGAATCTTTAAAATTAGAACACAAGAAAGAGACACCATGCCCTTATAAATGTATATGTGTAATGAAAACATTAATTGGACAATGTGTACACCGATGTAGTGATTTGAGTACACAATTTGTGGAGTAGCAAATCATAAAATTTTCCAAAATCCCTAGAAATAGGGAATAATGATATCCTTTAGAATAGAAGGATATCCTTGAGAAGAGGTGGAAGGATATCCTTGAGAAGAGATGGAAGGAGTCTAACCTGGCAGCTGATTGGATGGAAGAGTTTCACTTGTGTTGGGGCTTCTCAAGGGCTTCTGGGAGTTGGGCAGCGCGTCTGAGAGTCGTCGCGCAATCTGCTTCTGGATCGGGGGGGGGGGGGGGGGTCACCTACCTTAGTCGAATTTGGGGGTTTTTTTCCCAACAGTTATTAAAAACCGTTGGGAAAACAATGATTTCCCAACGGTTTGATGAAATCGTTGGGAATACTCCATCAAAATCCATCTTTACCAATGGTTTATGCAAATCATTGGTAAAGAACACTTATACCAATAGTTCAAAAGAACCGTTGGTATAAAAGTGTTGGGAAAAGTATGATTTCCAGTAGTGTTACCATAGTTCCGATCAAATCAATATCAATAGTCTGAGCAGCAGGAGCAGCAGAGGTTGAGGCATTGTTAACGACATCTTTGACAACTAATCCTAAAATGGCTAGATCAAGAGTTGGGGGAGGAGAATCGTCCTCAGAAGACTCAGAAGTGGTATCTCCAAGGGTTTTCAAAATCTTGTCTAAATATGCTCTATATTCAACGATCAAACAATTAATTGCAGAAACAAGAGCAACCAATTCATTACTTAACTATTTATTTTCCTTTACAATTGCTTGAAGCACTAAAAGCATGTGAGGTTGAATCTGAGAAACAAACTTTTCTGAAAGTATAATTGCATCAGTTTCACTGAGACTTGCAACAGGAGTTGATTGATGTGGAAGGACAGATCTAACTACTGAGCATAACTCTTCCTTAAACATTTTGAAATCATTCTAAGCCACATAGTCTACAGGTACTTGTGTAACAGGAGGAGCATAAACAGGAGCAGGAGCTACTGCTGGAGTAGGTGCCATTTCCAGAGTTGTTCCAATTGGAACTCTTTGAGAATGATCCACTTCTTCTACCTCCAATGGCCTGAAGGCCTTCATTTTTTATTGATTTTGATAATCCACCTTTCAAGGAGTTAGGTGGAACCCTTACAAGGCCCGTAGGCTAAAGTATTACATGGCCCGTAGGCCTTAAAGGAATTCATTGCCCGTAGGCTTCAAACATTACATACAACCCAGACTAACTACTTGGAACTTCTCCACCCCAGCATCTTCATCGTGAAATCAGCTCTCCACCTTCGCATGGCTGTTCAGCTAGGCATTCATGTGCATGCACAGGCTTGTCCCGATGGCATGTGACATACCCTCTCATTCTTGCAATCCGTTTAGCTTCTGTTGTGGTGAAAGCTCCTTGCTCATCCTCCTTGTAGAGTTTGTTCCTTGTAGGTTGTCTGGTTTGCATCTGCACTTAAAGGTGGCCCGAAGGCCTTGAGGTGGCCCTAAGGCCTTACTGACCCGAAGGCCTGGGTGGCCCAAAGGCCTTACAGGACTCAGGGACCAAATCAGTGGCCTGAAGGCCCAAACAGGGGCATATTCCCGACTGCTACAGTGTCAAACAGTGACTGCTACAGTTCCGCTACAGTACCTGCTACAGCACTGCATAGTCCCGCTACAGTACCTGCTGCAGTACTGCACAGTCTCGCTACAATACTGCTACAGTAACCCAGAAATTCTGTCTCCGCCTGGATTTGATCCTTGATCGCTTGGATGCACTTAGGATCAAATTCCTCAATATATGTTTCAGGATAGTCTAAATCAAGAGTGACATACCCAGGGTATTTTTCCCATTCTTCGGTTGTCACATCACAAGGAATGAGAGTATCAACTCTTACCCCTTTTTTCTGTTGCTCCCCCTCAACAGATACTTTCTTTCTAGAATAAACCGTTTCTTGCACTAGAGATACTGGAACTTCTTTTTCAACATGAAATTCGTCATGCATATGAACATCTGGATCTCTTTCCTCAACTATAACTGACTCGGGAGCTTCATGGGATTCTAAAACTGATTCATGTTCCACTAAAGTAGTATCAGTAGGATTTGAAGGCTCAACAGGATCTAGAGTAAGATTAGTAGGTTCTATAATAGGAATTTGATCATCATCATGATGGTCTAATCCACTATCAGATTCACCACTTCCTTCTTTTTCCTTGACATTTTCATCATCTGCATTTTCTTCACCAAATTCTTCTCCTTCATCTTCATCTTCATCTTCTTCCTCTTCATCACCTTCATCCTCTTCTTCTTCATCACTGTTACTTTCTTCTTTTTCACCATTAGACTCTTCATCTTCTTCACTGCCACTTTTACTAACATATTCAACACTCTTTGATTCTTCAATCTCTTCATCATCATCTAATGCTAGGAGAGGTTCTTTTGTAGGAAGAGGCTTAAGAGGGCTAGTAGGTCCATAGGTCATTCTTTCAGGACTTCCTTCAATATCTGGGTCACCTTTATCATCAATAGGAGATTCTTCTCCTTGGTTTTCTTTAGCTTCTTTTTCTTCTTCATCATAATACTCCCCAACTTCATTTGGTCCTAAACCAGGTTCAACCCTGTCTCTTGGCCTTGAGGGGTGCTCAACGGGATTGAATACCTCATAAATCTTATCATTGTATTCAACCCATTGTTTCTTCAACATATTCCAATTTATCTTTATCCTCTTACAAATGGAATTTATGATGCAAAACCCATCACAATCATTTACTGATTCTTCATCCTCATTCACCAAACCTTTGACTTTCAACAATGCAGAAATAAAATTTGGATAAAACAAGGAATTTGACTTGGATTGGGGTTTCATCATTTCATTCATATGCACCATTAGATACCTATACAAGTTAATCTTATGTCCTTCCTTCATCAGATATAACAAATATACATCCTGGTATTTGAGAGAGGCAAAATCCCCTTTTCTTGGACATAACTCGTGCTGAATAAATTTGAACAATAACCTGCATTCACCATTAAGCTTTGTTGTTATTGGTCTTCTAGGAACTCTATTTCCAATAAGCTCTATCACTGCTTTCTCAAAACTAAAAATATCACTATAAGGAGGAGCACTGCCTTGAAAATCATTGAAAATACCTTCATGAGGTACTTTCAAGCATTCAGCCCACTACTTTGAAGAAAATGAAACTCTTTCACCATTTATCAAGGACTTAATCCAAAATTATTTTGTGCCTTTGAGAATAAACTCCGCATACAAATATAAATCATGCACAATATTAGGATAAAACGGTATTTTGTTGTTGGAGAACCACTCTAACCACCCTTGTTCTTCCAACACATTCAACAAGAGAGACTTACTTGGCAATAACCATTCGGAATGAACTTCCTTTTCATGAGTGACGATTCAGCTCGTGAGTTTAGGATATATAGGTTTAGGTTTAGGTTTACTGGATTCACCTTTCTATTTCTTAGAAGGATATGAATCATCCACAACTTCTCAAATACACGCTTTAACTCAATCCATTGATGAGATTTGAAGGATTCAGTTCAAAGGAAAAGGGAAGTAGTTCGGGAGAGAAGAATGTGAGATCTGAAGTGTGAGAGTGAGCAAGTGAGTTGGATCGATTTGAGTTTTATGATTTAGGGATTTAGAAATCAAAAATCAAGAAATGCAAATTAAAATAAAATGAAACAAATAAAACAGTGACATTTTAACTTCCATACAGAAAAAAAACAAAGTAAAGAACAGTGTGACACAACAGTGAGTCCTATCGTTGAGTCGTCAACGGTGAGTCATCAATAGTGAGTCATCAATAGTGAGTCATCAACAGTGAGTCATAAATGGTGATTCATTCAAATTTGATTATCCCTAACTCATGTATTATGTAACTCATTCTTTCAGAATTTAATGGCTTAGTAAAAGTATCATTAAGCTGATGTTCAATGCCAATGAATTCTAAAGTTATATCACTTTTTTGATAATGATCTCTCAAAAAGTGATGTCTAACATCAATATGTTTTATTCTTGAATGAGAAACTGGATTCTTATAAATGTTAATAGCACTTGTATTATCACAGTTTATAGGGCCATGTCTAAATTGATAATCATAGTCTAGTAATGTGTGTTTCATCCACAAAATTTGAGCACAACAACTACCAACAGTTATGTATTCAGCTTCGACAGCAGATAATGAAATAGAATTTTGGTTTTTATTACACCATGAAACTAGAGACTTATCCAAAAAGTGACATGTTCCAGAGGTGATTTTTCTATCCAACTTACAACCACCAAAATCAGCATCAGAATAACTAAGTCAAATGGTTGTCCTCTAGGATAGAACAATCCCAAGTTAGTTATATATTTAAGGTATTTGAAAAATCTTTTAACAGCAAGTAAATGTGACTCTTTTGTATTTACATGAAAACGAGCACACACACACACACAAAACATAATATCAGGTTGGCTAGCAGTCAAGTAGAGAATACTTCCAATCATACCTTTATAATTGGTTTGATCCACCGATTTTCCATTTTCATCAAGGTTCAATTTACAAGTGGTACTCATAGGAGTATCACTACTTTTAGTGTTATTAAAACATTTTAAAAGATATTTAGTACACATACTTTGATTTAAAATAATACCTTCCTTGTTTAGAAAATTTTGAAATCCAAAAAAGAATTTGAGTTCACTCATTAAACTCATTTCAAACTCATTTTGCACCATTTTTGAAAAATCAATACATAAAGAATTTTTTGAAAATACAAAGATAATATCATCAACATATATTTGAACAACTAAAACATCTTTAGAAATTATTTTTATGAAAAGAGTAAGATCAGTTATACCTTTTTTAAAACCTTTAGAATTAAGAAAAGTGTTGAGCCTATCATACCAAGCTCTTGGAGCCTGTTTTAAACCATAAAAAACTTTTGTTAATTTAAAAACGTGATTTGGAAAATGAGGATTTGTAAAACCGAGGGGTTGTTCAATAAAAATATGCTCAACTATATAACCATTCAGTAATTCACTTTTGACATCCATTTGATAAATTTTGAAATTAAGATGTGATGCATAAGATTGCAATATACTAATGGCTTCAAGTCGGGCCACAGGTGCAAAGGTTTCTTCATAGTCTATTCCTACCTCTTGACTATAACCTTGTGCAACTAGTATAGCTTTATTTACTTTTATAGTGTCAGCTTCATATACTTTATTTCTAAACACCCACTTAATGTCTATTGTCAAGGTGTCTTTGGGTCTATCAATAAGTTTCCAAACTTTGTTTCTTTCAAACTTGTTTAAATATTCTTGTATAGCCATCATCTAGTATTCATCATTGATTACATCATTGGTGTTCTTAGGTTCAAGATGTGACAAAAAGACTTGATGTTCAACCTGGTTTCTTAGAGAAGCTCTGGTCTGTGTTCCTTTGTCTAAGTCTCCAACTACAGCATCTAAAGGATGGATTTTAAGGGTTCTAATAGATCTAGAGAAATAAGGGCTGGTTATTTCAGGTTCATCTATAGGTTCGGGTTCCCTTTGGTTAGAATCTGGAGAGTTTCCAGAACTGGATTTTGCTGCTTGTTAAACAACCGAATCAGAAGGTTTAGGATCTATGTCTAGACTAGACAGATTATCCTCAAGATTTTCTAGGGAGGTTTTGGATTCATGTAGATCTGTTTCATTAAACTAGACATGCACAGACTCTTCCACACATTTGGTTCTCTTATTAAAGACTCTATAGGCTTTACTAGAGATTGAATAACCTAGAAAACTCTCTTCACCACTCTTGGAAGCAAATTTGTCAAGATTGTCTTTTGTATTGAGAATAAAGACTTTGCAACCAAAAACATTGAAGTAATTAACCTTAGGTTTTCTATTATTCCATAGATCGTAGGGGGGTTTCTTTAGGATAGTTCTAATCAAAACTCTATTGATTATGTAACAAGTTGTATTCACAGCTTCTATCCAAAAATAAATAGGTAGATCATATTCATTAAGAATAGTCCGAGCTATTTCTTGTAAGGTTCTGTTTCTCCTTTATACAACTTTATTCTGCTGGGGTGTCCTAGGAGCAAAGTTATGACTATAGTCATTTCGTGAGCAAAAATATTCGAGCTCTTGATTTTCAAACTCACGACCATGATTAATTTTTAAGGATTTGATTCTAAGTCCACTTAAGTTTTCTACTAATCTACAATACTTGATGAAATAAGAGAAATCCTCACTTTTGTGAGCTAAAAAGAAGATCCAAGTATACCTAGAAAATTCTTCTACTATAACATAGACATAGTGTTTCCCTTTTAAACTTGAAACTCTAGAAGGTCCAAACAAATCCATGTGAATCAACTCAAGAGGTTGAGAAGTTAAAGCTTCTTTCTTTGGTTTGAAAGATATTTTGTGTTGTTTTCCTTTTTGACAAGGATTACAAACTTTATCATTTGGAAACTCTAGTTTAGGTAGATCCTTGACTAGTCCTTTTCTAGTAAGCTTTCTAAGAGAGTGAATGTTACAGTGGCCTAATCTTCTATGCCAGATCCAAGACTCTTTATGAAAGGCACTTAAGCAAGAAACATTTTGTGAGACTTAAGAATCCGGATTAACGGCATAAACATTTTCATTCCTAAAAGCAGTAAAAACTAAATCATTTTTGGAATTGAAAACATCATTTTCAAATTTAACATGAAATCCATCATCACATAACTGTGACATGCTAAGAAGATTGTACTTAAGACCATCAACATAAAGAAATTTAGAAATTAAAATTGAGTTAGTGTTACTGATTTGACCAGGGCCAATTATTTTCTCTTTTGCATTGTCACCAAATGTGACATGTCCACCATCAATTTTTATGAGGTTCTTGAAACTAGAGTAGTCCCCTATCATGTGTCTTGAACACCCACTGTCCAAGTACCATAAGATTTTACAGGAGCTCTTCAAACAGTTTTCCTATAAAAATAATTTAAACAAGAAAAGACTTTGGTACCCATACTTTCTTGGGTCCAGTAATATTAGTAATTAAGACTTTAAGAACCCACATTTGCTTCATGAATTTCCTATAAACAGTTTGTAAAGTTTTATAAAAATAAACTCTATTAGGTCCAGAAGAACTAGTAGCAGTAAAAGATGTTCCACTGCTGGAACTTGCAGAATATTTTCCAGAACTGGGCATAAAACTGAATTTTCTAGATTTGGATACAAAGTTAGTTTTAACAGAATTTCTTTTCCCAAGTTGATAACCAATACCGGTAGTATATTTAGAAGCAACTTGTTTACCAATCATTTGAACTAAGGTATCTTTACCATATGTAAATTTCTCTAAATCCTTCTTTAATTTCTCATTAAAAAGTTTGAGTTAGTGTTTTCATTGAGCAGTTAAGCATTCTTTTCCTTTTCTATAGTAAGTTTAGATTTAATATTAGCAGAAAGAACATGTTGTTTAATGAGTGAATTATATTTATCTTTCATATCATTGCAAGTATCCTCAAGCATTTTACAATATTCAAACATTTCTTCATTAGTCATATTTTCAGAATTGTCAGATTCAAATTCATCTCCAGAATAATAAGAGTTTTGTGCAGGAGATGCTAAGATTGCCTCGGATGTGTTTTTCATAAAACACATGTTGGCGTTGTCAGCCTTTTCATCATGAGATGATTCTGATTCACTGGATCTATCCTCAGAAACACTCCAAGTAGCCTTCATAGCCTTCTTGTACTTTCTATCTTTATCCACATATTTCTTCTTGTACTTTAGTTTGGGACAGTCAGCCTTCACATTTTATCTTCTTTTTCATTCATAGCAGACGATCTCATTGGTATTATCATTCCTTTTCCAATCTTTTTTTCCAGTTACCTTTGTTGTCATACTTCCCTCTATAGTTAGGCTTTCTAAAGAACTTCTTTCCATAAAACTTCTTAAATATCCTAACTAGTTGAGTCATTTCCTCATCACTTTCACTTGATGTGTCTTCACTGCTAGAGCTTTCAGTAGGAACTTGAATTTTCTCCTTTTGTTTGGATGCAGTGGTTTTGAAAGTCACTAACTTTCATTTAGGTTCATCATCTTCTTCTCTGTTAGCTTTCAGTTCTTCCTCATACATCATCAATTTTCCAATTAGCTCCTTTACAGCTAATGAAACGACGTCACAAGATTCTCTAATTGATATTAAGGTCCCTCTCCACCTTTCTAGAAGACATCTCAAGATCTTCATGATCTTTTCTTTTGCAGTGATTAGTGGTTCCTTCATGTGAAACAGGTAAAGTATCCCAAATTTCAAAGGTTGTTTTACATGCAAAAATCTTATTGAATTCTTCATCACCTAAAGCACAGTATAAGGCATTCAAAGATTTGTAAATATTATTGTAGGTTGTCTTAGTGGCATCATCCCAAGTGTTTATAGCAGTAGCAGGACTTTTATATTCATCAACTATAGCAGACCATATTTCAAAACTCGTGCTTTCTAAATACATTTTCAACTTGAGTTTTCACTGAGCATAATTTGTGTCTTTAAAATAGGTAGATTTGTTGGTAGCAGCACTTTCTTGTCTATTATCCATGTTAAATAATAAAAACAAGTTTTAAAGAATTATAAATTTTGAACTGACATAAAATTTTGAAATCTTTAAAACACAACTAAAATCACAGTTGAAAAGATTTAAAAACTTTGAAAACTTTGAAACTAAGAAATCATCTGATACCAAATGTTGGTCGGAGTAGGACAATCAAGAGGGGGTGAATTTAGTTCCTATAAAAATTTATGTCTAAAATTGTTTATTTAAAAGTTCCCCAATTTTAAATACAAAACCGGCCCAGTTAATCAAAGTAGCAGATTTATAAAAGTTTTGATCTTTTGAAAGACTTCTCAAAGAGTTATTAGTTCTCAGTTAAAACAATTTGAGTTATTATTTTAACTTTTGAAATCAATCTACTAAATCAAATTCTAATACAAACACTATCTAAGATTAACTATCATGGTGAAAGAAATTTGTTCTTGTGTGAAAAGATAAAACAGTGAAAACAAAACTTTGAAAGACACATAGAAATTAAAACAAGAGGTTCAGTCTTAAGCTGAGACTTAGTCCTCTCCACTTGGTCGATCACCTGCCACCAAGCAGTTTATATAAATAAATTTTGATCCAAACCCTGGATCGGGGTAAACATTAGTATACACAACTGTCCAGGTTCACAAGACCTCTTCCATAGTTTTCGTGGGAGTGAAAAAAACAGGTCATGCAAGGACCTCTTCCACAGTTATTTGTGGGTAGTGTGATGTGAAATAGATGGTTTGTGAAGATATCTATGTATCTTCCAGTTTTGCATAGGATTCAGTGTGTGTTTATTAGACAGGGACACAAACTACTCGAAAGGTAAAGTAGTTCACAAACAGAGCATAAATTAAAAAGAATAGAGTTTGAATGCTCTGTGTGATTTTTTATGCAGCTTGCGACTCTTGAAAGAGATGTTGAAAAACAGCTTTAGTCGAATTCTGGAAACATACAGCAAAACAGAGTGTCGTTAGAGCTTCTGTTTTCTATATCCATTAAGGTTTATGATTTGGAAGATGAGCTCTTCCTTTTCCTTAGTATGTTGCTACAAGAAATTCTTCAATTTGAGTTCACAGCAGCTTTTCTTCATGTATCTACAGTTTGCAGTTTTGGAGTTTTTCTCAGGCACGTGAGCAGCTCGGTATATTTCTCTGGTCATACTTTTCTTTTCATCTGGTCATAGCTTTATACACTACAGCCAACAAGGAGCATGTACCTCGTACCTCATACTGCATTCTGACATCCATTAAATGTTGTCAACAAAAGACAGACAAAGTCATTAAAATAAATAATGGTACTGAGTTTCATAAATATGATCATTAGAAATAATTTTGAATTTAAATGGAAAAGGAATGAATGATGGTGTCTAAGATCGGTAGGTCGGGAATGGTGACTTAGAACCGGTGTCTCAGACTTAGAGCATTCTGCAATCTGGAACGGTGAGTCGAGTAGCGGTGAATCAAGATCGGTAGATCAGTTTGACAGTAGATCCGCTTGACGGTAGGTCAATTATCAGTAACTCAATGTGACGGTGTCTCGTCCTTTGCAAAAAAATCTGAGTTGAGCTGTCGGTAGGTTGATGTATCAGTGACTTCATGCATCGATAGCTTGATGTATCGGTGACTCATACTTTGCAAATGTATCGATGACTCAGTGCATCGGTAGCTTGATGCATCGGTGACTCATACTTTGCAAAAATTCTGATATCATCGGTAGCTCATCTTGTCGGTAACTTGATGCCAATGATGAGATGTCCAACAGTAAAACTTTATGAGATATGATTAGGCATGATTTTTGAGCATTAAAACTAGAGGAGTCCAACAATATATTCATCTTTTGATATAAATTTTTGAAGAAATACTTAAGAAGGGAATCGACTCTTATTAAATTTTCAGAGTGGGGAATTGACTCTTATTGAATTTTCAGAGTGAATTTTAATACTGCACTAAGCAAAATTGTGAATCTTTTTGTTCTGCAAGTTGAAAAATTACAAAGGCCAGAAGTCAATGTGTCATCCAGAGTCACTACATTGATCGTGGTAACTTACCATGCGTCGCCCCTAGTATTGAGAACCTATCGTGACACAGTAGATATGGCTACCATCTAAGGGCACTTCCACTACCTACTGTGAAGAGGAATTGATCATGCCTTCAACTGACCGTGAGCATTGCTCGCGGTCACTTCATCACCTTATCGTGCAACCACTCTCGCGTTAGGCATACCTAATGTGACCTTTCCCTATTCAACCACATCTCATTATAGGCATACCTATCGTGAATTTTTCTCACCTATGTCTACCGTGTCCCTGCCTCTCAAACTGCCATGCGACCATCAACTGATTCAAAGCCTCCACTCTCCCTAAAGAACCAGATCCCTGTCGACTGAAGCTTGAAGGTTATCTAGAGGCTGAGCGTTGCTCCAAATGTCGCCACCACCACTTATCTGCCACCACCATGAGAAAAAGCAGGATATAGCCTACTCGAGTTGCGCTACCTTTTGGTGCCACCCGTGATTTTGGGTCGACGATGGAGTGAAGCCACCTTGTCAGGAGAGTCACGGCTGTATACCGATCCAATATGAGCTTTGCATTGACAGAGGCTGAGATCCAGCCTAATGCGCCACAAGTGAAGTTTCTCTGCCTATGCCACCTCTAAGGGAGTTTTGACATTCCACTCAGTTGAAAAGGAGATCATTGTTTGCCGACATCAGAGTCGCACGACGAAGGACCAAACTCCCATGAGAAACCGAAGAAAACAGGGGAGCAGCATCGAACTAAAAGTCTGCACTATCTGAAGATATTGAGAAGCACTGTGTGCCATTAAATAGAACCACGCATGGATGCAAGATTCAGGCCTGAGGTAAGCAAGATACATGAGAAGCCATCCTGTAGAGAAATATAGCACCACTAACAAGAGACGGTTGACATTCGTCGGTCGATGATGGAACATCCAGATTGCAGACACTGAAAGGGTATGATGTTTCGCGGTTAAAAACAATCATGCTTAGGCGCAAGTAAATAACGAGACCCATCAACTAAAGCCCAAGTCCATTTTTCCCGTCGAGTAAAATAAAGACATCCATTGTGCTGTAAAGCATCGAATCACTCCACAGCAAAAAGGACATTGAACTTGATCATGGGAGGAGCACTGATACCTTACAAAAGTCATCCAAACCCTTGATGATGAACATGTGTCGATCATCCAGTATAAAGTAAACCCACTCCATGTTGAATACAAAGGAAATTCCTGAATTTCGTGAAGAAGTTCATGTTGCTCATGTGGAGGGAAGCACGCTCGGATGGCCAAGCATTATTTTATAAGAGGAGGACTGGCTCACTCAAAGGGGGGACACTCACGCATTGTTGGCCACTCTCCCACACTCGCTCTCGAAGACAAATCTTTGTTTCTGCTACTTTTCTCGTTTTATTTTCATTCATCATTGTTAAAACTCTAATGATGGCACACTATGCCATTCGTGGTCGCGCCAATGAGAATCTCCTCATTTCCCCATGTTGATGAATTATGATCATTCAATGTTTATACTAACTCCTCTATGGATCTTAATGGTTTTAATCGGTAGAGGTTTCTTCTGGTTTTAGCTTTTTGATTTCTGCTACTTATTATTAGCATTACACACAAAAGCCACATGGATTTAATTCACTGCATACGATAGCAAGCAATGGGAGAATTCAAGGGTGAATGGAGGTATCTAGTCACCAGGCTAGGCAAGGGTAGGGGATACAGTGATCTTTTTTTTTTGTTACCCGAACCAAAATAACTTGATAAAATTAATCAATGAGATTTCAATTGACAAGAGGAATAATAGAGACCAATTGAATAATGATTCAACAGAAGAACGAGGGAATGATCCAAGATGAGACTATTGCTTTTAAATTGAATTTAAAATCAATCTTTCGTATTGTTTATAACAAATTTGAACCCACTAGAACAAGATTTCAACTCACCCACAACATTATCTTCTCTGGAGACAACCCGGGTTCCACTATACTGCATTTTTTTCAGGTTTATTAATTTGTTTTGTTGAGCACCCCATGACAAATGTGCATCACAATCACCGAAGAAATCGCACTTTTCTCCAAAGACAAAGAATAGACATGCTTTCATACATCAGGCCATGACACAGAATAGGTGGTTGATACTGCAGCATCGTACCACGTCACTTCGCATCGTGGGTATTTCTCAACTTATCAAGCTGGTGACTTTGGTGCAGTCAAAATGGTGAATATCAATTCGATGATGATTGTTTGTATGGGTGATATCCAAGTCAAGACTAACGTTGGATACACAATTACCCTAAAGGATGTTCGCCATGTTCCAAGTTTTCGGCTCAACCTACTATCAGGGATAGTCTTTGATTGATAAGGTTATCACAACATCTTCAGTAATTAAGCATGGAAGATGACAAAATGATACATTGTCATCGACTGAGGACACATATGTGGTACGTTGTACAAAACTCATGTAAAGATATGTGCAAATAGCTTCAACACGGTAGAATGAGAGACGTCATCCAATCTGTGGCATAGGAGACTCGACCACATGAGTGAAAGAGGGTTATCTACCCTGATGAAAAAGAAGTGCATCAATGTTGACTAGGATGCATCACTTGATCCTTGCAAATATTGCTTATATGGGAAGCAACAGAGTCTCATTCAATACTGTTTCATCAAGGAAATCAAAGTTGATGGATTTGGTGCACTTTGATGTATGTGGTCCCATGGAGGTGGATTCACTATGAGATAACAAATATTTAATATCCTTTATTGATAATGCATCTCAAAAGGTGTAGGTGTTCTTCTTGCGGGCAAAGGACCAAGTACTAGACTACTTCAAGATGCTTCACGCCATGGTGGAGCGTGTAATTGGAAGGAAGTTGAAGTGTCTTCGTTCAGATAATGAAGGAGAGTACACATCCAAAAAATTTGATACCTATTGCAGGAATCGGAGCATACGACATGAGAGGACGGTCGTAAGCAACCCATAACACAATGGAGTTGCGAAAAGAATGAACAGAACTATCATGAAGGTCGGAAGCATGATGAGTTTGGTTAAGCTACCTAAGCCATTATAGGGAGAAGTTGTCCGGGTTGCATGTTACTTCATCAATAGATCGTCATTGGTCCCTCTGAATTTTGAGATTTCACAGAAGAGATGGTCTGGTAAACATCCATCTTATGCTCATTTACGAGTATTTGGATGTTTGACATTTTCGCATGTATCCAAAGAGCTCAGGAGAAGCTAGACAGGAGATCTACTTCATGCATCTTCATTGGCTATGGAGATAAGGAGTTCATATACAAGCTTTGGGACCCGAAAGAGAAGAAGGTGGTCAAAAGCAAAGATGTTGTGTTCCACAAGGAGACAATCGAACACATTCAAAATCCCAAAATGTTTTGAAGGAAAAGTGTCGAGGAATCAATTCATGATCCAACACTTGTATCAGCACCACCTGTCACTGAAGATGAGGTGCAAGAAGACTCATTAGCAGTAGGTCAGGAGACGGTAGAGGAGGATATTGAGCAGGGGGGGACTCAGTTCTCTCCACAAGAAGTTACAGAACCATCACAGGAGCTAGATGTTGATGTGCCACTCAAACCTAATATTTCACAGGTTCGAAGATCTTCACGGGGAAGGATTCCATCAACAAAATATTCGGATTCGGAGTACCTGTTGTTGATTGATGAGGGGGACCCAGAGAATGATATCAGGAAGCAGTGTCTCATCCTAACATATTCAAGTGGTTGCATGCAATGGAGGATGAGATGAAGTCTTTGACGAAGAACTAGACATATGACTTGATGGAACTACCCAAAGGTAATAAGGCACTAACGAACAAATGGATGTTCAAGATGAAGAAGGATGACAGCAGAAATGAGTTCAAACGCAAAGCTCGGTTAGTGGTCAAGGGATTCCTTTAGAAGAAAGAAGTTGACTTTGACGAGATCTTTTAACCTGTGGTGAAGATAACTTCAATCCGAGTGATTTTCATATTGGTGGCTAGCTTTAACCTGGAGCTTGAACAGATGGATGTGAAGACAGTTTTTCTTCACGGTGACCTCTCCAAGGAGATCCACATGAAGCAGTCTGAAGGTTTCAAGGTTTCTGGACAAGAAAACCTCATCTACAAATTGAAGAAGAGTTTGTACGAACTGAAACAAGGTCTCATACAGTGGTGCAAAAAGTTAGACTCGTTCATGGCGAAGATCAGTCAGTTGACGAAGGAGTTATCCAAGTCTTTTGATATGAAGGACTTGGAAACGACTCAACAAATTTTGGGGATGCAGATCATTCATGATAGAAAGAGAAGCTTGTTTGTGGTTATCTCATGAGAAGTATGGTGAACGTGTTCTGAAACGTTTCAACATGGACAAAACCAAACCAATGAGACTTTCAATTCTCTGTCATCTGAAGTTAAGTAGGAGTTCATGTATGTCGTCCAAGGAAGAAATTAAGGTGATGGAAATGATACCGCACACCTCAGCAGTTCGAAGATTGATGTATGCTATAGTGAGTACAAGGCCAAACATTACTCATGCAATGACAATTGTGAGATGATTTCTCTCAAATCCTGAGAAGCAGCATCGGGATGCAGTTAAATGGATTCGAAGATATCTTAAAAGGTATTTCAAAGCTATGTTTGTGGTATAATGGAAAAAATGTGGTTGGAAATTTTGATAGGGATCAACAGTTGTTGCGACTTGTGAAGATCCACGCAAAGGAGAACCTGATAGATATGGTAACAAAAGTGGTAGTTCGAAAGAAGGTGGACTTTGCAATGCTCTAGTGGATTGCAGTTCGAGAGAGAGAATTGATAAAATTATCCGAATGTCTTAGTTGATGGGTGTTGTTTTTCATATTTGAAGTCCAATGTTTGGTGAAGATTTGTAAAGAATTGGTAGGAGTTACGTCAAACTTAAGACATCCCACCATAGTTATAAAAAGAGACCTTTTGGAGAACCTTTCACTCATCTCAACTGAGAGATCTCATTGCATCTGATGAAAGAGACTTAAGCTCTATTTATAAAGAAATAGAGGTGAGTTTTTGTAACCTTAGTTCAAATTTAAATAAAACTCATCTTCCTTCCCATTTTCTTCCCCATTCCATTTCTATGTGATCAGTGACTCCATTCCATTTCTATGTCATCGGTGAATCACGAGGAACTTCTTGCAGCTGATCGCAAAAATGTATTATAATAATTGATAAACGCCCTCCATATCCGAATCTACAGAATGATAGCAGCTCGTATGGCACCAAAGAAGATTATTACAGGGAGAGGGGTGGCCAACCGGCTACACTGTTTTCTGAACACACTGTTTCTAAACCAGAGCGTCCGCGCCAGCGACGATCTCCAATATCTCGCCGGTGATCTTCGCTTGGCGCTGCCTGTTGTACTGAGTCGACAGCTCCTTCCTGAGGTCCGACGCGTTGTCAGTGGCGGTGCTCATGGCGCTCATCCGCGCGGCGAGCTCGCTGGCGAGCGACTCCTGCAGTGCCCTCAGCACCTGGCTGTTGAGATAGAGCGGGAGCAGAGCGTCCAGGATCTGCACGGGGTCCTGCTCGAACTGCAGGATGGGGGAGAACTCCCGGGACTCCGTCCGCATCACGTCCCGCTCCACCGTCAGCCGCCCCTCCCGGGTGGTCAGCCGGAAGAACTCGTCCTCCGCCGCGTCCACGCAGGTGCCGTTGATGTCGCAGATCTCCCCCTGGGGGGAGAGGGGGAGCAGCGTGTGGATCACCGGCTCCGCCTTCACCAGCGACACGAACTTGGTGTACAGCATCTCCACCTTGTCCACCTCCTCGCTCACGAACAGGGCGAACACGTCGTCGGCGATCACCTGCGCCTCCGCCGCGGTGGGGAGCGGCTTCCCCTCCAAAAACCGGTCCACCGGAATGTAGGGCCGCCGCAGGAAGTACGCGTTGCCCTTCTTTCCCACGCTGATGACGGTGTAGTCGAGGCCGAGGCTCTTGAGCTCGGCGATCCGCCTCTCCGCCTTCTTGATGACGGAGTTGTTGAAGCTGCCGCAGAGGCCGCGGTCGCCGGTGACGACCACCAGGGCCACCTTCTTGACGGGGCGGACTCGGGTGAGGGGAACGTCCACGTCCTCCGTCTGGAGCTGCTCGTTGATGTTGTAGAGCACCTCCACGAGCTTCTCGGAGAAGGGGCGGGAACTGACGACCGCCTCCTGGGCCCGCCGCACCCTGGCGGCGGCCACCAGCTTCATGGCCTCGGTGATCTTCTGGGTGTTCTTCACCGTGCCGATGCGATCTCGGATCTCGCGGAGGGTGCAGAGGATGGGGTTGGGCGGGCGAGCGGGGGCGCAGCCGGGCGGTGAGGGGCTGTGGGGAGGGAGGTGGAAGGTGGGGAGGGAGGCGCGGAAGGAGAGGGAAGACGGGGCATCGGAAACCCACACCGTGAGATTGGTGCAGGACATGGTTAGAATGAAAAGCTCTGCAACAGCTGAGAATGTAGGAGGAAGAGGGGAGGAGGGGGGAAAGTCACGGTGGGAGAGGCATATCTTATCCGGAGTTGCTGGTGGACAAACGAGAGGTGGAGGCGACGATGAGGCATGAGATTTTCAGATAGGATTGGGGCCATTTACGCGGCTACTAGTTCGCTAGTCGTATTTGGTTAGCGTTTCACCACAACGTATCCCGTATCAGAGTATTGGAATACGGCTCTATCAATATTTAAATATATATAATTTTTGGGTTATCATTTTTTATCATTAAATTCAATAATTATTTTATTTTATTTTTTTCTAGTCATTTAATTATTTTTAATTCGGTTTTCTATTAATCATTTGATCAACTACTCATTTTGTCCATCCCGAAGGAACAATCGTTCGATGTGATATAAAGACAATCCAAAATCAAATTTTATAAAGGATGCTAACCAAGTTAACTGTCACATTAATTCTAATGTTCTTGCATGACAATACTCCACAGCCATTTCATGATTCTTCAGTTTTCCATGATGCGAGATAAATTTATGATTGAAATTTTAAAAACTAGGCAGAACCATTTGATCTTGAGCAATTTCCTGAAAAACGGAACCAGTCATTGAACTGAAGGTGAAGTCATTGAACTGAAGGTGAAAAAAGATGAAGGTCAAATTGATTAATCCAAATAGTCAAATTGGTTTTAACATTCCCAGCGAACATGCAAGAAAAACACCGGAGTCGTATTCATTGCACGACTATCATATTATATGTTGGATTGGTGTAGCCCGGTCCGGTTGGGTCGAATGCTTGTGGTCTGCAACTGTCACGGATCAAGATCCACGGTGAGTTTGTTGGGGGTTGCAGGGGGCAACGCGTCCCTGCTCCGGGAGTTCGGGGGTCGAAGTCCCCCGGCCCAATTTTTTCAACACTGTAGCATCTCTAACCACTGTAGCAGAGCTGACCGACTGACACCGACAGACACTATAGCAGTGCGGACTTCGGAGTCAACTATCCTGTAGCACTTTTGACTTCCAGCCAACAGCCACTAAAGGTGGTCCGCCTTTCACTGTAGCGACGCGGAATTCCTGTTCAGAACAGTGGATCGTTTTCTCCATATGTAGCCTATTTCAGCCTAGAGTTTCTAACTTGAAAAACTCTGTAATTTGTGATTCCGATTATAGTGAGAATTATGTCTCTCAGTGGACGTAGAGATTATTCCCGAAACACGTAAATTTGTGTTTTCTGTGTGCTTTCATTTCTTCTGCATTTTCTTTTGTTTCTTGTTTCTTTCATTGCGACTCCCAACGATTCCGTAAAATTATATCCCCAAGTGAGTGAAGAGGAAGATCTTTAAAACCAAACCTCTAATGGAATGACAGTTAACAGCCGAATTAGAGGATCTTCTCTGCACCACATTCAAGAATGAAACTCAGATGCCTACATTTCTATGCCACATCAATTCCCTGCACCACATTTATCTTCCTTAGAATAGATAGAAAGAGCAGTGTAAAGCCTAGAAATGAAAATGCAAATCAAAAAAACATTAAGCTAGGTTCATTTTGCATTCTATAATTTTGGAACTCAGGTAATTTGGTTCACTTGCATGGGCTGCACTACACCTATTGTCAGATAAAGGACATGAGGTATGCATTGTTCGGGTGATGGCAGCTGCTAAAAACTCATTCCTTCGACCATTTTGTGGTTGAGATTCAATGGATCTGAGTAAGAAGATGCAGAAGAAACAAGGACAGTACCATTGAGCCTCTGATCTGCTAGAAAAGCCTCATGAACGTAAGCATTATCTGGGACTATGCTGTGATCAATAAGAGAGCGGTAACAAATTTAACAAACCTGTTCAAGAAAAAAACAACCACCCGGCACACCAACATTAACCTTGTTTAAAGCATCCAGAATTTTAAAGGAAACAAAGAGAGGTGGTAACTATCCCATAGACTTGTCTGCAAACAATAAATAAGTGTTATAATTTCTATCAACAATTATGATTAACCATGGTTAATTATGTTGGATTATTATTAATCATTGTTAATAATTATGATTCATTATGATTAAAAGTTATGGTTAATTATGATTAACAATTATTGTTAGAAATATCGGGTCAAAGCCTCTCGTGTTACACACTTATCAAAGGAGGGGCAAGATGGTAAATGGGGTCAAGGGAGAGGTTAGTCGGGACTGAGGGTTCAGTCGTGGAAAGAGGTGGACCTACCGCTAACTTGGAGTGGTTCATCTTCAACCAGCGGGAACCAAAAGAGGACTTCCAGGTACTTCTGCATGTAGCTATTCTTTTCCTTCCTTGTAATAGACCAATTCAGGTACAGATTCTACTATAGAAATATATGTGTTACGGCTGTTATTCCTCCATCGTTCTGCTATTTTTCTTTAATTCCTAACATTTGGCGACTCCGCTGGGGAGTCTAGCCACGCGAGATAGATGTTCGCTGCTGGAGAAGAGGAACAGAAGCTACTGAAGCGTACTGCTAATACGCACACTCGAGGAGAGCTGTTTGCTGCAGTGTGACGGAATTGTAGTAGAAGAAGCGGACATTGCTGAGGGAGGTGATCACGGTTGAGGGGCTTACACAGGGAATTCCGATTCGAAAGGCAAGAGAGAAACGCACAGGAACAATAGATCATGGAAAACCGTGTCCTGGCTATTGAGAAAACCTTGGAAGGATTTCGGCAAGCGGTGACGGCGATGCAGGACAGCATGGAGAAACTAATGCGCGGACAAAATGAAAGACAGCTAGTAGCTCAGACTTTGGCGCAACAGTCCGAGAAGCATGTCGTGCTCCGGATGCGTAATATAGAGAAACGTACCCTGGAGAAAATGAAGAAGATAAAACTTCAGATAGAAAGGGGAGTGAAAACAGAAAAATGGAGCAAGGCCGCACCAGAGAAGACAGGAGGAAGTAGACAGGAGAGTGTGGAAAGAGAAAAACCAGAGGGGGAATCTGTGTCTGAAGAAATTGTATACTCTAAAGCTATGCGGAATACAGTAAGGAAGGTTGAGTTGCCGTCATTTGCAGGTGAAAACCCATTCGGGTGGGCTGCTAAGGCAGATACATACTTCATGATTAATCGAATATCAGAAAAGATGAAATTGCACTATGCTCAGATTGTATGGAAGGAACAGCACTTTATTGGTTCCTCTCGTTGAAAGGGAGTTGATAGGAGAAGGAATCCTCAAAGGGAACCGAGGACGATCTGTTCCATTACCTTTGTCATGAGGAGCAGGAAACCAGTCGACAAGCATTTCTATCAGCCGAGCCAATATGGAGCGAAAGAGAGAGACGAAGAACTAAATAGAGTAGTAGGAGAAAATCGATGGAATGGGATCCGAACAATTAGCCAGTAGGAACGTGAGGAGCGAAAACATAAAGGACTTTGTTTCTGCTGCAGACAACCATATAACCCAATGCATAGATGCCCGGAAAAACACTTAAGGGTGTTTGTATGGAAGTACGAAGAACCCGAAGTCGAGCCGAAACATGATTATGAATCTCAACTGGAGGAAACAGGGAAAATAGGTGGGGAACGACATGAGGAAGAGCAGGCAAGTAGCCAAATTGAATTCCGCAGTATAGGGCTTGCAGGAGTAGAGTCTATGGTTTTTGCTGAAAATTTAACAGGGGTGCCAATAGCGATACTCGTTGACAGCAGAGCAAGCCACAATTTTATCTCTAAGTCTCTTACAAAATTAACAAACATGAATGTGAGCCCGACCCTGCCGTATGGTATCGAGCTTAGAGATGCGCATCGGGTAATTTCCCAAGGGGTATGCCGACAAGTGGAAGTGAATCTGGGAAATGTAACATTTATTATTGAAGCATATGTGTTTGATATAGGGGGCGGATTTGGTTTTGGATATGAAGTGGTTACGGTGTTTGGGAAATGCCTTGACAAACTGGAGCCATAAGACTGTAGAGTTTACTTGGAAAGAGAGGAAATTAAACTAGGGGGAAACATAAAGCCTGGGACGGCCGGAGAATGTGCTGCAACAGGTTCAAGTAAAATCATTACTTCTAGAAGGATGGTATTGGCATACACAGCTACAAACCCCATCTGAAGGCGGGAAACGGGAGGGAACCAGCAAGCAGCAGCAGTTAGATATGTCGGTGCATAAGTTTCGGAGCTTGTTTGAAGAGCCCAGAGGACTCCCGCCCACCAGACAAACAGATCACGCAATTACCTTGATAGCAGGGGCAGCACCTATTAATATCAGGTCATACAAGTTGGCACACTATTTAAAGGACGAAGTGGAAAAACAAATAACAGAAATGTTGTCAAGTGGAATGATTCGACATAGCAATAGCCCTTACTCTAGCCCTATTATTTTAGTCCGAAAAAAGATGCAAGTTGGCGGATGTGTGTGGATTATAGGGCATTGAACAAGTTGACAATACCGGACACATTCCCAATTTCAATCATAGAAGAGTTGTTGGATAAGTTACATGGCACACAATTTTTCTCCAAACTCGATTTGAAGTCCGGGTTCCCACCAGATTCGGGCAAGGGAAGAGGACGTCTGTAAGACTGCTTTCAAAACGCATGAGGGGCATTATGAATTTCTTGTCATGTCGTTTGGACTGATTAATGCTCCTGCCACTTTCCAATCTACCATAAACAGGGTATTTCACGGGGTCTTACGGAAATACATATTGGTGTTTTTTGATGACATACTTGTTTATAGCAAGACTTGGGCCGAACACCTAAGCCATCTTGAATCGGCTTTCACAATATTAGAACCAAATCGGCTGCTGATAAACAAAAAAAAAAAATCTCTTTTGCATAACAGTCGCTGGAATATCTTGGACACATCATCTCTTGCGAGGGGGTATCCATGGACTTGAAGAAGGTTGAGTGTGTTCAGGGCAGGCCACGCCCCAAAACTGTGAAAGTGCGGGGATTCTTAGGCCTTACGGGGGTATTATAGAAAATTTATTGAAGGATATGGAAAGATTGTTAAACCCCTCACTGAATTAACCAAAAAAGATTTTTTTTTTTTGGAATGCAACGGCTGAACATGCTTTCGAAATTCTGAAAGTGTATAACGACTGCCCCATTGTTGGCTTTACCGGAATTTCAAAAAAACTTTTGTTATTGAATGTGATGCATCGGGGAAAGGAGTTGGAGCAGTATAAATGCAAACACGCCGACCAGTTACATATTTCAGCAAGACTTTGGCGGAAAACAACCTCACAAAATCAGTCTATGAGAAAGAAGTAATGGCCCTCGTCCTTGCTGTGAATCACTGGAAACAATGCTTAATTGGATGACATTTTATGATTTGCACAGATCATAAAACCCTCAAACACCTCCTCAGCCAGCGACACCACAACAGCAAACCAACAAGACTGGCAGGCAAAATTACTCAGGCTCGATTTTGAGGTAGTTTACAAACCCGGACGGGAGAATCGGGCAGCAGATTCACTTTCCAAAATGGCAGACAATGTAGTGGATAGCAATGCAGTACAAAAACACTTGGGAACTGCAGTTTCAGAGCCGTTTTTGGATGGAAAAATAGGTAGTTAAGGAAGAAATACAGCAGGATCCAGAACTTAAAAAAATCATTGACGCTATTGAGAAACAGCCTGAGGCGTACCCTGGGTACAGCTTGCATGAAGAGCTGTTATTCAACAAAGGACGGCCCGTTTTTTCCAGCAAATCTAGTCTCATTCCAAAATTCCTGAATTATTATCATTCGTCAGCAGTTGGGGGACATGTAGGTTTCCATAAAACTTACAAACGATTAGCAGCAGGTGTATTTTGGAAGGGAATGCCGCGACAAATCATGCAGTTTGTTCAAGAGTGTGAGACATGTCAACGACAAAAAAGTCAGGCCATGTCTCCTGCTGGGCTACTGCAACCACTGTCGATACCAGAACTAGTTTGGGAGGACATATCAATGGATTTCATCTCCGGGCGACCAAAATCACAAGGGTACTGTGTTATATTCGTCACGGTGGACCGTCTTTCAAAATACTCACATTTTGTGTTATTAAGACATTCTTATACGGAAAAATCAGTAGCGGAAGTATTTGTTCGAGAAGTGGTCCGATTACATGGAATTCCTAGCTCCATAATTAGTGATTAGGACCTAATCTTCGTTAGTAATTTTTTGAAAGAATAATTCCGTATGGAGGGGACCCCGCTGAAAATGAGCTTTTCTTACCACCCACAAACTGATGAACAAACGGAAATAGTCAATAAATGTTTGGAAACCTATCTCCTATGCTTTGCTTCAAAACGACCCTTTTCTTGGGTGTGATGGGTACCTTGGGCAGAATTTTGCCATAATACTACTCCCTGCACATCAACTAAACTTACCCCCTTTGAGGTAGTGTATGGCAGGAAACCACCACCAGTTCTGCGTTTTGCTGGACGATGCACACCAATAGATTCTATTGCTACGACCCTTGTAGAGCGGGGGCAGATTTTACTCCAGCTCCAGAAGAATCTAGCTCATGCACTACAGCTGATGACATATTATGCCAACAAACATCGGCGAGATGTCTCATATGAAGTGGGGGAATCTATGTATGTCAAGCTAAGGCTAAATCTACCATGCTCAATCCCAAGCTAGCAGCAAGATATTATGGCCCGCATCAAATTCAAGCTCGAGGAAACACAGCATACAAGCTCTCACTGCCAAATTCTACGTGTATTCACCCAGTGTTTCATGTGTCAGAGCTCAAACGAGTGGTGGGAAATTCAGAAGTACAGACTGAATTACTGGAAGTTCAAGACTCCGCTTTTCCGGCAGGAGTAGAACCAGAAAATGTGATGGCCACGAAACCGGCGACCGGACTTCCGCAAGGGTTGTGGCTCATACAATGGAAAGGAAGGCCGCGTGAAGAGGCGACCTGGGAAGACACTGCGTTGATTTGTTCACAATTTCTTGATTTTTACCTTGGGGATAAGGTGACTTTTGAGGAGGGGCGAAATGCTAGAAATATCGGGCCAAAGCCTCTGTTAAAGACTGAAGACGCCCAGTTCCCAATGGGGAACTGCTATAGAGTATTTTTATTCAACCCAAACAGAGAATTAAAAAGTGAAACAGGGAGATGGGGAAAAACAGAAAACTCGGGAGGCCCTTGCTCTTCCGCCCAAGCTCCCTAGCCGAGGAAAACACCCAAAAACCGCACACCTTCCCACCCCCACATCCTTCCCCTTATAACAGAAAGGCTAAACGTGCCTCTCTTCCGCCCCACGTGGAGATTCCCCCAGCTCCACTATCTTAAGTGCATCTGCTTGCTGAACTGCTGTAATGGAACCTAGCTGAACTGCCATGGTGGGACCATGCTGAACTACCTCGGTGGGACCACTTCCCTTATTTGCTCCTGCTGAGGCAGAAACACCCCTGCCCCTGCGAGTATAAACCTGCCATTCACCCGGCTGGCTACAGCCTCTATTAGCCTCCCTTATTACACACTTATCAAAGGAGGGGCAATATGGTAAATGGGGACCAAGGGAGAGGTTAGTCGGTTGGCAGGAAAGCCACTTTAAATACAGTTGTGCATTCTGTTGAGGGGTATCAAGGGGGGAATATTCAGTAGTAACCGACTGAGGGTTCAGTCGTGGAAAGAGGTGGGCCCACCGCCAGCTTGGAGTGGTTTGTCTTCAACCAGCGGGAACCAAGAGAGGACTTCCAAGTTCTTCTGCATGTAGCTATTCTTTTCCTTCCCTGTAATAGACCAATTCAGGTACAGATTCTACTACAGAAATATATGTGTTACGGCTGTTATTACTCCATCGTTCTGCTATTCTTCTTTAATTCCTAACAATTATGGTTAATTATGGTTGATAATTATGATTAATCATGTTTACTTAAGAGTATTATAATTAATTTCCATAAACAATTTTGGTTAATTATGATTAGCAATCATGGTTAATTATGCTTAATTGTGGTTAATTATGCTTAACTGTGGTTAATTATGATAAACGATTATGACTATTTATTTAATAGTTTATTAACCAATTATGATTTATCAGTCAATTGTGGTTTATTAACTCGTTATGGTTAATTTCTAGGAATAATGATGTAAAATTACTAATTACTTGTGTCATATACAAGAAGAGATTATCTGAGACCCCTAGTATGCTACGGTGTGTATAACGTTGCGAGACACTCAGTTAGTTACTGCTTATCCTATCTGTTATATTCAGACATGTTATATATGTGTTTCTAAGTCATGCGTTTAGCATTGTAGCGCTATATGCCACCACCACGACCGTCTGTTGAGCGCCAGGAGGGAAGGGACGAGAATGCCCCACCGGTTGTTGAGTCGAAGCCCCCGGTTGCACCTATACTTCCTCTTGATCAGCAGCTCGGGAGTCTGCTTGATGTGATTCAGTCTGTGGGGCATGGAGCTCCGAGAGGTGAGCCTTCCATGTTAGATTTGACCAAGAACTTCTAATTACATCATCCACCACTATTTTCTGGAGAAGATGGACCCAGGGCTACAGAGTTTTGGGTCGAGTCTATACAGACTATTTTCAACCATCTCGAGACTCTGCCAGAGAGGTGGGTGAAGCTTGCAGCATACTTCGACCAGCGAAACACTAGTGGTAAGTCCTAGTCCAGGTAGATCGGCAAACGAGGTTGTCCCGGAATGACTTTCAAGCTCGGTTCATCAATCATTTCTTTTCTAAGACATTGAGAGCAGATAAGGCTCGAGAGTTTATACATCTAGTTTAAGGGAGCATGTCGATGATGCACTAGGCAACCCATTTTGTTGAGTTGTTCCGGTTTGCACCATCATTGGCGAGTGATGAGACCGCCAGAGTTCAACGTGTTGCGGAAACGTCGGGAGCAACGAAGCGAAAAACGATTCACAAAATAGTAAAAGGGAAAAACAAAAGAAGAAGAAGATCTTGAACACAAAGATTTATGTGGTTCGAGAAATGATCTCTACGTCCACGGAGAGGCATAAATTTCACTAGAGTCGGTAGCAAAAATTACAAGAAGTATCAAAGCTTTACACACACAAAAACGCTAGCTCAAAATGAGCTAATAAGAAGGATGGAGCACTATTCCACCAACCGCACAGAAAGTCTGATGTGCTATAATGAAAGGCGGCTGGAAGTCCACATCACTATAGTGTTGTGGCCACCCAAGTTTAAAGTGTTATGGCTGGCGGCTGGAAGTCCACGGAGCTATAATACCGGTGTCTCCAAAGTCCGACTAGCTACAGTAGTCGTGCCAAAGTCTGCACTGCTGCAGTGCCCTATCGGTGTCGGTCAGTCAGCTCTGCTACAGTCGGTCAAAGATGATACAGTGCCTCAAATTTTGGACTGGGGGGCCCCGAACCCCCAAAGCGGACGTGTTGCCCCCTGCAACCCCCAACGAGCTCACCATGGAGCTCGACCTACGGAGTTACGGCCTAGAGCACAGTATGGGCTGGAAGCATTCAGTCCAAACATCATGCAGAACGGATCGGGCTACAACAAATTGTATGTCCTATGTCTCTATCATTTGGTCCGACCTGCCTTTTTCCGATTCTCCTTCTTCCTATTCGTCGGCTTCCTCACGTCCCACAACAACCTGGTTGTCAAGTAAGTACTCGTCCACTCCAACCTTCGACGCTGCCACTCTCGACGTCACCCTCACAGGAGGTCACGCCCGACTGCCGCACGGACTGCGGCAGTCTTCCACACTTCCATCATCTTCAGCACAGCTGCCCTCTATTGGCGTCTTCCGCAGCACCTAACGCACGCCCAGCAGGCGCACCCAAGCATCGCACACTCGATCGTTGTTTTTCCTCTAGGTTCAACCTACCGCTTTTCGCCGATTCTCGTCTAACTTGAACAACGCGCCCCTGTCGGTCTTCAACTGGAGGAGACGCTCATCGTCGTCGCCCGTTTTGAGACCGCGCACAGGCTGGACGTGCACCGACGGGATTTCGCTTGACGGACACAGGACGAGGCACACTCCCTCCGTCGACTAACGGCGGCGAACTCAACTGTTTCCCGCACCTCCTTTCCCCCAACGCCTCCGTCGTCAGGCGTCCCACGTTCTGAGTCGTCTGTTGAGTCAATAAGGTTTCCCTATTACTTTTTCATTCCTTTATGTTTTGAAAATCACAAACACTTTATCTCAAGGCAAATTTTATTTCCCTGGTGATTTTCCTTAATAAGGAAAATTTTCCTTCCCCAAGGAAATTTTTCTCCTATCCTTGTTTTCATTGTTCATGATTTAGTTTCACTAAACCAATCTCTTTTTATGTCTAAGTGTAAAATTCGGGTTCATTTCTAAAACCTCGAAATCTTATAAATACTTAGATATAAAGTATTCTGTTTTCAGGTTCTGAATTCAGATTCCGAATTCTCTGAAATTCAGGTTCCGAATTCTCTGAAATCCAGGTTCCGAATTCTCTGAAATCCAGGTTCCGAATTCTCTGAAATCCAGGTTCCGAATTCTCTGAAATCCAGGTTCCGAATTCTCTGAAATGCAGGTTCCGAATTCTCTGAAATGCAGGTTCCGAATTCCTCAGAATTCAGGTTCAGAATTCCTCAGAATTCAGGTTCCGAATTCCTCAGAATTCAGGTTCCGAATTCCTTGAAAAACAGAATCTGAATATCCATGTAATATAGACTCCGAACATTTATTTTTCAGTAGACTCTGAAAAATAAATTTGGTTGAGCAACCATATTTTACTTACTCATGTTATAGTTATGAAACGATGTTGTGCATTCTGTTTCTAACTAACCGTTGTTTGAGTGACACGTGTACAGGTCCCTCTGAGATTCAAGGAAAAATATGACTGTTGGAGGAGGGAGCCGACCGTTGAAGAAATGCCTATAAATAGGAGTTCATTTGAACGAGCTCATAACTGAGACATTGTTCTACAACTCTAGATATTACATGCTGTTGAAGTGATTTCTAGAGAAAAAGACTCTCATGCTTTGTGCGTACTGAACATCTTGTTCAGATTGCTTCGTGCGACTCCGATTGTTGCTGTATACAATCGAGGGCTTCCGGAGATAAGAAGACAGAGGTGTCGACTACTTTAAAGTTCAAGGACTTCCTTGATAAGGAAGACAGAGGTGTCGACTACCTTGAAGTTCGAGGGCTTACAGGGATAGCAAAACAGACTCTGATATTCCTATTGAGGGCTTACCTTGGTGTGGATAAGACAGACTTTCTTGAAAGTATAAATCAAGGGACCTTTATCCAAGGTTGTTGGATACCCTACTCTTTTGGTTAAAAGATTATGTACTTGTTACTTGTATTGTTTCAAGTTTGTTTTCCGCTGCATTTTGATTAATAAAGTATAACTATCTTATATTTTTTTGTACTTGTACTTTGATTAATAAGATTCTATACGCTTTAAAAAAGAATCTTTATCATCGTAAACTTTTCTTAAATTTCATTTCCGGAACCATATTTCCAAAATCTAGCAAGTTTGTAGAACCAAGAGGTATTGTGAATTTACCTTGTTTAACTTTATTAAACAATAGAAAGTTTTATATCAACTTTAAAAGTTCCAAAAGAATTTTTTAAAGGATACAATTCACCCCCCCTGTATATTGAGCATCTATATCATATTCCGATCCTACAATTGGTATCAGAGGAGGTCTCTGAAATACTTATATTTACATATAAGTTTTCCTGCTCAAGTTTTCATTGTTCTATATTTTCCTTGGTTAGGATTTTTTTTATCCTTGTATACAAACTTTTATCACTCACAAGTTTTTGTGGAAGGATTTTTTTTTTAAATGGCAGGAATGAATGTTGGTTCGATTGACAATCTTAATCCTACTAGACCACCTATTTTTTATGGGAATGATTATGAATATTGGAGAGATCGTATAAAGACTTTTGTTATTAACACTGGAGTTGACAACTTTGTTATGCTTACTGGAGATTACAAGATTCCTGATAAGGAAGTCAGAACTTTTACTAATCAAGAAAAGTCATAATATCAACTAAACTACAAGGTACGCAATACTTTGTTGTGTTCCATGACTAGGAATATTTATACCCAGATTTCTTCTTGCGAAGCTGCAAATTGTATTTGGAAGAAATTGGAGGTTACTCACTTTGGTACATCCAAGGTAATAGAAACTAGAAGAGCTATGCTTAGAGCAGAATATCATGGATTTCTATTTCCTTATGGAGAACCAGTATGTAAGGTACAACAAAGATTTATAACTATTGTTAACAGTTTACAATCCATGGGTGAAAAAAGTTTAGATGATGAGGCACTTGTGGACAAGATTATAGACATCATGCCTAATGAGTGGGAATCTAAGAGAACGGTTATTGATGAGAATAGGAAAGTATCTCAAATTACTCATGATGAACTTTTTGGAACTCTTCTTCAGCATGAGACAAGAATGAAAAGAGATGTTAATCTAAATAAGAAGAAGAATGGCAATGGAAGTGTAGCCTTTACAACTACGAAAGCTAAGACTCCTTAAAGGGTTACTAGATCCAAGTCAAAGAAGGTTACTGTTTTATCTGAATCAAGTGAAAGTGAACATTGTAACGACCCAATGTTTTTAATGGAAATTCCCTTCTTATAATTATGTCATAAAATCACATGAAAACACAACATAATGAACTATTAAGTGCTAAGTGACCTTTAAACATAAGTTTGACACTTCTGTGTTTGGAATTTCAAAAATCTGGCATACACGGTTGTAATCAGTGAGTTATTTGGAGTCCGACAAGAAAAACTTGATTTTTTGGTGAATAGTAACCTACCCTAATGAATAGTAACATACCCTTATGAATAGTGATACACAACATAATGAACTATTAAGTGCTAAGTGACCTTTAAACATAAGTTTGACACTTCTGTGTTTGGAATTTCAAAAATCCGGCATACACGGTTGTAATCAGTGAGTTATTTGGAGTCCGACAAGAAAAACTTGATTTTTTGATGAATAGTAACCTACCCTAATGAATAGTAACATACTCTTATGAATAGTGATATACCCTAATGAATAGTAACCTCACCTATGGTGGTATAAAAATAATATTCAAGTAGGAAGTACGATATACCTATATTTTAGAATAAGTTAATGAATGTTTTAAAACTGGTTTTGATAATAAATTATTATTTTAATTAAATGTTAAAATAATCATAATTAGAAAATTATTTTTGAAAAATGGACTTCATTTTTGGATTATACACATCGAAAAATGGTTAGGGTGAATTTTTGAGATTTTTCTGAAATA
Source organism: Viscum album (assembly GCA_963277665.1). Classification (NCBI taxonomy): domain Eukaryota; kingdom Viridiplantae; phylum Streptophyta; class Magnoliopsida; order Santalales; family Viscaceae; genus Viscum; species Viscum album. Next base: position 1,503,139,682 of record OY728137.1, on the reverse strand, counting down.
CTTGAATTTTTTATGAATAGTAAAATACAGTAATTTACCGTATATATACATTATAAGCTAAATAGACTATTCCTAGCATCATGGCTGATGTCACCACCCATGGTTCGAATTCACATGACCCATTTACTATTCTTGGTCATGGAATACTTACTATTCTTTGTCTTGTGAAGAAATAATAAATTAAGGATTATAATATCATGAAATCCCTCCTCTCCTCCACTATAAAAACCCTCATTCACTCCCTCTTCTCTCCACTCCTCTCAAGCTTCAAGCCTTCTCTAAATTCTGCCCAAATCTCTCCCCAAGGTCCTCCCCCACGTCCAAAAGCTCTCAGCCTCCTCAAAATAACAAAACCTCTCCCCTTAAGAGGTTCTCAAAGGAGGAAGTCTCAAGAGGTAAATTCATCTTCTCAATTTCTTCTTTTCTTTTAAGTTCTTTTCTTTTTTATTTCTTTCCTCACCTCCCTTCACCATAATAGTATGATAATCCAGTAACATACAGGTACTGGAATGTCTTCATGCTAGTGGTATATTTCATTATCTTCTCTCCTTTCCCCACCCTTTTATTTGGAAGAAATGAAATCACCGTTTGAGATGTGTTAATTTAGCACATTCAAGGACAACGGTTTATCAATTTCTATTATTATCATTAATTCTGGTCATGAAACCATTTGTGTTATGGTTGAACCAGATTATTATATATGTAATATATCCTATTTTTTGTTCTGTAATCCTTTGGTACAAATGGAATTAAGTTATAAAGAAAAACACATTCTTTGTAATCAAATCCACCGATTAACAAAAACGGTTATCACTATGGTTATATATATAATAATTCGACTTCACTCTAAATAACCTAATTAAAATTAAAACCATGTAATCTCCTGGATATGAACTAAAGAATGTAACTTCAATTCTGGACAACCACTTCCATCTTGCATATAATCCAAACTTGAATATAAGTGAACCCGATCTTTTAAAGCCAAGTAAACAAACGAGCTCGAACAATAAAATTGAACCTTATAACTAATCAAAAAGGCTTTGAATGAACTAAAAAGGGTTATAATAAATAAATTACATATAGAAGAGGTTCTGGACTTATGAATTAATAATCCTAATTTGTTTATTCAGGTCATTAATAACAAGTGGAGAACACCACCGGATTTAAGGTAAGAGATCCTCCCCTTTTCACTCTTAATCAAGATTGTTCTTTATGCTATGCTTTTTTGTGTAATACCAAGTGATGGGGTATGTTTATACACCTTCCCCATACTGACCTAATGTTTTATAAATGATGGGAAACCCCTTATCTCTCTCATCAAGCCCTCTTAGTTACACCCGATACCATGCCAATAAACCATGATGGATTCTACCCGAACTTCATTTATTCCTTCGGGTTGCTCTATCTTTCTTTTTACCAAAATGTTGTTGTCTTTTCTTTTATGTGGGACTTCAACATTCTGTTTATATGCTCCAAACTCATGTTCCGAAATCCATCTCTCTTTTTCTATTGGGGATATGTATGATTTTAAGTGAATCTTTCTTCGATACTTCCCAATAAGCACACTCGTTTTAAAGAAACTTCCCGAACTTTACCCAATTTCAAGTGCACTCTATCTTCTGTTTTAAGACACCATTACCTTTGTAAATTCTGTATTTTTATTATGAAAACCTTCTTGGCTCAATTTTGATTTTATATAAAAGAATGTCTTCTTTACTATTTTAAAAGCTCTATAGTATTTTCCTTAAAACCGCACAAAAATGTTTTAATGCTAATGTTTCTAAAATACATTTCTCATATGTTGTCACTTATGTTTGACACCACCTACCATGTTATATGCCTATAATACGTTATGAACGTCCATGTATGTTCTAATCCTTTTCTTTCATGGACACTTTCATGATACGCCCATTGGTTATGATTTATGTCATGATTGTGGTACCCAATTCTTTCCATGGGTACCCTTATGTTTATGTATGGTTGATTATGTATGATTGTATATGTGGTAAGAATATTTATGTGGCAAGAATATTCATGAAAATGTTGAGATGGGTGCGCCCAGATAGCGCTCCAATGCATTGGGTAAGGATAAGTCTCATGAGATGCGATGTGAAACGGGATTGGCAGTTAGCCTTGACCCGTACTGAAATGGGAAACGGGATTGGCGGTTAGCTCTGACCCGTACTAAAGAAATATTTTATGATTCTGCAACATTTATATGATTTCATGTTTATATGATCTCATGCTTATATTAAATGATTTTATAAGTTTCATGCTTTGGATATCATTATGTCATGCCTCCTAACTCATGTGCTTGAGATGTATCCTTATGTCCATTCCCTTACTGGGCTTTTTAGCTCATCCATTTGTTCATGTGTTCCCCAAGGTACTCTATGCAGATGTAAGGGCTCAAAGGAAGTTAGAAGCTCTTTATGGAGATTAAATAAAGAAATTTTTTGCCCCGTGTTTTATGTTATATGTACCTAGTCTTCCAAAACACTAGACTTAACGATCCTTGGCTTGTACTCTGATGATTAATTGTGCTTAAAATCGTGAAATGTTTTATGTAAAAAGCTCGGGTCGCTATAAACATTCTGAGAATGAACTAGCTAATCTTGCTCGAAGAATGAACAAGATAGTTGGGAAGAAAGACTTTCAGTATAGATATAAAAAGAAAGAGAGAAATGACAAAAAAGACTCAGAAGTCACTTGTTATGAATGCAAAAGAGCAGGGCATATAAGGTCAAATTGTCCTATGCTTAAGAGAAAGGATAGAAAGGAAAAGCATTCTGAGAGGAATAGAAAGAAGTACTACAAAGCTAAAGCTAAGAAAGTTTTTAAAACTAATGAAACCTGGAGTGTCAGTGGTGGAGATTTTTCTGATGAATCCTCAGAGTATGAATCTTCTGGTCAGAAGAATCTTGGTTTACTTGCCAAGTTACCTATTGAAAATCATTGTTTAATGGTCAAGGTACACGATGTTGAATCCATAACCAATGTATCCTTGAATGCTTATTATAGTGATAGTAAATATTATTAATCTTCAAATGAAGAATCTTCTTCTGATGAAGATAATACAGTCAAGAAAAAGCTTGATAATGCAAATTCTAAAATTACTATTCTTACTAAGAAAATATCAGATCTTTCTAAAGAACTTGACAAGAAAATTTATAATTTTGAAAATGTTTCAAAACCCTTGAGGAAGTTAATTCTGAGAAGGATAAACTTTCTAAGGAATTAGAAAAAGTAATTTCTAAGAAAAATATTTTAGAGACTAACTCTAATGTTAAAACTAATGTTTTTGAGGATAAATACTTAATCATTAGACTGAAGTCAGAAATATTTTCCTTAGAGGAAGTGTTTGTCAAACTTTACCTTGGGTAAGGAAAACTTTGACAAGATGTATTCCCAAATTCGACCTCTAAGGAATAATTCTGGATTTGGTTATACTCATTCTAAACCAGTTTTTAGTAACAATTATTTTGTTCCTCAAAGTGCTTCATTTTGCACTAAGTGCCAGTGTGGTGGGCATTGGGCAAAAAAATGTTCCTTCAACAAAATTCAGTCTTTAGGTTTTCATAAAGCTTATTTTTCAAAGAAAATGTGGATTCCTAAAATTTTGTTTTCTGAAGTTTCCGGATCCGAGAAAGTTTGGGTTCCGAAAGTCTAACACTCTTATTTTCAGGAAAGAAAAGAAAGTACCAACAACAATACATGGTACATGGATAGTGGATGTTCCCAGCACATGACTGGTAACAAAAACTTCTTTCAAAAAATTATCAAGACGAAGGGAGGAAAAGTAACTTTCGGAGATAATACTCAGGGAGAAATTATTGGTATAGGTAATATTGTTCTTCTTGGAAAAACTTTGATTTCAAATGTTTTATTTAATAAAGGTCTTAAGCACAACCATATTAGCATAAGTCAATTATGTGATGAAGGTTACCTTGTGAATTTTAGGAATGACAAGTGCTTGGTACACAATTCCAAGGAAGAGTTTGTTCTTTATGCCAATAGGCAAGAGAATGTATACACACTAAACTTAAAAGACCTTAGGAGCCAAGATCTACCATGTCTTAGTGCAATGGAAGATCATTCTTGGTTATGGCATAGAAGGTTAGGACATTGTAACCTTAAGAACCTATGCAAACTCTCTAAAAAAAACTAGTTAAGGATCTACCGGAGCTTAGATTTGATTCTTCAAAAGTTTGTGATCCTTGTTAATATGGCAAGCAATATAAATTAAGTTTTAAATCAATCGGTGAAGTCTCAACCACTGATGCATTACAGTTGGTGCATATGGATCTTTTTGGTCCAACACAAACTGGAAGCATTGGAGGCAAATATTACGTATTTGTCTTAGTTGATGATTACATTAGATTTACATTGGTCTATTTTCTAACAAAGAAATCTGAAACTTTTTCTTATTTCAAAAGTTTTAGAGCCTAAGTTAAAAATGAAAAAAAAACTTCCTTTGAAAACTATTCATAGTAATCATGGAGGAGAATTTCAAAATTCTGATTTTGAAACTTTTTGTAGTAAAAAAGGCATACTCGTAACTTTTCAGCACCAAGAACTCCTCAACAAAATGGAATTGTTGAAAGAAAAAACAGGATTCTTCAAGAAATAACAAGAACCATGTTGAGTGAATATTCGGTAGCCAAACATTTTTGGGCTGAAGCTGTAAGTACTGCTTGTTACACTATAAATCGAGTTTTGATTAGACCTTTTCTTAATAAAACTCCTTATGAGTTATGGAATGGTAGAAAACTTAGACTTTCTTACTTCAAGGTTTTTGGTTGCAAAGTATTCATTCTGAATACCAAAGATAATTTACATAAATTCAAACCGAAATCTGATGAAGGAATTTTTTTAAGCTACTCCACAACCACTAAGGCTTATAGAGTTTTCAATAAAAATACTTGTACTGTTGAAGAAACAGTACATGTTAAATTTGATGAAACAAATCCCTTTGTTTTTAAACAACCTCAACCTACATCTTCGGGTGCGTTTTCAAAAACTGATTATCAACCATTGATAGAAGATCCTTCTGATAAGAAAAATGTTCAAGAAAATGTTTCTGAAGCATTTACCCCAGAAGATTTCATACCATATGTTGATGAACAGGTTTTACAAAACCCAAATTAGTTATTTCTTAAAAATCATCCCAGTGATAGTGTCATTGGTGATGTAAATCAACTTGTAAGGACTAGAAGTTCCTTAAGAAATAAAGTATAACATCTAGCATTTTTTTCCCAATTAGAACCAAAAAACATTGATGAAGCTTTAGGTGGTGATGATTGGATAAAAGCTATGCAAGATAAGCTAAATGAATTCGAAAAGAATAAATTCTGGATCTTGGTTGAAAGACCTAAGGAAACTTCTGTTATTGGAGTAAAATGGGTTTTCAGAAATAAGTGTGATGAAAATGGAATCAAAGTAAGAAATAAAGCTAGATTGGTTGCTAAAGGCTATAATCAACAAGAAGGAATAGACTATGAAGAAACCTATGCTCCAGTAGCTAGACTTGAATCTATTCGTATTCTACTTGTCTTTGCAGCATTCTTCAATTTTAAACTTTTTCAAATGGATGTTAAATGTGATTTCCTTAATGGTTTTGTTCAAGAGCAAGTTTTTGTTGAACAACCACCTGATTTTGAAGATACAAAACATCCTGAACATGTTTTCAAACTTACCAAAGCTTTATATGGACTTAAACAAGCCCCTAGAGCTTGGTATGATAGACTCACAGGGTTTTTGCTTCAAAACAATTATGATAAGGGAAATGATGATCCAACCCTTTTTATAAATAAAGATAAGAAAAATGTTTTGATTGTTCAAATTTATGTTGATGACATTATATTTGGTTCAACTCGGCAATCTTTAACTGATTCCTTTGCGGATCTAATGAAATCTAAGTTTGAAATGAGTATGATGGGTGAGTTAACATTCTTCCTTGGTTTTCAAATTTCCCAAAAACCAGAAGGAATCTATACATCTCAACATAAGTATATTAAAGACCTTCTTAAAAAGTATGGATATGACAACGCTAAGAGTATAAGTACTCTCATTGGTACTTCGAATTCACTTGATCTTGATAAAACTGGGAAACCAGTAAATCAAACATCATTTAGAGGTATGATAAGAAGTTTACTTTACTTAACAACTAATCGTCCAGACTTAATGTTTTCAGTATGCTTATATGCAAGATATCAATCAAATCCTAAGAAATCTCATTTAAAGGCAGTGAAAAGGATTTTTCGCTACTTAAAGGGAACCATGGATTTAGGACTCTTATACTTCTGGAAATGATTTTATTTTAAAAAGTTTTTCGGATGCCAACTTTGGTGGATGTAGAATGGATAGAAAAAGTACATCCGAAACTTGTCATTTCTTAGGAAATTCATTAGTTTCTTGGTCATGCAAAAAGCAACACTCAGTAGCTCTCTCCACTGCTGAAGTTGAATATGTAGAAGCTGGAAGTTGTTGTGCTCAGGTATTGTGAATGCAACACACACTCACAGACTATGACATGAGTTTTACCAAAACACAAATAATGTGTGATAATATTAGTGTCATTATCTTAAGCAAAAACTCTGCACATCACTCTCGTGCAAAACACATAGATATTAGGTATCACTTTTTTAAGGATCACACACAAAAAGAAAATATCATTCTTCAATTTATCGGAACGCAAGATCAACTTGCTGATATTTTCACAAAATCTTTACCCTCCGATAAATTTGAATATATAAAACAGAAATTAGGAATGATAACCGTAAGGTAATCTTCCATATTAACTTCTTGTTGAAACCTATCTCCTTACAATAACAAACTCCTTTTCATAGGGGGGTACATTTGCTTGTTAGTTAAAACTTTCGTAATCAAAATTCTCGTAGTAAAAATTTTCGTAGTCAAAATTTTCGTAGTTAAAATTTTTATAGTTAAATTTTTCATAATCAAAATTTTCGGAATCTAAAGTTCTTCAAGAAGAATTTTCCTTATTACGAATAATCTTCCTAGCAATCTGAAAGTTATGTTTCATTTCCTAAATTTTTGTAATCATCTTTTACTTTTTGGAATTCTCATTTTGTTTTCAAAATTTTCGAATTCACTTTTCCTTAAATCCGAATGTTTTTCTTAAAAACCTTAAAAGATCGGAATCTATCAAAATCTTTCTTCGACTATCATCGCAACCGGCAGATCTTCTCAAGAAGTTTTCAACCGTTGGATCAATCAGGAAAGTTGAATCGTCGCTTCAATTGCCTATATAAAGGACCCCGATGGTTGTCCCACATCGAATCCCAAACTCTTGCGTGCTGAAGCTCTACCCTTCCTACTTAAGATCGTTCTGAATTTCTCAGGTCTTCCTTAGTTCCAAATGTCTAAAGAAGCCTCTCCTCAGAAAGAAACGTCAACCGTAAAGAAAATCTCTGAATGGCAGATTTATCGTGAAAGGTTGGTAGACCCGGACTTCTTTAATAAGTATGATTCAATCATCTCAAAGAACATCAAGTTAAATAGCTGGGAGAGTATAGCTGTATCTAAACCCAGGGCAGAGGATCCGGTGATTTTGGAGTTGCTAGTAGAGTTCTATGAATCCGTATCTTTTTTCAATCAAGGAGGCAAAGAGAAATTTTCTTTCAAGAGTTATGGTAAGACTTACTCTCTTTCTTATTCTAAGGCAGCTAGTCTGATTGGAATACCTTACGAAGGAGAAGCTGAATTTTGTTCGCATAAGTTACCTGATGTTGAAGGAAGCTTTGATAAGGAGAAGGTCATAGAGTGCCTCGGTTTGGTTGGAGCCAAGACTCCGAAGATTCTTCATCTTTCATCAAATTTCCGGATTCTTGAACTTTGGGTTCAAAACTTTATCATTCCGAGGAAAGGAGATAAAGATACTCTGAAGAAAAGTGATATATATGTTTTGAATTTCTTAGTGAACCTCCGAAAGCTGGATCTGGTTAAGTATATTTTGGTTACGATTGAGAATATCAAGAATGGAAATCTGAAGTCTCAGATTATCATGTATCCAGCAATTCTATCAAAAATCATTGTTTCTTGTTTAAAATCAATGAAAATTTCCTGCAAATTGAAGTCAAGAAATTTCAGGGTAATGTTGCTAAGCGATGACACTCTAAGGAGAATGAAAATTGGATTTTCTGGTGAATCCGGAGAGTTTTATGATTTATCAAATGAAGAAGTTGAAGTTTTACCAAAGAAACCTGTTGTAGCTAAAACCTCCAAGAAATGTGGAAGGAAGAGGAAAACAAAGGAAATTCAAGAGATAGCAAAAGTTTCTATTGCCAAGGAAATTCAATCTGTACCACCAAAGTCAAAGAAGCAAAAAACTTATCCTGATGAGGTAGTTGCAAAATGGAGAGAGGATAAGAAAAACAAAAAAAAAAGAGCCTAAGTTTGGCTTGGACCCTGCTGAGGCAAAATCCTTGAAGATAAAGGTTGCTGAGAATCTTGAGAAGCAAGAGAAAGAGAAGAAGCAAAAGAAGAAGATGTATGAAACTGAGATAGTACAATCTCTTCTTAAGGATGCTGAGAAAGCTTCTGAGAAAATTTTGGTAACAGAATCCTTTTTAATAGAATCAATCCCAGAGACTCCGGGAAAGAAGTTGGTGATTCCGGAGCGAGATCAAGAAGAAGAAATAGTGCAAGAAGAAGAAGTGGAAGAAGAAGAAGGGAGTGGTGATACCGAGGATATGATAAAGCAAGTAGAAGATTATCATGAGAAAGAGAGTCTTCTGAGAAGTTATCAATCCGAACTTCTGAAGCTGAGTCTTCAAAACTTGTTACCCCAAGAAAAGATAAGAAGGGTGAGGAAGAAGTAAATAAATTGTGTGAAGAAGAAAGTAGCAATCATGATTTCATACAGCCAGAGGGTGTTGAGGCAGGAGCTGAGAAGGAAGAAGTTGATGACGATAAGATTGTTCAACTATTAGATAGTGAACATGAATCACCTAAACAAGAAGAAATCATTTCAAGAACAGATAAGGAAAAGCAAGTGATGGTTGATACTCCTACCAAGTCTTTGGTCAGTAAGAAAGATGTTGGTGCTTCATCAAAGAGGAAAGCTGATGTGCTTGAAAAGGAATCATCATCAACAAAGCATTCGAATTCAGAATCATCTTCTCTTGGCCATAACTTTGTTGTTCAGTCTTTGAAGAAGCTGGTAGGTACTATTCCGTTATTTCCAAGTATAGAGTCAAGATGTCAAATGTTTCAGCATTCCTTAAATCAAAAAATATATTCAGTATCCATGGTGATGGATAAGTGTGTCAAACTTGAGGCCAATTTCAAAACTTTTTCATTAATTATGAAACCCATAAAAGATCTTGCAAGAAGATGACTAGTTGGTCAAGGAAAACTGTTGAAGAGATAAGAATTCTCGATGAGTTTCAAGATAATGTCAAGGATGTTTTTGAAACCGAAGATGCTAAGTTCAAAGATCTCACCAAATCTTTTGAAGAAAAGTCATCTCTTGAAGAAACTACTCGGAAGCAAGAAGTGAAAGATCTGAATGGGAAATTGTATCCAGTTGCTCAGAGTTGGAAGAGGGAAAGGGATCTTAGAATCGAACTTAAGGAAAAACTTACTAAACAAGAAGAAGTCTTGAAGGCTCAGGCTGATATGCTTAAGGCTTAAGAAGAAAAAATTAAAGTCTTAGAAAAGAAAAGTGAAGATCAAGATCAGCTACTCAAGCGCATGGAAGATGATCACAAGGAACTCAAGAAACTCAAGACTATTGTGAAGAAGCTATTGTCGAAGGAGAAAGAAGGATAATCTTTCTCAAATCCGATCTTTTGTTGTATTTTTCCTGTTGTACAAACTCTTTCAATCTTAATAAAAATTTTGGTTGTTCTCTATTTTTGGTTGCTTAGTACTAAATTTCAGATACCATTTTTTTCCATTACCTCTATTGCTTTTTGAAAATCACAAAGGGGGAGAATGGAATGCTAAAAAGAATTCAAAGTAAAGAAGAGAATTCTCTAGGTAAGGGGGAGTTCATCTAGAGGAATGTTCTTATCAATGATGCTTTTCAAATACAAGAAAACAAAAAATCTCATTCAGGAAATCAATAATACGATCCTTAGTGATTCCAAAGCCTAAGGGGGAGTTAGTCGTATTCACTATGATCCATAAGGGAGATAAGTTTTTATTTTCAAGTCCATAAAATTTCTAAGTCCATAGATTCTTTTTAGTAAGGATGTCTGTGCTTTCCAAAAAAGGGGGAGATTGTTGAGTCAATAAGGTTTCCCTATGAATTTTTCATTCCTTTATGTTTTGAAAATCACAAACACTCTATCTCAAGGCAAATTTTATTTTCCAGGTGATTTTCCTTAATAAGGAAAATTTTCCTTCCCCAAGGAAATTTTTCTCCTATCCTTGTTTTCATTGTTCATGATTTAGTTTCACTAAACCTATCTCTTTTTATGTCTAAGTGTAAAATTCGGGTTCATTTCTAAAACCTCGAAATCCTATAAATACTTAGATATAAAGTATTATGTTTTCAGGTTCTGAAATTCAGATTCCGAATTCTCTGAAATTCAGATTCCGAATTCTCTGAAATTCAGATTCCGAATTCTCTAAAATTCAGATTCCGAATTCTCTGAAATTCAGCTTCCGAATTCTCTGAAATTCCGGCTCCGAATTCCTCAGAATTCCGGCTCCGAATTCCTCAGAATTCCGGGTCCGAATTCCTCAGAATTCAGGCTCCGAATTCCTCAGAATTCAGGCTCCGAATTCCTCAGAATTCTGGCTCTGAATTCCTCAGAATTCAGGCTCCGAATTCCTCAGAATCCAGGTTCCGAATTCCTCAGAATCCAGGTTCCGAATTCCTCAGAATCCAGGTTCAGAATTCCTTAGAATTCGGATTCCGAATTCCTTAGAATTCAGACTCCGAAATCTATAGAATTCTGATTCCGAATTCATTGAAAAACAGAATCCGAATATCCATGTAATATAGACTCTGAACATTTATTTTTCCCTAGACTCCGTAAAATAAATTTGGTTGAGCAACCATATTTTACTTACTCATGTTATAGTTATGAAACAATGTCGTGCATTCTGTTTCTAACTAATCGTTGTTTAAGTGACATGTGTACAAGTCCCTCCGAGATCAAGGAAAAATATGACCGTTGGATGAGGAAGCTGACCGTTGAAGAAATGCCTATAAATAAAAGCTCATTTGAACGAGCTCATAACTGAGACACTGTTCTACAACTCTGGAGATTACATGATGTTGAAGTGATTTCTAGAGAGAAAGACTCATGCTTTGTGCGTACTGAACATCTTGTTCAGATTGCTTCGTGCGACTCCAATTGTTGTTGTGTACAATCGAGGGCTTCCGGGGATAGAAATACAGAGGTACCGACTACCTTAAAGTTCGAGGACTTCCTTGATAAGGAAGACAGAGGTGCCGACTACCTTGAAGTTCGAGGGCTTGCGAGGATAGCAAGACAGACTTCGATATTCCTATCGAGGTCTTACCCTAGTGTGGGTAAGACATACTTTCTTAAAAGTATAAATCAAGGGACCTTTATCCAAGGTTGTTGGATACCCTACTCTTTTGGTTAAAAGATTTTATACTTATTACTTGTATTGTTTCAAGTTTTTTTTCCGCTGCATTTTGATTAATAAGGAAAGTATAACTATCTTATATTTTTTTGTACTTGTACTTTGATTAGTAAGATTCTATACGCTTTAAGGTAGAATCTTTGTCATCGTAAACTTTTCTTAAGTTTCATTTCCGAAACCATATTTCCGAAATCTACCAAGTTTGTAGAACCAAGAGGTATTGCGAATTTACCTTGTTTAACAAACAATAGAAAGTTTTATATCAACTTTAAAAGTTCCAAAGGAATTTTTTAAAAAATACAATTCACCCCTCCCCCCCTCTTATATATTGAGCATCTACATCATATTCCGATCCTACATCGTCTGCTCCCGTCGTTGTCTGGTGTTGCATCCACGTCAGCCAGCAACACACTGCTGCTTAGCAGGGGCGGCCCGATTTACTGCTTCGGGAGGGGAACACACAAAGGCGGGCCAAGTTTTTCAGTCAGGGAAGAGAAACACAGGCAAAACAAAAAAAAAACGAAAAAGAAATTAACGGACGGGTCGTTTGCTGCCAGCCTCCACGCAACCATTGGACGATCAACGCTGTTATGGAGAAACGCTTCGACGTGATCACCCAGCAACTCAGGAGCGCTTCTATCCAGTTGGCGCAGGAGCAAGCAAAATTTCAGGATGCTCTCAAACTTTTAGAGCAACGTCTTGAGTCACTGATGCCACAAGGGGAGGCGACTCCGCCTTATCACATGACCACCCTCCCTGAGGCGCATACCGCGGAGTCTGGCGCGACGACTGCAAACCTGATGCCACCTAGAGGGACAGTCTCATGCATGGGAGTCGTCAAAGCAGGAATACCGCATTTGGCGACCAAACTGGAAGATCTCACACTCCAACAACGGTGGGATCCGGTGCAGCAAAAGGGGGCACCTGTGCTGACCCTGCAGCAGCAGACGCAGCACATTACGTCTGCTCCAGTGCCAACGGATGGGTTGCCAGAGGAGGGTCCTGCCCAGTCCCCATCGGTCACGGGGGACGCACTTTGCGAGGAGGCGACACTACTTGTTGTGACGTCGACGTTGCTTTAAGTGCATTACACGGCGTTTGTTGTAACGAAAGTGAAGCAGTGCGACAAAGGGATGTTGTCGGGACTGACCACAGACGACCAGCCCGCACTCGGGAAATTCAGGGAGCTTGTTCAGCCCGCTGAATATTTTTTCTGGCACTTAACTGGAAAATTGTTAGCCCATTCCGCAGTGCGGCGCATATGGAAGATCTCGTGGCATTCCTGCTCTCAGTTCCATGGTAAATGGCTCGTCTGGGAGATCGCTTGGCCTGCCCATGCGACGCACCACCTTGGCAGGCGGCTGGTATGGGAGATCGTGTGGCCTGCCAGTGCGACGCACCACCTTGAGAACAATGTAGTTTTTCAAAACGGCGACGGTGACAGGAACTAAGGGGGTAATGGTGTCATTATAAGAAGGGAATATGTTGTGGGGCCCAGGGGAATATTCTAGAGAATATTATTAGTTTGTTAGTGGGGGAATTCAGTTATAAATAAAGGGTTGAGGGTGAGAGGGAGGGGGCATCGAGAGAACTGAATTTTGGGTGCACTTGCAGATCAGCCTTGGGCTTGGGAGCCTTCCTTCATGGCTAGGCTTGGGCGAGAGTCTCTCTCGATCTTCTCCTTCTATTTTTGTTTGTATTCCTGCTAGTTATCCTCTATACTACAAGTTATCGGTCCTCTGTCTTTATCAAATTGATGTATAAATATGATAATTATGTCATAATTATTATTCTGGAGATGTGTAAATAATGACCCCCTTTTGACCATAGTCAGCCTACCAAAGTCATTTTTAACACATAAACCAAATATTATCAAAACACCCGACTTAAACTTAATTGTATATAAATTGTTAATAGGTGAAATAAAGTAATAATAAACTCAAAAAGGTTCTCAAGCAAGTAAATAATTAACATAAGGTTATTATTCAGGAAGATAAAGACACGTGTGACAAGTCGGGGACTCAAGGTAAAAGATTTCGTCTCAATTTCCTTTCATTAAGGCAATTCTTGATGTTATGCATCTTTATTCTTTTATAAGGTGTATATACAGCCCCTTTAACAATCTATATCAAGAATATATCTATTCTCATGATATTTAGTGTTTTGTTTAATTTCATTCTTTAATGGGGTTTACGATTCAAGTGTTTCTCAAGTGATAAGGGGCTTTTCTCTGAAAAAATCTCCTTTTAAGGTTTTCCTTAAAACTCTCTTTCTCTTCCATGTCCATATTTTTAAAATGATTGTTGAAATGTTTTATATAGACATAAAAAATTTATACAGTTCATTTTATGTCTCTCTTACTTTATTTCAAAGGTTTTCAAAATGAATCTTTTTACGTGTTTTAAACGGAACATTTTGACAAACAACAAATAAAATGTCTTATTTTTAAAGAACAACAACGACGACCTTTCATGTCGTCGCGACTTTTATTTGATTTCTAGCTTTCCTTGCAAGCTTACATGTTTTCTTAAATGAAAAACTCTCTTTCCCTTTTTTGGATATTTTGGTTGTTAAACTCTCTTTTGTATTATTATGGGTATTTCCGAGTCCCACATCGAAATACTCCCTTGTACATTCCGCATTTTCATTCTATAAAGGAAGAGTCCCACCTCACCTTGGAGGTAAGTGGGTTTCACCATTCTACATGGTATCAGAGGGTTTTTTATCCCGAACCCTCCCTCCCTTGCGGATTCTCGGCGTCCTTCCGGCCCCGCCTCTCTCCCTACTGCCCTAGCCATTCCCGGCGGGCCTCCCCTCCTGTCCCGGCGCAGCCCTCTCGCCCAGCTCCTCTTCGGCCTGCCCATTCCCGGCGGCTCTCCCTCCCAGGGCGCTCCCTCCCAGCGGCTCCCCGCGGCTCCCGACGCCCTCCCCGCGCGGCCCCCGTCCCGGCGACCCTCTCTCCCGACGGTTCTCTCCCCGGCGGCCCTCTCTCTCCCCGCCGCGGCCCGCGCCTCCTCCGTCGCGGCCCTCCCTGCTCCTGCGTGACGACCGCCGACGGGCCCTCCTCCACGACGGCTCCCGCCGCGCCTCCACCCTGCGGACTTCCTCCCCGACGGCACGGCTCCTCCCGCTCGGGACTCTTCCCCCCGCGGCTCCTCCTGCGACCAACCCTCCGACGCGGCTCCCTTCCCAGCAACGGCTCCCTTCCCAGCGGAGCTCCCGGCCAGCCCCACCGTGCGCGCGCCCAGCCCCTGCGGCTCACCTCCCGGCGGCCCTCCATCCTCCCGGCGCGGTTCTTCCCGTCGGCGTCCAAGCCCCGACGGCCTCCCGCGCCTCCCGCGCCTCCCGCTGCTCCCGGCGCCTCCCGCTGCCTCCCGCGCCTCCCCGGCGTCTCCGGCTCCTCGGCGTCTCCGGCTCCCCGGCTCCCGGCGCCTCGCCCCGGTGCCTCGCTGCGGCGCATCCCGCCCAGGCGCCTCACCCTCGGTGACTCGCCCCGGCGCCCCGCCCTCGACGTCCAGCTCTCGGCGGCTCGCCCCGCTTCGCCCCGGCACCCTCACCCTCGCCTGGCGCGCTCCCGGCAACCCTCGCCTGGCGCCTCCCGCAGCTCCAGTGCCTCCAACGCCTCCCGCTGCCCCGGCGCCTCCCGCAGCTCCAGCGCCTCCCGCTGCCCCGGCGCCCCCCGCAGCTCCAGCGCCTCCCGCTGCCCCGCGCCTCCCGAGCGCCCCTCGCTCCTCTCGCCCTGCGCCCCCCCCCCCCCCTCCCTTTCTGCCGCCTTCACCCTAGCACGCGCCCTCGGCCTCTGTCCCGGCGGACCCTCCCGACAGAGCACCCTCCTCCCGGCAGAGCGCCCTCGTTCCGGCAGCCCTTCCAGCACGCGCACGTCCTGCGCTCGATCATCCCGCCGGCCCGCTGCCTCAGCTCCCGACGCTTCCATGGCGGAATCCTCAGGACGTGGTCGTGCTTCACGTTGTCCACGTCCCTTCTGTCACCATTGTGGCAAGTTTGGCCACCTGATCGCCCGATGTTGGGTCCTACATGGCCGACCATCTCCGCACCTGCGGCAGGGACAGCCCGCGGTCCGGGACGTGTCCTCGACTGTCGCCTCTCTTGTCCCGTCTCTGGCCCTGTCTATGGCCGACCTCAGGCGGCCTCATGATCCCCCAGCCTCTATCCGCCCCGCTCCCTCCTCGGCTTCTCTGGCCCGTACTGTTTGCCCCACTGCCTTGGTCAGCCATTGCTCCCCTGCATGGCTGCTGGACTCAGGTGCCTCCGACCACCTCACCGGTGATGCTGGTATGTTGACGTCTTACTGCCCATATACCGGTTCTTCAGCCATCACCGTCGCTGATGGCTCCACTATCCCCATAACGGGCTTCGGCGCCTGCTCCCTGACTCCTTCGATACACCTACCCTCTGTGGCACATGTGCCCCGCAGTCCCTTTAATCTGCTTTCCATCAGTAAACTGACTAAGGATTATAACTGTGCGGCCATATTTACCTCTTCTGGTGTTGTGTTTCAGGAGCAGACTACGAACCGGGAACTTGGTCGAGGCCGGCTTCGAGACGGGGTCTACATGTTCGAGGGGCCCGCACCCATTGCTTGCACGTCTACCTCTTCTCAGGCACTTGATCTTCATTCCCGATTAGGGCACCCGCCTGCATCCACCATTCATCAGATGTTTTCGGACTTCAGTAGGACCCCTACTTTTCATTGTAAGTCATGCTCTTTTGCAAAACATCATCGCTCTTCCTACATTCCTCGCACGGATACACGGGCCTCCCACCCCTTTGCTCTGGTTCATTCCGATGTTTAGGGCCCGTGTACCGTTCCGAGTCATTTGGGCTATAAATACTATATATCCTTCATTGATGACTATTCGCGAATGACGTGGTTTTACCTTCTTCGGGAACGCTCCGAAGTGTTTTCCACCTTCCAAACCTTTTTTAATGAAATTAAGAATCGTTTTTCTATCTCGGTCAAATGTCTCTGCTCGGATAATGGGCGCGAGTATCTCTCCACTTCTTTTCGGCAGTTTCTCCGGACGAATGGCATCCTTCATCAGACCTCCTGTCCTCATACACCCCAGCAGAACGGCGTGGCCGAGCGGAAACACAGACATATTCTAGAGACCGTCTGTGCCCTCATCTTCCACCGACAGGTGCCTCTGCTCTTTTGGGGCGATGTCATTCTCACTGCTACCTACCTCCTCAATCGCCTTCCTTCTTCTATTCTTAAGGGGGAGACTCCCTTTCGGGCTCTTTTCCCCACTCTCCCTCTTCATTCCCTCCCTCTTCGAGTGTTTGGTTGCTTGTGTTATGTTCGTGACACTCGCCCTGGCCGCACCAAACTCTCTCCCAAATCTCTCCGCTGCATATTCCTCGGTTATTCCCGCACTCAGCGCGGATACCGCTGCTTCTCCCCGGACCTTCGCCGGTATGTCATCTCCGCAGATGTCTCCTTTGTGGAAAGTTCTCCATTCTCCTTTCCCTCTCCTCCTCCTGACTCTGCCATTGATGACTGTCTTCCCCTCATCATCCAACCTCTTCCGGATTTGCCTCCTCCTTCCTCTCCTCCTCCTGACCCTGTCCTCGATGTTTGTCCTCCTCTCCTCATCCATCCTCCACCGGCGTCAACCCCTGTTGACACCCATTTTGGTCAGGTCTACTCCCGCCGTCCTTCGACTGTATTCCCCGTTCCGGCCAGTGACACTGATGCTCCCGCTTCGTCCGCTGCTCCTGCTCCACCACCCGCGGACTTGTCCATTGCCCTACGGAAAGGTACTCGCTCCTGCCAGAGTACTCCTCTATTTGCATCTTCTTACAGGGGTTTGTCCGCTCTGGAGACGGTTTCTATACCTCGCACAGTTGGTGAGGCCAAATCTCACCCCGGGTGGCTCGCAGCCATGCGGGATGAATTGCAGGCTCTGGAGGACAACCATACATGGGATCTTGTCCCCCTTCCAGCAGGCAAACAGGCAGTGGGCAGCAAATGGATTTACACGGTCAGGCTGAATCCCGATGGTACTCTCTATCGCCTCAAAGCCCGCCTTGTGGCCAAAGGCTTTGCTCAGACATACGGAGTTGACTACTTTGATACCTTCTCCCCGGTTGCCAAGATGGCCTCTGTCCAGCTATTCATCTCTCTCGCCGCCCATCATCGGTGGCCTCTTCATCAATTGGATGTCAAGAATGCATTCATCCATGGCTTCCTTGAGGAAGAAATCTATCTACAGCAGCCCCCCGGATTTTGTGTCGCCGGCGCTGAATCTCGTGTCTGCCGTCTCCGCCGCTCTCTTTACGGCCTCAAGCAGTCTCCCCGTGCTTGGTTTGGCCGCTTTAGCACGGTCGTCAGCGACTTTGGGCTTTCCCGCAGTATGAAAGACCACACTGTCTTCTACAGGACGACTCCACATGGCTGCATCTTATTGGTCGTCTATGTGGATGATATCGTCATCACCGGCAGCGACTCTGTGGGTATCACCCATCTCAAGGCCCATCTTCACCAGCACTTCCACACTAAGGATCTTGGTCCTCTCACATACTTCCTCGGCATCGAGGTTTCCTACTCCTCTGTCACCATCTCCCTCTGCCAACGGAAGTATGCATTGGATATATTGCAGGATGCTGGGCTGACTCAGGCCACTGCGGTCGATACTCCTCTGGAGCTTGGCGAACGGTTTCTTTATGCCTCCTCGGCTCTATACCCACATCCCGAGCGGTACCGTCGATTGGTGGGCAAACTCAATTATCTCACCATGACTCGACCCGACATTTCCTGTGCGGTAGCCAAAGTGAGTCAATTTATGGAGCATCCGACCACATCTCAGTGGGATGCTGTCATCCGCATCGCCAAGTACATCAAACGGGATCCTGCCTGTGGTCTTCACTACTCCCAGCATCCTCATCAGCATATTGAGGCCTTTTGCGATGCTGATTACGCTGGCTGCCTTGCCACTCGGAAATCTACCTCTGGGTTCGCCATTTTCTTGGCAGGCAACCTCATTTCTTGGCGCAGCAAGAAACAGACGGTCGTCTCTCGCTCCAGTGCCGAGTCTGAGTACCATGCCATGGCCACCGTCACTACCGAGATCCTTTGGCTTCAGCAACTCCTCCAGGAGCTTGGCTTTCCTCAGCAGACTTCTGCTCACATATGGTGTGACAATCAGGCAGCCACTAAAATTGCTTCGAATCCCGTCTTCCATGAACGCACGAAGCATATTGAGGTGGACTATCACTTTCTTCGCCACCACCTGGAGCACAACCATGTCAGCTTTAGCCACATTCCGACGGCCGACCAGCTTGCTGACATCTTCACCAAAGGCCTCCCTGGTGCTCGCCTTGCCTCGCTCAATTCCAAGCTGGGGATCCACCACATCTGACACCCAGCTTGAGGGGGAGTAGTGACTCGTTGTCCAAGCTGGGTCTGTCCAGCTTGAGGGGGAGTGTTAAACCCTCTTTTGTATTATTATGGGTATTTCCGAGTCCCACATCGGAATACTCCCTTGTACATTCCGCATTTTCATTCTATAAAGGAAGAGCCCCACCTCACCTTGGAGGTAAGTGGGTTTCACCATTCTACATTGGTATTGAAAATGGTTTTTCAAAAAAAAATTGTATTTTGTATAGAAACTGAGCTTTTGAAAGAAAATGGTATTTTAATACCTGAAAGTGATTTGCATACAAGTTTAAAAGAGTTTTTCAAATGATGAAATATTTTATTTATGGTATGGTTCTTAGACATTATAAACAATGGGTGCTCCCAGATAGCGTCGGGTGAGCCCGTCATGGCTTAAACGATAGGTGCGCCCAGATAGCGCTCCAATGCATTGGATAGTGATTATATTCTCTGGAAAATAATATTGGAAGTTAGTCGTATAGTTATTCCAATCTATAAGGGTTCTTCTGTAAGGTTTTGTAAGAGTTCTATAAGATAATGTTTCAAGGTACCTAGATGAATTTTCTATGTTTTTTAATGAGTTTTCATGAAAATCATTTGTGTTCAAAAGGTAAAATAAATGATCTTTTTAAAGGAATGATGTTTCCCTTTTGGGTAAAATGTTATGTTTTCAAGGAAGGATTTTCATGGGTTTTCATGTTTTTACTGAACTAATGGTTTCCTTTCTTTTTATATACCTTGCTGAGCTTCAGTGCTCATCCCAAGTTTTTAAAAATATTTTTACAAGGTTTAAGGATGAGTAAGGAAAAGGAAGATATCAAGTTGAAAGCCATGGAGAGTTTTCATGAAAAGAGATCAAGCTTTATTTTAAAAGTTTTATATTGTGGAAGAAATGTATACTAATCGAAAGTGTCTACTTTGTATTTTATGGTTTTGTTATGTTATGACCTAATTTTCTAAAACTTTAAACCTGAAAAGATCTTCAAAGTGAAAGAAAGTAAAATTGTTGACTAAAGCTCAAGATTATGTAATGTTTAAGGTTGGGACCTTGTAGCAGGAATTCTTCTTTTTTTTCCAGCGTTCTTCAATTTTTTCACTCTGCGCCAAACTATCCTCTCCTCACGTGAACTTCTCAGTGATCACCAAAGCTTCAATCGACCTCTCTGTGTGCGTTTTTTTCCTTCTTAAATTGTTGCCTTTCTCACAATGATCACGGTCCTCAGTTTTATACACCACGATCGCGCTCCCTTATGAATACTCCTTCCAGCGTTCACGCGCCTCAACTACATTAATCTCAACAATAGCGATCGCATCTCACTGCTGTGATGATGAACCAGCAACGACCGCCCTCACATGTCATCTTCCTCTCATTGATCGGCAAGCTCTGCCCACCCTAGCAGTCGTTCATTCGACCTCACAACAACTTGAACGGCTCCCCGGCAGTGATTGCACCTTCCCAGCATTCGCGCCACTCAACGGTGATCGCCTTCCCCGGTGATCACATCACAACTGCACATGCAGGCGATCACATCACAGCTGCACATGCAGTGCACTAAAGATTTTCGTGTGGCTACGATTGTCCTCCTGGTGTTCACATTACCCCAACTCTGAACGTCCGCGCTCGTGCAAGGAGTTTCCAACTTCTACATAGTGATCAGTAAGCTCTATTCGTCCTCCAGTTCACGCGCAGCCCTTCAGCATGCGTGCTCCCCAGTGTAAGTGTAATACCCCAAAATGTTAAAGGGTTAAAATGATAAATGTTACTACCCGTGTCAACAAGGTGCGTCTATCTTTTCGGAAGCCCCACCTGATTAAAACTACACAGTTAAGGGGTTTGACTTGGAATAGTGATCGGGGTGGATGAGCTCTGGGAAGTTTTTCAGGGTGTCTGTGAATGAGGACAAAACACACTGAAAGAACATGTGTTGAATTATGGGAGCAGTCATTAGTTTGATGATCCATTCAGGTACGTGTGTGGGCCCTAGGTAGGGTCCCACGTGTTAGCAGGGAAACTGGGGTGCCTGCGGGGCTCAGTTGTTACATTGGTATCAAAGGAGGAACTCAGCCGGAAGTGCGGTGGCACTGCTTGGGTTCAGATATAGGGTCCACGACGAGGGCGTTGTGCTATAAAGCATAGTGAATGTAACACCCCGGAATGTTAAAGGGTTAACAGGTTAAATGTTACTACCCGCATCCACAAAGTGCACCTTTCTTTCCGGAAGTCTACCTGATTAAAACCCTGCGATTAAAGAGGTTTGGTCTTGAGCAGTGATCAGAATGGGTGACCTCTTGTAAAGTTTCTCAGGATGTGTGCGAGTGAGGACAAAACACACTGAAAGAACATGTGTTGGTCTGTGAAGGCAGTCATTAGTCTGATGATCCGTTTGAGCACATGGGCGAGCCCCAGGTAGGGGACCACGTGTCTGTGGGGCAACTAGGGTATCTGCGAGGCCCAATTATTATAGTACGCATCCCTCTCTGCAAAAATCACACTTCCCTAGTAGAGTCGCCAATTTGTTAGAACAATTTGTGCGCGAGAAAGAGAAAAGTAGAAACAATTGTATATTCTATATTGAATGTTGCACAGGTCTTTTGAGAGGAGGAATTAAGAAAAAGAAATGAATAATAAGAAGATGGAGGGAAAAGAGAAGTATCTCCCTTAGATAGACCACTTTCAGAGGAGCCTGTCGAGACCACCCAAGGACCGGTAGTCACTCAACAATCAGCTGAAATGAATCCCAAAGAATATTGTATCCCCACACCTGCTCCCAGCCCCCCCATTTAATACCCCCACCAACAACTAACAACCCCCTAACAACTAATACACAATAAATGGCAAAGTTGCCCCTGGGCGGTTAAACACTCCACACGAACAACCCCCACTTCCTAATAGAATAGAATACAAGAAACATAATGGTTGGAATGCAATAGTTATTTGTTAGAGAATGCTATTATTTCAATCGTTAAATCTCAGCAAATGAAGCTCACACTGTTGCGGAATCGTCAGGAGTCGCAATGACAGAAACGAGAAACGAAAGAAATTGCAGAAAAAAAGAAAGCACACAGAACACACAAATTTACGTAGTTCGGGAATAATCCCTACGTCCACGGAGAGGCAAAATTCTCAATAAAAAAATAATCGGGAGCACAAATTACAAAGTTTTTCCCGGTTCGAAACTCTAGCCCGAAATGGGCTACATATGGAGAAGACGATTCACTGTTCCGAACAGGAAGTCTGTATCGTTACAGTGAACGGCGGCCACCTTTGTCAAAAGTGCTACAGTGGCTGCCGGCTGGAAGTCAAAAAGTACTACAATATAGTTGACTCTGAAGTCCGCACTGTTACAGTGTCGGTCGGTGTCGGTCTCTCAACTCTACTACAATGGTCAGAGATGCTACAGTGCCGAAAAATTGGAGCCTGAAGTCCGCTCTGCGACAGTTGACTCCAAAGTCCGCTCTGCGACAATTGCGGGCCAGAAGCATTCGGCCCAACCGGATCGGGCGACACCAATCCAACAATCTCCCACTTGGAGCCTAATCCACTACACTGCTATGCTTCGATGCAACTGATAGAGACAACTTACTTAATCTGAGTTCTTCCTCTTCTTCACTCACCAGTGTGTGTGCTTTCCATTCACAGCTTCAATTTCAACCTAACGATTCATGAAATACAAACGGTTTTCCTCTATTCACAGCTTCAATTTCAACCTAACGATTCATGAAATACAAACTGTTTTCCTCATGTGCTCCCATCATGTCCTCCCTTATTCTACCTCTCATCCTCCGTTCATCAGTGGAGACCAACAGAGGCACAGCAGCGCCTCAACTTCTGTATCACCATGGGCTTAGTCAACATGTCTGTCGGATTGTTGGTTCCGCAAATCTTCTGCAGCGTCACCAACCCATCCTGTATCAAGCCTCTAATGAAATGGTACTTCAACTGAATGTGCTTCGTCCGGGCATAAAATACCGGGTTCTTTGCAAGATTTATAGCACTCTGACTGTCACAGTGCAATACATTCTCCTCTCGCTTTCTTCCCAATTCATCCAAGAAGTTCTTCAGCCAAACCATCTTTTTCCCAGCTTTTGTTACAGCGATGTATTCTGCCTCTATGGTGGATAAAACCACCACCTTCTGCAATCGTGATATCCAACTTACCGCAGTTCCTCCACAGGTAAAGCCATAACCCGTGGTACTCCTCCTGCTGTCGACATCGCCTCCAAGGTCAACATCCACATACCCCTGTAATGAATTTCCTTTCCCAAAACACAAAGATACCTCCTTGCTGCCCTTCAAATACCTCAGTATCCACTTCATAGCTTCCCAATGTTGTTTTCCAGGGTTAGTCATATACTTGATCACAACTCCCACTGCATAAGCGATGTCAAGTTGAGTACAGACCATGGCATGCATCAGGCTTCCAACAACTGATGTGTATGGAACTTTTGTCATGTATTCAACCTCTTCTGTCGTCTTCGGTGATTGCTCCTTTGATAGTTTTAAATGGCTCTCCAAGGGAATAGAGACTGTCTTTGCTTCCATCATACTGAATCTTCTCAGAACCTTCCCAATGTAATCAGCCTGTGACAACATCAACGTTCCAGCTGTGCGGTCTCTCTTGATCTTCATCCCTAGAATCTTCCAGCTTCTCCAAGATCTTTCATTTCAAACTCCTCAGTCAACTGCCCTTTCAGCTCATTAATCCTCTGCATACATGATCCTGCAATGAGCATGTTATCCACATACAGAAGTAATATAATGTATTCATCATCAAAGGACTTGATGTAGCAACATTGATCCATGCCACATCGTTTATATTCATTTTTAGACATAAATGAATCAAACTTCTTGTTCCACTGTCTGGGTGTCTGCTTCAATCCATATAAGCTCTTCTGGAGTTTGCACACCAGGTTTTCTTTCCCAGACTCTACATATCCCTCTGGTTGCTGCATGTAGATATCCTCCTCCAAATCTCCATGAAGGAAAGCAGTCTTGACATCAAGATGCTCAAGGTGCAAGTCCTCTAACGCCACAATGCTGAGAACCACCCGGATGGTGGTAAGCTTCACTACTGGTGAGAATATTTCAGTGAAATCCACTCCCCCCTTCTGTTGGAAGTCTTTCACCACCAGCCTTGCTCTGAACCTCCTTTTGTCATCATGTTCTTCCTTGACCCGGTAGACCCACTTGTTCTGCAATGATTTCTTTCCTGTTGGCAAGGATGTCAACTCCGAAGTGTTGTTATCATGCAATGAGGAAATCTCCTTATTCATAGTCAGCTCTCACTTGCTCGACTCCTCCAACTGCATTGCCTCTTCAAAGCATTCTGGTTCTCCACCGTCAGTCAATAATAGATAATGCAGGGATGGTGAATACCTCTGCACAGGCCTTCTCACCCTTGTTGATCTCCTCAACTCCATTGGAGTAGTAGGTTCCACCGGTTCGGATCTCTCATGCTCAGATACGCCTTCAAGCTCCACTTGCTCTTTGCACTCTGATTCAATGTTCTCATTTTCATCTTCAGCTACATGACGATCTTTGTACATGATACCTTCATTGAATACCACGTTCTGGCTCCTGATGACCATCTTCTTGAGATCATCCCAAAAGCGGTAACTAAACTCGTCAGCACCATAGCCAATAAAGAAACATGGCTTGGACTTAGCATCAAGTTTGTCCCTTACATTAGCATCAATATGAACATATGCCAAACTGCCAAAGACTCGTAAATGTGAGAGTCTTACCTCCTTCCCAGACCAAGCTCATCGGGTAGACATTCTCCCATTGGCACAGATGGACTCCTGTTGACCAGACGTGCTGTCATGTTTACTGCATCAGCCCAGAAGGTTTTGGGCAACCCTAAGTGTAACCTCATGCTTCTGGCACGTTCATTCAACGTCCTATTCATTCTCTCTGTCACACCATTTTGTTGCGGTGTACCTGAAATTGTCTTCTCCCACCGAATTCCATTATCAGAACAGAATTCTCTGAATTCCTGACTGTTATACTCTCCACTGTTGTCAGACCTCAAGTATTTCAGCTTAGCTCCTAACTCATCGATGAATGTCACATAGTATTGTGACCCTCCGAGGGAAAGTACTGGTGCAAGCCCTCAAACATCTGTGTGCACCAGGTCCAGCTTCCCAACCTTCGGTGTTCTGTCTCCTTTTGCAAAAGACACCTTCTTCTGCTTTCCGAAGATACAATCTTCACATAGGCCAACCTCTACTGACTTCAGCTCCGGTAGCAGCCCTTTTGTTGTCAGCACCTTCATCCTCTTCTCACTCATGTGGCTTAGCCTGTTGTGCCACAGTTGTGAATCTCCTACAGCTTTGAGTGATGCAGCCATGTCCATGAAGGTTTCTGTCATGCTGTATAGGATACCATTCTTTGCTCCCTGAGCTATGACCATAGCTCCTTTGGTAATTTTTCAGGCACCACCAGTGAACGTGGTACTCAACCCTGCATCATCAAGATATCCAACAGAAATAAGGTTTCTTCTCAAGCCAGGGATATACCTTACATTTTCTAGAACCAGCAGACTCTCACTGTTGGTCTTGATCTGTGCATCTCCTTTCCCCACAATCTGTAAGGGCTCATCATCAGCAAGATGTACCTTGCCGAAATTTCCAGAAACGTAATTTTCCAGAAACGTCGTGTTTACTCCACTGGTTTCAGGTCCCTTCCGTTTTTCTCTGCACTTCTTCTTAACATGCCCTTTCTTTCCGCGTGTTCAGCAGGTAGGACCAGCCCCCTTTACCTTGTCTCGATTTTTCCCTCATGACCTTGATCGCGCTCTACGATTGTCTCATTGTGGGTATCTTTTCCTCTTCCTTCAACGTTCAGAGCAGAACCAGAGAATCTGCCTGATTCTCTTCTTCGCACATCCTCACTCAGGATTAGGTCTCATATATCTTTCAGAACCAATTTGGTATTCTCCGAGGTACTGCTCACAGCTATTACAGTTGCTTCCCAACTGTCAGGTAAAGAGGGCAATAAGACCAGTGCACATACCTCATCACTAAGATCAATCTTCACCGATGTCAGCTGACTTATGATGGTGTTGAATTCATTGATGTGGTCAACAACAATTCTCCCCTCATCCATTTTCAGGTTGAACAATCGTCGCATCAAGTGCACCTTATTTGCCGCAGAAGGCTTCTCGTACATATTCGCGAGAGCTTTCATTAGGTTCATTGTCGTCTTCTCCTCCCTGATGTTGAACGCCGCGTTTTTTGCCAACATAAGGCGCACAACGCCCAGAACCTGCCGATCCAGCAGCTCCCACTCTGACTGCTCCATGTCCGTTGGCTTCAGACCCAGAAGCGGCAAGTGCATCTTTTTTTTGATAAAGATAATCCTCGATTTGCATCCTCCAGCAACTGAAGTCAGTTCCATCAAAGCGATCGATCTTCACTTTGCCTTCATCCAGAGCCATCGTTGGAGAATTCCGAACTCACCCTCTAATACCAGTTGTTGTGGAATCGTCGGGAGTCGCAATGATAGAAACGAGAAACGAAAGAAATTGCAGAAGAAAAGAAAGCACACAGAACACACAAATTTACGTGGTTCGGGAATAATCCCTACGTCCACGGAGAGGCAAAATTCTCACTAAAAAAAATCGGGAGCACAATTTACAAAGTTTTTCCAGGTTCGAAACCCTAGCCTGAA
Source organism: Viscum album (assembly GCA_963277665.1). NCBI lineage: Eukaryota > Viridiplantae > Streptophyta > Magnoliopsida > Santalales > Viscaceae > Viscum > Viscum album. Next base: position 1,503,113,025 of record OY728137.1, on the reverse strand, counting down.
ATGGGCTAAATATGGAGAAGACGATCCACTGTTCCAAACAGGAAGTCCACGTCGCTACAATGAACGGCGGCCACCTTTGACAAAAGTGTTACAGTGGCTGCCGGTTGGAAGCCAAAAATGTTACGCTATAGTTGACTCTGAAATCCGCACTGCTACAGTGTTTGTCGGTGTTGATCGGTCAGCTCTGCTACAGTGTTCAGAGATGCTACCGTGTCAAAAAAATAGAGCCTAAAGTCCGCTCTGCGACAATTGCGGGCCACAAGCATTCGGCCCAACCGGATCGGGCTACACCAATCCAACACACGCAGAGCCTCAATGCAGCATTAAATTAAATGTGCAAGTAACTCGATGCTTAGATTTGTAAAGAAGAAAATGTCACTGAATGAACTTCCAATTTGTATTGTATTCCATAAAGCTAGTGCTAGTAACCTGGAATACAATCCCAAAATAAAAGGATGCCTCTACGTCGACATTTCATGATAAAATAAAATATGATGACATTAACGATCACCAACAATGTACATGAAGCGCAATGCTCTCCACTAATACCTGAATAAGATAAGCCTTACTCACCCTATGCATCAGTGAAAAACACCCTTTTTCCAATAGAAGTCGGAGGAAGATTGTGTACGTGGAGTGCCAACTGCTTAACCAACTTCACAATTTCTTTAGGAGCCAAGGGAACTGACTGCTTTGTATTTTAAACAAATGTACCAGCCATTGTCTTCTTGGGTGGTCGGAAACTTGATGAAGAATACAGTCCGGTGTTAAAATCTAAAGAAAAGGGAACACTTACACATTCAGTGTTTTTTGACAATGGTGGGAGCTTCTGGAGGGAAAATAATGGTGCCCTTTCAATGCAAATATGAGAAACAGTCGGTGCCTTCTACATTCTTGTTTAGCTATAAAAATAGTTATAGTTCGAGAATATTAAATCAAAAAACCTTAACAAGCATTTACCAACCGGGGAAATGGGAACTCTTACATGTCCGGTGCTTCGTGAAAGAGGTGGGAGCTTCCAGCGGGAAAATAATGGTTTCTTTTCAAGGCGAATATCAAAATATCCTTCCAGATGGCTCCTTCTACATTCTTGTTTAGCTATCAAAATAGTGAGAGTTGGAGAATAATAAAACAAAAATCCTAAATAAACATTTACAAGTAATTAATCATTTCCAAAACACATGTTAGAGGAAACATCCTCCATAAATCTTCAAGCAAAACTGAGTGGAGCAAAATCCAAAACAGATATAATGGGAACACTTCCATTGCATAAGGGGACCAAAAAGTACCATCAATAGTTTGAAAAGAGTTCAACTACCCATTAGAGTTGTGTTCATCAATTACCCTGAAAGGGGAAAGATTATAAGTGAATAGCATCTTTGCAGGGTAGAAGAAGCTAGAGGTGTTTCAGAAGAGAATTTTGTAGTACACATCTTGAGTTCAACTGGCACAGATGGGTGAATGAATGGTGAATCAAAGGAAATACTAGGGTATTGCTGTGAAAACATCGTGGGTCGCAATGATAGAAAGGATTGCGGATGAAGAAATGAAAGAACAAAAGAACAAAAAGAAGATGAACACAAACACAGTGATTTACATGGTTCAAGAAAAATCCCTACGTCCACGAAGAGGTCATTCACTAATTTCGGGGGCAAAATTACAAGGAGATTTTCAAAGTTTCAAACACACAGAAACCCTAACTCGAATGAGCTCATAAAGAAAACGATGTTATTGTGTCACCAACCAAACAAGTCCATTGTGCTATAGTAACCAGTGGTTGGAAGTCCGCGGAGCTACAATATCGTTGTCTCCAAAGTTTGAGAAGCTACAGTACTACTGTCTTCAAAGTCCACAATGTTATAGTGTCTTGTCACATGCTACTACAGTAAGCCTGCACTGCTACAGTGTCATGTCGATGTAGCAGGTCAACTCTACTACAGTCTGGTTAGAGTTGCTACAGTTCCCAAAATTTAGGTCGGGGACCTTCAGCCCCCGAAATATGAGCATGTTGGCCCCTGTAACCCCTCACCGTGGAGGTTGAACCGCGAGAGTTGCGCTCTGGTGTACAGTTTGGGCCGCTAACATTCGGGTTAACTTCATCCAAACGAATCGGGCTACACCATTCCAACAGGTATGGTATAATTCTACATGTTTAACAATTGATCACATTCATAAACCATCACTGACAACAAATTCCTGAATTTGCAAGCTAGTGTACTGCCTAAAAGAGTAAAGAACGCAAAGAGAAAAACATGAAGGAGAAGTTTAAAATGGATTAGCAAGGTCTTAATATGTTGTTGAAGAATGATAGTGTGGAGTAACCTCTGGCATCAAATTGTTCCCTTCAAGAGCAAGGGCATATGCAATCGGTGCACGTCGCATGAAAGGCACAAGGGGACTCAATGTACTCTTCCATTGCTCCAAGCTACTTTTCTGCTTCTGGGAAGCATCGTTTTTGTAACGTCCCGGTTCCAGGTACCACTCAACAGGTGCCCCGAACCCGGTTGGTCACATGACCTCAAGAGCATTTCCTCAAACGCCAGAGGCTGCCGACTAGCAGCGAGGGCCCAGGTCTGATAGTGAGGAAACTATGCCCTCATTTGTCAAAATGTAGCGCAGCGGAATAAAATAAAAAGCATACAACAACAGCGGAATCAATAAACCATACACATTTAAAATAAACAATTGCAGTAAAAGATAACCAACAGTTATATAGATAATGATGCAACATGTCTCAAGTTCTAAGAAAACAGCCAGAACATGTTACACAACAATACAGTACAGTACAATACAGAGTACAGCAAAACAAAACAAAACAGCCGGTAGCATCGCGAGCCTAAGCCCGGTCCCATGCTCCCCTACTCCTCAACAGCAATCAAGTACCTGTATAGGGACCTTTGCCTTTATCTACACCTGCAGAAATATAATTTGTTTGGGCCAAAGACATGACCCAAACAGGGTGTGAGAAATAAATCCCAGTAGGCACCAAAGGTCCGTGCTCAACTGTGTGTAAACATGCAACAACAATGTGTAAAAGTAAATGCAATAAACTAAGCAGTACTCAAAAGTAACTAGTTTTACCAGTTATATTGCCATTTTAATATTCATTTAATCGTTCATTATAAGGAAACCACCACAGTGAATTTCTATGTAAACAGTCAGTGTCCTCAGACGCGCAAACCCTTACCCTCAGGTAATCAGAAACGTAACCCGCAGGTACTTGCCCACAGGCATAACAGATATTGCCCTCAGGCGTACAAAGTGTCACCCTCGGGCACAGAATCTATTGCCCACAGGCACGAAAGAAGTTGCCCTCAGGCTAAAATAACCACTGCCCTCAGGCTAAACAGGTAATCGGGCCATGCCCAACATATAAACAAGCAATTCACATACAATTCCTCTCGAGGCAAAAGTAATGCGCAAAATAAACATGACATACCCTCGGGTATCCTGGCCAAACGGCTAAACAAAGGAACGCACCCCTGGGGTGGTCCTGGATCCAAGCAGTGATCTCAAACAGCAGTTTATTATCACATTTAATTACTTATACAATTCTAGGTATTTAAAACAGCTAAGGCCTCAGCCACACGACACCCCAACCTGGGTTCGTAGCTCAACGATACACAAAAACGCACAGCAGTTGGAATTTAAACACTAAGCCACCTACCTTAAACGCCCCTAAACGGTATACGCGAACGGCGATCCTCGAATCGTCCTAGAACGACGTAGATCTGAGGTGAAAGAAATTCATGTTCAAACTCAAAGAACTTCCCTTAGAGGAAGAATTGGCAAGAACTACGCAAGGAGGAGGAAGAACTCACTCGTGCGGTTCCCGGGAGATCGACGGTGCAGAAAACGGATTCCCGACGCTCGATCTGGAGCTCCTCGAAGGTCCGACCCTCTCTCCCACCTCCTTCCTCCGGTTCTAAGCCTTCCCTCAAAAATAAGAACCGGGTTCTTACATTTTGATGCTTATTTTGTCTAGTCTCAAGTCTCCAACCTACTGTCTCGTGCTCCTCAACGATTTCAATCCCTGTATTTTCATCAAGGCCACATTCAAGCGCCTCTTCAATTTCTATTTGAAAGTCTGCATCATTATCCTCATCTTCATCATCAATATTTTCACTGTCATTTACCATCTGACTGTTGTTATGTCCTTCATGTAAAACTGCTGCAAGAAATTTTCAGTACTCTTCTTGGTCATCAACATTTTGGAATTAAGCATCAGCATCAGCATCAATTAGTTTCTTAAAGAAAAGTCTCAAGTTCATCATGCATAAAACTTGCAAGTGAATAATGGGTCCTAGCACACATGCAAATAACAACATTATAATGCAGCACCTTAGGCCCAGCACCCCACATGGGCTGCTTTTAATACTTTTTTTGTTTTTTTTTCTTTTTTCTTTTTCTTTTTTCTTTTTTCTTTTTTCTATTTGGGTCTTCTGTGTTTTGTTCTGGATTATGGCATGCAGGGCGCTATATCTGGTGGCCCTTTTATGTTACATGATGGATTTCTTTTCTTCCAAGACCGCTTGCACATTCCCCAAGGATCGGCGCGGGAGAGCATAGTTATCGAGCTTCACTACAATGGGCACTTTGGGAAGGATAAAACCATTTCATTAGTGGAGAGGCAATTATTTTGGCCACAGTTGAAACGAGATGTTGCTAAGATAGTGAAATTGTATGACCTACCAGGAGAATAAGGGGCATGCACAAAATATTGGCGTGTATATGTCACTCTCTGTTTTGGAGACCCCTTGGGAAGACGCCACCATAGATTTTGTTTTAGGGCTGCCCCGAACTCAATGGTCCCATGACTCTACCTTTGTAGTGGTCGAACGATTCTCGAAGATGACGTACTTCATTCTTGGAAAAAAGACGGTTGATGTTTCTTAAGTGGCTACATTATTCTTTCCAAAAGTGGTGCGACTCCATGGCATTTTGAAAATTATCAAATCTGACCATGATACTCGTTTCCTCAATCATTTCTAATGTACTCTATGGAGAATGTTTCAGACAGACTTAAATTTTAGCAATTCCCCCCAACCCCAGACAGATGGATAAACAGAAGTCATCAGTCGTGCTCTTGACACTCTTATACATTGCTTGTGTGGTGATCGCCCTAAGCAATAGGATCTCGTTCTCGCCTCTACTAAGTTTGCATTCAAAAATGTGACGAATCGAACTACAGAAAAACCACTTTTCGAAGTGGTGTACTGGCGACCATCGAGGCACACACAAGATCTAATCTCATTGCCCAAGCTTCCTGGGTACAGTGTGGCTGTCGAGCACATTGCATCTCACATTAATGACGTCCAAGCTAGAGTCAGTTAGCAATATTGAAAACTCCAATGCAAAGTACAAAGCGGAGACTAACAATAAGAGGAGGTGAGCTATTTTCAAATAGGGGGATCTCGTCATCGTTCATATCTGAGGGAAACGGTTCCCAATAGATTCCTACAACAAATTGAAACCAAGGAACATCGGCCCCAACAAAGTTCTACAACGCTTCAACGATAATGCTTATGTGGTGGATATTCCAAAAGGATGAGATATCTCGCTAACATTCAATGTGGTTGACTTTAAATTGTTCATTCTAAGGGAACCGTTTTATCCTCAATCAAGCTCGAGGTTGAGTTCTTTCCAAGCGGAGGAGACTAATGAAGCAACTTAAACTCAGCGCCCCACATGAGCTTCTTTTATTTTATTTTTTAGTTTAATTATTGTTTTACTCCAACATAGGATATTTTAAGGGCAGTTTAGTCATTTAATTTTGTTTTATGGTTTTGTCATATAAATAGTGGTTGGTTATGAAATGTAATCAGTAAAACAAAATTAAAAGACTAAACTGCCCTTAAAATCCATCATGAATTTTGATGATAATGCCTTAGACCCAAAACCCTGGGCGGGTTTCTTTTAATTCTCTTTTTTGTTAAACCCGTTCAGCATGTTATGAAGCCCCGAATGTGGAAATTCTATCCTCACCGGATATATCTAAGGGCAGATTACAAGCTAATGATGTAGAGCTCGCCCCTCTATTTTCCACAACATTGACATCCAAGCCTTTGATTTCAGAGCTCTGACTTGAAGAAGTATCCCGATAACAGGTCTCGTGTGGAGAGGGATTGAAATCCCCGTCCTCGTTACCAGTCCGATTTTCATTCTCTTCGCCCTCATAAGTTACGGGACTGTCACCGCATCTAGACGAGATTTCGGTGGCAGAAATATCATTATATCTATCATTGTGATTACAGTTTCCGACTTCAAGGGATTATGCATTTGGGCAAGCAGTCATTAGGATCAAATTAATGCAACAAATTCTGATATGGAACCTTAAAAGAGACAGAAAGCAGGATCTGGCGTGCATGAAAGAAAAATCAAATCACAAAAAGAAAAAGGAAAATTGAAATCACCGTGGCCAATTGCGAGCCATAGCAGGAGTAAGAAACCTGTGCAAAGACATTATACCACCCCGAATCTTGATTTACCTGATCAACTTTGTAAATGGGACGCGATAACCACTGTAAATCAATTGGAGTATAAGGAATCAACAGCATTTGGTGTCTGAATATGATCAATGACATTACCAGTTGATAGACATGAATTCAAAGTTAAGAAGAAGTTGGGAAACAGTCAAAATTGCTTTCCTGATCGGGGCCATCTGCTGGGATAATTAGAAAGCGATTTGTCAATTCGTGTTTGACGGAAACCCAATTGATCCGGCGAGGGTGGCGTTTCAGGCTGAAAATTTGATGGGAGGTTTTCGGCGGTATGCATCGTCTCAATTACCCACCGTTTCTTTTTTCTAAATATTAATAATTCTAATTACCCAAATACCCTTTACCTCCATTGGTTTTTTTTTTATGTGTTTTATGAAGAAAAAAATAAAAAATATGTAAGTTTAAAATATTTTGAAAAACATGCAGTAAAAGTGGCAGCGGAGCTGCCGCCTCCCCCTCCCCACACTTTGCTTGAATTGATGACATGGCAAAGGCACCAACGTCGATGTCGTCTTTACTTCAACGCCCTATAAAAGGACACTCTCTCCCCCCTCTTCTCACTTCTATTTTCCCCGTCTATGTTCATTGCACTGCTTCTCTCTAAAAAAACTCTTTTTCGCGTACGGTGGAACTGGTGGTCCAAAAGAAGGCACGGTTTTTTGCAAAACATCATTTTGAGCTATTTTTTTATTTAAGTTAAAGTTTTTTATTTATTTAATTGGACTCTTTTTAGTTCTAAATATTCCATTTTTTAAATAGTTTAGTTTGTTCTAAATATTTTATTTATTAAGTAGTTTAATTAATTATATATAGTTTGAAGTAATAATTATTATTAGTAATAATTAAGTGTAAATTAAGTATAGAATAATTTATGATTAAATATTGTAAAATTTTGGTAACATAAAAATTATGTAGTTATCTAAACAATCAAATATCTATCTGTATACAAATAAGTAAATGTGACTATTGCACAGATGTATCTAGAGGTAAAACTCGAAAACACCGCTTTGAACTAGACTCGAATGGGAACTGATTCACGACAACGGGTCTTGCTGCACTCCTGATTTGACACTCCCGGGGGATATGTTTTATATGATTCATATTTTTTTTATAAACTACTAAAATACTTAAGAAAAGAAAAATCAAATTGATATATTTATCAATGATAAAATGATAATTATGATGATATAAAATGGAATTGATAAGGACAAAGGCATTAGAGGATGAAAGTTATTATTAGTAGTTGAACTCTTTTTTGTTAGTTTTAAAGATGTTATTTATTAAGTCGTTTAATTAATTATATATAGTTTAGAAATAATACTTATTATTAACAATGATTAATTATAAATTAATTAATTAATAACTTAGGATTAAAAAACGAATACATACAATGATAAGCTAATAATAATTAACTAATGAATATCATATGATTAATGATTGAATAAGGAATGATTATAGAGTGATTGAAGAATGATTAATTAATAAATAACTTAGTAATAATTAAATAGTGATTAAAGAACGATTGACTTAGTAAAAACTGTACTAAGAATCATTAGTATCAAAGTTTAGGATATAAGAAAATGTTTTAAAATTTCAGTATCATAAAGATTATATAGTTTAGAAATAATAGTTATTATTAGTAATGATTAATTATAGATTAATTAATTAACAACATAGGATTAAAAAATGAATACATATAATGATTAGCTAATGATACTTATGATCATATAAAGTGAACTGGAGTAGAACAAACACATTAAATAACACATGAATATTTTACAACATATAAGAAATATCTTGACATTTTTCAATAGAATGTGGTTTGGATGAGATGAGGCACACTTCAGACATGAGATAAAATCTCGCTTATTTTCAATTGGTAGCTTAATAACATCTTCGAAAGATATGTATTTAACTTTAAAATTTTGAAAGATTTCCAAAATTCCAAAGTTAAATATGTAAGAACCCGGTTCTTTTTTTTGAGGTACGGGTTTCTTCTTTTCTCCTTTCCTTAAGTGTTTTTAAGAAAATATGGAGAATGGGAAAAAAAACCTAAATTTTGGAAAGTACACTCCGTGTACTTTTGGCCGTGTGGGATGGGTACACGGGGCGTGTGGCCATGCGGGGGATGAAGGGTGTAGGAACCGACTACACGCCGTGTAGTGGTACTTTACACGCCGTGTAGTTAGTCGGCAGGCCAAAACAGTAAGGTGGTGGAGCAGCCGCCAACTGGGCGACAGTACACGCCGTGTAGTCGGGAGTACATGCCGTGTACTCATGTCGACGGATGAACAGTGAGGCGGTGCCGCCAGAGGAACAGTTAAATGAAGGAAGCACACGTCGTGTACTTGGAAGTACACGCCGTGTACTTTGTTTTTTTTCGTTTAAAATGGGCAGTAACCTCCCCTGTTCACAGGGAATGCTTAGAACCGGAGGAAGGAGCGGGATGGGACGACCGAACCTTTGAAGATCCGCCGAGTGTTCGTCTGGAATCCGTTTCTGCCTCGGACGATCTTGTTGGAACCGCACAGGTAAGCCCTCCGCTCTCCTTAAGCCGTTCTTACCAATTCTTTCCCGAGGGAAAGTTATTTACGTTTGAATGGGTTTTCTTCTTCGTCAGATCTACGTCATTCTTGGGCATTTCTGGAACCGACGTTCGTGTATAGCGCCCGTTGGCGTATAAGGTAGGTGGCTTGGTGTTAATTTTTCCAACTGTCGTGTGTTTTGTGTGTTTTTTTTTGTGCCACGAACCCATGTTGGGGTGTCGTGTGGCTGAGGCCATTGCTATATTAAACACCTAGAATTGAATAGGTGATTAATTATGATAATAAAATGTTGGTTGGGATCATTGCTTGGATCCAGGGACCACCCCGGGGGTGTGTTCCACTGTTTAACTGTTTGGCCAGGATACCCGAGGGTATGCCTTTAAAGTAGTAACTGTAGAATTGCCTTGAGAGGAATTGCTTGTTACTGCTTGTTTATATGTTGGGCATGACCCGATTACTTATGCCTGAGGGCGGTGTTTTGCTATAGCCTGAGGGCGTGACTGTATTAGCCTAAGGACAACGTTCTATTTCGCCTGAGGGCAACCTTTCGTGCCTGAGGGCTTGACTTCTGTGCCTGAGGGCGACACTTTATATGCCTGAGGGCAAGTTTCTGTTACGCCTGAGGGCTATACCTGCGGGTTGGATTCTGATTACCTGAGGGTGAGATTTTACTTGTCCGAGGACGCTGACTGATTATTTAGAAATTCACCGTGGTGGTTTCTAAATATTAAATGGATTAAATGAATAATTAAATGGCAATATAACTGGTAAGTTAGTTGTTTTTTAGTACTGCTTAGTTTATTTCATTTTACTACTGCACACTTGTTGCATGTTTTACACACAGTTGAGCTCGAGCCTTTGGTGGGTGCCTACTGAAATATATTTCTCACACCCTGTTTGGGTCATGCTTTTCGGCCCAAACAGATTTTGTTTCTGCAGGTGTGGATAGGGGCAAGAGTCCCTATATAGGTACTTGACTGTTGTTGAGGAGTAGGAGGGCATGGGACTGAGCCTAGGCTCGCAATGCCGCTGCCAGCTGTTTTGATTTGTTTAGTTGTACTGTATTGGTGTATAAACATGTTCTGGATGTTTTCTTAGAACTTGAGACATGTTGCATCATTATTTATATATAGTTGGTTATATCTACTGCAGTTTTTTACTTCAGTTGTGTATGGTTTGTTGCTTCCGCTGTTGTTGTATGTTTTTGTTATATTCTGATGCGCTACACTTTGACAAATGAGGGTATAGTTTCCCCACTGTCAGACCTGGGCCCTCGCTGCTAGTCGTCAGCCTCTGGCGTTTGGGGAAATGCGCTTGAGGTCATGTGGAGAACCGAGTTCGGGGCACCCATTGAGTGGCACCCAGAACCGGGACGTTACAAAATACATATCTTTTGAAGATGTTATTAAGGTACGAAGTGAAAATAAGCTGGATTTTACCTCACGATCGAAGTGAGACTCGTCTCATCCAAACCATATTCTATTGAAAAATGTCAAGGTTTTTTTGTATGTTGTAAAGCATTCATGTGTTATTTAATGTATTTGTTATTCTTCATTTCACTTTATATGATCATAATTGTTATTTTATCAGTGATAAATAAACTAATTTGATGATTCCTCTTCTTTTACCTCGATTTCCAAAACATTATGTGACTTATATTCTAATAAACTTTTATATAATGAAGCATTGCTATCATATTTTAGGGTATAAAAAGGCATCCTAAAATTACATTCCAATAAATATTATATGGTTAACCATCATTGTTAATATTAGTTAAACTATCATAATTTTGATCAAAAAAACATTTTTGACGTAGAGAGTCATGTTTGCCTATGTGTACTACTATAGAGAGGTTATTCGAATTGAGCAAGAAGCTTTTTACAGTATACAACCAACAACAATGGTTAGTAAAATTGATTGTGTAACCTTAAGTAACCTTCAAGACAAAATTTGTTGTTTCTTAAATATGGAACTCGGTCAAGAGATCAAGTCTATGAGCTATAGACAATTGTAATTTTCAGCAACACTGTGACATCTAACTTGTCCATTGGTTGCTGATGCAGTGGGTCCAAACAATACATTTATTTTCTCAGCGGGCAGACGATACCATGATGGAGTTATATATTGATGTTTCTACTATACAACAACAACACTCAGTTGTACGAAGGCATAGACTTACAAGAGTGGTTGAAGATGGTTTGCCCCATGAAATTGAGTATATTCCAAACGATGTAAAAGAGCACAACCTAGATGATCTCCCAGATATACACGTTAATCCGACTTCCAGTGAGGAGTTTCGTAATGATGGAACAGATGGTGATAACAGTACTGATGAGAAGGGAGCAATAGAAGTTGGGGAGGAAGTTTATAGAAATGCATTAGTTGTACAACAATCTCGGCCCACAATAAATCATCCACCACTCTTTGCATCTTGGTCAGAAGCAATGACACATGTGCCTGGATTCGACTACAATGTGCTCACACTCGCAACTGAGTTTCCCGGAGCTGTACCAGACATGTTTAGTGAGCTGGAAAAAACCTTATATGTTGGAAGGAATTTTCCAAGTAAATATGCATTAAAAAGCACGTTAAAGAGATTTCACATTGAGAGGAACTGCAGATATATATTTTAGGTGTCAGGCCGTAGTAAATATCTCATACAGTGTGAAAAGTATGAGGATGATTGTAGATTCCGCTTAAGGGCGATTCCAGACATTGCATTTGGAGGTTGGAAAACCTCGAGAATTGAGGCAGCTCATACTTGCGTTCAGCCAAACCTGACACAAGATCATAAATCACTGAATACAGAATTTATGTCATCCATTGTAGTTGAGATGATTAGTACATGTCAATATGTTCTTATTGTAGGTTCTGGGCGCAGCGGAAGCGCGTTGATGGGTTTGACCAACTTTAATTTTAACGTTAAACAACGTTCAATCCGAGATCTGTCACAATATAAAACGCCGAATCTTCAGAATAGAATGAATAATTAAAAGAAAAGAAGAGTCCTGGAACCCTTGAGGAGGATCATCATATGTTGATTATAATTAATTTAATTAATGCATAAGAATTACCTCGTTGGAATTCTTTCTTCGTTGATGTGTCCGGTCACGATTCGGTGAACCGTCGTTGCGTCGTAGAATCTAAGTGTGGGATTCCTCTAGCGGTGATCCACACATGTGTCACGTATCTTCGGACGTCACCTAAGGGATCTCCGGATGCTAGTGTGGAAGAAACTTCGCTTGCAATGTCCGCCTTCGACCACCTTGATCCGGTGGAGGATCTTGCTCTCGTAACTTGAGGAAGTTCTTGGTGGAAAGGGAATTCTCTCTTGGCTTGAGAGTATTTCCAAATCCGTTGTGCACAACAATGGTTCTCCAAAATGTTGGGGTTGCGAGGATATTTATAATCGGGTTTGAGGTTAATAGAGTTATGACAATAAATAAACACTTCCAGGTTCTCATCATAGCAGAGATCTGCTACGACCCTTTAATGCAACAGCTGTCCTTAGGACATTATCACATGACATGTCACGCAGAAGAACAATCAAGATATGATAAGGCTTTTATTTAATGAATAAAGTACAAAGTAGTTGGTTCTAGACCACCAACTCCAACAGACTCCCACTTGGACTAGAGCCAACTGCTAACAACCTTTAACCCGCTAGCTCTCACATGATATTCATGATTCTGCTGAGATAGGCCTTTAGTCATGAGGTCTGCCACGTTCTCTTCCGTGGACACTCTGCTCATTGCAACTTCACCCCTTTGATAGAAATCCCTCAAGAGGTGATACTTCTGAAGTATGTGCTTTGTCCGTTGATGTGACCTTGGTTCTTTTGCAAGAGCCACCGCTGCAGTATTATCACAATACAATGTAATGGTATCTTTACTGCTAGGCACCACATCAAGCTCCTGGACAAAGTTCCGAATCTAGACGGCTTCCTTGGCTGCATCAGAAGCCGCTATATACTCGGACTCCGCTATAGAATCGGCGACAACTGACTGCTTTGAACTCTTCCAGCTCACAGCTCCTCCATTGAGACAGAAAACATATCCAGATTGCGACTTTAGATCATTTTGATCTGTTTGAAAACTAGCATCAGCATACCCTCTGATGACAAGCTCCTCGTCTCCTCCATACACCAGGAACATATCCTTAGTTCTTCTCAGATACTTAAGGATAGTCTTAATAGCAGTCCAATGCTGTTCTCCTGGATCTGCTTGATATCTGTCTACCATGCTCAGTGCATAGGCAACATCAAGCCTGGTACATAACATGGCATACATGATGGATCCTATAGCCGAAGCGTATGGTATCTTGCTCATCCTATCTTTCTCCTGTTGTGTCTGGGGACACATTTTCTTAGAAAGATGTAAGCCATGTGACACTGGAACCAATCCCCTCTTGGATTTTTCCATACTAAATCTCTTTAGTATCTGGTCAATGTATGTACCCTGACTTAGTCCAAGCATCCTCTTGGATCTGTCACGAATGATCTTGATCCCTAGAATGTAGGTTGCTTCTCCTAAGTCCTTCATGGAGAAACACTTGTTCAACCAGTCCTTAACTGACTATAAGGCTGGTACGTCGTTTCCAATAAGCAATATGTCATCAATATATACCACTAGGATGACGACCACATTCCCATTAAACCACTTATAAACACATGGCTCACATTCGTTCTTAATAAAACCAAATTACTTTATGGATTCATCAAATCGAATGTTTCATGACCTGAATGCTTGCTTCAATCCATAAATGGATTTCTGCAACTTGCAAACCCGTTTGGCTTTACCTGGTGTCACAAACCCTTCTGGTTGTGTCATATAGACATCTTCCTGAAGGTTCCCGTTAAGGAATACTGTTTTGACATCCATCTGCCAAATCTCGTAGTCATGGTAAGCTGTATGGCAAGTATGATTCTTATGGATTTAAACATGGAAACTGGCGAGAAGGTTTCATCATAGTCAATTCCTTGACGTTGTCTGAATCCTTTATCCACTAGCCTTGCTTTATAGGTGCTAACTTGACCTTCTATGTCCAGCTTTCTTTTGAATACCCATTTGCATCCAACAGGCTTTACATCAACTGGCTTATCGACCAGAACCCAAACTTGGTTCTGATACATGGAATCCATCTCAGAATTCATAGATTCTAGCCATCTTGCAGCTTCTGATCTTTCTACTGCTTCCTTGTAGGAGAGAGGTTCATCATTGTCCAACAATAATGATTCACCATCCTCGGTGACTAGGAAACCAAATCTCTCTGGTTCCCTTACCTCTCTTGAGCTCCTATGCAGTACTTGTGTTTCTGGAACCTCTTCCACGGGGACCTGTGGAACTTGTTCCTGTACCAACTCCTGTGTATCTTGAGCATCAACTTCGTCAAAGTCAATCTTGCTCCCACTATCCTTCTTGAGGATGTGCTCCCTCTCAAGAAAGACGGCTTGTCTGGCGACAATCACTTTCTTGTCTTGAGGGTTATATAGGTAATATCCTTTCGTTTCCTTGGGATATCCTATAAAGATACACTTCGTGCCCCAGGCTGCTAGTTTGTTTCCTGAGAAGGCTTTAACAAACCCCTCGCATCCCCATACACATGTGTGTGACAAAGTGGGTTTCCTTTCATTCCATAACTCAGATGGAATTCCATTTGCCGCCTTAGTTGGTACTCGGTTTAATGTGTATGCTGCAGTTTGTAATGCATATCCCCAAAAGGATAATGGAAGATCTGCATGACTCATCATCGACCTCACCATGTCCAACAAGGTGCAGTTCCTCCTTTCACTAACACCATTCCACTGTGGTGTATAAGGAGGAGTGAGCTGAGATAGAATCCCAAACTCCCGTAGAAGATCGATGAACTCTTGGTTCAGATATTCTCCACCTCGATCCGATCGAAGCTTCTTTATCTTCTTACCAAGCTGATTCTCTACTTCATTATTGAATTCCTTAAATTTCTCTAAGGACTCTGACTTATACCTCATTAAGTAGACATAGCCATATCTACTCAAATCATTAGTAAAAGTAATGAAGTAAGAATATCCACCTCTAGCTTCTACTGGAAATGGTCCACACACATCCATGTGTACCAATCCTAGAAGCTCTGTGACCCTTTCACCTTGTCCACCAAAAGGTGGTTTGGTCATTTTTCCTTGTAAAAAATCGTAACATCTATCAAGTGGTTTTATCTCAGTAGAGTATAAATAGCCATCTTGGCAGAGCTTTGTCAAATGCTTCTCGTTCACATGACCAAGGCGGTGATGCCATAACTGGGTGATGTATGAGTCATGTGAGTTTGTTTCGTTATCGATTGCCAACACTTGGTTTTCGTAATTCAATACATACAAACCATTATTTAAATGTGCCATACCATAACATACGTTTTTCTTATAAAAGAGACAACCCTTATTTCCAAATTTGAAAACAAATCCATCCATATCCAAACAAGATAGAGAAATTATGTTCTTGGTAACACTAGGCACATAATAATAGTTATGTAAAACCAAAATCATCCCAGTTGGCAATGAGAGGTGGTAGTCACCAATAACCAATGCAGCCAGCCTTGCGCCATTGGCAACTCGAAGATCCACCTCTCCTCTGGAGATCTTTCTAAATCTACTTGGTTCCTGCATTTGAATACAGATGTGAGCCCCACAAGCTGTATCTAATACCCAATGTGTAGAAATAGAAATATTTAACTTGATAACAAACTCACCTTTAGCGTCCCCATGCTTCTGGGTGCAGTTCCTCTTCCAGTGGCCCTGCTTGCCACATGCAAAACACACTGCCTCCCGTTCCTTGCCCTGCCTCTGGATCTTCCCCTTCTTGGAGGGACGGTGCTCGGGGGATTCAGACCGTTTATAAGTCTTTGGCCCCTTTGCCTTGTCCTTCCTTTTCTTGTTCACCATAAGGACCGCGGGTTTGTTACGCCCCATGTCCTTATCTACCCGGCGAATCAAGGTCAGAAGCTTCGATAGACTCTTCTCATTGCCGCTCATGTTATAGTTGACAATGAAGCTAGAGAAGGTCTTGGGCAGTGATGATAGGATGAGATCTGTACTCAACTCATCTGGGAATTTAATCCCTAAGATGTCCAAGCATTCAATGTAGCCAATAAGATTGACTACATGAGGCCCAGCTGGCGCAGACTCTCCAAGCTTCATGGTAAACAAAGCATTGGAGATCTCATACCTCTCCTGTCTCTCCTTCTCTTGGTAGAGATCTTTAAGGTGAGACATCATGTTATACGCGTCCATGTTTTCATGTTGCTTCAAGAGATCATTAAACATGAACGATAGCATGAAACATTGGACATCTGTGGCATCATCCATGTGTTTCATGTAGAGAGATAATTCTTCATCACTAGCCTCTTTCCCAGGCGCAACTAGAATAGGCTCTTCCAGCACATATAATTTCCTTTCGTGGCGAAGGACGACGCGTAAACGCCTCTGCCACTCTTGGAAATTGGTGTCGGTGAGAAGGTTTTCTTTTTCGAGTATGGTGCGCAATGATATGTTTGAATTCATTTTCTTGTCGTTTCTACAAATTAAGATGAGCAAAGGTTTATTACTTTATTACAAAATTTGAGACAAATAAATAAATTAATACTTATTAGTCTCCCACTATTTTATCGAAATCCAATAGCCCTCACCATTGACTCTGGAATATTCTGTTGCGTGAATATTCTAGTGGAAAGGATCCATATTGCCCTTCGCATTACCCCAACTAGGGTTGGTCAAGCAACTTGAAGGTTTTTAGGTAGGCATTCCAAATGCCAACTGCATTAACTCGCAGCTCCTTGATCCGCTGAGTGGACTCCCCAATCCTGAAATCCTTTTTGGATTTCCTCAACCTTTGCCTCTTGGTCACACCAAGTCCTACTATGGCAGTCAACCCTTGATGTGAACCAAGTCAAGTCAACCCAAAACCTTGAATTAGAATTCCTCGATAATTGAAAGCACCCCAACTAGGGTTGGTCAAGCACTTTGAACTATGGTTCGATTCTAACCAATATTATGGAAGGCTATG
Source organism: Viscum album (assembly GCA_963277665.1). Taxonomy (NCBI): domain Eukaryota; kingdom Viridiplantae; phylum Streptophyta; class Magnoliopsida; order Santalales; family Viscaceae; genus Viscum; species Viscum album. The sequence continues at coordinate 1,503,095,946 of OY728137.1, read as the reverse complement.
CCGACTTAATATTTATTTTGAGGGATTTTATCCTTATACGTAAATTTCCATTTTATTATCTTTGATTACATGCTTGTTAATATTAAGTGGGATATACTTAAGTGATTAACCATGTATAAGATAATATTTACGTATAAGCCGGTTTTATTTTAGTTCCATCTTGCATGCTCGTTTAATTCATTAATTGTGTGATCGTGACAACACACCCACAATAAATAAACCATGCAACTGACAGAAATAAAATAAATGGTATGATCACGAGCTTTTCTATTGGTTAGTTTATCTAGCGGTTGATAAACTAACCCAAGACCTAGGGGAGAAACACCTTGAACCTTTCGGGTTCGTGTTTACAGCTTTCCACCTGTCCACCTTTGTATCTCCTTGGATTGGTTTCACCTTGGCTCCTGACTTGAGCCACCTCCACTAGCTTGGGAGCTCCATCCATTACATATGCATTTATCTCACACGCAGGTGAGGGGTAAAAGGGTTTTTTTACATAAAAGAATCCTTGGGCGCGCAGACCCTACATATTAATGAGGAGATGACTCGCAGACCAACAAATTTAATTTAAATAAATAAATTAAAAGAAACCATTCACATACAAAGGTCTCGGTCTAGCTCATGATCATCCATACATGCAACGATATTTACGCATAAATAAAACTAGCATTCAATTCTTTAATCGTTCTTGTTTAAGATAAATCACGCTCGAATCAATTAATTATCTTTAATTAATCAATCCTTTTATCTTAAATCCCTTT